>CM057338.1:661864372-662464372 GCA_030015575.1 Agapanthus africanus
TATTGAGAAACAGTTCTGTGTAACGAACACACCCGAAGATGATGCATCATATGCGCTTTCTTCGTTTGGGCGGCACGGGAAATTTGGTATTCCCCAATTTCCTGCTCTGTCTTATAACAATTATAAGTTGGTGCGGGACCAACGTTCCCCAGCTCAGTATAACAAGCGGGTTCGGTCAATACATCCGTATTATTATCTTGATTAAGGCATGACATGGTCGCTACCTGGAGAAAGAGAGAAGAAAACACTCAGCGTATGCTCTTGCAAGATCAGATTGGTTATTATTTTATCTAATCAGGATGGCTCCCACTGTTTTTATCAAATCTTCCTTCAAACCCTAAAAAGAAAGACTAGCCGGGATTAATTACACACTACAAGTTCTCCAATCTTTCAGCCAGGCCAGTGTCGGTACTTTGAGGGAGGTCCCCCGTGCTTTCACACGAACCTAATTAATGTAAACCTCGTTTTCCCAGAGGCGTAACCCCATTGACACCTTTCTAGACACCTATTTGATCGGCTAATTGGAATGTGTAAAACTCTCCCAGGAGTAACTCTTACTCGCAGCGGGTATCGGGATCCAACTATCTCATAGAAGGTATGCAATCTCATTGCAAATTTCAACACTTGAAATTCCCGATAATATTTTGCCCCTAGCGTCCTATGACCTTGACGGAGGTCAACAAACCATAGGCTACTAGTCAAGTTCAACCCGTCATTTCTTGATCGAATTAAACCCACCCGCAAGACCCTTGACGGAGGTCAACAAGGCCGCACGACTACCCTAATCCAATCTGCATCATATGCATAAGCAGATAAATACTAGTTAGCTACCGCACACTACGCCTTGACGGAGGTCAACAAACGTAGCACGAATACTAAGTAGGACTTATCTGAAATGACGGAGGGCTACGACAGGTTTTTATGAAAACCTATTGCGTAATGAACTTGATATCGTTGTAGAATCAAATGATTTTAAAATGGAGTGTTTTTTAGGCTTTTCTAGTTTTGCTAAAGGGGTCACTCCCGGTGAAGGGATCATAGGCCCTTTCCTTGTCGAATGAGGTGCAGGATATATCATATATATCACTGTGCAAAGCAGAAACTATAGAAGCTATCAAAAGACAAACCGAGTGTGTAGCATCTGCCAGTTATTGCTAAAGGGGTCACTCCCGGTGAAGGGATCGTCGGCCCTTTCCTCATCGAATAAGGTGCAGGATATATCATATATACCGCTGTGCAAAGCAAGAACTGTAGCTACCTGTTTTATTTTTGAAATTTGATTCTACAACATCTTAGGTTTGTTTTATTTCATTAATCTCATTAATGAAGTCCTATCATTTAAGTTACCAAAATATCACAGATAAATACGACGTACACTTATGCCATCCGTGTTCGCCTCGATGTCCCCTCGTGCACCGTTAGGTTAGGTAACTAACGGCAGAGCGGGGCAGGGCTAGCACGGGTGTAAAACATAAGTAACATCTATATAATATATCATATATACTATATACAGTATTTATCACAGAACATCACATGATCACATCACATATATCGCAGCAGAAGAATCATATGAAACATTGGATAAACTAGGACGTCCGTGTTTTCAATACGAGCCAGTATAAAACACGGATTCAACGGTTGTGATGAATAGCCAAACCCACACCCCTAGAACCCTACGAGAGCGGCAAGCAACCCTACCAATTCTAGGGTTAGGAGACCCGGACTCGACTCCTCGAGTTGGTCTCCTACTGGACCCTAGAACCCGGTCACTTGTGCTCCCCTCCTTGATTCTATCCTAGTGCGGAAAAGTGAATAATATACAAAAGGTGACATCTTCCGCAACCTGGAAGTGCCCTAATAAAAGAATATTACATACAAGTTTTTACATGAATGAAAATGAAAAATACTCATCTCACATAAAAAAACCCCCGGCTATTCAAACACGACGATCCAGTATAACATATCCAGCAACACATAACATCACATGTCATCAACGTATGTAAACATGCGTATCCCAATTGTCGTTGACATATAGCAACGAAACCGGCGATATCATATATTAAACTTACGGTCACAGAAAAGAAAGTGTAAAACTACAACAGTTGGAATCCGCAACCTACATAGACATCGCATGCCTAAACCAATGAATTCTTTAGACATCAAATGCCTAACGATTATAAACCCCGCATTTTAGTCTCATTATCGAAAACTCTTTTCAATATCAAGTCGGACAATTCAACAAGATTCCCGACATTCTGAGCGAATGCTCGTCGCAAACTTCAGTAGACGGCCACACTCCCGATACCGTTGACGAAGTGCACCAAGGCGGAACACCGCTACCGCGAGCACCAGAACGGATGCTTTCGGCGACGGGGTTCTCCTACAGTCACTTGGTCGGGGCTATGGGGTGTAGCTGTCTATTAAGTTTACCCGGCGAGTATCCGCGTAGGCTACGTGATTGCGACGGACTTTTGATCATATCAAAATTCCGTGGCAACCGATCAATTGAGACTAAAGTGCTATGCTTATAACATTCATTCAGTTATCTCATTACTACTTGTGGATTCCAAATATTGTATCACATTCCGGATAAATAGAAAATGTCAAACTTTCCGATCGAACAATCAAACACCCAAGTTTTCCCGAAACAGCTCAACACATGAAACATGTTTAAAAACATTCACTTCATTCCCCAGTACCAACGGTCCAGCCATAGAAGGGTCAAGCCAACGCCTCACATGTGGCACGCCGTACTACCCCAAACCCTAAAGTTCAAAGGGCAGTTCAAGACGGTCACATAATCGAGTTAAGGTTATTTGTCTTCTAGAGGGTCCATCGCGTTACTTGCACTACTTGGAACGTCATTAAACTATGGACAAATCCAACAATTGGAAATTTCCCGGTAGGGGAAAAGTGGGTATTTATATCTGGTCGAACTTTTTAACATATTCCAAAATTACCCGGAAAAACACATAGACAAAGATTGATAATCCGATCGAATTTACGAACTCTCAATACAACCCAGAAAACTCAACTCTTGAGTGATATTTAAAAAATCCCAGAAAATCCAGAACCAAAATATAGGAATTACTGTGCAAAAATTATTGGGCAATTTGACCATACGGCCGCGAAACAGCCGCAGAAGCCATGCTTCTACCGCTGTTCCGCTGCGGTTTAGATGAATCAGGATCTCGTTTTGCACCATAATTCTTAGATCTTCCTGCTAAATTTTTTAAGAATTTTTAATCTGGAAAAAACCGAGTTTTTAAAAAATGTCCAGAGAACATTTTGGAGTAAGGGTTTCGGTTCGATCGGACTTCAAACTCCGTCTACGCTTCGCCTAAGGCTCTAGCTAGGCTCTGATGCCACTGTAGGGTTCCTAGGCACACTAATGAGATCTCACAAGGTATCAACCATGCCAAATTCAAATTTTACAAGTGCCGAGAAACCCTAATACGGATCGTTGACTAGAGTTTAGGCGAAACATGCAACTAGTTAACAACTTAACTAAGTGAACGGGGCTACAACCTTTGTAGATCCGGTCCTCCACCACCATAGCTCCATGATGAATGCCCTCCGCTGTACCCATCCGATCCTGGACTCTCGCGGTGGTTTCATCGAAAGAATGATCGGGCTAGGTCGTCGACTTCGATGCCAAAGATGATCTACGTCGAGGCAACACAAGATCAAGCTCCCACTTCACCAAGTCATGAAACTTGTGAAGAAAACACCCTATACTACTTGGCAAGAGGTAGAGGATGAAGAAATAGGAAGTGGGTTCACTTTAGAATTGGATTTCTCACTCTTTTCATGAAATCACCATTGAAGGTTGCAAGCTCTCTTCTTCTTGAAGAAGAAGAAGAAGAAAAAGAATATCATAAGTCTTTTTAAAAATAGGAAATAATATGATACTTATCATATTTGCAACCATAGTTAGGTGTAGAGAATGAACCAAGGTTAGGTGAATGGTTAGGGTTAAGGAAAGAAACAAAATGGTCAACCATTTCAAAGCTTCATGAAGCTTCAAAGATAATCCAAAGTTAGCCACCATTTTATTTCTTTCTAAAATGAATAAACAAATAAATGAATAAGTAAATGAAGAAAATGAAACCCTAACCATTGACCAACCATGGTTTAAACCAAGCACACAAACTTTCATGTATCATCAAACATGATACAATCAAATGCAGAAAAGTATATCACATATACAATGTGCACATCAAGTGAGAAAATCCTTTTTAAGTGAACCAATACTAGTTAATGCAAAATAATATATCAAATATATAATTATGCATTAAATCATTAAATCAACGCTTGATTTAACGATCCGGTCATATCGCATATGACCGACTAATATCCAATGTATCGACTTATCGAATTAATCCTTGATTCGATAACTAGATTATATCACATACAACCAATCGATACATTCATCACGAGAATAGAATACGGTATCACATACACGCATTATTCTCGGTCCCGCACATATCTCATATGTGCTCCTGTTTCGTTTCGCTTGAGCCAGGAAACCTCTGCGTAGGACTCTAAAGACTCGTCAATACGCCGGCAGCAGGTGATGATCATATCAAACACCCACAAGCCGCAAGTGGTCTGCTAAACGTAATGGCCACCCGGGTATTGAGCGATCAGAAGATCGACGAGCAATCCCGCTCACACTCCTGTGAATCCAACCAGTAACACTTACCGTACAGTCCGGTCTCGTCGTCTGATATGTCGCATATCTCGCCTAGGGCTGGTAAACGTCAGACCCCAATAGCTCGATAAGTCGTGTCGATATGAGGACTATAACAGTTCGAGAAACTACAGGTAACACTTACCAATAAATCTCAGCAACCCTGGCCAGGGATTTCCGGTTATAGCCAATCGAACACAGTGCAACACCAACTCCCTATACCGGGAGAGACGAATCCCCTCCTATCGCTCATTGCCTCCATGTGATTCGGGACTGTACCCAAAAACCACCGTTTTGCACGCCCTCTTGGACGTGGTAAGGTGGAAATCAAAGCACAGTGGGAACCACCCAAGACTCTATGACGATCTCGGGTCAACAGACTACTCTGTACCAGTGTTACCAGAGAACTGCCATCTGACGTAAGGTATAATACCATCTGGGAGTTCTCGGCGAGTCCGTCCAGTGTACCCAGTCTCTACTGAGCACCCGTATATCATCTCTGATGTCAAACACCAATGGATATGGGATCATCCATCGCCCATCTGTATGGGTCGAGAAGGTATACGCTAGTCTAATCGGGTATATCGATACCCTGTCTCGATACACCCACGACTAGGGACCTTGAAGGATGCACTTATGGACTACCATGTCCCCACTAGTATGATCCGCATCATAGTCCAAGTAGTCAAGTACACATCCTAAGGGCTTTATCAATATGTAACAGAGAGACAATCAGTGTACACGTTAAGGTAAAGGTCAACCAGATAGCATACTATCATGTCGAGCAAGAAAGACTTCCCTATATATGTCCAAGCATCCACTACAATATACATCCTATGTATAGTAATGGCCTCTAGGGCATACATATAACTAACAATCAAAAATTTAGATGAACCATGTATATATAGTAAAATTGTAGCACGAACTGTTGCATTCCTCGTCTTGTACGTGGATGACATTCCTATGCTACAATCTATCAAAGGATTCTTGTCACACAGGTTCTCCATGAAAGACCTGGGTGATGCCTCTTACATTCTGGGGATCCAGATCTATCGTAATTGATCCAAGAGGATGTTGGGACTTTCGCTGTCCAGGTATATCAGCACTATACTGAAAAGATTCAGTATGGAAGATTCAAAGCGCGGTAATCTACCGGCTTGTCACGTGTTCATACTAAAATATTGCATTTTATACCGCCCATTCTTACGCTCGTTTGTTTATAGGCAGGTGCTTTTAATCAGTGTTTGCTACATAATTGCAGGATACTGGTCTCGGCTCTAAACAGTGAATATCATGGAAAAGTACGACAAATTCCGGATTACTGCCAACACTAGATAAAACACGGGTCTCCGTTCTCTATCCGTATGTTGCCACACACCAGTTTAAGGGACAAAATGGCAAATCGATGTCATTTTCATGCACAAAGCTCAATGTCAACACAAAATCCAAGAAATCTATACGGGGTTCGAGGAAATCATGGCAAAAGATCCACATCACATCACCTTTTGATCTACTGAAATTATGAAAGAATTGTGAAGAGATTCTGAGAAAAGTACTATACCACACTGAAGAGCACCACAAACTAGGGGATACGACAAAATATGAAGGCACAAGCCCTTTAAAGGGCCGCGGAACCGCGGCATAAGTGCGATTAGGCCGCGGATCCGCGGCCATGTCGGCTCCTCAATTGATGAAATTTTATGGGTATATTGGTAATTTTATATACAAGCAGATTGTTGCCCTAGGTTTCCAGTTCCCTGCCTATAAATGTCCCATAACTTGCTAAGCCAATGGTGTTCATTCTTATGCCCTCTTTTTGTTAGCTTTTAATATTCTTCTTCTTCTTCTTCATCTTTCCTCCATTAAATTGTTGTGAGAGCTTTTGAGTGGATGTTAAATGAAAATGAGGGTTTTTGTAACATTCTTTTGCTTAGCTTCCCCCTTAAGCTCTCTACCTTAACTTGATCTTGCAAGCTCTTAAGTGAACTTGCAAGTTTAACCTTTGGTTATTGATCTCAAGAGATTGTATCATGTTGTTCTCTCTTTTGTGCTTCATTCTCCATGAGTTCTTTGCCTTTTCTTCATCTTTCAACCGCTTAAGTGAGCTTGCAAGTTTAAGATTTGGTTATTGAACCCATGTCTTGTTTTGGGTTCTATAGTTCCTAGTTTCATTTCTTGCACATTTACTTTCATGCACTTAAATTCCATGTACTTTTAATTACTTGTCTGTAATCTTTTCTTTTATTTGTTTATCTTTTCTTTTGTTTTTTTTGGTTTGATTTTTGATTGGTTGTAATTATTGTTGTTAAGAATAAATAAAATATTGTAAGTTAATGTTTCTTTGCTCATTTCCTTTTCCCGTTATTTTCCTTTGAACTCCGCCCAAACGTTACTCAAGCGCTCCGTTAGGCACCCTACCCTACCAAGGTAACAGTGATTTCTAACCGCGACCGGTTGCGTTCGGTTTGGCTGGAGGCGAAAGCAAGAGACAAGAACGGAAGGACAAGGGTAAATAAGCCGGATTCCCCGAATACCGTGCTTAAATCCTCTAATCCACGTTGTTGCCGATTGCTCTAGCTTAAATTGGTCAAGACTCGGCTCAAAGGTTTTGAGTGCGGATTTCTTTAGTTTACACTTTCGTATCTTTTTCTTAACAACTTTATACTTGCATATATCACTTAGGATAGAACTGAACAAATATATACACATTCTTTATTGACTGGTCTAAAACTCGAACGGACATACAACCATCTCCCTGTGGAACGACACGTACTCAACCGGCTAGCTACAAGTGAAACCGTCTTGATCGCGGTTATAACTTTAGAACATTGAACATCCGACACGCCAAAAGCGTGCGATCAAATGTCGCCACTGCCGGGGAGACGGTAGCATATTTTCTTTCTTTTTATTCGGGTTAATATTCTTTTTGTATATATTTATAAATAAAAAAAAACTTTTTGTTTTTTTTATAATTTTTGTGAGCAAGTCTGCAGATTTTTGCTGATTTGCGAACTGCGATTGTGGGGAGCAAAGTGTACGTTCTAGGCTAAGGTGATTGCAAAGTACAGTGCCAAAGATCCGGGTAGTTTGACCCGTGCAAGCGAACCTTTCGAGATTACCGGATTTGATTCAACAGGGGTTTCCTAACCCAAAAACCTAACGGTACGTACTTTACTAACACCTTCTTCTCAAATCCGACGCATCCAATATACTATTCTTTGCAGGATTCTTTGCAAGTTCGCTAGCAAACGCTAAAAATTGACTAACCCGTATTTGTTGCAGTGCCGTGCTTAAACTAAAAAAACGATTGTTTGATTCTTTATAGAATTTTTATTGAATTGCGCATTGCATACATTAATATGGACGTAACGGCAAGCGAACCCCACAACATACGGTAAAGGAATTCATCACCTTTTCCGTGGCCCACAAATCACGAACTTGAGCATAACGTTTACCCGCACAAACTTTAAAAGAAATTAGACTTTAAGCCTTAAGGACTTCGCGCTCACTAGGATAAGTTAACTGTGTTTAGAATCTCGCTTAACGGTATATTGTTTACGGGATGTCTAGGAAAGTGTTAACGGCGAAACCGCCAAAAGAGAAAGGGTTATTTAATTAAGGACCTTCGCGAAAGCGTCGGAAAACCTCCCCTTATCTCTGCACTTGCCTGGCCTCATGATCAGTGTATCTTGAGCCCGTTTCTCGACAATCAAGTTCTGGAGCAGGTCTTGTTGACCTAGGTGAATCCTAGAACGATTAGGTGTGTGGTATTTTTTGTCGTGATTGTTTTTGGTCCAGATTCTTTTTGTGTGTATATTTCATTCTTTTGTTAATATCTAACTAAAAAAATTCACATTCTTTTTCCTCTCCTTTTCTCTTCCTTTCTTTCTTTCTCTCTTCATATCATGGGTACCCCACCTCGCAAAACTCTTGCCGAACATTGGTACCCACAACCAGACATTACTTCTTACGGTTATTGCTTTGGCCGAACGTCGAACGATCCCTCCATGCCCAAAATCTCTTTGAAAGATCGGATAGACGCGTCTAGGACAAACACTTGCCCTCCGCAATCCACTTTGTATCAACCTTTTCAACCTCCCCCACCCTCTTATGTTGATACCCTTTGCAAGTCGTCCTTTGTCCATCGCTGAACATATTGAACAATCATGTAGCCGATCTTTCTCTCCTTTCACCACTACAGATTCTTAGGATCAACAATTCCATTCACCTTCTTATCCAAATGTTGATCCTGCTCCTGTCCAGCCATTCAATTCCTACCTGTCCTACCCGACTTTTGCACCTTCCCTAGACATTGCTTCTGAACCGCCATTTGGGAGTTTTCAGTATCCAAACAACTTTGAAACTTTTACTGAAACCCCTTCACAACCCATGTCTAGTCTGGAACAGTCTTTGGAAGACTTTAGGGTAGCGTTGTACCAACAGATGATCGATTTGAATGCGTCCATGGCCGCCCTCATACAACCTAGTGACTCGATAGCTAGTTTTCAACTAGCTCCAAATTTTCCAATGTATGAAGAGGCGGTAGGACATGTTGAGAATTTGAGTGGAGAGATTGAGATGTACCCCCTTCCAAATCAAGCCTACCCATTTCAACTTGAATCCCACAACTCCGGTTTTGAATGTCTATCTAGTGTTCCAAACGATTCATTGATTAAAGATAGAACAGATAATGAGTTGTGTGACTTTGTAGTGTTTGATTTGCCCGATTGTGAAGGGTCCTTTTCGAGTGAAACCACACCCAATCCTTTTGACCTCTACACCTCCACTCTAGAACCTGAATTGATTAATATCCATGCTTTTGTTGAGGTGTCTGAGAATATAGATTTTCACTTGATTGAGGATAATGACGCTGGGAATATTTTGGATTATGAACCCGCAGATTTGGCTGGGTTTTTCTCTCCAATTCATCATCCCGAGTCATTAAATGTTTTTCCCGAACCCCATATGCGTTTAGATTTTGAGGATAAATGCATGGATGTGCTGAATTTTGAGGAATATTTTTTAGGATGAACCAGTTTTGCTTGATGAGTCGGATTTTCCAATTCATCATGTCCCTGTCATTGACTGTGTACACCCTCCAGAACGCTTAACCGATACCCTTCCTCAATCACTTCCCCCCATCCTTTCCATCTTTCCGACATTGCAAGAATCCGTATCATTTTCACTTCCTGTATCTGGTTTACCAAGTTCGGCGTATCCATGGTTTCTCACGAATCTTGAGGGATTTGACCCAATTTCTCGCCATATTGATAAATTATTACAATCCATCTTTTCACATCGATCATTACAGATTGTACTAATTTATTCAATCCATTTTCACCCTCAAGTTCGTATTCCACTTCTTTCTCCCTTCCGCCATTCTTCTTATTATATACCTAGACCGTATACCACTTCTATTTCCATACGGTCTCGCGTATTCTCCATCTCTTTCTCTACGCCTTCTTCCACCAACCTGTACATTATAGCTATAAACTGTTTGAATGGTTGGTGCTCACTTTTGGCCTGTGTAAGGCCTTGTATAGCTTGATACTGTTCTCTTTCCCCCCTAATCCTGAACTTCAACGCTTAACAGTGGAAACACTGTTTTACCTAAGTTTGGGGGGGAACCTTTTTGTGTGTATACTTTTGTTTTCTTTTTAGTTTTGTATATTAAAAAAAAAATTTAGGGAGCGCCGACAATTTTTACCCTCTTGGTGTAGCCTGACAGTGAGGGCACTGTCAAGTTTAAGTTTGGGGGTGTGCTCGGTAAGCTTTCCTCCTTCACATTCATTTGTATATTTTGCATTTACATACCTTATTAAAAACACACAAAAATCGAAAATTTTCGAAAAAATATAAAAACTTTGTCGTCAAGTTAGCTAATAGGGTAACTTAGATTTTTATTCTAAAAGTTTAGTTGATATGTTAGAAATAACTAAATTCTAGGCTTAGGAATTGAAAATCCAAAAAATAACCCTCATTCTGTCAAACTTTGGTAAGTATATGTCTATACAGTTTTTTTGAGAAATAGGTAATCTTGAGTTCAGTTCTTGAGTTAAGTTAAGATGAAGGGAAAGTATTGAAGCTTTACTGAAAGATAAGTCCGAAAAATAGTTTCTATTCTTTAGCTCAAATTCAAAAAGTATATACCCTACAAACTGCACTTACACGCATCTTGAAACTTGGGATAATAGAGGATATCTAGAAATACTCTTGCCTGAAAGCCTAGTATGAAAGAAAAAACGGTATTTAAAGCTAAACGCCAAAAGCGCATATTGAAAAATATATCCGGCCTTGAAAAAGAAAAAGAAAAAGAAAAAGAAAAAGAAATAAAGTCAAGACCTGGAAACTGCTAATTATGCTTTAAGCTTATACATTCAGTAATCGGCTGTTGGTGCCTCAAGAAGCATTAATAGTCGCATGAAAGGTGTGTGAGCAAATCCGTCCATCCTTAATGAAAAGAAGTAGTATTAGGTATTAGTGCAAGGGTATTATAGCTTGAATTGAATTCTTTAGTGTAGGGGTGCAAATATACACACACGTAGGGGTATACAATCGATGTTTGGATAAAAAATAGAAATAAAGAATAAGACTTGTGTTTTCTGTAAAGTTGATAAAAATCTCTAATTTGAGACCATACTTTAGAAGGAAAACTCAGGAGAACCAACATCTTTTCAAACTTTTTTGGAACGTATAGGACCTAAGGTTAAATAGATAAAAGGTGTGAAAAATAAGGGTTGGATGTTTCTAACTTAGGATGATAGAGTTTCTAACGTAAATACTAAACTGTAGGAGTAGAATCGACGTTAACTTATGACACTAGCTTGACGGGATTTTGTGGGTGTAATCCGCTGAAAACCCTCAGGAGACAGCATTCCTCCTACTAGGGACACCTAGAGGTTTAACGGCTTATTGCACGTGCTCTGTGCAATTGCGTCCCCTGCGAAAGTGCGGCTAGGACTTTTTTGTGAATAATTGGTTTTGTTCGGGACGAGCAAAAGTTATGTTTGGGGGTATTTGTTCATACCAGAATATTGCATTTTATATCGCTCATTCTTACGCTCGTTTGTTTATAGGTAGGTGCTTTTAATCAGTGTTTGCTACATAATTGCAGGATACTGGTCTCAGCTCTAAACAATGAATATCATGTAAAAGTACTACAAATTCCGGATTACTGCCAACAACAGATAAAACATGGGTCTCCGCTCTCTATCCGTATGTTGGCACACACCAGTTTAAGGGACAAAATGTCAAATCGATGTCATTTTCATGCACAAAGCTCAATGTCAACACAAAATACAAGAAATCTACGCGGAGCTCGAGAAAATCATGGCAAAAGATCCACATCACATCACCTTTTGATCTACTGAAATTCTGGAAGAATTGCGAAGAGATTCTGAGAAAAGTACTATACCATACTGAAGAGGACCACAAACTAGGGGATACGATAAAATATGAAGGCACAAGCCTTCTAAAGGGCCACGGAACCGCGGCATAAGCGCGCTTAGGCCGCGGATCCGCGGCCATGTCGGCTCCTCAATTGATGAAATTTTATTGGTATATTGGTAATTTTATATAGAGGCAAATTGTTGCCCTAGGTTTCCAGTTCCCTGCCTATAAATATCCCAGAACTTTCTAAGCCAATGGTGTTCATTCTTATGCCCTCCTTTTGTTAGCTTTTAATTTTCTTCTTCTTCTTCTTCTTTTTCTTCTTCTTCATCTTCATCTTTCCTCCATTAAATTGTTGTGAGAGCTTTTGAGTGGATGTTAAATAAAGATGAGGGTTTTTGTATCATTCTTTTGCTTAGCTTCCCCCTTGAGCTCTCTACCTTAACTTGATCTTGCAACCTCTTAAGTGAGCTTGCAAGTTTATGCTTTGGTCATTATACTCAAGAGGTTGTATCATGTTGTTCTCTCTTTTGTTCTTCATTCTCTATGAGTTCTTTGCCTTTTCTTGATCTTACAACCTCTTAAGTGAGCTTGCAGGTTTAAGATTTGGTTATTTAACCTGTTCATATCAGATTTTTGCATTTTCATACCGCCCAATTTTTATCACATTGCATGTCGGTAGATACTCTTGAGCCGTGTTTGCTAGTCAATTGCAGGATACAGGTTCCCGATTCTCAAACGGAGAAATTCATGGAAAACACGACAAAAATCCGGTTCCTGCCAACCACAGATAAAACACGGTCTCCGCTCTTCATCCGTATGCTGCCAGATACCAGTTTAGGAAGACAAAATGTCAAATCAATGTCATTTTCAGGCACAAGGCTCAATGGTGGCACAAGATCCAAGAGATCTACGCGGAGCTCGAGGCAATCATGACAAAATCTTGACAAAAAGTCCACCTTTCCCTCAACAGAAATTCTGGAAAATTCGTGAAGAAATTAAGAGAAAATACATATACCAGAATGCAGTACACACCAAACCAGGCCAGCACCAAAAAGATATGGGCCCAACTCCTCTAAACGGCCGCGGAAGCGCGGCCAAAGGGGGGTTTTGGCCGCCCTTCCGCGGCCATCTTGGCGCCAAACGGTTAGGGTTTTCAGGGGCTCTTTGGTCTTTTCATCAGGGCCCGTATTGTTGCCCTAGTTTCTCATCTTTCAGCCTATAAATACCCCAGAATTCTGTGAAGGAAAGGGGTCCATAATTTTGTATTTTCATTTTGCCTAGTTTTAGTGTTGTTCTTCTTCCTCTTCTCACCTCTTCTCCATTAAACTTGTAGTGAGCTTTTGAGTGAAGAGTGATGAATAAAGAAGACCATTTTTATTATCATGCTTGTCTCTTTCTTTACTTGTTATAATTGTTGTAATTTTAATTGTTAAGTAGTTGTTGTTATTTCCTTGTTGTTTGTTTCTTCTCTCTTTTTCTTTATCCTTACATACGACAATGATACTTACGCTTGATCCTCGCCAAGGTGAGGTCGCAAACAGTTAGTCGTATTCTTCTAATCTCCTTCTTTCTATCTTCCTCTTTTGTGTTGTTTTATTTTTCCGTATTATGATGTATGAGTAGTTCATTCTTGTTAGGGTAGGATAAGGGAAGTTTGAGAGAAGGAAATCTCGCTCACTCTTTCCTTGCCCAACATCTTAAATCGACTCCCGTTAATTCAACCACAATCCGCTCCTTACGGCACCCTATCCTACATGATAGCGGTGATTCCGTAGTGAGACCGGTTGTGGTTGGATTAACCGGATGTTATGGCTAAGAGCCAAGAACGGACGGACAAGCACCAAAAGGCAGACTTATGCGTTGGAAAGCCTAGCTTAAACTCGCAAAGTCCTTCCTAGTCGTGCTAATCCCCGTTGTTGCCGATTACCGTAACACGATATTAAGAAGGGCAACGAAAGATGTGGAGACTCCTAACTCAAACTAACCTAATCCTAACCCTAACATGCTTTCATTATATATCAACTCAACACTTAGATAACTACAAACAAAATCTGAACAACCGGACTTAACTCGTCGAAAAACACATAGAAAAAGATTCCCATCTCCCTGCGGACGACCCGTACTCAACCGGCTAGCTACGTGCGAAACCGTCTTGATTGCGGTATTTAAACTAAAACTTGAACACGCTCGTATCCTAACAATCAAATGGCGCCGTTGCCGGGGAGACGGTAGTTTATTTCCTTGTGTAATTTCGGGTTAATTTGTGAATATAAAAACAACCAAAAACCAAAAAAATATATACTTTGTAAAAATCATCTTGTTATTCTTGATTAGTTTTTGTGCAAGTGTGCAGGAAATACGAAGCTCAAGATCGACGCCTAAGACGTTGGAAATACGGAGTTCAAGTACAGTGCCAAAGACGTGGGAAGATAGACCCACATTTCGCGGCTACACCGCGACGGACAAAAACGAAGCATCCGGTCTACTGTACAAATCTGGAGCTGTTTCAGTGAGCAAATCCAAATTCAGAACATCCAGACAACCAGAGGAGACACAGACCAGCATCTCCCCAAAATTCCAAAGCCCAAGCCTACCATCTTGCCGCGGAACCGCGGCCTTAGCACCTGTTTGGCCGCTCTTCCGCGGCCATTTAGTGGCTTCAGGGGTGCATCTTCTCTCTGTAAGTCTCTCTCTCCTTCTCCTCTCCTCTGGAATCCACTGAACTGTGTTTTCTGCAGCCTTCTTTGCGCAAATTCTTCTCCCCCTTCCAATAAGCTGTTCTTGTGCAGGATTCTTTGCGCCGCAAATAAAAATTGTTTGCTGTTAATATTGTTACTGTTTTGCATTCTTTAATACGGACTTAAGGGGCTTGAAACCAATCCAGATTGGGTGGGGATTTCATCACCCTTCCCAGGACCCCAAAAATCACTAAAGCATATGCATTGTCCATTGTAATTAAAAAAATACTAGACTTCAGCCCTAAGGACTTCGCGCTCATTAGGAGAAGATAAACCTTGTTTAGAACCTCGCTTAACCGTATATTGTTTACGGGGTGTCTAGGAAAGTGTTAAAGGCGCAACCGCCGAAAGAGAAAGGGTTATTTAATTAAGGAACTTCGCAAAAGCGTTGGACAACCTCCCCTTACCTCTGCACTTACCTGGCCTCGTGATCAGTGTATTGTTAAGCCCGTTTCTCGACATTGTTTAACTTCGACAATCAAGTTCAGGAGCAGGTCTAGTAGACCTAGGTTACCCGAGATCTAGGTGTGATTGTGCATATCTTGTTTGTGATTGCTTAAGCCGTATTTCCGTACATATTTATGTAAATCTCTTTCTAAAAAAAAAAAAGAAAAAAAATCAAAAACTTTTATAAAAACTTGCCCTTTTGTCGCCAAATCCATTTTCACCCAACACCCATCGCCTTTCTCCTTTGTCGTTTTCTTACCCTCACCTTCTCCGCTTTGACTATACTAAACTCGTTTAGTGTATGTCCGCTTGGACTCGGGACACTAGTGCCCGTCTAGTCCGCGTTACGTTAGTCGCGACCGACTACGCGATCGACTCCGAAGTCGATACTCCGTCCACTCCTCTTTCTCCCCTTCCTTTGCCGGCCAACTCCGACGTTGACCGGAATTCTGTTCATACATCTTCACCTTCACCTTCACCTTCACCAACCTCTTCTTCCGCGATGTCGGGATTTAATCCGAACATCTCTTTGACCACCCCTGGATTGGCTCCACCTCCTACGGAGACCAATCTTCCACCACCTCCGCCTGTTGTAGCGCCACAGCAAATTGCGCTCCAGGATCGTTTCTACCCTACCCGTTCTGCACTTCCAACCTGCCTTTCTCTTCCTCCGGCCAATGGGGACAACTTTGAAATTAAGCCCCATTTCATCAACATGCTTCCACGTTTTCATGGGCTTGAATCTGAAGATGCCTATATCTTCATTAACAAATTTCAAAACGTCGGTGCCATGATGAAAACAACCCAGCTGTCGGACGATGCTATACGTTTACGGGTCATTCCATTCACTTTATGCGATCTCGCAGAAAAATGGCTGTATAGCACCGCTTCCCACTCAATCACCAGCTGGGACGAGTTTGTTAAAGCGTTTCTGAAAAAATTCTACCCAAATCATAAGACCGCAAGAATTCGAAATGAGATCAACCAATTCTCCCAGCTTCCTTCTGAACCCTTCTGGAAGTGCTTTGACCGATACAAAGACCTTCTTGTTCAGTGTCCTCACCACGGTATAGAGAAATGGCAACTCTGCCAAACCTTATACGAGGGGCTGAACCCAGCAACGAAGCAGTTGCTGGAAACCATCTGTCAAGGCCACTTCCTATCCAAATCTGACGAGGAAGCGTGGCAGTTCTTTGACGATCTTGCAGAGCAAACGCTACAGTGGGAGAGCACCAGACCGACTTCTTCTTCTTCTACCTCCACTTCTACCGGTCAGTCTAGGGTAGGAATCCACCAACTCGATGTCTCTATTGCAATGAAAGCTGAAATGGCTGCAATAACATGAAAGCTTGAAGCAATAGAGAGCAAATTTTCTGCTCCTGCCCCCACACCTGTTCTCCCCCTTCGTACCATCTGCGCTTGTTGTTCCGATCCGTCCCACTTGACTGAAGAGTGTCCTTACAATCCACCCTCGCAAGGACAGGATCAGGTTAATGCATTCCAGCAAAGACCGAGGAATGATCCATACTCTTCCACCTACAATCCCGGTTGGAGGAACCACCCCAATTTCGCCTGGAATCAGAATCAGAATCAATTCCAGGGCAACAATTTCCAAAGGGCCCCTCCACCGCAACAACAAGCGCAACAACAAACTCAGTATCAGCAGCCCTTCCAACCCCAACCTTACCAAAACCAGACGAACAACTTTGCACCGAACAATTCCTTTCCACCAAACAACTTTGTTCCGTCGAACAACGATAAGGTTTCCTCGCTCGAGCGAAGTCTGGATGCGTTTGTTAAACAATCGACTCAATCCACCGCCAACATCCAGTCTTCGATCCAATCTTTAGTGCAACACACCGCCGCATACGGGCAGAGCATCAAGACCATCGAGGCCCAGATTGCACAGCTGAACGCGGCCTTGAGCGAGCGAGAGAAGGGGAAGCTCCCGTCCCAGCCACTTCCAAATCCCGGCCACCCACATAATGCACATGTTGCTCTTGAACAACAAAACCATAATGTGAGTGCCGTGACCACACTGAGATCAGGGAGGGTGCTGCAAAACAACATTGGCAAGCAAATCAACGATGACACCCCGGCCGCTTCTTCTTCTGCTTCTTCTCCTTCTTCTTCTTCGTCTTCCGAGCCTATTCTCCGTTCTTCACAAGGCTCTCCCTCTTCTTCTTCTGCCCTGAACGGACCCGCTTCTCACTCCACGAAATCACCTATTCTGGGATCTGTTCCAACTCCAAAATCTCCTCCTCCAGCTTTAGACTCAACCAATTTTCAAAATGTTCCATTTCCAAACCGGTTAAGGTCTAACAAACAAAATCCACAAATGGAGAAGATTTTGGAGTTATTCAAGCAAGTTAACATTAACATTCCTCTTTTAGATGCTGTCCAACAAGTCCCGTCTTACGCGAAAATCTTAAAGGACTTGTGCACGAAAAAGAGGAAGTCTCAGGTACCCAAGAAAGTTTTCTTGGCTAGTGCTGTGAGTGATGCCCTTACCCAATCTTTACCACAAAAACGGAAGGACCCTGGCTGTCCTACGATTTCAATTACTATTGGGGATAAGAACATCAACCGCGCACTATTAGATCTTGGTGCCAATGTTAACTTGCTTCCGTATTCAGTATACGAGCAATTAGGCGTCGGAGAGCTGAAACCCACACACTGCACTCTCCAGATGGCCGACCGATCGATCACCCATCCTAGGGGTGAGCTAGAGGATGTGTTAATCAAAGTCGGGGACTTCATATTCCCCGTCGACTTCATTGTCTTAGATACACAGCCTGTAGCTAACCCCCGGAATCAAATTCCGGTGATACTCGGTCGCCCATTTCTCGCAACCTCAAATGCTGTGATCAATTGTCGCAATGGTTCAATGAACCACTCTTTTGGAAATATGACAATTGAACTCAACATTTTTAGGTTGGGGAATCAGCCCGCCGAACCTAATGCTCATATACTGGATGTCTGCTCGATCCAGGAGATCACCCCCGAAGAGTGTGAATTCGAGGAGTTTTTGTTTGAACACGATAATCTTGACGCCACTAGTGCGTTTCTCCTCGAACCTGCTGCTGCTTCTGCGCCCGATAACGAATACGAGTGTTTCACGTTCGTGAACGATCTTAGCCGCGCACAACCCGAGTTTGAATCTTTCGACTTTTCGGATGAGTTACCTGAACCATCCGACTCGGTTGCCTACACTCGTTTTGAACCTTTGCTGGAGTCCTTTGAGTTCGAGACCTTTGCACCAGTCTTGCCTTCCATCATTTCACCTCCAACGCTCGAACTCAAGCCGTTGCCGTATCACCTTAAGTATGCTTACTTAGGTGAGAACGAGACCCTTCCTGTCATCATCTCGGCTTCTCTAGCTCCCGAGCAAGAGAAAGCCCTTCTCGCGGTCTTGCACAGCAACAAGCAAGCTTTTGGCTGGTCCATGGCGGACATCAAGGGGATTAGTCCCCTGATCGTTGAGCATCACATTCATCTGATGGATGATGCCAAATCAGCCCGGGATCCACAAAGACGTCTTAATCCAGTCATGAAGGAGGCTGTGAAAAAGGAGATCGTCAAATGTCTAGATAGTGGTATCATTTACCCTATCTCTGATAGCCAGTGGGTTAGCCCCATTCATGTTGTCCCCAAGAAGTCGGGCATTACGGTCATCACCAATGAGGCAAACGAGTTAATCCCTACTCGCACCCAAACTGGGTGGCGAGTTTGCATTGATTACAGAAAACTCAACGCCGCAACGCGGAAAGACCACTTTCCGCTATCTTTCATTGACCAGATGCTGGAACGATTGGCCGGACATGAGTACTATTGTTTTCTTGATGGCTACTCTGGCTATAATCAAATTCTCATCGCCGAAAAAGACCAGGACAAGACCACTTTCACTTGTCCTTTCAGTACGTTTGCATATCGACGCATGCCCTTTGGGTTATGCAATGCGCCCGCTACCTTCCAGCGGTGTATGATGGGAATTTTCTCAGACATGGTGGAGAAATTTCTGGAGATCTTCATGGACGACTTCTCCATCTTTGGCGATTCTTTTGACGAGTGTCTGCTGCATCTCGACGCTGTCCTTACCAGATGTAAGGACAAGAATCTCACTTTGAACTGGGAGAAATGCCACTTCATGGTGTGCGAAAGTATTGTCTTAGGACATATCATCTCGCAAAATGGCATAAAGGTTGACAAAGCAAAGATTGAGGTCATTTCCAATCTGCCTCCTCCCCGATGCGTCAGAGATATCCGAGCCTTCCTTGGCCATGCCGGTTTCTATAGACGGTTTATCAAGGACTTTAGCAAGATTGCTAGGCCCTTGACACTTTTGCTGGCCAAGGACACGCCTTTTGACTTCAACTCGAGCTGTGTGACTGCATTCGAGTCACTGAAACGCTCACTCACTTCTGCTCCCGTTCTTTCTTCTCCTGACTGGACGCACCCATTCGAGATCATGTGCGATGCATCCGACTTTGCTATCGGTGCTGTCCTTGGACAGCATATCAACAAGATGCCGCACGTAATCTATTACGCAAGCCGAACCCTGAACGACGCCCAACTTAACTATACGACAACTGAGAAAGAATTCTTAGCTGTTGTATTTGCTTTAGAAAAGTTCAGGCCCTACCTCATCGGCTCTCCAGTCATTATCTACACTGACCATTCAGCTCTGCGCCATCTTTTTGAGAAGAAAGATGCCAAATCTCGGTTAATCCGTTGGATCCTCTTGCTTCAAGAGTTTGACCTTGTCATTAAGGACAAACGAGGATGTGAAAACGTGGTTGCCGACCATCTCTCGCGACTTCCTTCTTCACCTTCGCTTCCAATTCCGATAAACGACGTTTTCCCGAATGAACAACTCTTGACAGTATCTTGCGAACCCTGGTTCGCAGATATTGTGAACTATTTGGCCACGGGATTGCTACCAACTGAATGGTCACGTCAGGACAGACTTCGCTTCTTATCCCAAGTAAAACACTTTTACTGGGACGAACCCTACTTGTTCAAGTACTGTCCCGACCAGATTATTCGTCGGTGTGTCCCAGATGAGGAATTCAAGAGTGTGCTGTCATTTTGCCACGACCAAGCATGTGGCGGGCATTTTGGGCCCAGAAAGACAGCCGAGAAGATCTTGCAATGTGGTTTCTACTGGCCACAACTTTTCAAAGACGCTCACGACTATTGCAAGACTTGCTCCCGGTGCCAACACATGGGCCGGATATCCCGGAGGAATGAAATGCCGCTCCAACCGATCTTGGTTGTGGAGATTTTCGATGTTTGGGGGATAGACTTCATGGGGCTGTTTCCCAGCTCTTTTGGGAACTTGTACATCTTTCTAGCTGTTGATTACGTCTCTAAATGGGTCGAGGCTGTGCCTAGCCGGACTAACGACAACAAAGTTGTCGTTAGGTTCCTTAAAGAAAACATTTTCTCCCGGTTTGGGTACCCCCGAGCGATCATTAGCGACAATGGAAGTCATTTCTGCAATAGGACTTTCGAGGCCTTGATGCGGAAATACTCCATTAATCATAAGCTTTCTACGCCCTACCACCCCCAAACCTGTGGGCAGGCCGAAGTTTCAAATCGGCAAATCAAGCAGATACTGGAGAAAACGGTTTCCAAGAACCGTAAGGATTGGTCTCTGAAACTCACTGATGCCCTTTGGGCATTTAGAACCGCTTATAAGACCGACCTTGGCATGTCTCCCTATCGGCTTGTGTACGGAAAATCCTGCCACCTTCCTATCGAAATCGAGCATCGCGCATTTTGGGCGATAAAGGAGCTGAATCTGTCTCTGGAGGATGCGGGCAGCCATCGGAAGCTGCAGCTGAACGAACTGAGCGAGCTTAGGGATGAGGCTTACGACAACGCGGTTGTCGTTAAGAATCGAACGAAGGTGTTTCATGATAAACACCTTTTGCGCAAAACCTTCGTACCTGGTCAGCAGGTACTTCTTTACGACACCCGACTTCACTTCCATCCTGGAAAGCTCCGATCTCGCTGGAAAGGGCCGTATTTTGTGCGGAATGTGTATCCGCAGGGCGCTGTGGATTTGGAAAATCCAAAGGACGGTTCACTCTTCAAGGTAAATGGACACCGATGCAAACCGTACCTTAGCGCCGAACCAACAGAGGAGCTCCTGTTCTTACAGGAGCCGGTTTACCCTGCTTGTTCTTCCTCTGCCTACCTCCAAACTTCGGTTATCCAGCCAAGAACAGTGGACACTGTTCCAAATAAGTTTGGGGGTATGTACAAACCATTTTGTTTATATTTGTGTATATTCTTTTTCTTTTCTTTAAAACCAAAAACAAATAAAAATTTGTGTATCACTAACCGACAATTTTGAACCTTCCAACTGCTCTCTTCATGCTATGACAGTGAGGACACTGTCCAGTTTAAGTTTGGGGGTACGCTCGGTACGCATTTCTTACCTTCGCATTCATATGTATATTTTGCATCTGCATATTAAATCCATAAAAACCATGAAAATTTGAAAATTTTCCAAAAATATAAAAACTTTTTTTGTCAAGTTAGCTTGTGGATGACTCTGATTCAACATTCGACGGTTTTTGTTTGAAAAAATTGGAATAACTAGATCTTATGTTTGGATTTTGAAAACCTGAAAGATAACTCTCCTTTGAAGTTAACTATAGCTGATATACGTCTTTACATCACACTACACGTGTCGTGAGTTTTGGGAATTAGATGACAAGTCTTTCATGTTCAAACTTTTAAACAGATAAATGATTTTCTGAGAATCAAATAGGTTTGTTCTGAAATAAGTAATGTCAAGAATAGTTTATGAAGTAAAGCGAATATGAAGGAATGTTATTGATGCCATAATTGGAGCTAAGTCTGAAAAATAACCCATCTGAAACTTGATTGGAATGATTACACATCAAACTCACTAAACACGTCTTTTATCCAAAAAAATAATTGAACTGACCGGTTATATCTCCGTTCATATTAAATCATCTGATTTTCACGCCAAACTGTCTTTTGTTTTTGGACCTAGGTAACTTGAGTAATTAAGTCCGCTGGGGTGTTTCTACACCTAATGCCCTAAAACCAACTGGTTTGGGTGCATTGGCCCAAAGCTCGCTAAGAAGCCTAGAAAGTCCAGTTTAAAACAAAGTCAAGCAAGTGTTCTCTCCGAGTTAAAATTCCTAACGGTTCTTTGTGTGAGAATAATCTGGATAAAAGACAGGCTTTTAAAAAAAATTTTAACGGAGATGTGAAGGTTTTATTCTATGATAAAGACTATTGCACGTTCACAGTGGTGTGTATGAAATGAAAACAAGAAAAGGTGGAGTGAAAAATACGACTTAGTTTCCTGTTAAGGAAGATAGAAATTCTGAAGTTGAAACCTTACTGGAAAACGAAACTTGAAAAATGCTTAACTCGTTATAAAACTTATGTGATCCTTTTAAAATTATTATCTGGGCTTTATTGTGCGACATGATGACTCTAATCGATCCTTCTGGAACTTAACGACACTATCCGCACTGCACGTAAAGACATATAAAATCTGTAGTTAAATAAGATGTGAGGTGTGAAAAATAAAGGTTCGATAGTCTAGACTAAGGATTATAGAATTGTTATTTTCTAAAACAAAACTTTAGGGTTTGAAACTTAGTCATTTTTACAAACCAACTTGACCGGATTTTGTGGGTAGTATCCGCCGAAAACCCTCAGGAGACAACACTCCTCCTACTAGGGACACCTAGAGGTTTAACGGCTTGTTGCACATGCTCAGTGCAATCGCGTTCCCTGCGAAAGTGAGGTTAGGAAATTTTTGTGAATAAATGGACTTTGCTCGGGACGAGCAAATGATAAGTTTGGGGGTATTTGTTCATATCAGATTTTTGCATTTTCATACCGCCCAATTTTTATCACATTGCATGTCGGTAGATACTCTTGAGCCGTGTTTGCTAGTCAATTGCAGGATACAGGTTCCCGGTTCTCAAACGGAGAAATTCATGGAAAACACGACAAAAATCCGGTTCCTGCCAACCACAGATAAAACACGGTCTCCGCTCTTCATCCGTATGCTGCCAGATACCAGTTTAGGAAGACAAAATGTCAAATCAATGTCATTTTCAGGCACAAGGCTCAATGGTGGCACAAGATCCAAGAGATCTACGCGGAGCTCGAGGCAATCATGACAAAATCTTGACAAAAAGTCCACCTTTCCCTCAACAGAAATTCTGGAAAATTCGTGAAGAAATTATGAGAAAATACATATACCAGAATGCAGTACACACCAAACCAGGCCAGCACCAAAAAGATATGGGCCCAACTCCTCTAAACGGCCGCGGAAGCGCGGCCAAAGGGGGGTTTTGGCCGCCCTTCCGCGGCCATCTTGGCGCCAAACGGTTAGGGTTTTCAGGGGCTCTTTGGTCTTTTCATGAGGGCCCGTATTGTTGCCCTAGTTTCTCATCTTTCAGCCTATAAATACCCCAGAATTCTGTGAAGGAAAGGGGTCCATAATTTTGTATTTTCATTTTGCCTAGTTTTAGTGTTGTTCTTTTTCCTCTTCTCACCTCTTCTCCATTAAACTTGTAGTGAGCTTTTGAGTGAAGAGTGATGAATAAAGAAGACCATTTTTATTATCATGCTTGTCTCTTTCTTTACTTGTTATAATTGTTGTAATTTTAATTGTTAAGTAGTTGTTGTTATTTCCTTGTTGTTTGTTTCTTCTCTCTTTTTCTTTATCCTTACATACGACAATGATACTTACGCTTGATCCTCGCCAAGGTGAGGTCGCAAACAGTTAGTCGTATTCTTCTAATCTCCTTCTTTCTATCTTCCTCTTTTGTGTTGTTTTATTTTTCCGTATTATGATGTATGAGTAGTTCATTCTTGTTAGGGTAGGATAAGGGAAGTTTGAGAGAAGGAAATCTCGCTCACTCTTTCCTTGCCCAACATCTTAAATCGACTCCCGTTAATTCAACCACAATCCGCTCCTTACGGCACCCTATCCTACATGATAGCGGTGATTCCGTAGTGAGACCGGTTGTGGTTGGATTAACCGGATGTTATGGCTAAGAGCCAAGAACGGACGGACAAGCACCAAAAGGCAGACTTATGCGTTGGAAATCCTAGCTTATACTCGCAAAGTCCTTCCTAGTCGTGCTAATCCCCGTTGTTGCCGATTACCGTAACACGATATTAAGAAGGGCAACGAAAGATGTGGAGACTCCTAACTCAAACTAACCTAATCCTAACCCTAACATGCTCTCTTTATATATCAACTCAACACTTAGATAACTACAAACAAAATCTGAACAACCGGACTTAACTCGTCGAAAAACACATAGAAAAAGATTCCCATCTCCCTGCGGACGACCCGTACTCAACCGGCTAGCTACGTGCGAAACCGTCTTGATTGCGGTATTTAAACTAAAACTTGAACACGCTCGTATCCTAACAATCAGAACCCATGTCTTGTTTTGGGTTCAATAGTTCCTAGTTTCATTTCTTGCTCATTTACTTTCATGCACTTAAATTCCATGCACCTTTAATTACTTGCTTGTAATTTTTTCTTTTCTTTGTTTATCTTTTCTTTTGCTTTTTTTTTTGGTTCGTTTTGTGAATGGTTGTAATTATTGTTGTTAAGAATAAATACAATATTGTAAGTTAATGTTTTTTTGCTCATTTCCTTTTCCCGTTATTTTCCTTTGAACTCCGCCTAAACGTTACGCAAGCGGTCCGTTAGGCACCCTACCCTACCAAGATAACGGTGATTTCTAACCGCGACCGGTTGCGTTCGGTTTGGCCGGAGGCACAAGCAAGAGACAAGAATGGAAGGACAAGGGTAAATAAGCCGGATTCCATGAATACCGTGCTTAAATCTTCTAATCCACGTTGTTGCCGATTGCCCTAGCTTCAATTGCTCAAGACTCGGCTCAAAGGTTTTGAGCGCGGATTTCTTTAGCTTACACTTTCGTATCTTTTTCTTAACAACTTTATACTTGCATATATCACTTAGGATAGAACTGAACAAACACATACACATTCTTTATTGATTCGTCTAAAATTCGAACGGACATACAACCATCTCCCTGTGGAATGACCCGTACTCAACCGGCTAGCTACAAGTGAAACCGTCTTGATCGCGGTTATAACTTTAGAACTTTGAACATCCGACACGCCAAAAGCATGCGATCATCACGGAATCACCCTCTCCAAAGAAATGTCTCCCTAGACTGATTTGGAAAGGGAACACATGTCTATTATACCCTACGTTTCTGCGGTAGGCTCTATAATGTATGTGATGTTGTGCACCAAACCAGATGTAGCTTACGCACTGAGCGTGGTAAGCCGGTATCAGTTAGACCCAGGGAAGAAGCACTGGATAGCAGTAAAGAACATTCTCAAGTACCTGAGAAGGACTAAGGAGATGTTCTTGGCTTACGGCGGAAAAGACCTCAAGATCGAGGCCTTTGCTAATTCCGGCTTCCAGAGTGATATGGATGACTCCAAGTCCATGTTGGGTTATGTCTTTACCTTCAATGGAGGGGCGGTGTGCTGGAAGAGCTCCAAGCAGGACACCGTTGCAGGCTCGACGATGGAAGCGGAGTATATTGCTGCTTGCGATGCCGCAAAAGAAATGGTTTGGATGAAGAAGTTCCTAACAGAACTTCAGGTGGTTCCTACCATTGTTGATCCAATACCTCTATATTGCGACAACAATGGAGCTATAGCTTTAGCGAAGGAACCCAGGTCCCATCAGAAGTCCAGACACATCTTAAGGCGGTAACACGTGATCAGGGAGATCATTGATCGCCGGGAGATCGAGGTCCGGAGAGTTGCTACAGAGGAGAACATTGCTGATCCATTCATAAAGGCCTTACCTCAGATTCAGTTCAAGAGGCTACTCGAGATGATCGGTCTTCGATATGCCAGTACATGGCCCTAGTGCAAGTGGGAGATTGTTAGTGTATATGCCCTAGGGGCCATTATTGTATCATACTAGCTTGTATATTACTTAATGGATGCTTGGGATATTCACAGTTATATTAACAGTCTTGCTAAATATAGTAGTATGCTACTTGGTTTTATCTATCTTAATATGTGTGTAAGTATTGATAGAGCCCTTAGGATCTTGCTTGTCTACCAGCGTTGTGATAGCAGTCACACTAGTGGAGGCTGGGTAGTCTACAAGCACATCCTTTTTCAGGTCCCTAGTCGTAGGATTATCGAGACAGGGCATCGATACTCCGGAGTAGACTAGTGTGTATGCTTCTCATCCCAGTTGGGGAGATGGTCTGTCCCACAGCCATCAGTACGTCGTACTGGAGATAGTATACAGGTGCTCGTTGGGTTACGGGTACAACGGACAAGACTCACGGGGAACTGTTGGTTGGTATTATACCCGTCGTCGGTTAACAGTTCCCATGTGACATGAGTACAGCATAGTCCGCAGACTTGACACTGCTACTTAGCCTCGAGTGTGTCCCACTGTTCTTAGATTACTACCCTACCACGACTCAGAGGAGTCATGCAAACAGGTAGCAGTTGGGTGCAGTCCCGAGCACTTGGAGGCAGTAGTGGTTAGACAGGATTCGTCTCTCCCGTTATTGGGAATTGATATCGCGCTGTGTCAGAGAGCCATTACTCAAAGTCCCTGTCCAGGGTAAGCGAGATTTACTGGTAGGTTTTCCAGTAGTTTCTCAAGGTGTAATGGGCTTTGCTCCGACACGACTTATACCGCTTTTAGGGGACTGACGCTTGCCGCCCCTAGGCCCGATATGCGATAGTCCTAGACGAACAGACCGGACTGTACGGAGATTGTCACCTCTGGCTCAGTAGGAGTTCGGATGGGTTTCCTCATCGTCCTTCTTATCGTCATCTACCCGGGGACCGTTACGTACAGCTAGTGCCACTTGCGGTTTATGGTTAAACCCACTGCCAGCGTAGTAGTCGATTCTTTAGAGTCCCACACAGGGTGTTTCCCTGCTCCAGGCGAAACGATATAGAGGTCGTATGGTTTTACGACAAGGGTTCGGACGCATACGTGTTTAAACGCACGTACGATGTTCGGACGGTTTTTACTAGCCGTCTTTGGTTTAAGCCAGATTCTAGTATCAGATTATTGGATTTATGCAGTCTAAAGTTTTTCCGTGTTTTCATGGATACGAGGGTCGTTCTCGTAATTTCGCGGGAAGTTTCTAGAAGGATGATGACTTGGGGGTTTAGGTGGCATAAGCATTTATTGATTTAGTGACTCATTTGTGTGATTCATTCATGTCATTAATGATGCATTAAATGGTTAATGACTCATGTAATGAATCACACATAATGAATAAATGAAGCATGATGATTAATCATTTGATTTATTTTATTTGATAAATGATCATGCTTCATATATTCAAGAAGGATCATTATTTCATTATCATTCTCATCCTCACCTTCTCTCTCCTCAAACTCTCTCACTTCAAACCCTAATCCTACCCTCTCATGTGTTGAGATCAAGGATTAGCAAGACTAATTAATCCATATCCATACTCTATATCACCTAGATGACTTTGATTAGCAACTAGAGAAACCTAGTTACCTCAAGATTAGAAGCAAAGCATAGAGTAGAAGCTCTCGGGTGGAACGTCTATTACATAGAGGAGGCCGACGAGGAGGTGGATAACGAGAAGAAGAAGGACATGGCACATTAGGTATAATCTTCTCTCATAGTAGTTAATAATTCCTATGTTAGTGTTAGTTATAGTTTAGAAAAGATCCTTTCGGTTAGTCGATGTTGCATCAAACAAAATGATTGTTTTTCATATTTCCGCCACCCCGCAAGTCTTGGGGTGTACAACGTCGACTTACAGCCATAACTGGAAATCCCTGGCCAGGGTTGCTGTGATTTACTAGTATGTGTTATCAATAGTTTCACGAATGTTAGGGACCTTACATCGGCATGACTTATCAAGCCATTGTGGTCAGACGTTTACCACCCCTAGGCGAGATATGCGACATACCAGACGAACAGACCAGACTGTGCGGTAAGTGTTACTGATTGGATTCGCAGGAGTGTGGACAGGCTTGCTCGTCGATCTTCTGATCGCTTAATACCCGGGTGGCCGTTATGTTTAGCAGACCGCTTGCGGCTTGTGGGTGATTGATATGATCACCACATACTGCCGGCGTATTGACGAGTCTTTAGAGTCCTACAGAGAGGTTTCCTGGCACAAGCGAAATTAAATAGGAGCGCATATGAGATATGTGCGGAACCAAGAATAATACCAGTATGTGATACTGTATTCTATTCTCGCGATTTGTATCATCGCTCGGTTATATGAGATATAGCCGGGTTACCGAATCAAGTGTTGATTCGATATATTGATACACTAGATATTAGTCGGTTATATGCGATATGACCGGATCATTAAATCAAGTGTTGATTTAATAATTTAATGTATAATT
The DNA here is from genome assembly GCA_030015575.1 of Agapanthus africanus. NCBI lineage: Eukaryota > Viridiplantae > Streptophyta > Magnoliopsida > Asparagales > Amaryllidaceae > Agapanthus > Agapanthus africanus. The sequence continues at coordinate 661,893,083 of CM057338.1, forward strand.
ATATATTTGATATATTACTTTACATTAATTAGTATTTGTTCAATTAAGATTAACTTTCTCACTTTATGTGCACAAGTTGTATATGTGATATATGTTTGTGCACTAGTTTGTATCATGATTGATGATACATGCAAACTTGGGTATGTGTTTGACTTACACCATATTGAAGATAATGGTTTGTGTTTTTATTTATTTTGGTAAAACAAAATGGTGGCTTTCTTTGTCTTGGTTTGAAGCTTCAAGAAGCTTTTAAACATCTTTGACAAAGTCCACTCTTTTTGTTTTGCATAAGATTTTTATTAACCAAATGTAACATTTCCAAAATAATAAAATATTATTTTCGGGAATTTTTATAATTTAATATTATTTTAATGAATATTTTAATATTCGGGTGTAATTAAATACAAATAAATGGGGAAAATTTTTGGAAAATTTTGGAAAATTCTAAAATAGGGTATTTTATGGAATTATGCCATTTTAAAGTTTTTAAGACTAGTTATATGCTAAATTAGTGTTAATCGCGATTAAAAATCGCTAATTGGATTTTTAGCATTTTTGTGCAAAAATGTGCACATATCATTTTCCACACTTGTTACACTTGTGTTACATTTCTTTTGCCATGGTTTTCTTTTGGGTTCACTATTCAAGTGAGAAGAGTTTAGAAAAAGAAAAGAAAAGAAAAGATAAAGTAAGTGATGAGAGAGAGAGAGTAGGTTGCATTGACTTTGACCCTTCCCTTCATCATTCTCCCATCTCATTTCTCTCTCCCCTCTCCCTTGATGAGCTGCTGCTCTCTCTCCTTCCTGTTAGTGTATATGCCCTAGAGGCCATTACTGTATCATACTAGTATGTATATTACTTGATGGAAGCTTGGGATATTCACAGTTGTACAGACAATCTTGCTCAATATAGTAGTATGCTACTTGGTTTGTCTCTGCTTTAATGTGTACATGTGTGTTTATTTATTATATCACCTATACGCATTAGTAGAGCCCTTAGGATCTTTGCTTGATTACCGGCGTTGTGATGGCGATCACACTCGTGGGGGCTGGGTAATCTACAAGCACATCCTTATACACGTCCCTGGTCGTGGGAGTATCGAGATAGGGCATCGATGCTCCGGAGTAGACTAGCGTATGCGCTTCTCATCCCAGCACGGGAGACGGTCTGTCCCACAGCCGTCAGTACGTCGTACTTGAGATAGTATGCGGGTGCTCGTTGGGTTACGAGTACACTGGACAGGACTCGTCGGGAACTGATGGTTGGTATTATACCTATCGTCAGTTATCAGTTCCCAGGTGACATGAGTACAGCTTAGTCCGCTGACTTGACACTGTCACTTCGCCTCGAGTGTGTTCCCACTGTTCTTTGATTACTACCCTACCACGGCTCTACTGAGTCGTGCAAACAGGTAGTAGTTGGGAGCAGTCCCGAAGCACTTGGAGGCAGTGACGGTTAGACAGGATTCGTCTCTCCCGGTATTGGGGGTTGACATCGCGCTGTGTCTAGGAGAGCCATTACACAAGTAGTCCCTGGCCAGGGCAAGCGAGATGTACTGGTAGGTTCCAGTGTTATCTCAGGGTGTATTGGGCTTCACTCCGACACGACTTGTACCGCTATTAGGGGACTGACGTTTACCGCCCCCTAGGCCCGCCATGCGATGTATCAGACGAACAGACCGGACTGTACGGAGAATGTCACATTCAGACTCAGTAGGAGTTCAGATGGGGTTTCACCTCGTCAGCCTTCTTGTCGGCATCTACCTGGGGATCGTTACGCACAGCTAGTGCCGCTTGCGGTCTGTGGTAAAACCCACTGCCAGCGTAGTGTCGAGTCTTTAGAGTCCCACACAGAGGGTATTCGCCTCTGGGCAAAATAGAGTAGAGGTCGCATGGTTTTGCGACAGGGTTCGTTCTCATCCGCGCACTTGTGCACGTTTGGAGTCCGGACGGATTATACTGGCAGGCTGTGGTTTGAGCCAGATACTGGTATATATATATTTGGGGTTGCTTTTATATCTTGGTATTCTTGTTCCTCGGAACGAGAATGCAGGTGTGTATGCACAGTTGCTTGAGGCGGAGGATGAGGTTTATCATTAGGGTTTCGGAACGGGTGCGTATGCACAGTTGACAGTTATCATTTTCCAAACCCTAATGGATTTATAAATTATCTATTAATAATAGTAATTAAATGAGAATTATGTTATGGTTGATTTTGTTGACTTGTTGACCATGGTTGACTTGTTGACCATGGTTGAATGTTGACCACCATCATGCTTTAAAAAGTCCTCCTTGATTCATGCTTACTTTTGACTAAATGAAGCATGGTAGTGGTCATTCCTAATTGCCATCAACTATTCTCATTTTGAATTATTATCATTTAGATAATTCTTTTTCTTTTTGATATGGTTGCAAAAAAAGAAAAAGAGAGCTCATTCTATCATAACCTCTCTCTCTCCTCATTTCATCTTCTTCCTCCTCTTGAAAAGAGAAACCTTCTCATGTGTTGAGAATCATTCTCTTTAGATAGAAAAGCAAACCCTAATAACTCTCTACTCATTCTAGGATGAAGGTTTAGCAAGCCGGAAACCCTAGTTCACTCAAAGATCGAGGAAGAGCCCAAAGTCGAACCTTCGAGGTGGATCTATCTTCGGCAAGAAGAAGGCGACGAGAAGAGAACCATTCAAGCTTCTACAAAGAACAAGAAAGAAGAACAACAACAAGAAGAACAACAACAAGATGAGAAGGAGTTCAAGTTTAGGTATAACCATCAACATAGTAGCTAACTCTCTTTAGCTAGAATACTAGTTTTAGTTTAGCAAAGATCCGGCTTTTACGGTCCATGTTACAAAGTTTAGAAAAAATTTTGATTTACCGTTTCCGCAACCCCGTAAGTACCGGGAGAGGTAACGTGGACCTAACAGTGGTATCAGAGCCTAACTAAACTTAAACTAGCTTGGTAGCAAAGTGTAACGAAGTTCGGAACCGAAAAATCGCAAAACCGGAAAAACTAAAAACCTGAGTTTCTGTTGAAATTTTTTTTGGCTCAAAATAAAAAACTTTATACTTGTAAATTCGGCTCAGGGTTTTGTTTGAAGACACACGAAATTCGATGCCCTAATTTGTTTAAACCGCCGCGCTTCCGCGGCATGAGGTATGCATGGCGCCGCGGAAGCGCCGCAGTTTATTTCCCTCTCTGTATCGATTTTCGTGCAGTGTTCTTCTGGTGGGATTTTGTGATTTTTCAGATGTATTATATATACCCAGTTTTTCCAGAACTGAAATTTGCTTTTGGGGTCCTATAATTCCGTATTTTTCCGAACTTCACTGCATTTTGGCTATGTTGGTTATATCTGTGTTGCTTGCATGTATTGAACGTCGGCTAATCGCTATAAGTCGATTAGTCGGGGTTATACATGATCTGTAATGTGCTGGAATGTGTATATGAATGTGTTGGACTGTCGCGGGTGAATAGCCGGGGTGGATGTGAGATGAGCTTTTGTTTTTCTTTCATTCATTGTAAATGTAAATTGATGTAATAATATTTTTGTTTGGCCGCACAACCGGGTCGGGGTTGTAGCCGTCATTGTATAATTCTTTTTACTGTTTTTGCTCCTAGGATAGACCCATGGAGGGGTGCACAAACTACCGGGTAGCTCGAAGTGCCGAGTGGCCTACTCATGGCATTGAGGGAGGTTGCTTCGCTTCGGGTACTTGGCGGGTGGTTTGCCGCACCCGTAGGGGTCTTGGGTGGGGTTTTGGCTATTCACCGCGACCGTGTTATCCGCTTTTCGTTCCAGGCTCGAAAGGATTGCGGATTGCTAGTATATCCAATGTATTCATCTGTGATCTGTAATGTCTATCATTGCTATATATAATAACTATTTAGGCGTTGCTTATGTTTTACAGCCGCGCTAGCCCAGCCCCCGCTCTGTCGTTAGTTAAGTAACCTAACGGGTGATGACGGGGCCCCGTGGCGAATGCGAATGGCATAAGCGTACGTCATATTTTGGTTGTTTTCTGCAATGGTAGGATTTAAATGATGGGACGCATTAAAAGAACTAATGCAAGAAAATAAACCTAAAAGACGTTGTTGGAACAAGTTTTTCAAAAAGCTGTTATTACAAGGACGTTCATCTTTTTGTTTTGCATCGAGGTATTCGGTTATGAATGCCCAGCACCTCAATCGACGAGGCAAGGGCCGAGATCCCCTCATCGGGAGTGACCCCTTGGACAAAAGGTTTGCGTCAGGGTAATAACTTCACCATAGTCGATTATTCTTGCTTTGCATCGAGGTATTCATCTTATGAATACCCAGCACCTCACTCGACGAGGAAAGAGCCGAGATCCCTTCGCAGGGAGTGACCTCTTTAGCAAAAGTTTTCGCCACTATGATTTTCAAAAGGGTGCAATCAGGTTCCTTCAACGATATCAAGTTCATTACGTTAACGGGTTTTTCGCCAAAAACCCAGCCGTAGCCCTCCGTCGTTTCGGATTAATATTATTCAGTATTCGTGCTGCGTTTGTTGACCTAGTCAAGACGTAGTGAACGGTAGCTAAATAATATTTTTCTGTGGATTGCAAATGTGATTGGTTAGGACAGTCGTGCGGCCTTGTTGACCTAGTCAAGGGCACTACGGGTGGGTCTAATGCAATCAGGATTATGACGGGTAGAACTTGTCTAACAGTTTGTGGCTTGTTGACCTAGTCAAGGTCATGAACAGTTAGGGGCAAAAACCACATCGGGAGTTTCAAAAGAACTGAAACTTGCAGATTTAGCATACCTTCTGGAGTGTGGTGACTAGAGTGGATTCCATCTAGGTTATCACACAATGACAGTTGGATCCCGATCCCACTGATGAGTTGGTTTACTCTCGGGAGATTATTTCACTTAACGATCAATGCTATAAACCTAGTAGGTGTCAAGAAAGGTGTTAGCGGGGTTACGCCCACAGGGAAAAGAGGTTCTTTAATTAAGGAACTTCGCGAAAGCGTTGGAAAACCTCCCTCGAAGTACCGACACTAGCCTGGCTGAAAGGTTAAGCAAGTATTGTGACGTGAATTAAAACCCGGCTAGTTCTTCTTTTAAAAAGGTTTTAAGAAGGATTTGAGGAAACAGTGGGAGACATCCTGGTTAGATAAATTAATAAACCAATCTAATCTTGCAAGAGCATACGCTGAGTGTTTCTTTTCTCTCTCTCCAGGCAGCAACCTTTTCACGCCCTAATCAAGATAATAAAATGTATCGCTTGACCGAACCGAATTCTTATTCGGAACTGGGGAAAGTTGGTTCAGCTCTAACTTGTGACAACCGTCATGAGTATGAGAATGGGAAAGAGGAAAGTATGGATTTCCAGGATACCCAGTTGAAGAAGAAGCATGGTTTTGCATCTACTTCAGGTGTTCTTGTAATTGAGAACTGTTTTACGGTCAGCCCTACCTCCTGGGTACTTGATACCGGATCAGGATCTCATATTTGTAATTTATTGCAAGGACTGAGAAAAAGTAGGAAAGTTGCACCGGGTGATATGTCGCTCAGAGTAGCGAACGGAGCACAAGTTTATGCGGCAGCCGTCGGTGAATATCACCTAGTATTGCCAAATGGCAAGACTATGATTTTGAACGATTGTTACTATGTACCCTCTATGGTTTGCAACATCATATCAGTTTCTTTACTCGATAAAGATAGATATAAGTTTGTTCTTGAAAAGAATATCATGAACATTTACCTTGATAAGGTACTGGTTGCAGAGGGTACACTGTTTAATGGTATCTACGTTCTAAATCAGAATACAGTTCTCAATATACAAAACACACGCAAGAGGAAGAATTCAGATATAAATGAATCCTACTTGTGGCATTGTAGACTTGGTCATATCGGAGAGAAAAGACTGAATAAGTTACATAAAGATGGACTCTTGAATGCGTTCGAGTTTTCATCTTATGGAACTTGTCAGTCTTGTCTCAAAGGAAAGATGACCAAATCTCCGTTCACCGGACATGGAGAAAGAGCAGCAGAGCTCTTGGGACTCGTACATAGTGATGTATGTGGTCCGATGTCTATACATGCAAGGGGTGGGTTCTCGTACTTCATCACATTCACTGACGATCTCTCTAGGTTCGGATATGTGTATCTGATGAAACACAAATCTGAAGCTTTTGAGAAATTCAAGGAATTCAGAAACGAAGTAGAGAACCAGACAGGCAAAAGTATCAAGATCCTCCGGTCTGACAGGGGAGGGGAGTACTTAAGCACGGAATTCCTAGATTACTTAAAAGAAAATGGTATTCTCTCTCAGCTTACTCCTCCTTATACACCACAGCACAACGGTGTTTCGGAGCGGAGGAATCGTACCCTATTGGATATGGTTCGCTCCATGATGAGTAGTGCTGAGTTGCCTCTTTCATTTTGGGGACATGCGCTTCAGACAGCGGCATATCTATTGAATGATGTTCCGTCTAAATCTGTGCCTAAAACTCCGTTCGAGATATGGAATGGAAAGAGGCCATATCTTAAAAGATCTAAGATATGGGGTTGTCCGGCTTATGTTAAAAAGCATAAACCGGATAAACTAGAGGCACGGTCAGTTTTATGTAAGTTTGTGGGATATCCAAAGAATGGTTATGGATATCTATTCTACCACACCGAGGAACAGAAGGTGTTTGTTGCTCAGCATGCCGTTTTCTTGGAAACGGAGTTTCTTGCAAAAGAAATTAGTGGGAGCACGGTAGAATTGGAAGAAATTCAGCGACCACAAACTGAAACTGAAAGTTTGACAGAACCTCAGGATTCAATAACCCCAGACGAACCTCAGCCACTCCGCAGATCTGGTAGGATTTCTCATCCGCCCGAGAGATACTACGGTTTTCTCATAGACGGGGATCGAGAGGATTGCATCTTGGAAGAAGATGACCCTACCAGTTTCAGGCAGGCCATTATCAGTAGGGACTCTGATAAGTGGCAGGAAGCAATGCAATCCGAAATGGAGTCCATGTACGCCAATAAAGTGTGGACCTTGGATATTGCTCCACCTGGGGTAAAACCCGTTGGATGCAAATGGATCTACAAAAGGAAACTTGGTGTAGATGGGCAGGTGGAAACCTATAAAGCTAGACTCGTTGCAAAAGGTTTCCGTCAAAGACCTGGTTTGGACTATGACGAAACTTTTTCTCCGGTGGCTATGCTCAAATCCATTCGGATCTTACTTGCCATTGCTGCCTTCCATGACTATGAAATCTGGCAGATGGATGTGAAGACGGCTTTCCTAAACGGTTGTTTGGAAGAGTGCGTTTACATGGATCAACCAGAAGGTTTCATAGACAGTGGGAGCAGCGGAAAGGTGTGCAAGTTGCTTAAATCCATTTATGGATTAAAGCAGGCATCGCGGAGCTGGAACATCTGTTTTGATGAGGCAATCAAGGAATTTGATTTCATCAAGAACGAAGATGAACCCTGTGTTTATAAGAAGATTGTAGGACGAACTGTCGTATTCCTAGTCTTGTACGTGGACGACATTCTTTTGATAGGAAATGACATTCCTATGCTACAATCGGTCAAGCTATTTTTGTCACAAAGGTTCTCCATGAAGGACCTGGGTGATGCCTCGTACATTCTGGGGATCAAGATCTATAGAGATAGATCCAAGAGACTATTGGGACTTTCGCAGTCCAGGTACATAGAGACCGTACTAAAGAGATTTAGTATGGAGGATTCCAAGCGCGGTAACATACCCGCATTGCACGGAATTACTCTCTCCAAGAAGATGTCTCCTAAGACTGACGAGGAGAGGGTTCGCATGAGCACTATACCCTACGCTTCGGCGGTAGGATCTATAATGTATGCGATGCTATGTACAAGACCAGATGTAGCTTACGCGTTGAGCACGGTAAGCCGGTATCAGTCAGACCCAGGGGAGGACCACTGGATAGCAGTGAAGAACATTCTCAAGTACCTGAGGAGGACTAAGGAGATGTTCCTGGTTTACGGTAATGGAGACCTCAGGGTCGAGTCCTTTACCGATTCAAGCTTCCAGAGCGACAAAGATGACAGCAAGTCTGTCTCGGGTTTTGTGTTTACCCTCAACGGAGGGGCGGTATGTTGGAGGAGTTCCAAGCAGGATACCGTCGCAGACTCGACGATGGAGGCTGAATACATTGCTGCAAGCGATGCCGCAAAAGAGGCGGTCTGGATTAAGAAGTTCATTAGTGAACTTCAGGTGGTTCCGTCCATTGTTGATCCAATACCTTTGTATTGCGATAACAATGGGGCTATAGCTTTAGCGAAGGAACCAAGGTCCCATCAGAAATCCAGGCACATCTTAAGGCGGTATCACCTGATCAGGGAGATCATTGATCGACAGGAGATCGAGGTGCGGAGAGTGGATACAAAGGACAACACTGCGGACCCATTCACAAAGGCTTTACCCCAGACTCAGTTCGAGCGGCTGATCGAGATGATAGGTCTTCGATACGCCAGTACATGGCCTTAGTGCAAGTGGGAGATTGTTAGTGTATATGCCCTAGAGGCCATTACTGTATCATACTAGTATGTATATTACTTGATGGAAGCTTGGGATATTCACAGTTGTACAGATAATCTTGCTCAATATAGTAGTATGCTACTTGGTTTGTCTCTGCTTTAATGTGTACATGTGTGTTTATTTATTATATCACCTATACGCATTAGTAGAGCCCTTAGGATCTTTGCTTGATTACCGGCGTTGTGATGGCGATCACACTCGTGGGGGCTGGGTAATCTACAAGCACATCCTTATACACGTCCCTGGTCGTGGGAGTATCGAGATAGGGCATCGATGCTCCGGAGTAGACTAGCGTATGCGCTTCTCATCCCAGCACGGGAGACGGTCTGTCCCACAGCCGTCAGTACGTCGTACTTGAGATAGTATGCGGGTGCTCGTTGGGTTACGAGTACACTGGACAGGACTCGTCGGGAACTGATGGTTGGTATTATACCTATCGTCAGTTATCAGTTCCCAGGTGACATGAGTACAGCTTAGTCCGCTGACTTGACACTGTCACTTCGCCTCGAGTGTGTTCCCACTGTTCTTTGATTACTACCCTACCACGGCTCTACTGAGTCGTGCAAACAGGTAGTAGTTGGGAGCAGTCCCGAAGCACTTGGAGGCAGTGACGGTTAGACAGGATTCGTCTCTCCCGGTATTGGGGGTTGACATCGCGCTGTGTCTAGGAGAGCCATTACACAAGTAGTCCCTGGCCAGGGCAAGCGAGATGTACTGGTAGGTTCCAGTGTTATCTCAGGGTGTATTGGGCTTCACTCCGACACGACTTGTACCGCTATTAGGGGACTGACGTTTACCGCCCCCCTAGGCCCGCCATGCGATGTATCAGACGAACAGACCGGACTGTACGGAGAATGTCACATTCAGACTCAGTAGGAGTTCAGATGGGGTTTCACCTCGTCAGCCTTCTTGTCGGCATCTACCTGGGGATCGTTACGCACAGCTAGTGCCGCTTGCGGTCTGTGGTAAAACCCACTGCCAGCGTAGTGTCGAGTCTTTAGAGTCCCACACAGAGGGTATTCGCCTCTGGGCAAAATAGAGTAGAGGTCGCATGGTTTTGCGACAGGGTTCGTTCTCATCCGCGCACTTGTGCACGTTTGGAGTCCGGACGGATTATACTGGCAGGCTGTGGTTTGAGCCAGATACTGGTATATATATATTTGGGGTTGCTTTTATATCTTGGTATTCTTGTTCCTCGGAACGAGAATGCAGGTGTGTATGCACAGTTGCTTGAGGCGGAGGATGAGGTTTATCATTAGGGTTTCGGAACGGGTGCGTATGCACAGTTGACAGTTATCATTTTCCAAACCCTAATGGATTTATAAATTATCTATTAATAATAGTAATTAAATGAGAATTATGTTATGGTTGATTTTGTTGACTTGTTGACCATGGTTGACTTGTTGACCATGGTTGAATGTTGACCACCATCATGCTTTAAAAAGTCCTCCTTGATTCATGCTTACTTTTGACTAAATGAAGCATGGTAGTGGTCATTCCTAATTGCCATCAACTATTCTCATTTTGAATTATTATCATTTAGATAATTCTTTTTCTTTTTGATATGGTTGCAAAAAAAGAAAAAGAGAGCTCATTCTATCATAACCTCTCTCTCTCCTCATTTCATCTTCTTCCTCCTCTTGAAAAGAGAAACCTTCTCATGTGTTGAGAATCATTCTCTTTAGATAGAAAAGCAAACCCTAATAACTCTCTACTCATTCTAGGATGAAGGTTTAGCAAGCCGGAAACCCTAGTTCACTCAAAGATCGAGGAAGAGCCCAAAGTCGAACCTTCGAGGTGGATCTATCTTCGGCAAGAAGAAGGCGACGAGAAGAGAACCATTCAAGCTTCTACAAAGAACAAGAAAGAAGAACAACAACAAGAAGAACAACAACAAGATGAGAAGGAGTTCAAGTTTAGGTATAACCATCAACATAGTAGCTAACTCTCTTTAGCTAGAATACTAGTTTTAGTTTAGCAAAGATCCGGCTTTTACGGTCCATGTTACAAAGTTTAGAAAAAATTTTGATTTACCGTTTCCGCAACCCCGTAAGTACCGGGAGAGGTAACGTGGACCTAACACTTCCTCTCTCCCTCTTCATGAAACCCTAGATCCACCATGAAAATAAATCCAAAACCCCATTCCCACTTCACAAAACTTACTCCCAAGCCCACTAGCTACCCTTTGACCTAGCAAGATTTGGATTTGGAGGACTTTGAGCAACTCAAGAATTTTCTTGAGTTGCCAAAGGAGGTAATTTCTGCACCTATTAGCGTAATATCCCATTTCTATTGCATCTAATCTAATGTCATATCGATATTGTGTTGTTTGTGGATACTGGAGAATTCAAGTTAGGGTTTAGGAAAAAACTGAAATTTTAGATGAAATTGAGGCTTGTTGAGACCCTAGAAACCCTGGTGTAATGCTAAGTTTGAACCCAAACCTGAACTTGAGAACAGAATACGGAATTACGGAATCGATATCGGGGAAAACAGGAAATCTGGGACTGTTATGTGGAATCTGCTATCACCCCGAGATCCCAAAAATGAAACTGAGTTGAAAGTGAGATGTTCAGGCACTATAGAACCAACACCCCAAACCCTAGCCCCCAACTCCAAACTGAGGCCGCCGGTTTTCCCATTCTGGCCGCAATTTGCGGCCAGAGCAGAGGGGATTTGCCTCGAAATTCGTGCATGGCCCCATTTCCTCTATTCTTGGCCCTGGGTATATCTAGTTTTGACAGATTCCATCTAGGGTGAAATCTGGGATGATTTTTCCTATGTTGGTGCATGATTTGAGACTTGTTTTAGCATGGATTTTGGTATTTGGTGTTTCGTTCCTGTCGGGTGGCGTTTGGACGTCAACGACGGGTGGATATTGATTGTGTTGACATGCGAAGCGATAGGTTTCTACCTATGCGAGTAGCGTGTGCTGTTTTAGTTTCCGATGTGATTTTCATGTGCTTTAGCGTGTTTGATATCCTTATAGGTACCCTACGAGAGGTTGAGGCAAAGAAGATGAAGATGGCGACATCGGCACCGACACATGAGAAGCAAGGTGAGTAGATTTATATCTACGGGGAGAGGTCGGGTGGATGGCGTATAGCACCCCCGCAGTCCGTGGTGATGTATACGAATACGTATACACACGCATATTTATTATGTGTTGTATAGGATCATTGATAGTAATAATGGTATTTTGATGTTAAGAATATATTGGTTTAGTATAGTGTGAACCCTAGAGTAGTGGTTGCACTCACACATATACTTACACACATTCTTGCATACATTCTTTCATTGATGGTGCGTATACCTACACATGGGTATGGGACTATGTGTTTATATATGGGATTTGAGGATGATATTTGATGTGAGGCCGTGAGATCGGCGATGTGACATAGCTTGTCTTTGAGGTGCGATATGATAGTTTTAGCTGGCCTTTGGACATGCGCTTTACCCGCATTCATATTTTATAGATGGTGTCGATTTGTACTAGACTTACAGTAGTACCCCAGATTGTGCGATCTGATGATAAGTGATACCTGATATGTGATGAGATAGTGTGATATTGACCCCTACCCAGTTATTGGGATGCCGTACGACAATTTACCGTACGAGCCGGTATTGATGATTGATACGCACTCACGACTCGAGGATATCTTACGATATGTTATTGAGGCGAGATCACCGACTATCATATCTATATACATATCGACTCAGATTTAGGTGGTTTCATACCCCTCCTGTCTAGATTACTTGGTAGACATTAGACTAGACCGTGTCGTACCTATTTCAAAACTAACGAATCGGGGATATTTTAAAGATAGGCAGAAGGGTTATACGGAAATTTTCAAATGATGCATCTTTTCTTAAAACTCCGTAGCCCTTATTTTACTAAAAGCCCTGATTCGTCTTATTTCAAAAGGCAAGGTTGCATGACATATCTATTGGGGCAGGTTCTGTACTTTTGCGTTGATTATTCATTTCCGCATATTCTTGCTAATTGCATTGCATCGCTTGTACTGTGGTTATATTTCAGTCATGCTGCTAGGACACCAGCACCACTATCGATGATGCATATGTTCCACGTATACTTGTTGCCGGCTCACACACTCATCATCGATAATTGCCATGCCACTACACTGTAGTACTATTGCATTCAGTATATGATCCTTGTGTGACATGATGATGTGCATACTTTTCCTTATATGTCGCAAACTTCATGCTTTTGATTACGCATTGAGATATGTTGTTTTTATGATATTTCTAGATTTGGGAACCGAGGGTGTTTCAAAGGAGAATATGTCATTGCTTTAAAAACCCGGTTACCCTTGATATGATATTTCAGTGCGTCCACCATGTGTTTTCTCGGTGCTGAGAGCGACATGTGAAACCCGAATCGAGGAGTGGACGAGCCGATTGCGGGTACATGGTGGACCCGGTATGGTTCCCCTCGGCAAGATGATCGATGAGCTTTGCCGATTGAGCCTGGAGGCGGGCGAGTACCTACCGGTGATTGGTTGGACCTGGCGGTTATCCGGAGGATACTGACCAGTGTCGATAGATGGATATGGGCATACTGCCGGGGCCGAGTGCCGATACCGCAGACAGAGCCCGCGGGCCGATCCGGACTGACGGAGCCCGATATATGAGGATTTACGTGCCAATGCTGGACACAGTTTTCATGATGTTTTCGGGTGTCGATGCTGGGCACCCTGGTACCATGGTTTTGACATGTCGCGAGGGACACGGGTGGTTTATATCCTCATATTATTCCCATGCACATGATTTATGATATTTACATGCATAGTGGTTATTGTCAGTGGGTGACGAGTGGACGGGATCCACGTGTGTGCAGACTTGATTACTTTGATTATACCTCATATTCATGACATGCTATTACCTGAGGCACTAGCACGAGCACTTGGCACTACACTTATGTATAGAGATTACATTGCCAGTTTAGCATGCTTCAGCTTTATTCATATTGAGGTTTATTTATATCTGATCGTATTGACCTAGGATAGGTCATGCATTCGATTCCTGCTTGTAGATATTTTCTATTCATGAGTTGGCAACTCACCCCCGTTGTGCCCCAGTTCTTGCAGGTTGCCGTACAGATTCCATAGCGGCATTTCTGGCACACGGCTTCCTTATGGGTGACTTGCTTGGGAGGTGGGTTCTTTATATCAGATCCGCCATTGTTCATGTATTATTTATTGTATCTAGAATTTCCATCAACCAAAACTTGTATATTGTTTCCGACTTAGAAAACAGTGTTGTATTATTTCGACCTTAGAGTCGCGCTTGTAGTATTACGGTTTTCTGGCTGTTTTGAGTTTCTTTTTGGGTTTTGATCCTCGCCCTTTGGCGTTGTATATTATTATTGCTTGCGTGGTTGTGACCATCGATTGACGAAGAGCTAGCTCCCGCTTAGGGATGCCTTTTATCATCTCATATATATTATTCTTGTTGTACCCCGTTTGGGGACAGTTTTTACAAAGGAAACTCTGCCGAAATTTTCAGGAAAAGCTATACATTTTAAAAATACATATTCGGCTTAGTTATTTAAAGACTTTGATTTTCGAAACATGATTTCTTTACTTTTCAAAACCAGTTTTCCTTATTTACTCTTTAAATGGTTTTAGATTTCTGGGCTTTCGGCTTACTTGGATCAGATGGAGTCCTATAGACTTCATAGGATTCAAGGGCCAGTCACGTGCTCTTTCGGGTCGTGACACCAAACCATTAACTCAAACTATGGTTTAGACTCTACAAAGGTTAACTCACCCATGGTTGCATTATGATAGACTTCACTTGATTATTCTTTTTATATAATTCAATTATTCTTATTCTTTTCTTTCTTCTTCTTCATCTTCAAGAAAAAGAAAAGCTTACTAGAAATTTTCAAGTGAAGAAATAGAGTGAGAAATCCAAATCCAAAGTGAACCCACTTCCTATTTCATCATCCTCTACTACATTCCATTTAGTTTAGGGTGTTCTCTTCATAAAGTTCATGACCTAGTGAAGATGGAGCTTGAGTTTGAGTCTCCTCGACGTAGATCATCTTCGGCCTCGAAATTAACGAGCTAGCCCATTCATTTCTCCGAGGAAACCATTACAAGAGTCCGGGATCTCGATGATCGCAGCGAAAGGATGTCAACACGGAGCTTTAGAAGTGATGGACCGGACTACAAAGGTTGTAATCCCAAACTCTTAGAAGTAAAGTTGTTTACTTGATTATAGTTTTCGCATAATCTCTAGTATACGATCATGGTTAGGGTTTTTCAGCACGTCTAATATTTGAATCGGGCATGGTTGATGCCTTGTAGACCCTTGTGACAGTGCCTAGTAACCCTACAATATATATTCTTGCGGTTTTCCCCCAAATCCAGAAATCCTATGAAAATCTGATATCCAAAAATCAAGAGTAAGTAAACTGTGAATATAGGCATAAACCCCAAAAATACTGCATAACCAATGAATATATGAATGCATCTGATATCACGCAATGAGTGCAATAGTTAAACCAGCATATGAAAGCAATAACATATTGCGACTATCAGCTAGCAGGCTATGTCAATGAAATAATATTCAATAAAGTGTACGTGACATGGCAATTACCGATGATGATGTGTGTGAGCCGGGAAGCAAGTGTACGTGGAGCATACGCATCATCGGTAATAGTGCTGGTATCCTGACAGCATGATCTCAATAATGGCATATGAAATCACAATATAAGCATGCAAATGCGATGCGAACAGCAATAATATGCGGGAGCTGAATAATAAACACAACAATAATAAATATGCAATAATATAAACGACTCTACAGGTATCTACATGTCTAAACTAACAGACTAATCAAAGGGTAAGGAAAAACCAGCTAAATCTGAGTCGATACATATATATATAATAGTAGGTGATCCCGCCTCAATAGTATCCCATACGATACCCTATATAATTAGACATCCTCGAGTCAAGAGAGAGGACCAGTCATCAATATAGCTCGTATGGTAAATCCATCGTACGACATCCCAAATCTGTGTACAGGTCAATATCACATTATCTCATTATTCATATGGTATCCTTTTTATCATATATAATGATTTGGGGGTACTGATCTACGTCTAGTACATACTGATACCATCTACATATGCATGCGTGTGTATGAAAGCACCACGCCTAAAGGACCCGCTAAAAAAATATCATGTCGTATCTCAAATACGAACCATGTCACATCACCGATCTCAGGGCCTCAAGCCCAAACTCAATCGACTCATTTCCAATCCCAAGTACTATCCTTATAATCCATGTAAATGTATACGTATATATATATATATACATAGACCCATACCCATGTGTGTATATATATACATATCTCCATATACGCACAGGTAATAAAAGTATGCAAGTGTGTGTGCGCGTGTGGCTGTAACAACTATTCTAGGGTTTCACAATTTGCACTAAACTAACACATGATCTACTACGATCTTACTTGCTAAACTATCCAGTTTTTATAACACATGAACATATAAACATATATAATATATATAGTATTTACTACGAACTGCGGGGGTGCTATACGCCATCCACCCGACTTCCCCTGTAGATATATATCTACTCACCTTGAGCTTTGCTTGCTGGAGCCGATGACGCCATGATCATCCTCGTCGCCTCGAAGTCTACGTGGGGGTACCTACATATCACATATAGCATCGTAAACGAAATCACGCACAAAACCAAAATGTCGCACGAAACACCGATAGGTTAAAAGCTATAGTCTCGCATGCAAAAAACAACCAATAATCCTAGTTGTTGGCGTTCAAACGCCACACGACGGAAACACAATATCAAATGCCAAAACCAATTTCATAAAAAAAACGCAAAACAATTTCAGAAACTTAGAAACCATGCTCCAGATTTTACCCTAAGCCAAATTAGCCAAAGTTGCATATGTCAAGGGTCTAGTATACTGGAAATAAAGCCACACAACAAATACGAACACAAATGGTCCCACCCTGGCTGTAAATTGCTGCCAGATAGATTAAATTTATGGCCAGAACATGGAGGGGGTGGCTCAGGTTTTGGGGTTAGCATCTAGGTTGCCTGCATATCTCATTATATTCGCTAAATAATTTTTTAGGTCCCCGAGTGTTAGCAGATTTTAAATTCCCTATAGAATTCCATAAAATACGGATATCGGGGATTTCTAAGTTCACTAATAGTGGATTAAGTCTCTGTTTTAGTTCAAAAAGTTATCACTAAGAGGGTTTTAAGGTCACTACTACACTCAATTGCACTTCACAATTCAAGGATTTCTCAAACCCTAACTTGGAATTCCAAACCTCACCAAACATCACTATATCGGTTTTAAGTTAACATGGATGCAAAAGCAATGGAAATTCTACACTAATGAAGAAATAATTACCTCATTTTGCACTCATGAATCCCCTACGGCACCAAAATCAAATTTTACTTTGTCCAAACTGTAGCTTGTGAGCTTGTGCATGCTTTTTGTGAAGTGGGGATGAACTTTGGATGAGTTTCTGATGATGTTTTGGGGGTTGTAGTGTAAGTCTACGGTAGCGCCCCGGCCGTCTGTCCGAGGCCAAAATGCGGAAACTAAAATGTTTTCAAACTAGAAACCGGCGCTATCGTATGCTTAAAACCCGGATCATAACATTAGCCTACAACTAGCAACTGGAGAAGGGTTGGAAAGGCTATACAGATTGATCCGTGTCCCATGGTCTTTGGCCACCATCCCAAGCTCCACGCGGCATCTCCGATCTCGATCTCCTCGTCTGAAAGGGCACCACATCATCGAGTCAATTTACAGGCTCCCGCTTCATCCGAAGCAACTCGGGCACGAAGTTCGCTAGCCGACTTGTCCAAGGCGGTGTAGAGAATGTGTGTGATAACTTTGTCTCAAGCATCCATTGATTCTCATCAAATGAGAGTGTATGGATGGAGGTTAAAGTTGATGCCATTAATGAAGGTTGTGAGCTAGAGCTAGAGGAAGAAGAAGAAGCCTTTTCTTTTTTGAGTTGTATGATAAAAATGAGAGCAAGAATGAATAATACAAGCGCAAACCCAAAGGGATATGGCTGCCCTTCTCTCTCTTCCACTCATTTCATCACTCAAATCCATCACAAAATGTGACATATGCACAATAAAAGAGACCATGAGTCACTAGGTTGCATGTGTCACAATAAATGCACCTCATGATGATTTCTAGCTCATAATTTCCATTTGTAAACATTAACCCAAATGTTTACAACAATAAAAAGATACGACAACATCTAAAGTAAACTCGTGACGGATCACAAGGATACCCCTCACCTGTATATACATACCTGCATCCGCATTCCGACTGAATGCGAATACGATGAGACTAAAGTAATCCAAGAAATCTAATACTAGGATCCGGCTTAAACCAAAGCCTACTAGTATGATCCTTCCGATCATGATCCGTGCACTACCGCACGTATATGATCGACCCTGCCATATATCATAGGCCTCTACAACGTTTCGACCGAAACATGAGAAACGGTCTGTAGGGGACTCTAAAGACTCGTCAATACTTTGGTTTTGGATTTAACCACTACCATGTCAGTACTACTAGATGTACCAAACGGGCTACCGGATATTGACCAAAAGGTAGGTCGATGAGCGAACTCATCCTGACACCCTACTGAGCCTGTCAGTGACAATATCCGTACAGTCCGGTCCGTTCGTCTATGAGCATCGCATGGCGGGCTTAGGGGGCTGGTAAAAGTCAGACCCCCAAAAGCGGTACAAGTCGTGTCGGAGTGTAGCCAAGAACACCCTAAGATACTACTGGAATACCTACCAGTAAATCTCCTGCCTTGTCCAAGGAGTTCGTGTAATGGCTCTCCTAGACACAGCGCGATCTCACCGCCAATACCGGGAGAGACGAAACCCCTGCCGATCCGCTCACTGCCTCCATGTGGCTCGGGACTGTACCCAACTAAAACCTGTTTGCACGACTCCTTTGAGCTATGGTAGGGTAGTAATCAAAGCACAGTGGGAACTCACACGAGACAAATGACGATCTCAGGTCGATGAACTAACCAGTACACATGTCACCAGGGAACTGCTATCTGACGTCAGGTATAATACCAACTAGCATGTTCCCGGCGTGTCCTGTCCGGTGTATTCATAACCCAATGAGCACCTGTATACATCTTAGGTGATCCAACTGACACCAATGGCGTATGAGACCGGGCACCGCCCCTCGTCGGGGTCTCGACGATATGCCCAGTCTCGAAACTCCCACGACTAGGCACCACTTTAAGGATGTGCTTATAGACCCCAGCTCATACGTATATGATCGCCATCATACTGCTGGCTGTAAAGCAAGAATCCTAAGGGCTCTATCAACGTGTAATAGTGACCTGTAAGGTCACCTAAAGCTGTATACGATGATAAAGATAAATCAGATAGCATATTATCATCTTGAGTAAGACTGTCCTACCGGTATAGGTCCTCCCTCAATCATTGTAATCACGTGCCTGTGATCCAATAATTGACTCTGAGGGCACTATATCCAACAATCTCCCACTTGCACTCAAGGCTAATTATTGCGATGTCGCATACTCACAGCCCGTGTGATACCGAACACTCAACTCCTCTACTGATCAGTCTCACAAAGCCCGTTTATGAAACTATTGCATTCGAGGAATAGCCTCAGTGAGTCGATCCGCCCTGATGTTTCTTTCTATGTCTCTCTTTATCTCAAGTTCACGGAGAAAGCCAACTCCCGAAATGAGCAATACCTGTCTTAGAATATGTCTGGATATCTGATGGGACCTAGTTCATAAATAAACTCCAAATCCAAACTTCTTAGACTGTATCGTCAACTGAACTTAATCAGTATCCTGCGTCACACACCTCCCTCAGTATCCGCTTGGACCACCTGTCAAAAATACTGCCCCTCGTCAGAGGGAAAGCTATTACTCTGACGGCCACTCTGTCATCCAGGTGACCTTGGAAGCCTGGAATTATAACCGTCTCCTGAAAGAGGATGTTTGTTATCATATCCCTAAAACATCCACTTATGTTCTAAAACTGCTTCCGAACGTTTCTCCAGGATAGGATTAATATCAACTTATTGCATCTACTGCAAAAACAACATCTGGTGTGGTACTTGACATCTCATGATTGACTCAATTGCCTAAGTAAGTGATCTGCCAGTCATGCGTATCCCTCTCCCCTTTAGTCTGTAAGACACCTTTAGAGAGGGTGACTCCATCACCTGCAAGTATACTATAGTGCCAGGAGTCGTCCATTCTAAAACACCTGTAGAATGCTGTCCATGTACCCAGATTCGGATGCTACCCAAATCCAGATCAAAAACCATAGATCTAGTAACCAGAATGTCTGATATAATATCCAAGCCCTATGTGGAGAAACCACAGTGTAACAACCAAAGTATAACCGATCGTAGTATAGGAATTTCACTTCCTTCACTGTGTTTGTCATCTAAATACCAGGACATCACAACCTACTATCATCTTAACAGATCCATCCCTATTTTGATGAAGTCGAACCTATGACTGTCACGTCAGAAATAGATGATCTATCTCCGCTATATCTGCTTTAGTCTATAAATAGACATAAGCTATCTGTCCACTATGCTTCCGTTGCTCCCACTGACCACGACAACCCTCTGGCAGAGTCATATAGACGTGCACTTCTAAAGCTAATTTGGAATGACGCTATACTCATCCTCCTGCCGGATCTCATTGCCTGGAACAACAGTAGTGTCAAGTTTGGGTAAACAAGAACCTCCCTGTCACCGTCCTTGAGGCTACCGGAGTACCTCTCGGGTGCTTGAGGTTACCTACAATATCTGCGGAGTGGCTAATGGAATGTCAAACCAGATTGAATCTTTAGGTTCTTATCAAATTTTCAGTAATCGTTTGCGGTTCTCTAATCACATCCAGTTCTACCATACTCCCACTACTGTTTTCTGAAAAAATCCATTTTTATTAAAACTGTGGCGAGTCAAGAACAATATCACTATTGATCTTCCAGATGGTAGAAAGTCAACCCTCGTCATAGCCCGGGTCAACCCATAAAAAGCCATTACAGAAACGTGCCTTGAGTTATCCAGAGTCTGGTTTTAAGCAAAAGCCGGACAACTCCCCGTACATTAACATCGTTAAGATATGAACCGTTCTATATCCAATATAGAAACAGAGGCAATGATTTAATTTGAACCAGATTCATATCTTGCAGCTGTCGCCAGTGCATGTCAACTAAATAGAGCGAAGCCGATCAGCATTACTCAGCTGTTGGAGATAGTGCCCTCAGAGTCAATTATTGGATCACAGGCACGTGATTGCAATGATCGAGGGAAGTCCTATGCCGGTAGAACAGTCATACTCAAGATGATAGTATTCTATCTGGTTTAGTTTTATCATCGTGTACTACTTTAGGTGACCTTACAGGTCACTATTGCGCGTTGATAGAGCCCTTAGGATTCTTGCTTGACGGCCAACAGTATGATGGCGATCATATACGTAGGAGCTGGGGTCTATAAGCACATCCTTAAAAGGACCATAGTTATGGGAGTTTTTGAGACAGGGCATCGATACTCAAGAGTAACTAGTGTATACAGTCGAGACCCCGACGAGGGGCGGTGGCCGGTCTTACAAGCCACTGGTGTCAGTTGGTTCACCTAAGATGTATATAAGTGCTCATTGGGTTATGAGTACACCGGACAGGACTCACCGGGAACATGCTAGTTGGACTTATACCTGATGTCTGATAGCAGTTCCCTGGTGACATGTGTACAGGTTAGTTCATCGACATGAGATCATCATTTATCTCGTGTGAGTTCCCACTGTACTTTGATTACTACCCTTCCACGGCTCAAAGGAGTCGTGCAAACAGGTTTTAGTTGGGTACAGTCCCGAGCCCCATGGAGGCAGTGAGCGGATCTGCCGGGGTTCGACTCTCCCGGTATTGGGGGTAAGGTCACGCCGTGTCTAAGAGAGCCATTACACAAAGCCCTCGGCCGAGACAGGAGATTTAGTAGTAGGTATTCCAGTAGTATCTCAGGGTCTTCTGGGCTACACTCCGACACGACTTTTACCGCTTTTGGGGGTCTGACTTTTACCAACCCCCTAGGCCCGCATGCGATACTCATAGACGAACGGACTGGACTGTACGGATATTGTCACTGACAGGCTCAGTAAGGTGTCAGGATGATTTCGCTCATCGACGTCCCTTTTGGTCAACACCTGGTAGCCCGTTATGTATGGCTAATACCTTTGACGTGCTACTGGTTAAATCCACAGCCAAAGTGTTGACGAGTCTTTAGAGTCCCCCATAAACAGTTTCTCAAATTTCGGGCGAAACGCTGCAGAGGCCGTATGGGGATATGGCAGGGTTCGATCTTGTAGGTGCAGTATTGCATGGAACTTGATCGGACGGATAATACTAGCTGGCTTTGGTTTAAGCCGGATCCTAGTATTGTACAGTGTAGATTTTGTCTCATTGTATTTGTATTCGGTCAGAATACAAATGTGGGTATGTATATACAGTAGCGGGGTTTTCCTATAATTTATTACGGGATCGTTTTTCTGAAGTTGCCAGTTTGCTTTCCGTTTCGGCCATTTTCTTTTGTTTCTTTCCTTAGCTGAAAATTGGTGGAGGAGGGCTTATTTGTAAATGTGCAAATTAGCATTGTGGAGGGGGGTCTTTGGACATTGTTGCTTCATGATTGAGGTTGACTTCTTTGGTTCATGATTTCTTGACTTTGTGATGAGATGGTTGTTTGTGAGTGTAGACTTCTTTTTTGTGATCCTGATATTTCATCATCATCACCTTTTCTCTCTCTTGCATTATGATTGATTCACTCCCTCCCTCACTCTCAATCAAGTTTGGCCGGCCATTCTTAGAATAGGCTGTCCAAAAATTTGAGAGGAGGAAATTGCTCCTTCTTGCTTGCAAAAATTCCCTTAGCATCACAAAATTCACATCTCCTTCCACTTCCAAATTGCAACTTCATACCCGCGAGAGACAAACCTTCCTACGCTTCATCTACAGTGTTCTTGGACACGTCGACTCGCCAACTTCATGCCCGAGTTTCCTCGGTCCAGAGGTGGGAGCCCGTAAAAGAACCCGGCGATGTGGTGCCCTTCCGACGAGGAGATGAAGACCGGAGATTCCGCGGGGAGATCGGGACGACGACGGGACGACGACGAGAAGACCGAAGGATACGGATCGCTCGGTATATCTCTCTACCCCTTCTCTAGTTCGCTAGTAGTAGGTTAATGGTCCGATCCGGGATTTAGACCGTGGTAGCGCCAGTTAAAAGTTAAAGAAAAGTTATTGTTTCCACATTTTGGCCTCGTTCAGACGGCCGGGGTGCTGCCGTGGCCTAACATGGTATCAGAGCTACGCCATTAACCTAGTCTAGCTTGTTCTAGCGTGTTTAAAAGTCGATCGCACAAATTTCCAAAAACCACATTTTCCATGCATCAGTTTCTGTCGATTTTTCCAGTCGTCAAAAAATTATTTGGTTCATTGGAAAATTACGTGCAGGTTTTTTTGAGAATTCTGTGAAAATTTGGTCGGCTGATATTACTGTAGTGCGGCAGATCAGTGGGCAAAACCTTGTTTGGGCCGCGGATCCGCCGTCGTTTTGTGTCCAAACTGCACCAAATTTTTACAGTGGGCTTCTGACATGGAAATAGGGTTTCTGGTATATTCTTTTTGAGCTCAGATGTTTTTGAGTGCTACAGTTGTGCTTGGGGCCCACATTGGGAAATTTAGTGATCGAAAATTTTTAACAAGTTAATTCACACTATTTACATTATATCTACGACCGTGAATGTCATTTGATCGGTAAATCCTGTCAAACTGCTATAGCCCTTTTAGACGGATTTGCGAACGTGACATTCACGTTGATGTTCTGTGTTGTGCTGTGATGTTGCGGATTGTCGTGGTGGATAGCCTGGATGCAATATTAGTAAAGTTTGATTGTTTATGTACATTTGATATTGCGGGGCGAGCGTCCGACATGTGGACTGCCGTCACTGCCTGTTTGTATATTATTCTTTTAGGGCACGACCGGGCTGACGTCGATATACCCGTTGTATGTATATTTTACTTTCTATACTAGGATTACCCGGCGGAGGGATGCACGGATAGCCGGGTTCTAGATGGCAACGGGCCCGCATCTCATGGCGTTGAGACGGAGGGGGCTTCACTCTAGAATTGGCGGGCTATTCGCCGCACTCGTAGGGGGTACAGGTTGACCCAAGGAGGGGTGCCCAAGTTACCGGATTTCTTGAAGTGCTGGGTTGTCCATTCACGTTGCTGAAGGGGGCTGCCTCGGTTCAGGTTTTGGCGGGTAACTTGCCATGCCCGTAGGGGTCTAGGATTTCATTGCACAGGCTACCCACACGACCTGGGGAACCTCGGGTTTCAGTTGCGGCTCTATGAAACCCGGGGATCCAAGATATCTGTATTGTTCTGTTATGCTTATTACATTTCTGTGATGTTGCATTTTATCACGCCTTTAGCGAATATTATATATTGATATATATACTAGTCGATGTTGTATATGTTTTGCATCCGCGCTAGTCCAGTCCCCGCTCTGTCGTTAGTTAAGTAACCTAAATGGTAATGACGGGACCCAGTGGCGAATGCAGATGGCATATACGTACATCATTATTTTCGTTCTTTATTGGTGTGATCAATTGATGGGAATGCGTTGATTCGGATCAATGCAAGCTAAACAAACCTATTCTGATGTTGTTGGAAATTTTTTCAAAAAGCTATTATTGCAAGGACGTTCTCTTTTGTTTTGCACAGTGATATTCAGTTGGAATATCCAGCACCTTAGTCAACGAGGCAAGGGCCGAGATCCTTTCACGTGGAGTGACCCCTTGGACAAAAGTTTGCGTCAGGGCAATAACTTCACTAAAGTCGATTACTTTTGTTTTGCATCATGGTATTCAGTTGAAATATCCTGCACCTCATTCTATAGGGAAAGAGCGAGATCCCTTCACCGGGAGTGACTTCTTTAGCAAAGGTTTTCGCCACTATATTTTTATAAAAAGCTATGCAGTTAATTCAACGATATCAAGTTCATTACGTTAAAAGTTTTTCGCCAAAACCCAGATGTAGCCCTCCGTCATTTCTTACAAATATTACATAGTATTCGTGCTGCGTTTGTTGACTATGTCAAGACGTAGTGTACGGTAGCTAAGTAGTGTTCGTTTGTGGCATATTAATGGGATTGGTTAGGACAGTCGTGCGGCCTTGTTGACTATGTCAAGGGTTTGTACGGGTGGGTTTAATGCAATCGAGGATAATGACGGGTTGAACTTGACTAGGACTCTTTGATTTGTTGACTGTGACAAGGTCACTTGGGTCCTAGGGGTAAAAAATCACATCGGGAGTTTCTAAAGAAACTGAAACTTTCCAGGCATGCGCATACCTTCTAGAGTGTGATAACGTGAGTGGATTCCATCACGTTATCATGCGATGAAAGTTGGATCCCAATTCCCTCTGATGAGTTGGTTTACTCCTCGGGTGATCCCGACTAATTCTTCTTTCAGGTTTAGAGGAGAATTTGAGGATACAGTGGGAGGTTTCCTGATTAGATAAATTGATAACCATTCTGATCTAGGTTAGAGTGCACGCTGAGTGTTTCTTTTCTCTCTCTCTTTGGCAGCAACCATGGCCCGACCTTTGACTATGACTTAGTGACCAAGTTGACCGAACCTTCTTATAACACCGTCCTTTGGATTGTCAGAGTTGCATACCCCATTGCCACTCCTACTTTTGCCCTTTTCTTCAGGACACCCCGTATTACTATGAACGTCCACTTCCATTGGATAAAACCGTCGTATGGTTATATACAAACTCGAAGGAATTTATTCGAGGATAGCTTCCGGTTCTGGAGAAAATGAATCGGACTATTCAGTTGTCTTTTCCTTTTACCTTCTCTCAGGTTGCGAGTACTCCTTGGTTTAGGAGATAGTACACCCGTTACACCTATCGGATAGTCTTCTTCCAAAACTTAGGTTGGAGCCGAACGGTAGGGAATGAAGAAAGCCGATTAGCCAAAGTGTGGTGTACAGAAGGTATTAAGTTAAGAAAAATAAAGGGACTAGTAAGAGGGAAAAGTAAATTGCGACTGCTATTCACTACCAAACCAAGTATTTCATTACCACTCCCGCATCACCTTTGTATTTCTCCCGAACACTCTGTATCACTACGAAGATCCACAGGTTTTTGGATATTCCATCGTATGGTTATATACGAACTCGAAAGGAACTTGTTCCAGTTCGAGAATGGATTCTGGTTCAGGAGAAATAGGAATAAGGTTTTATTCAGTTGTCTTTTATCTTCACCTTCTCTCGCATTGCGAGTGCTCCTTGGATTAGGTAAGTACACCCATTATGCTTATTGGATAGTCTTCTTACAAACCATAGGATGGTGCCGAACGGTATGGAAGGAAGAAAACCATTTGGCCTAAAGGGGTGTATAGAAGGTAATGACTAAAGACATATGGAGGGATTTGGAGAGATGGCAAAGAAATATACGGTTACAGTTGTGAATCTGATAATGTAAGAGGCATTACTAGGAATACCAGGATACCCCTACGAAACATTTCAATGTTTCAGTTTTACTGTGTACTGTTAATGGAAAACTGATTTCCGAATTAGACACTTGCTCTAGGGTATGTATTTACCAGGTATGAATCTCACATCTGTATGGTTTTATAGATGATGAGTGGGAGTAAGTTATTGGGAATTAAGTGATCATCCACATTATATCAGAATTCGTTGTAATTGGTGATATTTGAGGAAATCGCCTGGGTAGTTTGCCGGACGGCAAATATTTGGTTTTGAATATCTACTGTTATGCACCAATTTCAAATTGATATATCTGTACGTCTATTTTTATAGAGTGAGATATACCTTTTTGAAATTATGTCCATGACATTTACTTATATCAGTGGATGACTAGGTAAGGTGCATTAAACAGCGGTGTAATTCTTCTTAACCATAAGTACAGTTTTCAACCTACGACACACATGGTTTGAGTTATTGGACGCAGGGGACTTATACAGAGTATTGTTAGTTCTCCAGTGTCCATTAGGACAGAGGGGTTGGTCCTCGTACTATATTCGGTTTACATATGACTTCTCCAGTTCTTAGAAAAATGTTTCGTAGAAACACAAGGTCTGAGTTTTGAGAAGTTAAAGGTATAAGAGTAAAGTAGAGAACCAGGTATTGCAAGTATCGGGATTCTTCAAGGTGATCGAAGATGTAGATACTTGTGTATGGTATTCAGTTAATAGTTTTGAGAAACTTGTTTCTCTTTCACGTTACTCATAATTGGAAGCACTCCTAAGCTGAGTGACGCTGATCGGCTTCTTTCCATTTAGTTGACATGCACTGGAGACAGCTGCATGATTTGAATCTGGTTCAATTAAATCAGTGCCTCTGTTTCTGTATTGGATATAGAACAGTTCATATCTTGACATTTTTAAGGTACGGGGCGTTGTCTAGCTTATTCTTAAAACAAGACTCTGGACAACTCAAGGCACGTTTCTGTAATGGCTGTTTGTGGGTTGACCCGGGCTATGACGAGGGTTGACTTTCTACCATCTGGAAGATCAATAGTGATATTGTTCTTGACTCGCCACAGTTTTAATAAAAATGGATTTTTTCAGAAAACAGTAGTGGGAATATGGTAGAACTGGAAGTGATTCCAGAACCGCAAACGATTACTGAAAATTTGATAAGAACCTAAAGATTTAATCTGGTTTGACATTTTATTGGCCACTCCGTAAATAAGGTGGGTAACCTCAGGCACCTGAGTGGTACTCCGGTAGCCTCAAGGATGGTGGCAGGCAGGTTCTTGTTTACGCAGACTTGCCATTGCTGTTGTTCCAGGCTGTGAGACCCGGCAGGAGGATGAGTATAACGTCGTTCTAAACTAGATTTAGAAGTGTACGTGTATATGACTCTGCCAGAGAGTTGTCGTAGTTAGTGGGAGCAGCAGAAGCATTGGTGGACAAGTGGCTTATGTCTATTTATAGACCAAACCAGATGTAGCGGAGATAGATCATTTATTTCTGATATGACAGTCATAGGTTTGACTTCATCAGAATAGGGGATGGATCTGTTAAGAAGGTAGTAGGGTGTAATGTCCTGGTATTTTGATGACATAAACAGAGTAGGAAGTAAAATCCTATACTACGATCGGTTATACTTACGTTGTCACACAGTGGTTTCTCCACAAAGGACTTGGATATTATATCAGACATTCTGGTTACTACATCTATGGTTTTGGATCTAGATTTGGGAAGTTTCCCAATCTGGGTACTTAGACTGCATTCTAAAGGTGTTTTAGAATATACGACTCCTGGCACGGTAGTATTCCTGCAGGTGATGGAGTCACTCTCTCTAAAGGTGTCTTACAGACTAAAGGGGAGAGGAGTGTGCATGATTGGCAGATCACTTGCATAGGCAATTGAGTAAATCTTGAGATGTCAAGTACCACACCAAATGTTGTTTTTGCAGTAGATGCAATAAGTTGATAATAATCCAATCCTGGAAAACCAATCGGAAGCAGTTTTAGAACATAAGTGGATGTTCTAGGGATATGATAACGACAGCTTCATTCGGGAGACGGTTATCATTCCAGGCTTCCAAGGTGACCTGGATGACAGAGTGGCTGTCAGAGTTATAGTTTTCCCCCTGACGAGTGATCGCACGACAAAAGCGTGTCGGATGTTCAAAGTTCTAAAGTTTACCGCGATCAGGACGGTGTCGCTATGCAGCTAGCCGGTTGAGCACGAGTCGATCCACAGGGAGATGGTTGTATGTCCGTTCTTGTTTTAGACGAGTCAATAAAGAATTTGTATGAGTTTGTTTAAACTAACCTATGTGTATTATTTGCAAGTATAAAGTTGTTAAGAAAAGATATGAAAATGTAAGCTAAAGAAATCCGTACTCAAAACCTTTGAGCCGAGTCTTGATCAGTTGAAGCTAGAGCAATCGGCAACAACGTGGATTAGGGGATTTAAGCGCGGTATTCATGGAATCCGGCTTATTTACCTTTGTCCTTCCGTTCTTGTCTCTTGCTTTTGCCTCCGGCCAAACCGAACGCAACCGGTCGCGGTTAGGAATCACCGTTACCTTGTTAGGGTAGGGTGCCTAACGGAGCGCTTGCGTAACGTTTGGACGGAGTTCAATGGAAAATAACGGGAAAAGGAAATGAGCAAAGAAATGTTAACTTACAATATCATATTGATTCTTAACAACAACAATAATTACAACCATTCACAAAATGAACAAAAAAGAGCAAAAGAAAAGAAAAGATTATAAGTAAGTAAGTGCATGAATTTAAATTGCAAGAAAGTAAAGCAAGGTAATAAAAAGCAAGTAATAAAGAGCAAGAAAGAAAACTAGAAACTAGAACTCAAGACAAGCATGGGATCAATAGCCAACCCTTAAACTTGCAAGCTCAATCAAGAGGTTGCAAGATCAAGAGAAGGGTAAAGAACGCATGTGAAATGAAGCACTAATTCCATAAGAAAAATACGACCCTTGAGATCAATAACAAACCCTTAACCTTTCAAGCTCAATGAAGAGGTTGAAAGATCAAGAGAAAGCAAGAATCTCAAGGGGAAGTTAAACAAAAGAGAATGATACAAAAACCCTCATCTTCATTGATCATCCACTCAATGCACTCACTACACTTTCATGGAGGAAAGATGAAGAAGAAGAAGAAGAACTAAAACTACACTAAAACCTACAAAAGAGGAACAAAGAATTGACACCTTTGGCTTGGATCAGTTCTGGGGTATTTATAGGAAGGGAACTGGAAACCTAGGGCAAGAATCTGCCCCTAAATGAAGTGACCAAACTTCCCATGAAACACGACAACCTGACGGCACTATACGGCCGCGGTTCCGCGGCCATAGTAAGGATTTAGGCCTTCGAAATTTGTGGTAATCCCTGGTTTCCTGTCTTCTTCAGTGTGGTATATGACTTTTCTCAGAAACTCATCACAATTCTTCCAGAATTTCAGTAGAACAAAAGGTGATGTGATGTGGATCTTTTGCCATGATTTCCTCGAGCTTCGCGTAGATTTCTTGGATCTTTTTTTGACATTGAGCTTTGTGCATGACATGACAATCGATTTGCCATTTTGTCCCTTAAACTGGTATGTGACAACACACGGATAGAGAGCGGAGACCCGTGTTTTATCTGTTGTTGGCAGTAATCCAGAATTTGTCGTACTTTTCCATGATATTCACTGTTTAGAGCTGAGACTAGTATCCTGCAATTATGTAGCAAACACTGATAAAAAGCACCTGCCTATAAACAAACGAGCGTAAGAATAGGCGGTATAAAATGCAATATTCTGGTATGAACAAATACCCCCAAACTTAACTTTTGCTCGTCCCGAGCAAAACCAATTATTCACAAAAATAAAATCCTAACCACACTTTCGCAGGGAACGCGATTGCACTGAGCACGTGCAACAAGCCGTTAAACCTCTAGGTGTCCCTAGTAGGAGGAGTGTTGTCTCCTGAGGGTTTTCAGCGGATTACACCCACAAAATCCCGTCAAGCTAGTGTCATAAGTTAACATCGATTCTACTCCTACAGTTTAGTATTTACGTTAGAAATTCTATCATCCTAAGTTAGAAATATCCAACCCTTATGTTTCACACCACCTATCTGTTTTAACTTTAGATCCTATACGTTCCAAAAAAGTTTAGAAAGATGTTGGTTCTCCTGAGTTTTCCTTCAAAAGTGCGGCCTCAAATCAGGGATTTTTATCAACTTTACAGAAAACACATGTCTTATTATTTATTTCTATCTCTTATCCAAACATCAATTGTATACCCTTACGTGTGTGTATATTTGCACCCCTACACTCAAGAATTCAATTCAAGCTATAATACCCTTGCCCTAATACCTAATACTACTTCTTTTCATTTAATGATGGACGGTGTTGCTCACACACCTTTCATGCGACTATTAATGCTTCTTGAGGCACTAACGGCCGATTACTGAATGTGTGAGCTTAAAGCGTAAATAGCAGTTTCCAGGTCTTGACTTTATTATATTTTTCTTTTTCTTTTTCTTTTTCTTTTTCAAGACCGGATATATTTTTCAACATTCTCTTTTGGTGTTTAGCTTTAAATACCGTTTTTTCTTTCATACTAGGCTTTCAGGCAAGAGTATTTCAAGGTATCCTCTACTATCCCAAGTTTCAAGGTGCGTGTAAGTGCAGTTTGTAGGGTATATACTTTCTAAATTTGAACTCGAGAAAAGAAACCATTTTTCAGACTTATCCTCCAGTAAAGCTTCAATATTTTCCCTTCATCTTGACTTGACTCAAGAACTGAACTCAAGATTACCTATTTCTCAAAAAAAACTGTAAGGACGTATACTTACCAAAGTTAGATAGAATGAGGGTTATTCTTAGGGTTTTCAATCCCTAAGTCTATAATATAGTTATTTCTATCATATCAACTAAAATTTCGGAATAAAGATCTAAGTTACCCTATTAGCTAACTTGACGACAAAGTTTTTATATTTTTTGGAAAATTTTCAGTTTTTGTGGGTTTTTAATAAGGTATGCAAATGCAAAATATACAAATGAATGCGAAGGAAGAAAGCTTACCGAGCACACCCCCAAACTTAAACTTGACAGTGCCCTCACTGTCAGGCTACACCAAGAGGGTCAAAAATGTCGGCGCTCCCTAGAAACAAATTATATAAAAAACAAAAAGGAAAACAAAAAATATATACAAAAAAGGAGTCCCCCCAAACTTAAGTAAAACAGTGTTTTCACTGTTAAGCGTTGAAGTTCAAGATTAGGGGAAAGAACAGTATCAAGCTATACAAGGCCTTACACAGGCCAAAAGTGAGCACCAACCATTCAAAGATCTTATCATGATAAAGCAGTGGTTGGTCAAAGAAGGCGTAGAGAAAAGAAATGGAGAATACGCGAGACCGTATGGAGATAGAATCGGGATACGGTCTCGGTATATCAGAAGAAGAATGGCGGAAGGGAAAAAGAAGTAGAGTACGAACTTGAGGGTGCAAATGGAGTGAATAGATTAGCATAATTTGTGATGAGCGATGTGTAAAAAGCGATTGTGCTAATCTATTAACCCGTCGAGAAATGGGGTCAAATCCCTCAAGATTCGTGAGAAACCATGGGTACGCCGAACTTGGTAAACCAGACATATGAAATGAAAGTGAGACGAGTTCTTGCAAGGTCGGAACGATGGAAAGGATGGAGGTAGGTGATTGAGGAAGGTTATCGGTTAAAGGTTCAAGAGGGTGTACACAGTCAATGAAAGGAACAGGATGAATTGGAAAATCTGACTCATCAATTAAAACTGGTTCATCCTCAAAGTTATCCTCAAAATTCTCCTCAAAATTTAGCACATCCATGCATTTCTCTTCAAAATCCAGACGCATATGGGGTTCGGGAAAAATATTTAATGACTCGGGATGATGAATTGGAGAGAAAAACTCTGCCAAATCTACAGGTTCATCATCCAAAATATTCCCGGCGTCAATATCCTTAATCAAGTGAAAGTCAATTTTCTCAGACACCTCATCAAAAGCATGGATTTCAATCAATTCAGGTTCTAAGATGGAGGTGTAGAGGTCAAAAGGATTGTGTGTGGTTTCACTTGGCAAGGTCCCTTCACAATCTGGCAAATCAAACACTACAAAGTCGCACAACTCATTAAACATTCTATCTTCAATTGATAATTCAGTTGGGACACTTGATAGACTTTCAACACAGGAGTTGTGGGATTCAATTTGAAACGGGTAGGTTTGATTTGGAAGGGGGTACAGCTCACTCTCTCCACTCAGATTCTCAATCTGTCCAACCGCCTCATCATACATTGGAAAATTAGGAGCTAGTTGGAAACTAGCTACCGGGTCAGTAGGTTGTATGAGGGTGGCCATGGACGCATTCAAATCCATCATCTGTTGGCATGACATTACCCTAAAGTCTTCCAACGACTGTTCCAGACTAGACATGGGTTGTGACGGGGTTTCAGTGAAAGATTCAAAGTTGTTTGGATACTGAAAACTCCCAAATGGCTGTTCAGAAGCAATGTCTAGGGAAGGTGCAAAAGTCGGGTAGGACTGGTAGGAATTGAATGGCTGGACAGGGGTAGGATCAACATTTGGATACGAAGGTGAATGGAATTGTTGATCCCAGGAATCTGTAGTGGTGAAAGGAGTGAAAGATCGGCTACAGGATTGTTCAATATGTTCAGCGATGGACAAAGGACGACTTGCAAAAGGGGTATCAACATAAGAGGGAGGGGAAGGTTGAAAAGGTTGATACAAAGTGGATTGCGAAGGGCAAGTGTTTGTCCTAGACGCGTCTATCCGATCTTTTAAAGAGATTTTGGGCATGGAGGGATCGTTCGACGTTCGGCCAAAGCAAGAACCGTAAGAAGTAATGTCTGGATGTGGGTACCAAAGTTCGGCAAGAGTTTTGCTAGGTGGGGTACCCATGATATGAAGAGAGAAAGAAAGAAAGGCAGAGAAAAGGAGGGGAAAAATGTGATTTTATTTTTAAATTTTTTTTTTAGATATTAACAAAAGAATGAAATATACACACAAAAAGAATCTGGACAAAAACAATCACGACACAAAATACCACACACCTAATCGTTCTAGGGTTCACCTAGGTCAACTAGACCTGCTCCAGAACTTGATTGTCGAAGTAAAACTGTGTCGAGAAACGGGCTTAAGATACACTGATCACGAGGCCAGGTAAGTGCAGAGATAAGGGGAGGTTTTTCAACGCTTTCGCGAAGTTCCTTATTTAAATAACCCTTTCTCTTTTGGCGATTTCGCCGTTAACACTTTCCTAGATACCCCGTAAACAATATACTGTTAAGCGATGTTCTAAACACAGTTGACTTCTCCTAGTGAGCGCGAAGTCCTTAAGGCTTTAAGTCTAGTTTCTTTTAAATTTTGTGCGGGTAAACGTTATGCTCAAGTTCATGATTTGTGGGCCACGAAAAAGGTGATGAAATCCTTTACCGTATGTTGTTGGGTTCGCTTGCCCTTAAATCCGTATTAATGTATGCAATGCACAATTCATTAAAAATTCTATAAAGAATCAAACAATCGTTTTTTATTTTAAGCACGACACTGCAACAAATACGGGTTAGTCAATTTTTAACGTTTGCTAGCGAACTTGCAAAGAATCCTACAAAGAATAGTATATTGGATGCGTCGGATTTGAGAAGAAGGTGTTAGTAAAGTACGTACCGTTAAGTTTTTGGGTTAGGAAACCCTCGTTGAATCAAATCCGGTAAGTTTGAAAAGTTCGCTTGCATGGGTCAAACTTCCCGGATCTTTGGCGCTGTACTTCGTAATCACCTTAACCTTGAAACGTACACTTTGCTCCCCACAATCTCAGTTTGCAAATCCGCAAAAATCTGCACTCTTGCCCACAAAAATGATAAAAAAAAAACAAAAAGATTTTTTTATTTATAAATATATACAAAAAAGAATATTAACCCGAATAACAAAGAAAGAAAATACGCTACCGTCTCCCGGCAACGGCGCCATTTGATCACACGCCAAAAGCGTGTCGGATGTTCAAAGTTCTAAAGTTTACCGCGATCAGGGACGGTGTCGGTATGCAGCTAGCCGTTGAGCACAGGTCGATCCACAGGGAGATGGTTGTATGTCCGTTCTTGTTTTAGGACGAGTCAATAAAAAATTTGTATGAGTTTGTTTAAACTAACCTATGTGTATTATTTGCAAGTATAAAGTTGTTAAGAAAAGATATGAAAATGTAAGCTAAAGAAATCCATACTCAAAACCTTTGAGCCGAGTCTTGACCAGTTGAAGCCTAGAGCAATCGGCTACAACGTGGATTAGGGGATTTAAGCGCGGTATTCGTGGAATCCGGCTTAATTACCCTTGTCCTTCCGTTCTTGTCTCTTGCTTTTGCCTCCGGCCAAACCGAACGGAACCCGGTCGCGGTTAGGAATCACCGTTACCTTGTTAGGGTAGGGTGCCTAACGGAGCGCTTGCGTAACGTTTGGGCGGAGATCAATGGAAAATAACGGGAAAAGGAAATGAGCAAAGAAATGTTAACTTACAATATCATATTGATTATTAACAACAACAATAATTACAACCATTCACAAAATGAACAAAAAAGAGCAAAAGAAAAGAAAAGATTACAAGTAAGTAAGTGCATGAATTTAAATTGCAAGAAAGTAAAGCAAGGTAATAAAAAGCAAGTAATAAAGAGCAAGAAAGAAAACTAGAAACTAGAACTCAAGACAAGCATGGGATCAATAGCCAACCCTTAAACTTGCAAGCTCAATCAAGAGGTTGCAAGATCAAGAGAAGGGTAAAGAACGCATGTGAAATGAAGCACTAATTCCATAAGAAAAATACGACCCTTGAGATCAATAACAAACCCATAACCTTTCAAGCTCAACGAAGAGGTTGAAAGATCAAGAGAAAGCAAGAATCTCAAGGGGAAGTTAAACAAAAGAGAATGATACAAAAACCCTCATCTTCATTGATCATCCACTCAATGCTCTCACTACACTTTCATGGAGGAAAGATGAAGAAGAAGAAGAAGAACTAAAACTACACTAAAACCTACAAAAGAGGAACAAAGAATTGACACCTTTGGCTTGGCTCAGTTCTGGGGTATTTATAGGAAGGGAACTGGAAACCTAGGGCAAGAATCTGCCCCTAAATGAAGTGACCAAACAGCCCATGAAACACGACAACCTGACGGCACTATACGGCCGCGGTTCTGCGGCCTAAGCATGCTTAGGCCGCGGTTTCGCGGCCATAGTAAGGATTTAGGACTTCGAAATTTGTGGTAATCCCTGGTTTCCTGTCTTCTTCAGTGTGGTATATAAATTTTCTCAGAAACTCATCACAATTCTTCCAGAATTTCACTAGAACAAAAGGTGATATGATGTGGATCTTTTGCCATGATTTCCTCGAGCTCCGCGTAGATTTCTTGGATCTTGTGTTGACATTGAGCTTTGTGCATGACATGACAATCGATTTGCCATTTTGTCCCTTAAACTGGTATGTGGCAACATACGGATAGAGAGAGGAGACCCGTGTTTTATCTGTTGTTGGCAGTAATCCAGAATTTGTCGTACTTTTCCATGATATTCACTGTTTAGAGCTGAGACTAGTATCCTGCAATTATGTAGCAAACACTGATAAAAAGCACCTTCCTATAAACAAACGAGCGTAAGAATGGGCGGTATAAAATGCAATATTTTGGTATGAACAACGAGGGGGCAGTATTTTGGACAGGTGGTCCAGGCGGATATTGACGGAGGCATGACGCAGGATACTGATTAAGTTCAGTTGACGATACAGTCTAAGAAGTTTGGATTTGGAGTTCATATTTGAACTAGGTCCCATCAGACATCCAGACATATTCTAAGATAGGTATTGCTCATTTCGGGAGATGGGTTTCTCCGTGAACTTGAGATAAAGAAAGACATAGAAAGAAACATCTGGGCGGATCCACTCACTGAGGCTATTCCTCGAACACAATAGTTTCGCAAACGGGCTTTATGAGACTGATTAGGACAGGAGTTGGGTGTTCGGTATCACATGGGCCGTGAGTATGCGACATCGCAATAATTAGCTTTGAGTGCAAGTGGGAGATTGTTGGAGATAGTGCCCTCAGAGTCCATTACTGGATCACAGGCATGTGATTGGAATGATTGAGGGAGGACCTATGCCGGTAGGACAGTCTTACTCAAGATGATAGTATGCTATCTTGTTTATTTTTATCATCGTGTACTGCTTTAGGTGACCTTACAGGTCACTATTGCGCGTTGATAGAGCCCTTAAGATTTCTTTCTTGACGGCCAGCAGTATGATGTCGATCATATACGTGGGAGCTGGGGCCTATAAGCACATCCTTAAAAGGTCCCTAGTCGTAGGGAGTTTTCGAGACATGGCATCGATACTCCAGTGTAGACTAGTGTATACAGTTGAGACCCTGACGAGGGGCGGTGGCCGGTCTCACAAGCCACTGGTGTCAGTTGGTTCACCTAAGATGTATATAGGTGCTCATTGGGTTATGAGTACACCAGACAGGAATCGCCGGGAATATGCTAGTGTGTATTATACCTGACGTCTGTTAACAGTTCCCTGCTGACATGTGTACAGGTTAGTTCATCGACCAGAGATCGTCATTTGCATCGTGTGAGTTCCTACAGTACTTTGATTACTACCCTACCACGGCTCAAAGAAGTCGTGCAAACAGGTTTTAGTTGGGTACAGTACCGAGCCACATGGAGGCAGCGAGCGGATCTGCAGGGGTTCGTCTCTCCCGGTATTGGGGTGAGGTCGCGCTGTATCTAGGAGAGCCATTACACAAAGCTCTCGGCCGAGGCAGGAGATTCACTGGTAGGTATTCCAGAAGTATCTCAGGGTGTTTTGGGCTACACTCCGACACGACTTGTACCGCTTTTGGGGGTCTGACTTTTACCAACCCCCTAGGCCCGCCATGCGATACTCATAGACGAACGGACCGGACTGTACGGATATTGTCACTGACAGGCTCAGTAGGGTGTCAGGATGAGTTCACTCATCGACGTCCCTTTTTGGTCAACACCTTGTAGCCCGTTACGTATGGCTAATACCTCTGACGTGCTAGTGGTTAAATCCACAGCCAAAGTGTTGACGGTTCTTTAGAGTCCCCCACAGACAGTTTCTTAAGTTTCGGGCGAAACACTGTAGAGGCCGTATGGAGATATTGCAGGGTTCGATCATGTACGTGCGGTATTGCACGGAACATGATCGGACGGATAATACAAGCGGGCTTTGTTTTAAGCCGGGTCCTAGTATTGGTACAGTGTAGATTTTTGTCTCATTGCATTTGTATTCGGTCGGAATACAAATGCGGGTATATATATACAGTAGCGGGGTTTTCCTGTAATTTATTACGGGATCGTTTTTCTGAAGTTGCCAGTTTGCTTTCCGTTTCGGCCATTTTCCTTTGTTTCTTTCCTTGGCTGAAAATTGGTGGAGGAGGGCTTATTTGCAAATGTGCAAATTAGCATTGTGGAGGGGGGACTTTATACATTGTTGCTTCATGATTGAGGTTGACACCTCTGGTCATGATTGCTTGACTTTATGATGAGATGGTTGTTTATGAGTGTGGACTTTTTTTTTGTGATCCTGATATTTCATCATCATCACCTTTTCTCTCTCTTGCATTATGATTAATTCACTCCCTCCCTCACTCTCAATCAAGTTTGGCCGGCCATTCTTGGAGTGGGCAGTCCAAAAATTTGATAGGAGAAAATTGCTCCTTCTTGCTTGCAAAAATTCCCTTAGCATCATAAAATTCACATCTCCTTCCACT
Source organism: Agapanthus africanus (assembly GCA_030015575.1). Lineage (NCBI taxonomy): Eukaryota > Viridiplantae > Streptophyta > Magnoliopsida > Asparagales > Amaryllidaceae > Agapanthus > Agapanthus africanus. The sequence goes on from CM057338.1 coordinate 661,931,062, forward strand.
TCCCAAATGGCAACTTCATACCCGCGAGAGACAACCTTCTTACACTTCATCTACAAGTATTATTGGACACGTCGACTCGCTAACTTCGTGCCCGAGTTGCCTCGGTCAAGGGGTGGGATCCCATAAAAGAACCCGGCGATGTGGTGCCCTTACGACGAGGAGATGAAGACCGGAGATTCCGCGGGGAGATCGGGACGACGACGAGAAGACCAAAGGACACAGATCGCTCGGTATATCTCTCTACCCCTTCTCTAGTTCGCTAGAAGTAGGTTAATGGTCCAATCCGAGATTTATTCCGCGGTAGCGCCGGTTTAAAGTTAAAGAAAAGTTTTTGTTTCTGCATTTTGGCCTCGTTCAAACGGCCGGGGCGCTGCCGTGGCCTAACATGAACTTAGGAGTACATCCAGATATAAGCAACCAGAAAGAGAAGCAAGTTCTCATAATCATTACTATCAACTGAATACCATACACAAGTATCCACATCTTCGACCACCTTGAAGAATCCAACACCTGGTTCTCTACTTTATTCTAATACCTATAACTTCTCAAAACTTGGACCTTGTGTTTCTACGAAACACATGTCTAAGAACTAGAGAAGTCATAAGTAAATAGAATATAGTACGAGTACCAACCCCTCTGTCCTCATGGACACCGGACAATATACAATACTCTGTATAAGTCCCCTGAGTCTAACAACTCATTCCCCGTGTGTCGTAGGTTGAAAACTGCAATTATGGTTAAGAAGAATTACACCTCTGTTTAATGCTCCTTACCTAACAATCCACTGATATAGATAAATGTCATAGATACAATTTCAAAAAGTTATATCTCATTTATAAAAATAAACGTACAGATATATCAATTTGAAATTGGTGCATAAGAACGGATATTCAAAACCAAATATTTACTGTCCAGGAAACAACGCAGGCGATTTCCTCAAATATCACAAATTACAACGAATCCCGATATAATGAGGATAATCATTCAATTCCCAATAACTTACTCCCACTCATCATCTGTAAAACAATACAGATGTGATAATCAAACCTGGTAAATACATACCCTGGAGCAAGGACTAATTGGGAAATCAGTTTTCTTTTAACAATACACAGTGAAACTGAAACATAAATGTGTTTCGAAGGGGTATCCGGGTATTCTTAGTAATGCCTCTTCCATTAACAGATTCACAACTGTAACCGTATATTTCTGTGCCATCTCTCCAAATCCCTTTATATGTCTTTAGCCGTTACTTTCTCTACACCCCTTTAGGCTAAAAGGTTTTCTTCCCTCCTTACCGTTCAGCACCAGCCTATGGTTTAGAAGAAGACTATCCAATGAGCATAATGGGTGTACTCTCCTAATCCCAGGAGTACTCGTAACTTGAGAGAAGGTGAAGATAAAAGACAACTGAATAAATCTTATTCCTATTTATCCTGAACCAGAATCCATACCCGAACTGGAACAAGTTTCTTCGAGTTTGTATATAACCATATGATAGAGTATCCAAATAACTGTGGATCTTCGTAGTGATACGGGGCGTTCCGGTGGAATACAAAGGTGAAGTAGGAGTGGCGATGAAATACTTGGTTTGGTCAAGAAAAGCAGTCGTAATTTACTTTGCCCTCTTACTAATCCCTTTATTTGTCTTTACTTAATACCTTCTGTACACCTTTGTTAGGCTAATTGGTTTTCTTCCTTCCCTACTGTTCGGCACCTGCCTATGGTTTGGATGAATACTATCCAATTAGCGTAATAGGTTTACCGTCCTAATCCAAGGAACACTCGCAACCTGAGAGAAGGTAAAAGGAAAAGACAACTGAATAGTCATATTCGTTTTCTCCAGAACCGGAAACCATCCTCGAATAAGTTCCTTCGAGTTCGTATATAACCATACGATGGTTTTATCCAATAGAAGTGGATGTTCGTAGTAAAACGAGATGTTCAGGAGAAAAGGGTAAAAGTAGGAGTGGAAATGAGGTATGCAACTCAGACAATCCAAAAGCCAGTGTTTTAAGAAGGTTCGGTTAACTTGGTCGCCGAGTCATAGTCAAGGGTCGGGTCATGGTCGCTGCCAAAGAGAGAGAGAGAAAAGAAACACTCTGCGTGCACTCTAACCATGATCAGAATGGTTATCAATTTATCTATTCAGGAAATCTCCCTCTGTAACCTCAAATTCTCCTCCAAACCTGAAAGAAGAATTAGTCGGCATCACCCGAGGAGTAAACCAACTCATCACTGGGAATCGGGATCCAACTATCATCGCATGATAACTTGATGGAGTCCACTCAAGTCACCACACTCTAGAAGGTATGCGCATGCCTGGCAAGTTTCAGTTTCTTTAGAAACCCCCGTTGTGATTTTTACCCCAAGCGGCTTATGACCTTGACTAGGTCAACAAAGCATAAACCACTAGTCAAGTTCAACCCGTCTTTATTCTGGACTGCATTAAACCCACCCGTACGTGCCTTAGACTAGGTCAACAAGGCCGCACGACTGTCCTAACCAATCCCATTTATGAAACAAACAAGCACTACTTACCTACCGAACACTACGTCTTGACTAGGTCAATAAACGCAGCACGAATACTAAATAATACCCGTAAGAAATGACGGAGGGCTACGGTTAGTTTTTGGCGAAAAACCTTTAACGTATTGAACTTGATATCATTGAAAGAACTGCATAGCTTTTTATAAAAATATAGTGGCGAAAACCTTCGGCAAAGAGGTCACTCCCGGTGAAGGGATCACGGCTCTTTCCTCATAGAATGAGGTGCAGGATATTCCAACTGAATACCGCGATGCAAAGCAAAAAGGAAATCGGCTATAGTGAAGTTATTACCCTGACGCAAACTTCTGTCCAAGGGGTCACTCCCGGTGAAGGGATCTCGGCCCTTGCCTCGTCGACTGAGGTGCTGGATATTCATAACCGAATACCAATGTCCAAAACAAAAGAGAACGTCCTTGCAATAACAGCTTTTTTTTTGAAAATTGTTCCAACAACATCAAAATAGGTTTGTTTATCTTGCATTGATCCGAATCAACGCAGTCCCATCAATTAATCACACCACAAAAGAACGAAAATATGATGTACGTATATGCCATCCGCATTCGCCACTAGGTCCCGTCATCACCCGTTAGGTTACTTAAATAACGATAGAGCGAGCACTGGAGTAGCGCGGGTGTAAAACATATACAATATCTACTAGTATATAAATCAATATATAATATTCGCTCATGGCGTGATAAAACGCAACATCATAGAAATGTAATAAGCATCACAGAACAATACAGATAATCTGGAAGCCTCGGGTTTCACAGAGCCGCAACTGAAACCCGACGTTCCCCTGGACGTGTGGATAGCCTGTGCAATGAAATCCTAGACCTCTACGGGCTCGGCAAGTTACCCGCCTAAACCTGAAGCGAGGCAGCCCCCTTGAACAAAGTGAATGGACCACACAGCACTTCACGGAATCCGGTAACTTGAGCATCCCTCATTGGGTCAACCTATACCCTCTATGAGTGCGGCGAATAACCCGCCAATTCTAGAGTAAAGCCCCCTTTGTCTCAAAGCCATGAGATGCGGGACCGTTGCACTCTAGAACCCCGGCTATCCGTGCACCCCACCGCGGGGTAATCCAAGTACAGAATGTAAAATATATACAACGGGTACATCGACCTCAGCCCGGTCGTGCCCCAAAAGAATACCAAACTGTACTACCATTGCATCCAGGCTATCCACCACGACAAATCCGCAACATCACAGCACAACAAAGAACATCAACGTGAATGTCACGTTCGCAAATCCGTCTAAAAGAAATATAGCATTTAAACAAGATTTACCGCTCGAATGACATTCACGGTCACAGATATAATTTAAAGCACTGTAAAGTAACATATTTAAATTTTCGATCAACAAAATTTCACCAAGTGGGCCCCAAGCACAAATCTAGTACTCAAAATAATCTGGGCCAAAACAAAATATTCCAGATACTCCATTTCCAAGTCAGAAACCACTGTAGAAAAAATGGTGCAGTGTTGCTCCAGTACTGCGGCGGAACCGCGGCCAAAACATGGGTACGGCCGCTGTTCCGCCGCGCTACAGTGCAATTAGGGTACCAAATTTTCTTAGATTTCTTAAAAAAGCCTGCCTGATTTTCTGCAATACTCAAAATAATTTTTTGACGATAAAAAACACGCGACAGAAACTCAGAAATTAAAACCACGGTTTCGGAAATTTTGATCGATCGATGTTTTAAATACGTTAGAACAAGCTAGTAAAGGTTAATGGCGTGGCTCTTATACCATGTAGGTCTACGGTAGCGCCCCGACCGTCTGTCCGAGGCCAAAATGCGGAAACTAAAACTTTTTCTAACTAGAAACCGACGCTATCGTATGCTGAAAACCCGGATCGAACCATTAACCTACAACTACCAACTAGAGAAGGGTTGGAAAGGCTATACCGATCTATCCTTGTCCTTCGGTCTTTGGCCACAATCCCAAGCTCTTCGCGGCATCTTCGATCTCGATCTCCTTATCGGAAATGGCACCACATCATCGAGTCTTTTTACGGGCTCCCGCTTCATCCGAAGCAACTCGGGCACGAAGTTCGCTAGCCGACGTATCCAATGCGATGTACAGAATGTGTGTGATAACTTTGTCTCAAGCATCAATTGATTCTCATCACATGAGAGTCTATGGAGGAGGTTAAAGATGATGCCAATAATGGAGGTTGTGAGCTAGAGCAAGAGGAAGAAGAAGAAGCCTTTTCTTTCTTGAGTTGTATGATAAAAATGAGAGCAAGAATGAATTATACAAGAGCAAAACCAAAGGGATATGGCTGCCCTTCTCTCTCTTCCTCTCATTTCATCACTCAAATCCATCAGAAAATGTGACATATGCACAATAAAAGAGACCATGAGTCACTAGGTTGCATGTGTCACAATAAATGCACCCCATGATGATGTCTAGCTCATAATTTCCATTTGTAAACATTAAACCAAATGTTTACAACAATAAAAAGATACGGCAACATCTAAAGTAAACTCGTGACGGATCACAAGGATACCCATCACCTGTATATACATACCCGCATCCACATTCCGACTGAATGCGAATACGATGAGACTAAAGTAATCCAACAAATCTAATACTAGGATCCAGCTTAATTCAAAGCCCAATAGTATGATCCGTCCGATCATGATCCATGCACTACCGCACGTATATGATCGAACCCTGCCATATATCATACGGCCTCTACAACGTTTCGCCCGAAACTTGAGAAACAGTCTGTGGGGGACTCTAAAGACTCGTCAATACTTTGGCTGTGGATTTAACTACTAGCACGTCAGTGGTACTAGCTGTACGTAACGGGCTACCAGGTATTGACCAAAAGAGAGGTCGATGAGCGAACTCATCCTGACACCCTACTGAGCCTGTCAGTGACAATATTCGTACAGTCCGGTCCGTTCGTCTATGAGCATCGTATGGCGGACCTAGGGGGTTGGTAAAAGTCTGACCCCCAAAAGTGGTACAAGTCGTGTCGGAGTGTAGCCCAGAACACCCTGAGATACTACTGGAACACCTACCAGTAAATCTCCTTCCTTGGCCAAGGATTTCGTGTAATGGCTCTCCTAGACACAACGCGATCTCACCCCCAATACCGGGAGAAACGGAACCACTACTGATCCGCTCATTGCCTCCATGTGGCTCGGAACTATACCCAACTAAAACCTGTTTGCACGACTCCTTTGAGTCGTGGTAGATTAGTAATCAAAGCACAGTGGGAATTCACACGAGACAAATGATGATCTCAGGTCGGTGAACTAAGCTGTACACATGTCACCAGGGAACTGCTATCTGACGTCAGGTATAATACCAACTAGCATGTTCCCGGCGAGTCCTGTCCGGTGTACTCATAACCCAATGAGCACTTGTATACATCTTAGGTGATCCAACTGACACCAATGGACTGTCAGACTGGCCACCGCCCCTTGTCAGGGTTTCAACAGTATACACTAGTCTACTAATGGAGTATCGATGCCCAGTCTCGAAACACCCACGACTAGGGACCACTTTAAGGATGTGCTTATAGAACCTAGCTCCCACGTATATGATCGCCATCATACTGCTGGCAGTCAAGCAAGAATCCTAACAGCTCTATCTGAAGGGTTCCTAGGCACACTAATGAGGTCTCACAAGTGATCAAACATGGCCAATTCAAATTTTTCCATGTGCCTACAAACCCTAATACGGATCGTTAACTAGATGTATAGGCGATGCGAGCAAGTAAACGAATTTATTGTTAAAGGAAAGTGACTACAACCTTTGTAGATCCGGTTCTCCACCTCCATAGTTCCGTGTTGACGACCCTCCGCTGTACCCTTCGGATCCCGGACCCTCACGGTGGTTTCATCGAAGAATTGATCGGGCTAGGTTGTCGACTTCGATGCCGATGATGATCTATGTCGAGGCAACTCAAGATCAAACTCCAACTTCACCAAGTCATGAAACTTGTGAAGAAAACACCCTATACTACTTAGCAAGTGGTATAGGATGAAGAAATAGGAAGTGGGTTCACTTTAGAATTGGATTTCTCACTCTTTTTCTCAAGTTGCCATTGATGGAGGTAAGTTTTTCTTCTTGTTGAAGAAGAAGAAGAAGAAAGAATATCATAAGTTTTTTTTTAAAATAGGAAATAATATGATACTTATCATATTGGCAACCATAGTTAGGTGTAGAGAATAAACCATGGTTAGGTTGAATGGTTAGCTTTAGGGCTAAGAGACAAAATGGTCAAAGCTTCAAAGCTTCATGAACTTTCAAGAAAGAAACAAACTAAGCCACCATTTCATTCTTGCCCCAAAAAAGAAATAATGAATAAATAAATAAATAAATAAATAAACAAACAAAACTCTAACCATTAACATAACCATGCTTTAAACTCAACATACACCCAAACATTCATGTATCATCAAACATGATACAATCTTATGCACAAAAATATATCACATATACAATGTGCATTTCAAGTGAGAAAATCCATTTAAAGTGAACCAATACTAGTTAATGCAAAGTAATATATCAAATATATAATTATACATTAAATCATTAAATCAACACTTGATTTAACGATCCGGTCATATCGCATATAACCGACTAATATCCAATGTATCGGCTTATCGAATCAATACTTGATTCGATAACTAGGTTATATCGCATACAACCAGTCGATACATTCATCGCGAGAATAGAATACGGTATCACATACACGCATTATTCTCGGTCCCGCACATATCACATATGCGCTCCTATTTCGTTTCGGTTGAGACAGGAAACCACTGTGTAGGACTCTAAAGACTCGTCAATACGCCGGCAGCAGATGATGATCATATCAAACACCCACAAGCCGCAAGCGGTCTGCTAAACGTAACGGCCACCCGGGTATTGAGCGATCAGAAGATCGACGAGCAAGCCCGCTCACACTCCTGTGAATCCAACCAGTAACAGTTACCGTACAGTCAGGTCTGTTCGTCTGATATGTCGCATATCTCACCTAGGGGTGGTAAACGTCAGACCCCAATAGCTCGATAAGTCATGCCGACTTGAGGTTCATAACAATCGTGAAACTACTGATAACTCTTACCAGTATATCACTACAACCCTGGCCAGGGATTTCCTGTTATGGCCAGTCGTGCATTGCGCAACATCAACCCCCAATACCGGGAGAGACGAATCCCCTCCTATCGCTCATTGCCTCCATATGAATCGGGACTGTACCCAAAAACCACCTGTTTGCATGACACAGTAGAGCCGTGGTAGGGTGGAAATCAAAGCACAGTGGGAGACACACAAGACTCTATGACGATCTCGGGTCAACAGACTAAGCTGTACCAGTGTCACCAGAGAACTACCATCTGACATGAGGTATAATACCATCTGGGAGTTCTTGGCAAGTCCGTTCAGTGTACCCAGTCTCCACTGAGCACCCGCATACCATCTCCGATGTCAAACACCAATGGATATGGGATCATCCATCGCCCATCACATGGGTCGAGAAGATATACGCCAGTCTACTCTGGAATATCGATGCCCCGTCTCGATATTCCCATGACTATAAACATTGAAGGATGTACCCATGGACTACCCAGGCCCCACTAGTATGATCTACATCATAGTCCTGGAAGTCGAGTACACATCCTAAGGGCTTTATCATCATGTAATCAGAAAGACAGAAAGTATACATGTTAAGATAAAGAGCAACCAGATAGCGTACTATCATGTCGAGCAAGAAAGTCCTACCTATATATGTCCCAGCATCCACTACAATATACATCCAATGTACAGTAATGGCCTCTAGGGCATACATATAACTAACAATCTCCCACTTGCACTAGGGCCATCTGTAGCAGTAGTTGTAGTATCTAATACTCCACCATCCCCTAGAAGTCTCTCTTTGGGAAAAGGCCTTCGTGAGTGGATCCGCCGCGTTATCTTCTGTGTCTACTCTCCTAACTTCGATCACCCTGGAGATCAACTATCTCCATGATCAGGTGATGCTGCCTCAGAATATGTCTGGGTCACTGATGGGACCAGGGTTCCTAGGCCAAAGACACACTTCCATTGTCATACAATGGTAGGAACCTAGTTCATCTTATGAACCAATATAGACCCAAACTGCCTCTTTGTTAGTATCTTTAATAGCGATGTTACCAGCCTTTATCGTCTAGTTTGTCACGGTATCTAGCTTGGAACTCTTCCAACATACCGTCCCTTTACTTAGGATAAAGACAATGCCTGCGACTGACATTCAGTCGTCCTTATCACCCTGGAACCTTTCCAGTGATTCTCCCCAGGATCAACTGATGCTATCTCACTATAACTAGTGAGAATCCTAACATCCATTTAGATCTATCTCATAGATCCAAAACCCAGGATTTAGGAGGTATCACTTTGATCCTATTGGAGAATCCTTGTGATAAGAGGAGATCGACCGATCGTAGTATAGGAAACTCTTTTCCTATCAAGAGTATGTTGTCTACGTACAATACGAGGATGACCACCTTATTCTCTACTACCCTTTTGTACATACAAGGTTCATCTACCATTTTGATGAAGTCAAACTCTTTGACTACCATATCAAAACAGATGTTCCAACTCCGCGATGCCTTCTTTATCTTGTAAAGCAACTTGCACACATTTCCGCTGCTCCCACTGTTTACGAAGCCCTCTGGCTGTGTTCTTATAGACGTTCTCTTCTAAATCTATATTTAGAAAAGTAGTCATGGCACCCAACCACCAGATATCGTAGTCATGGTATGTATCAATGGTAAGTAGGATCTCGATGGACTTAAGCATAGTCGCTGGAAAAGGTTTCGTCATTATCCACGCTTGGTTGATGACGAAAACCTTTAACAAGTCTAGCTTTGAAGGTCTCAAATTTTCCATCTACACCAAGTAATCTTCTCAAAATATACTTGCTCCTGATGGGGATTTAACCCTTCAGATATAGCAACAAAAGTCCATACTTTGTTGGTGTATATGGATTCCATCTCAGATCGCTAAGCATCCAGCCATTCTTACAGAGTCCTTAATCTCGATGGCCTGCTCGAAACTAGTTGGGTCATCATCTCATGATGCAATCCTCGCTCCCACTGTCATCGAGAAACCGAGGTATCTCTCAGGCGGATGAGGAACCCTACTAGATCGGCGGAGAGGCTGAGGTTCGTCGGGAACTATTGAATCCTTTGGTTCTGTCAAATCATCAGCTGCAGTTTTGTATAGCTGGAACCTTTCCAATTCTGCAGAACTGACCTTGCCTCGATCTTGTCCGGATTTTGCTTTAGACATAGGCCGGACAATCCTAAATCTTAATTTACTTAAGAGATAGGCTCTTCCCATACCATATCTCATATGGAATGGTAGGCACCAATTTGATTCGAACCCAATTCAATAGGTATGCAGCTTCTCAAGTGCACAACTCCAAAAGTAAATAGGTAACTCAGTAATACTCATCATAGAGCACACCATATCTAATATTGTGTGATTGCTCCACCCCGATACACCATTGTGCTGTGGTGTATTCAGAGGAGTAATACTGAGAGAGAATCTCATTATCATTTAGAATAGTCCAAGAATTCCATGCACAAGTATTCTCCTACCTGATCTTATTATAGGACATAATACTTATACCCGTATTTTGGTTCTCTACTTCCAACTTATATTCTGTGAATACCTCAAAAGCTTCTGACTTATGTTTCAACAGGAACATATGACTGAATCTTGAGAGATTATCAGAGAATATAATGAAGTACAAAGAACCGGTCCTGGCATGTGTAGACAGGGGAGTTTACATACATCATCATATATCAGTCCCAAGAGTTTACTAACTCTTTCTCTGTTTCCAATAAACAGAGCTATGGTCATCTAATCTTTGTCACATGACTGGGAAGTTTCACAAGATGTAAATTCAAACTGATTTATATATGCATCTAAAATGTAACTTCAGCCAGTCGGGTCGCAATGATGTGACCTAGTCTACAGTGCCTCAAGAAGGATCCGTTCATTTCTGAACTCTTCCTCTTGTGTGTGTTCTGTATACTAGGAACTGTAGTTTGATTTAGAACATCAATGCTTTTAGATAACGTGCCTAAATCGATCAACTTTTGATATAGGAAATGTTCAAACCATTATCCATCAATACAAAATTTTACCATTTCTTTACTTATAAAGAGACTGATATGATTTTGTATACCAGGTTCGGTATCTAATAACATTTTTTCAGAATCAATGTACTGTTAATATAGGGTGACAGTGACCAACAGACTTGGCTGCAACACTTGCCCCGTTTTCTGTCTCATGAAACTTATCACCCTTTCTCAGTTTTATACCTTTTTATAGCCCTATGTAACAGATTACATATCTGGGATCCTGAGATGCAGAGGATACTGAGAAACAGTTCTTTGTAATGAACACACCCGAAGGAGATGCATCATATGCACTTTCTTTGTTTGGGCGGCATAGGAATACTGGTATTTCCCTATTTCCTGCTCTGTCTTATAACAATTATAAGTTGGAGCGGGACCAACGTTCCCCGGCTCAGTATAACAAGCGGGTTCGGTCAATAATCCGTATTATTTTCTTGATTAAGGAGTGATATGGTCGCTACCTGGAGAGAGAGAAGAAAACACTCAGCGTGCGCTCTTACAAGATCAGATGGGTTATTATTTTATCTAATCAGGATGGCTCCCACTGTTTTTATCAAATCTTCCTTCAAACCCTAAAAGAAAAGACTAGCTGGGATTAATTACACACTACAAGTTCGCCAATCTTTCAGCCAGGCCAGTGTCGATACTTTGAGGGGGGTTCCCCGTGCTTTCGCACGGACCTAATTACAGTAAACCTCGTTTTCCCAGAGGCGTAACCCCGTTGACACCTTTCTAGACACCTACTTGATCGGCTAATTGTAAAGTGCAAAACTCTCCCAGGAGTAACAATTACTCGCAGTGGGTATCGGGATCCAACTATCACATAGAAGGTATGCAATCTCATTGCAAATTTCAAACTTGAAACTCCCGATACAGATTTTTACCCCTAGCACTTATGACCTTAACTATGGTCAACAAATCATAAGTACTAGTCAAGTTCTACCGGTCATTTCGTGATTAATTAGAACCACCCACATGACCCTTAACTAAGGTCAACAAAGTCACGCGACTGTCCTAACTAATCGCATCATATGCGGTGTAGGAAGACATCACTTAGCTACCGTACACTGTGCCTTGACTATGGTCAACAAACACAGCACGAATACTAAGTACTCTACTTCCTAAAATGACGGAGGGTTGCGAATGGTTTTTATGAAAACCTTTAACGCTTTGAACTTGATCTCATTGCGGAATCAAATGGTTTTTAAATGGAATGTTTTTGAGGCTTTTCTAGTTTTGCTAAAAGGTTCACTCGCGGTGAAGGGATCGTCGGCCCTTTCCTCGTCGAATGAGGTGCGGGATATATCATATATATCACTATGCAGAGCAGAAACTATAGAAGCGATCAAAAGACAAACCGAGTGTGTAGCATCTGTCGGTTATTGCTAAAGGAGTCACACCCGGTGAAGGGATCTCGGTCCTTTCCTCATCGAATAAGGTGCAGGATGTTCTGTAATGAACACCGCGATGCATAGCAAGAACTGTAGCTACCTGTTTTATTTTTGAAATTCGATTCCACAACATCAATTAGGTTTATTTTCTTTCATTAATCTCATTAATGAATATCCCATCATTTAAGTCCACCCAAACATCAAAGATAAATATAACGTACGCTTATGCCATCCGCATTCGCCTCGATGTCCCGTCTGTACCGTTAGGTTAGGTAACTAACGGCAGAGCTGGGTAGGGCTAGCGCGGGTGTAAAACATAAGCAACGTCTATATAATATATCATATATACTATATACAATATCTATCTGAACAAATCACATGATCACATCACAGATAACGCAGCAGAAAATATCATATGAAATATTGGATATACTAGGACGTCCGTGTTTTCAATACGAGCCAGTATAAAACACGGATCTACGGTCGTGATGAATAGCCAATCCCATACCCCTAGACCCCTACGAGAGCGGCAAGCAACCCTACCAATTCTAAGGTTAGGAGACCCGGACTCGACTCCTCGAGATGGTCTCCCACTGGACCCCAGAACCCGGTTACTTGTGCTCCCCTCCTTGGGTCTATCCTAATGCGGAAAAGTAAATAATATACATCAACGGTGACATCTTCCACAACCTGGAAGTGCCCCAATAAAAGAATATTACATACAAGTTTTACATGAATAAAAATGAAAAACACTCGTCTCACATAAAAAAACCCCGGCTATTCAAACCCGACGATCCAATATAACATATCCAGCAACACATAACATCATATATCATCAACGTAAGTAAATATGCGCATCCCAATTGTCGTTGACATATAGCAACGAAGCCGGCGATATCACATATTAAACTTACGGTCATAGAAAAGAAAGTGTAAAATTACAACAGTTAGAATCCGCAAACTCTTTAGACATCGCATGCCTAATAAAATGAATCCCTTAGACATCACATGCCAAACAATTATAAACCCCCCATTTTAGTCTCAATATCGAAAACTCTTTTCAATATCAAGTCGGGCAATTCAACAAGATTCCCGACATCCTGATCGAATGCTCGTCGCAAACTTTATTAGGCAGCTGCACCCCCGACGCCGTCGACGAAGTGCACCAAGGCGAAACACCGCTACCGCGAGCACCCGAATGGATGCTTTCGGCGACGGGGTTCTCCTACAGTCACTTGGTCGGGCTTATGGGGCGAGGCTGTCTATTAAGTTCACCCGGCGAGTATCCGTGAACGCTACTTTATTGCGACGGACTTTTGATCACATCAAAATTCCGTGGCAACCAATCAAGTGAGACTAAATTGCAATGTTCATTCAGTTATCTCATAACTACTTTTGAATTCCAAATGTTGTATCACATTCCGGATAAGATAGAAAATGTTAAACTTACCGATCGAACAATCGAACACCCAAGTTTTCGCGAAACAGCTCAATACATGAAATAAGTTTAAAAACATTCACTTCGTGCCTCAGTGCCAACGGTCCAGCCGTAGAAGGGTCAAGCCAACGCCTCACATGTGGCACGCCGTACTGTCCCAAACCCTAAGGTTCAAAGGGCAGTTCAAGACAGTCACATAATCGTGTTAAGGTTTGTTGTCTTCTAGAGGGACTATCGCGTTACTTGCACTACTTGGAACGTCATTAAACTACGGAAAAATCCAACAATTGGAAATTTCCCGGCAGGGAAAAAAGTGGGTATTTATATCTGGTCGAACTTTTAACATATTCTAAAATTACCCGGAAAAGCACATAGACAAAGTTTGAAATTTCCGATCGAATCATCGAACACCCAAAACACCCTAGAAAACTCAACTCTTGAGTGAAAATTAAGAAAATCCCAGAAAACTCAGCACCTCAACAAACAAATTACTGCGCAAAAATTGAAGGCTGACGTCATCAGATGGCCGCGGAACCGTCGCGGAAGCCAGGCTTCCGCCGCTGTTACGCCGCGGTTTAGACGTATCATTTGGTAATTTTTGCACCGTAATTCTTAGAATTTCCTGCTGAATTTTTTTAGAATTTTTAATCAGGAAAAAACCCAGTTTTTAAAAAATGTCCAGAGAGCATTTTGGAGTTAGGGTTTCGGTTCGATCGGACTTCTAATTCCGTCTACGCATCGCCTAAGGCTCTAGCTAGGCTCTGATACCACTGAAGAGTTCCTAGGCACACTAATGAGGTCTCACAAGTGATCAAAGATGGCCAATTCAAATTTTTCCATGTGCCTACAAACCCTAATACGGATCATTAACTAGATGTATATGCGATGCAAGCAAGTAAACGAATTTATTGCTAAAGGAAAGTGACTACAACCTTTGTAAATCCGGTTCTCCACCTCCATAGCTCCGTGTTGACGACCCTCTGCTGTACCCTTCGGATCCCGGACCCCCGCGGTGGTTTCATCGAAGAATTGATCGGGCTAGTTTGTCGACTTCGATGCCGAAGATGATCTACGTCGAGGCAACTCAAGATCAAACTCCAACTTCACCAAGTCATGAAACTTGTGAAGAAAACACCCTATACTACTTGGAAAGTGGTAGAGTATGAAGAAATAGGATGTGGCTTCACTTTAGAATTGGATTTCTCACTCTTTTTCTTAAGTTGCCATTGATGGACGTAAGTTTTTTTTCTTGTTGAAGAAGAAGAAGAAGAAAGAATATCATAATTTTTTTTTAAAATAGGAAATAATAAGATACTTATCATAATGGCAACCATAGTTAGGTGTAGATAATAAACCATGGTTAGGTTGAATGGTTAGGTTTAGGGCTAAGAGACAAAATGGTCAAAGCTTCAAAGCTTCATGAACTTTCAAGAAAGAAACAAACTAAGCCACCATTTCATTCTTGCCCCAAAAAAGAATTAATAAATAAATAAATAAATAAGTAAATAAACAAAACCCTAACCATGGTTCAAAATCAACATACACCCAAACATTCATGTATCATCAAACATGATACAATCTTGTGCACAAAAATATATCACATATACAATGTGCATTTCAAGTGAGAATATCCATTTAAAGTGAACCAATACTAGTTAATGAAAAGTAATATATCAAATATATAATTATACATTAAATCATTAAATCAACACTTGATTTAACGATCCGATCATATCGCATATAACCGACTAATATCCAATGTATCGGCTTATCGAATCAATCCTTGATTCGATAACTAGGTTATATCGCATACAACTAGTCGATACATTCATCGCGAGAATAGAATATGGTATCATATACATGCATTATTCTCGGTCCCGCTCAAATCTCATATGCGCTCCTATTTCGTTTCGCTTGAGCCAGGAAACCTCTGTGTAGGACTCTAAAGACTAGTCAATACGCCGGCAGCAGATGATGATCATATCAAACACCCACAAGCCGCAAGCGGTCTGCTAAACGTAACGGCCACCCAGGTATTGAGCGATCAAAAGATCGATGAGCAATCTCGCTCACACTCCTGTGAATCCAACCAGTAACACTTACCGTACAGTCCGGTCTGTTCGTCTGATATGTCGCATATCTCGCTTAGGGGTGGTAAACGTCAGACCCCAATATCTTGAAAAGTCATGCCGACTTGAGGTCCATAAAAATCGTGAAACTACTGATAACTCTTACCAGTATATCACTACAACCATGGCCAGGGATTTCCTGTTATAGCCAGTCGTGCATAGCGCAACATCAACCCCCAATACCGGGAGAGACGAGTCCCCTCCTATCGCTCATTGCCTCTATGTGAATCGGGACTGTACCCAAAAACCATCTGTTTGCACGCCTCGGTAGAGCCGTGGTAGGGTGGAAATCAAAGCACAGTGGGAGACACACAAGACTCTATGACGATCTCGGGTAAACAGACTAAGCTGTACCAGTGTCACCAGAGAACTGCCATCTGACGTGAGGTATAATACCATCTGGGAGTTCTTGGCGAATCCGTTCAGTCTACCCAGTCTCCAATGAGCACCCGCATACCATCTCCGATGTCAAACACCAATGGATATGGGATCATCCATCGCCCATCACATGGGTCGAGAAGATATACGCTAGTCTACTCTGGAATATCGATGCCCCGTCTCGATATTCCCACGACTAGGAACATTGAAGGATGTACCCATGGACAACCCAGGCCCCACTAGTATGATCTACATCTTAGTCCTGGAAGTCGAGTACACATCCTAAGGGCTTTATCAACATGTAATCAGAAAGACAGAAAGTTTACATGTTAAGACAAAGAGCAACCAGATAGCGTACTATCATGTCGAGCAAGAAAGTTCTATCTATATATGTCCCAGCATCCACTACAATATACATCCAATATACAGTAATGGTCTCTAGGGCATACATATAACTAACATTATCAACGTGTAATAGCGACCTGTAAGATCACCTAAAGCTGTACACAAAGATAAAGATAAACCAGATAGCATATAATCATCTTGAGTAAGAGTGTCCTACCGGTATAGGTCCTCCCTCAATAATTGCAATCACGTGCCTGTGATCCAAAAATTGACTCTGAGGGCACTATATCCAACATGTAGTAGAGGAGGGAAGGGCTGTTGCCATGTGTGAGGGAAAGAGAGGGAGAAGATGAAGATGAAGAAAGAAACAAGAAACCAAGACCAAGCTTTGACCCCTTACCCCCTCTCTTTCTCTCTTGCCCATCCCTCATTCTTTATAATTTCTTTTTCTTTTCTTTTCTTTTCTCTTCTCATTTAAACACAAACCATGCATGAAAAATAAGAAAAAGCCATGTTAAAAATGTAACAAGTGTTAAAATGACATGTGCATGTCATGTTCACAAAACACTTTTAATGCACGATTAGCGATATTTAATCGTGATTACCACTAAAATAGTGTATAATAAATCACAAAATTTCATAATTTGCATAAATTTAATAAAACACCCTCTTTTTAGTAATTTCTATAATTTTCCAAATTTTCCCCACAATTTTATCGGTATTTAATTATACCGCATTATTAAAATATTCTATATATTTATTAATTAATTATAAAAATCCCCAAAAATAATATTTTATTTTTCTGAAATGTTACAATAAATATCATAAGTAAAAACAAACAAGTGGACTACGTCAAAGGTTCTACTAGTTTCCTCAAAGCTCAACCATGACAAACTCCAAATGTTGTTTAATTACTTAATAATAAATATTAAACCCTAACATTAACCCCAGTATGGTGTGAGTCTCATACACCCTTGTTGCATGTATATCCTAGCATGTCACAATGATATATATCACATATATATTAGTTGTGAACAAAACAAAACAATACAATTAACATATATCACATATATATTAATGTATCATCAATTGAGAAAAAGCCATGCTTAAGTGAGATAATATTAGTTAATGTAATTTAATATATCAAATATATAATTCTACATTAAATTATTAAATCAACACTTGATTTAATAATCCGGCTATATCATATAAAACCGGCTAATATAATATGTATCATTTCATCGAATCAACACTTGATCCGATCACCCGGTTATATCACATATAACCGGCTGATATCACATATCGCAAGAATAGATTACGGTATCACATACACGTATTAATCTCGGTCCCGCACATATCACATATGTGCTCCTACTTCGTTTTTCCTGAGCCAGGAAGGCTCTGTGTAGGACTCTAAAGACTCGTCAATACGCCGGCAGTAGGTGATGATCATATCAAACACCCACAAACCGCAAGCGGTCAGCTAAACGTAACGGCCACCCGGGTATTGAGCGATCAGAAGATCAACAAGCAAACCTGCTCACACTCCTATGAATCCAATCAGTAACACTACCGTACAGTCCGTTCTCTTCGTCTGATATGTCGCATATCCAGTCTAGGGGTGGTTATCGTCAGACCCCAGTAACCGATAAGTCGTGTCGATGTGCTGCTCAAAACGGGTCGAAAAACTACTGATAACACTTACCAGTAGATCTCCATATCGTCCCTAGCCAGGGACTTCCTGTAATAGCCAATCGAGCACAGCGCAACATCAACCCCCAATACCGGGAGAGACAAAACCCCTCCTATCGCTCATTTCCTCCATGTGATTCGGGACTGTACCCAAAAGCCACCATTTTGCACGTTCTCATGAACGTGGTAAGGCGGAAATCAAAGCATAGTGGGAATCTGTCACGACCCGAAAGAGCACGTGACTGGCCCTTGAACCATATGAAGTCTATAGGACTCCATCTGATCCAACTAAGCCAAAAGCCCAGAAATCTAATACCACTTTAAGAATAAATAAACAACAAGCAATATACTATACAACGCCGAATGGCGAGGATCAAAATTTAAAAGAAACCCAGATAAGCATGAAAACTGTAACACTACTAAGCATGACTCTAAGGTCGAAATAATAAATCACTAGTGTCTGAGTCTGAAACAATATACAAGTTTTTGGTTGATGGAATTTCTAGATACAATGAATAATACAAGTACAATGGCGGTTCTGATACAAAGAACCCACCTACCAAGCAAATCACCCGCAAAGGAAAACAGTGTGCCAGAAGTGCCGCTATGGAACCTGTACGGAAAGCACTGCAAGAACTGTGGCACAACGGGGGTGGGATGCCAACTCGTGAATAGAAAATATCTACAAGTAGAAATCGAATGCAAGACATAATCCTAAGGCAATACAATCAGTATATAATATAACCCTCAATAGTAAGTCCGAAGCATGAAAATGTGGCAGTATAACATCTAATCATGTAGGTAGTGCCAAGTACCCGTGCCAGTGCCTCAGATAATAACATGTCATAATGTAAGGTATGTCTGCATGAAGTAATCATGATGAAGTATCAAATGGATATCAATACACATATATTAGCGTCCCATCCCACTAATATTGGTGTAAGGGTATATATAACAGCGCCCTCGTACCCTGTTATATATACAAATGAAGTATGATCAATGTAGTCAAGGTCTGTATGTAATCAATGTCTCTATAAACGTGGAACCAGTCCACCCGTCACCCAATGACAATAAACGTGGAACCCGTCCACCCGCCACCCAATGACAATAAACGTCATGCATGCAAATATGAGGATATAATCAAAATCATGGAAATCATCATGAAACCCGTGCCTAGCATCGACACGTAAATCCTCATCTATCGGGCTCCGTCAGTCCGGATCAGCCCATAGGCTATGTCTGCGGAATCGGCCCTCGGCCCCGGCAGTACGCCCATATCCATCCATCGACTCTGGTCAGTATCCTCTGGATAACCGCCAGGTCCAACCAATCACCGGTAGGTAGTAGTCCCTCTGCCAGGCTCACCATCTACTATACAGGGAAACCATTCTCGCCCCGGGGTACCATACCGGGTCCACCATGTACCAGTAATCGGCCTCATCCAACTCCTCGATTCGGGTTCACATATATCACTCTAGCACCGAGAAAACACACGGTGGATGCACCGAAATATCATATCAAGGGAAACCGGGTTTTTAAATAATTAACTATTCTCTTTTGAAATGTCCATGGTTCCCCAAATCCAGAATTAACATGGAAGCAACATATCTCAATGCGTAATCTAAGCAAGTATGAAGATATCAATGTATGTGTGCACTGGTATGAATGTACAGTGTGCAGGTGCGCAGGTATGAAGATATCACTATATGTGTACAAGTGTGGGTATGTGACATATAAATGAAATGCAAGTATAACAGTATCTCATGCAACATGGAATTAATAGTATGCACATACAAGGTCATATCCTGATGCAACAATGCTACTGTGTAGTGACATGGCAATTATCGATGAAGAAGTGTGTGAGCCGGAAAGCAAGTGTACGTGGAACATACGCATCATCGATAATGGTGCTAGTGTCCTATCAACATGATAGTAGTATAGCAGTAAACATATGCAAGGCAATGTGAATAGCAGGAATATGCGGAAATTGAATAATCAACGTAACAGTAGAGAATCTACACCCATATGTATATGTCATGCAATTATGCCATTTGAAATAAGAATGACTCGGGTCTAGTTTAACATCTATTATGCAAACTACAGATCTAAGTACCAAGTCAATCGGGAGGGGTATGGAAACCACCAAAATCTGAGTCGATATACAAATATATATATATATATACAATAGTCGGTGATCTCGCCTCAATAGTATCACGTACGATACGGTATATCATTTAACATCCTCGAGTTATGAGTGCGGATCTAACATCAATAGAAAGCTCGTACGGTAAATCGTCGTACGGCATCCCAATAGCTGGGTACGGGTCAGTATCACACTCCTCTCATCAAATATCAGGTATCATTATCATCATATCACATAATCTGGGGTACAGATCTATGTCTAGTACAAATCAATACCATGTATCTAAGTATGAAAGAGGGGGTAAAACACATGCCCAACGGCCCGCTAATATCACATGTCGTACCGCAAGTACAAATCACATCACAGCACCGATCTCACGGTACAATGCCCAAAATCATCGACTCATCTCCAATGTCATCCAATATCATCATCAACACTTTGTAAATATAGTGAATATGCAAGGGTGCGCGTGTGGTGTAAACCTATTCTAGGGTTCGTGACTATAAACTATACTAGTTTATTGCTAACCCTAAGCTAACCATACTACACCTAACACAATATCCATAACACACTATAACTATCAAATATAATATATAGTATACCAACTACGGACTGCGGGGGTGCTATATGCCATCCACCCGACTTTCCCCCAGTAGATATAATATACTCACCTTGCGTCTTCTTTTTCGATGTCGCCACGCGCTTTACTTTTCGTCCCGAAGTCTTCATGGGGTAACTACACATCAAAGTATCGTATATGCATATTAAAACCAAATCCAAGCTAACACGGCACACGAAACCCAAAACGATACGATAAGGGGCCTATAGGTTAGAACCTATGGGCACGCCTTTAAAACCATCAACAAATACTCGATATCGTCGTATAAACGCCAATTAGTCGAGGTAAACACAATACATAATTCAGAACTAAAAATACGGAATACGGAAACACGAATCCAAAACAGCAACTTAGGAAATAGGCTCCAGATTCCACCAAAGGTCAAATTAGACAAATCTATACATACCAGGGGGCTAATCTACAGATAAGGGAACACTAAAACCAAAACGAGGCAAATCCACCATGGTCTGGCCGCAAATTGCGGCCAGAATGGATAAATCTGCGGCCGGGTATAGGAGGTAGGGGCTAGGGTCTTGGGGTTAGCTTCCTGGGTGCCTGCACATGTCACTGTCCAATCAATTTTAATTTAGGATGTCTCGGGTGATAGCAGATCTCAAATAACCTTCACAGATTCCACAAACTTTCCGATATCGGTTTCTAAATCCGTATTCTGGGCCTTAAGTCTTAGGTTGGGGTCTCAATTCAAGCACTAGGGTGTTGGTGTAGCCTCTACTGAACTCAATTTCACATTACAACTCATAATTTCCTCAAACCCTAACTAGGCTTTCTTTAAGTCCACAAAATCAACAATATCGGTTCAATCTAAACATGGGGGTGTAAGAAATGCTAAAACTAATCTAATAGTCCAGAAAATAACTCATTTGGCAACTCAAGAAAATTCTTGAGTTGCCCCTAGTGACCAAAATCCTTGCTTCCTTGGTCCAATGTGTAGATCTTGAGCTTGTGCACACTTTTAATGAAATGAGGGTTGGGTTTTGGAGTTGTTTTCATGGTGATTTGAGGAGTTGAAGAGGGGAGGGAGAATGAGGTGCAGGAGCAGCAGCAGCAAGCAAAGAAGAGGGAGGGAGAAATGGTGAAGACAATGGAGGAATGGCTAAGTCTTTGTCAAAGAAGCCCATACCTCTCTCTTTCTCTCACCAACTACTAAATTCTTTAATATAAACCCATTTTCCATTTCTTTTCTTTTCTCTAAAACCCCTTCTCCCAAGAATAGTAAACCCAAAGTGAACCATGGCAAGAAAATGCACAAGTGTGAAAAGTGATATGTGCATGTTTTGCACAAAAAGCTAGAAAAACCGATTAGCGGTTTTTAATCGCGATTAGCAGTAAATTAGCATATAACTAACCAATTAAACTTAGAAATGGCATAATTCTTTAATTCACTCTATTTTAGAATTTTCCATAATTTTCCCCTATTTATTTGTATTTAATTATACCGAATTATTAAAATATTCAATAAAATAATATTAAATTATAATTATTCCCTAAAAATAATATTTCTATTATTTCGAAATGTTACAATCTACCCCCCTTAAATAAATTCGGTCCCCGAATTTGAATTTAAACCCCCAACACTAAAATATTTCAACAAAATCCAAATTGTCGGGGCTCCGAAAACATCAATACATAGCGAATATCATCGAAGTGTACTGCTCTACTAGAAATCAATCCATAAAAATGTAGACAAGAATATCCGGTGCGTCTGGTGCGCACGGAAACAAAATCCATGTATGTGTCATACAGGTGAACAAAACAACATCTAGGTGCAACTGGTGTGCACGAAACATCTGTCGTAGGCAACGTGTGTGCCTGACGGCAAAATCAGGCGCATTTGACATGCACGAAGAATTTGATTTAGTGCATCTGGCGTGCACCAAGATCGTATATCAAAACCAAATTATAAGTACCTTCGTCGGTAGTGCCTTCTTCAAGGTCGAGAAGGAGTCGGTGCATCCAATGCTAGCAGCGCAAGGTATCTACTTGCCTCTTGCTCACGGTCTGGCGTCCTCTGACTCTGGGTCCTTATCTTCTCTGCGGATTACCTACCTCGCAGTCAATCGGCTAATCGGCCCTGTCAGGTCTGCTAACGGGGACGATTCCATTCTGGTACTTCTCGGGTCATCTCTCGGTCAATCCTCACGACCACTCGTAAAGCAGTATGTCACTGGCGTCGACCTCTGGCTCTCTGAATGCACATCACGCATCTGATCCTGGGTGCAAACATCATTGCAGCAATATCCTGGAAGGAATCCTGCTCAAGGTCTCTTCCGATCTTGCCTATGCCGAACTGTACGGAGGCTGTCTCTCTTGCATAATCTCTTCTCACTCGATGGACATCTGTGTCCTCAGCATAACATTTTCTCGGAAATTGGTCGCCTCCTAGCGCCTCTGTAAGCATATCAGGTCTTTAGTCTCGACGGCAAGTAATGACAGCTCGTCAGCATCTCGTACGAACCTCTGGTTCCACTTGTCTCTATCGTCGTCCACTATGGCGTCACGCCATGCTATCTACGCACTGCACTGTTCTCGGCCACAGTCAATCCGAAGTCTCTTGCACGGACTCGAAATCGCGTACTCTGTAGCTTCACCATTCTATAAAAGATGTCTGGCCGAACAGTTCCTCGGGAACGCGTCCCAACCATCGGAGGAATACTCAATACTCGTCCGTCCTTGATCAATTCGCAACGCATCTGGGTAAGGTCCTTTATCCGAACCTGGTCAACTACTTTGCCGACGATGCCGAACTCTGGCCTGCTAGGTGTGCGCACTATGACCACTCCTGGGTCTAGGTCTTCTCGTATCGTATTCCAGAAAGGTCCTGTCTAGGTTTCTCTCTCAAATCTCGTTCCTGCCGAATTGCCCGGAAGTCATCATCCATTGCTGAAGCTAATTCTTATTCCGGAACGGTTGCATACTTATCGCGCTTCTTTCTGGAAGATATATCCATATACAACGCCTCTGGGTGCGTATCACATCTCTGATGTCAGCAAAGTGGGACGTCATCTCGTCGAAATCTCTTGCGAACTCTTTTCTTCACTCTGCTTCAATGTCGACTGATTCGGACTCGTTTCATCGTGGCTGCATGGACTGTGCTCCAACGGCTATACTCGTATCTGGAGTCTCCCAAGCAATGCATCCTATCACATGATATCCGAATGATGTCGAAACATTCGATCGACTCGTCAGAACCTCATAATCCCCTAAGAGATCAACATCTTGAGTACAGTTTAATAGTATCGAGTACATGCCACAGCGTCGGTGGTCCAGCCGTAGAAGGGCAAACCCAAGCCTCACTAATGGCGCCGCAGAACTACCGCAAACTCTAAGGTTCAAAGGCTTTCACACGGTCATTAAGTCGAGTTAGGGTTTCATTCTTCTAGAGGGTCCATAGAATCACCTGCATGTCTTCCCGTATACTTAAACTTGGAAAATGGGCTCCTGACATTCGATCGTCTCTATCGACTCTCAACGAACCTGCGCGAAGTCGTCTCTAGCTGGAATGATCTATCTGATGACCTCGCATCGGTAAACGAACAAACCACATGTCCTTGTCATTCATCCTCAGGTGACTAGCGACCGTCCATCATATCTCTAAGTATATGCTTCTGCTGCAGTAGCTCCAACCATCCGGCGATATCTCGTCATTTGCAGCAACAACTGGCTCATTCGCCTGTACGCCGAACAACGCCTCAATCCTCCAGGAAAGGCGATACATTGGCGGTCATCTCCGAATCGGTCTGCTGTAAATCTGAGTAAGACCCTCCATACTGGAAATCTTCAACTCAACTGGGCCCGCTCCGGCGCATAAATCGGACGAATCACCTTCGTCTCTCAAATCGGGTAGACTAGCTATCATCTGTCTCATATCTGCCTGGAAGCTCCGGCAATCTCAGCTCGTAAGCTCCGGGAGCGACATCCTGTCAATCTCAGCAACAGCTGGTCCACCTGTCTGCACGGTAGGCGACATCATAATCTCTGAGGTATGTTGTACATCAACAGTCCTCTCTCAACTGGCAGCTCTAACAATGGCCCAATCATCCGGTGCAAGACCAATCACTCGCCTCCACTAGAGGTCACAGTCACCAATACTAACTCGAGACGTTCCAATGTCACCAGAAAACACAATGGTCGGCCCTCGTAACAGACGAGCTCGCACCAGACGAGCTCGCACCGACCGTAACCCTAGCAGC
The DNA here is from genome assembly GCA_030015575.1 of Agapanthus africanus. NCBI lineage: Eukaryota > Viridiplantae > Streptophyta > Magnoliopsida > Asparagales > Amaryllidaceae > Agapanthus > Agapanthus africanus. Next base: position 661,956,110 of record CM057338.1, read on the forward strand.
AGCCCAAACTGCGCTCAAACATGGCGACAGGAACCTCAATCGAGTATCGAAAAGAGCAGATCAATGGCAAGAAAGAGAACAACAGATCCAAAGTGGATACATGATCATAAGAAGGAACAGCATCAATGAAGGTATGATCATGAAACTAATAGTATCGAGGATCTCAAATGGATGTATAACCATGGATATGAAGAGAATCACTGATCTCGAAAATATGTACATCCTAAGGTTCCTTAAGCGGAGTGGCGTGTCGTAAGTATGCCGCGGAACATACCCACGGTACGTCACTCTACTTTAGTCACCTATTCCATCAACCAAGGGTCATCCTACGCGACGAAAGTTCGGGACTAATACCCCCTCGACTAAGTCTAAGTTCCGTAAGGTCAAGCCTAAGTTCTGTACATATATAGATGCCCTAGGCTCCACATAGTCAAACTTATACTCGAACCAAGGTCAACCTAGCGCTCTGATACCAACTTTGTCATGACCCGAAAGAGCACGTGACTGGCCCTTGAACCATATGAAGTCTATAGGACTCCATCTGATCCAAGTAAGCCAAAAGCCCAGAAATCTAATACCACTTTAAGAATAAATAAACAACAAGCAATATATTATACAACGCCGAATGGCGAGGATCAAAATTTAAAAGAAACCCAGATAAGCATGAAAACTGTAACACTACTAAGCGCGACTCTAAGGTCGAAATAATACATCACTAGTGTCTGAGTCTGAAACAATATACAAGTTTTTGGTTGATGGAATTTCTAGATACAATGAATAATACAAGTACAATGGCGGTTCTGATACAAAGAACCCACCTACCAAGCAAATCACCCGCAAAGGAAAACAGTGTGCCAGAAGTGCCGCTATGGAACCTGTACGGCAAGCCCTGCAAGAACTGTGGCAAAACGGGGGTGAGTTGCCAACTCGTGAATAGAAAATATCTACAAGCAGAAATCGAATGCAAGATATAATCCTAAGTCAATACAATCTGTATATAAAATAACCCTCAAAAGTAAGTCTGAAGCATGAAAATGTGGCAGTATAACATCTAATCATGTAGGTAGTGCCAAGTACTCATGCCAGTGCCTCAGATAATAACATGTCATAATGTAAGATATGTCTGCATGAAGTAATCATGATGAAGTATCAAATGGATATCAATACACATATATTAGCGTCCCATCCCACTAATATTGGTGTAAGGGTATATATAACAGCGCCCTCGTACCCTGTTGTATATACAAATGACGTATGATCAATGTAGTCAAGGTCTGTATGTAATCAATGTCTGTATAAACGTGGAACCCGTCCACCCGTCACCCAATGACAATAAACGTGGAACCCGTCCACGCGCCACCCAATGACAATAAACGTCATGCATGCAAATAAGAGGATATAATCAAAATCATGGAAATCATCATGAAACCCGTGCTATCGGGCTCCGTCAGTCCGGATCAGCCCACGGGCTATGTCTGCGGAATCGGCCCTCGGCCCCGGCAGTACGCCTATATCCATCCATCGACTCTGGTCAGTATCCTCTGGATAACCGCCAGGTCCAACCAATCACCGGTAGGTACTAGTCCCTCTGCCAGGCTCACCGTCTACTACACAGCGAAACCGTTCTCACCCCGGGGTACCATACCGGGTCCACCAGTACCCATAATCTGCCTTATCCAACTCCTCGATTCAGGTTCACATATATCACTCTAGCACCGAGAAAACACATGGTGGACGCAGCGAAATATAATATCAAGGGAAACCGGGTTTTTAAATAATTAACTATTCTCTTTTGAAATGTCCACGGTTCCCCAAATCCAGAATTAACATGGAAGCAACATATCTCAATGCGTAATCTAAGCAAGTATGAAGATATCAATGTATGTGTGCACTGGTATGAATGTACAGTGTGCAGGTGCTCAGGTATGAAGATAACACTATATGTGTACAAGTGTGGGTATGTGACATATAAATGAAATGCAAGTATAACAGTATCTCATGCAACATGGAATTAATAGTATGCACATACAAGGTCATATCCTGATGCAACAATGCTACTGTGTAGTGACATGGCAATTATCGATGAAGAAGTGTGTGAGCCGGCAAGCAAGTGTACGTGGAACATACGCATCATCGATAATGGTGCTAGTGTCCTATCAACATGATAGTAGTATAACAGTAAACATATGCAAGGCAATGTGAATAGCAGGAATATGCGGAAATTGAATAATCAACGTAACAGTAGAGAATCTACACCCATATGTATATGTCATGCATTTATCCCATTTGAAATAAGAATGACTCGGGTCTAGTTTAACATCTATTATGCAAACTACAGATCTAAGTACCAAGTCAATCGGGAGGGGTATGGAAACCACCTAAATCTGAGTCGATATACAAATATATATATATACAATAGTCGGTGATCTCGCCTCAATAGTATCACGTACGATACGGTATATCATTTAACATCCTCAAGTCATGAGTGCGGATCTAACATCAATAGAAAGCTCGTACGGTAAATTGTCGTACGGCATCCCAATAGCTGGGTACGGGTCAGTATCACACTCCTCTCATCAAATATTAGGTATCATTATCATCATATCACATAATCTAGGGTACAGATCTAAGTCTAGTACAAATCAATACCATCTATGTAAGTATGAAAGCGGGGGTAAAACACATGCCCAACGGCCCGCTAAGATCACATGTCGTACCGCAAGTACAAATCACACCACATCACCGATCTCACGGCACAATGCCCAAAATCATCGACTTATCTCCAATGTCATCCAATATCATCATCAACACTGTGTAAGTATAGTGAATATGCAAGGGTGCGCGTGTGGTGTAAACCTATTCTAGGGTTCGTGACTATAAACTATACTAGTTTATTGCTAACCCTAAGCTAACCATACTACACCTAACACAATATCCATGACACACTATAACAATCAAATATAATATATAGTATACCAACTACGGACTGCGGGGGTGCTTTATGTCATCCACCCGACTTTCCCCCAGTAGATATAATCTACTCACCTTGCGTCTTCATTTGTCGACGTCGCCACGCGCTTTACTTTTCATCCCGAAGTCTTCATGGGGTAACTACACATCAAAGTATCGTATATGCATATTAAAACCAAATCCAAGCTAACACGGCACACGAAACCCTAAACGATACGATAAGGGGCCTATAGGTTAGAACCTATGGGCACGCCTTCAAAACCATCAACAAATACTCGATATCGTCGTATAAACGCCAATTAGTCGAGGTAAAACACAATACACAATTCAGAACTAAAAATACGGAATACGGAAACACGAATCCAAAACAGCAACTTAGGAAATGGGCTCCAGATTCCACCATAGGCCAAATTAGACAAATCTATACATACCAGGGGCCTAATCTACAGATAAGGGAACACAAAAACCAAAACGAGGCAAATCCACCATGGTCTGGCCGCAAATTGCGGCCAGAATGGATAAATCTGCGGCCGGGTATAGGAGGTAGGGGCTAGGGTCTTGGGGTTAGCTTCCTGGGTGCCTGCACATGTCACTGTCCAATCAATTTTAATTTAGGATGTCTCGGGTGATAGCAGATCTCAAATAACCTTCACAGATTCCACAAACTTTCCGATATCGGTTTCTAAATCCGTATTCCGGGCCTTAAGTCTTCGGTTGGACTCTCAATTCATGCACTAGGGTGTTGGTGTAGCCTCTACTGAACTCAATTTCACATTACAACTCATAATTTCCTCAAACCCTAACTAGGCTTTCTTTAAGTCTACAAAATCAACAATATCGGTTCAATATAAACATGGGGGTATAAGAAATGCTAAAACTAATCTAATAGTCCAGAAAATACCTCATTTGGCAACTCAAGAAAATTCTTGAGTTGCCCCTAGTGGCCAAAATCCTTGCTTCCTTGGTCCGATGTGTAGATCTTAAGCTTGTGCACACTTTTAATGAAATGAGAGTGGGGTTTTGGAGTTGTTTTCATGGTGATTTGAGGAGTTGAAGAGGGGAGGGAGAATGAGGTGCAGGAGCAGCAGCAGCAAGCAAAGAAGAGGGAGGGAGAAATGGTGAAGACAATGGAGGAATTGCTAAGTCTTGGTCAAAGAAGCCCATACCTCTCTCTCTCTCTCACCAACTACTAAATTCTTTAATATAAACCCATTTTCCATTTCTTTTCTATTCTCTAAAAACCCTTCTCCCAAGAATAGTAAACCCAAAGTGAACCATGGCAAGAAAATGCACAAGTGTGAAAAGTGATATGTGCATGTTTTGCACAAAAAGCTAGAAAAACCGATTAGCGATTTTTAATCGCGATTAGCACTAAATTAGCATATAACTATCCAATTAAACTTAGAAATGGCATAATTCTCTAATTTACTCTATTTTAGAATTTTCCATAATTTTTCCATATTTATTTGTATTTAATTATACCGAATTATTAAAATATTCAATAAAATAATATTAAATTATAAATATTCCCAAAAAATAATATTTCTATTATTTCGAAACGTTACAGAATCACACAAGACTCTATGACGATCTCAGGTCTACAGACTAACCTGTACGAGTGTCACCAGAGAAATGCTATCTGACGATAGGTATAATACCAGCTAGGAGTTCTCGGCGAGTCCGTTCAGTGTACCCAGTCTCCACTGAGCACCCGTATACCATCTTTGATGTCAAACACCAATGGATGTGGGATCATCCAGCGCCTATTACATGGGTCAAGAAGCATACACGCTAGTCTACTCTAGAGTATGATGCCCTGTCTCGATACACCCTCGACTAAGAACAATTATAGGATGTACTTGCAGACTACCCTGGCCCCACCAGTATGATCCCCATCATAGCCTTAGTAGTCAAGTACACATCCTAAGGGCTTTATCAACATGTGAGGGCAAGACAGTATTACAATATAAGTCAACATGTTAAGACAAATGGCAACCGGATAGCATACTATCATGTCGAACAAGAAAGTCCTTCTATATAAATCAAAGCATCCACTATAATATATATCACATATACAATAATGGCCTCTAAGACTTTCATATAACTAACAGGTCCTAGGAGTTCACGATCTCCAATGTCGTCCCAACTTAGTGGTGAACGACACTTCCTTCCGTAGTGTTTTACGAATGATGCCATTCCAATGCTCGCTTGATAGCTGTTGTTATATGAAAACTCCACAATGTGAAGAAGATCTTCCCATGAACCTCCGAAGTCTAACATACAAGCTCTTAGCATGTCTTCCAGAATTTGAATTGTCCGCTCGGACTGTTCGTCCGTTTGTGGATAGTAAGCCGTGCTGAAGTTCGAACTCGTTCCCAGGCTAGCATGCCGACTCTGCCAAAATTATGACCGGAATCTGGTATCACGATCGGAGACGATGCAAACTGGTACTCCATGTAATCTTACAATCTCCTGCATGTGTTCATGGGTATCAAATATAGTACACTTTGAGGTTAAATCTTACTTTAGATTCATGCTTACCTCCATATATTTCTTTGCTAACGTCTCGGTAGATTGGCCAACTCGAAAGGGAATAAAGTGAGCGGACTTGGTGAGTTGATCCAAAATATCCCATACTATGTCATTACTTTCGTGCTGCGAGGAAGGGCAGTCACGATGTCCATGGTAATGTGCTGCCATTTCTATTCTGGGATTTGTAACGGCTGAAATAGACCAGCTGTTCTGTGATGTTCAGCCTTTACTTCCCGACACATCAAACACTTGGCTATGCTTCTGGCTACTTCGCGTTTCATTCCATGCCGCCAGAAGTGTTTCCGTAGATCCTTTTACATTTTTGTACCACCGGAAGTACAGAGTAAGTAGAGCTGTGAGCTTCATTCATCAACTCTTCTCAAACTGGACCGTTTGGTACACACAATCTACTTCCATATCTCAAGGATACATCTTCATGGATGATGAAGTCAGTTCAAAGTCCACTTTCTACTTGTTCTCTGATCTTTTGTAGCTTAGCATCATTTGCTTGAGCTGCTTTGATCTAATTGGCAATAATAGACTGGACTTGTAAGTTCATCAAATACTAAGCGTTACCAGGCATAACTACTTCGATCGCTAATCCGTGCAATTCTTGCTGTAGCTTCCACTGAGCAGTGAGATTCATTGCTAATGGTTGGTGACTAAGTGTATCAGGAACTACATTCACCTTTCCAGGATGATATTGTAGGTTGATGTCCAAGTCCGCCATGAGTTCTAGCCATCTTCTCTGCCGCATGTTCAATTCATTGAGTTAATACATACTTCAGACTCTTGTGCTCAGTGTATATATCCGTTCGTTCACCCAAAAGATAGTGACACCAAATCTTAAATGCAAAGATAACGGCTGTCAACTCCAGATCATATGTTGGATAGTTGCGCTCATGAATATTCATCTGTCTTGATGCAATTTCCATGCTGGTGTAGAACGCATCCTAATCCCTTACCGGACGCATCACAATGTATGACGGAACCTCCTGATTGATCCGGTATTATGAGAATAGGAGCTGAAATTAACCTCGACTTGAGTTCTTCAAAAGCTTGTTCATATTCTTCGGACCACACGAATGATTCATCTTTACGTGTGAGCTTGGTCAGTCGTGCTGCAATCTTCGAGAAACCATAAATGAATCTTTGGTAGTTTCCTGCTAATCCTAAGAAACTTTGAATATCCTTCACCGTCTTTTGTGTCGGCCATTCGCTGACAGCTAACACCTTAGTTGGATCTACTGAGATTCCTTCGCAAGAAACGATGTGTCCGAGAAATACGACCTGATCTAGCCAAAATTCACACTTGCTGTACTTGGCATAGAGTTGATGCTGTCGCAATTGTAGGGTTACTTAGCAAGGCAGCAAGGTTTCGGGAGGCATCTGTTGGAGATAGTGCCCTCAGAGTCAATTATTGGATCACAGGCACGTGATTGCAATGATTGAGGGAGGACCTCTCCTAGTAGGACAGTCTTACTCAAGATGATAGTATGCTATCTGGTTTATCTTTATCATCGTGTACTGCTTTAGGTGACCTTACGAGTCGCTATAATACGTTGATAAAGCCCTTAGGATTCTTGCTTGACTGCCAGCAGTATGAGGGCGATCATATACGTGAGAGCTGGAGTCTATAAGCACATCCTTAAAAGGTCCCTAGTCGTAGGAGTTTCGAGACTGGGCATTGATACTCCCTTAGTAGACTAGTGTATACAGTCGAGACCCCGACGAGGGGCGGTGGCCTGTCTCACAAGCCACTGGTGTCAGTTGGTTCACCTAAGATGTATACAGGTGCTCATTGGGTTATGAGTACACCGGACAGGACTCGCCGGGAACCTGCTAGTTGGGATTATACCAGACGTCAGATAGCAGTTCCCTGGTGACATATGTACAGGTTAGTTCATCGACCTGAGATCGTCATTTGTCTCGTGTGAGTTCCCACTGTGCTTTGATTACTACCCTACCACGGCTCAAAGGAGTCGTGCAAATAGGTTTTAGTTGGGTACAGTCCCGAGCCACATGGAGGCAGTGAGCGGATCTGCAGGGGTTCGTCTCTCCCGGTATTGGGGGTGAGGTCGTGCTGTGTCTAGGAGAGCCATTACACAAAGCCCTCGGCCGAGGCAGGAGATTTACTGGTAGGTATTCCAGTAGTATCTCAGGGTGTTCTGGGCTACACTCCGACACGACTTGTACCGCTTTTGGGGGTCTGACTTTTACCAACCCCCTAGGCCCGCCATGCGATACTCATTGACGAACGGACCGGACTGTACGGATATTGTCACTGACAGGCTCAGTAGGGTGTCAGGATGAGTTCGCTCATCGATGTCCCTTTTGGTCAATAGGTGGCTGCCCGTCACGTATGGCTAATACCTCTGACGTGCTAGTGGTTAAATCCACAACCGTAGTATTGACGAATCTTTAGAGTCCACCACACACAGTTACTCAAGTTTCGGGCGAAACGCTGTAGAGGCCGTGTGGAGATATGGCAGGGTTCAATCAGATACGTGCGGTATTGCACGGATTGTGATCGGACGGATTTTACTAGCCGGCTTTGGCTTAAGCCGGATCCTAGTATTAGACAGTGTAGATTTTGTCTCATTGCATTTGTATTCAGTAGGAATACAAATGCGGGCATGTATATGCAGTAGTAGGGTTTTCCTGTAATTTATTACGGGATCAGTTTTCTGTAGTTGCTAGTTTGCTTTCCGTTCCGGCCAGTTTTCTTTTGTTCCTTCCGGCCGGACTTTCTGGTGGAGGGGGTTATTTGCGAGTTTGCAAATAACTCTTTGTGGAGGTGTTATTTGTGAAATGGGAGATTATGAAAGCATCTTTTGATACCATTCTTTTCAATCATCATTTCTTGCTTTATTGTGATTAGAATTTGATTTGATATTGTTATCATGGTTTTGGGTGTGGTCACCATTATTCTTCTCCTACACTCACCTCCCTCATGTATTATGCTTTTTCTCCACCATTTCCTTGAGGGGGCCGGCCAGTTCATGAGAGAGAGAGATTTCATTTGGATGAGGGAGATTATTCATCTCTCATTTTCTCTTGCTACACAAAATCTAGCTCTCTCTAAAGTTCTTCATACCTCTATCATATTATGGCAACTACACTAAACCCCAAAGAGACATGGATTCTACACTTGTCTACAGCAAACCTTGGACGCGTCGGCTAGCCAACTTCGCGCCCGAGTTGCCTCGGTCAAGAGGTGGGAGCCCGTAAAAGAAATCGGCTACGTGGTGCCCTTTCCGACGAGGAGGTGACGAACGGTGATTCCGCGGGAGATCGGGACGACGACGAGAATATCGAAGGACACGGATCGCAAGGTATATCTCTCTACCCATTCTCTTGAGAGCTAGGATTAGGTTAATGGTTACGATCCGGGTTTTATTGTCCGCGGTAGCGCCGGTTTAAAGTTATGAAAATTTTTGATTCCGCATTTTGGCCTCGAATAGAAGGCCGGGGCGCTGCCATGGCGCAATATGCTATCAGAGCCACGCCATTAAACTTGCCTAGCTTGCTCTAGTGTGTTTACATCTTCAATCGAACAAAATTCCAAAAACCCGCATTTTCAAATACCCAGTTTCTGTCGAAATTTTTTTGCCTCCAAAAATTTTTCAGGTTGTTGCAGAATACTGTGCATGGAAATATAAGCAATCTGTGAAAATTTGGTCGCGAGATCTCACCATACCGCCGCGGAACCGCGGCCAAACCCATGCTTGGGCCGCGGTTCTGCCGCGCTTTTGACTTGTCAATGCACCAAATTTTTGCAGTGGGCTTTTGGGCTGGAAATAAGGGTTTTGGTACATTCTTTTTGGGCCCAGATTTTCTTTATGTGCTACAGTAATTCTTGGGGGCCCACTTGGTAAAATTAGTTCGATCGGATATTTTAAACATGCTAGTTCACAGTATTTACATTATATCTGCAACCGTGAATGTCACTTGATCGGTAAATCCTGTCTAACTGCTATAGCCCGGTTAGACGGATTTGCGAACGTGACATTCACATTGATGTTCTGTGTATTGCTGTGATGTTGCGGATCGGTCGTGGGGGATAGCCTGGTTGCAGTGGAAGTACAGTTTTGTTTTATATGTACATTTGATATTGCAGGGCGAGCGTCCGACATGTGGACTGCCGTCACTGCCTGTTTGTATTATTCTTTTGGGGCATGACCAGGTCGAGATCGATGTACCCGTTGTATGTATATTTTACTTTCTGTACTAGGATTACCCCGCGGAGGGAGGCACGGATAGCCGGGTTCTAGAGGGCAACAAGCCTACATCTCATGGCGTTGAGACGGAGGGTGCTTTACTCTAGAATTGGCGGGCTATTCGCCGCACTCGTAGGGGGTATAGGTTGACCCATGGAGGAGTGCCTAAGTTACCGGATTCCGTGAAGTGCTGGGTGGTCCATTCACGTTGTTGAAGGGGGCTGCCTCGCTTCAGGTTTTGGCGGGTAACTTGCCGCGCCCGTAGGGGTTTAGGATTTCATTGCACAGGCTATCCACACGACCAGGGGAACGTAGGGTTTCATTAGCGGCTCTATGAAACCCGGGGATCCCAGATATCTGTACTGTTCTGTGATGCTGTACTTTTCTGTGATGTTGCTTTTTATCACGCCTTGAGCGAAAATTATATATTATATATATACTAGTAGATGTTGTATATGTTTTGCATCCGCGCTAGTCCAGTCCCCGCTCTGTCGTTAGTTAAGTAACCTAACGGGTGATGGCGGGACCCAGTGGCGAATGCGGATGGCATATACGTACATCATTATTTTCGTTCTTTATTGGTGTGATTAATTGATAGGACAGCGTTGATTCGGATCAATGCAAGTTAAACAAACCTATTCTGATGTTGTTGGAACATTTTTCAAAAAGCTGTTATTGCAAAGACGTTCTCTTTTGTTTTGCACAGTGGTATTCGGTTATGAATATCCTGCACCTCAGTCGACGAGGCAAGGGCCGAGATCCCTTCACCGGGAGTGACCCCTTGGACAGAAGTTTGCGTCAGGGCAATAACTTCATTATAGCTGATTACTTTTGCTTTGCATCGTGGTATTCAGTTGGAATATCCTGCACATCATTCTACGGGGAAAGAGCCGAGATCCCTTCACCGGGAGTGACCTCTTTAGCAAAGGTTTTCGTCACTATATTTTTAAAAGAAGTTATGCAGTTCCTTCAACGATATCAAGTTCATTACGGTAAAGGGTTTTTCGCCAAAAACCATTCGTAGCCCTCCGTCATTTCGGATTAGTATTGCTTAGTATTCGCGCTACGTTTGTCGTTGCTATTCGCCGAGGCGTAGTGTGCGGTCGCTCTGTAATGCTTTCTGTCGCATGGATATGTGGATTGGTTAGGACAGTCATACGACTTTGTTGATTATTCGTCAAGGGTCGTGCGGGTGGGTTTAACGCAATCAAGATAATGACGGGTTGAACTTGACTAGGACCTTTTGATTTGTTGATTATTCATCAAGGTCACTTGGGTCATAGGGGTAAAAATCACATCGGGAGTTTCTAAAGAAACTGAAACTTGCCAGGCAAGCGCATACCTTCTGGAGTGTAGTGACGTGAGTGGATTCCGTCACGTTATCATGCGATGATAGTTGGATCCCGATTCCCACTGATGAGTTGGTTTACTCCTCGGGTGATCCCGGCTAATTCTTCTTTCAGGTTTGGGGAAGAATTTGACGTTACAGTGGGAGGTTTCCTGATTAGATAAAATGATAACCATTCTGATCTAGGTTAGAGTGCACGTTGAGTGTTTCTTTTCTCTCTCTCTTTGGCAGCGACCATTGACCCGACCCTAGACTATGACTCAGTGACCAAAATTAACCGAACCTTCTAAAACACTGGCTTTTGGATTGTCAGAGTTGCAAACCTCATTGCCACTCCTACTTTTACCCTTTTCTCCAGGACACCCCGTATTACCACGAACGTCCACTTCCATTGGACAAAACCATCGTATGGTTATACACGAACTCAAAGGAATTCGAGGATGGTTTCCGGTTCTGGAGAAAACGAATAGGACTATTCAGTTGCCTTTTCCTTTTACCTTCTCTCAGGTTGCGAGTACTCCTTGGTTTAGCAGATAGTACACCTATTACGCAAATTGGATAGTCTTCTTCCAAACCATAGGCAGGTGCCGAACGGTAGGGAATGAAGAAAACCAATTAGCCTAAACGGTGTACAGAAGGTATTAAGTAAAGACAAAGAAAGGGATTAGTAAGAGGGCAAAGTAAATTGCGACTGCTATTCACGCCCAAACCAAATATTTCTTCGCCAATCCTAAATCACCTTTGTATTTCTCCAGGACACTCCGTATCACTACGAAGATCCCAGTTTATTGGATAATCCATCGTATGGTTATATACGAACTCGAAAGGAACTTGTTCCAGTTCGGGGATGGATCCTGGTTCAGGAGAAATAGGAATAAGGTTCATTCGGTTGTCTTTTATCTTCACCTTCTCTCGCATTGCGAGTGCTCCTAGGATTAGGACAGTACACCTTTTATGCTTATTGGATAGTCTTCTTCCAAACCATAGGCTGGTGCCGAACGGTAGGGAAGGAAGAAAACCATTTGGCCTAAGGGGTGTACAGAAGGTAATGACTAAAGACATATAAAGGGATTTGGAGAAGTGGCAAAGAATTATACGGTTACAGTTGTGAATCTGGATAATGGAAGAGGCATTACTAGGAATACCGGGATACCCCATCGAAACATTTCAATGTTTCAGTTTCACTGTGTACTGTTAAAAGAAAACTAATTTCCCAATTAGACACTTGCTCCAGGGTATGTATTTACCAGGTATGAATCTCACATCTATATGGTTTTACAGATGATGAGTGGGAGTAAGTTAATGGAAATTAGGTGATCATCCTCATTATATCGGGATTCGTTTTAATTGATGATATTTGAGGAAGCCACCTGGGTTGTTTGCCGGACGGCAAATATTTTGTTTTGAATATCCGCTGTTATGCACCAATTTCAAATTGATATATCTGTACGTCTATTTTTATAGAGTGAGATATAACTTTTTGAAATTATGTCTATGAAATTTACCTATACCAGTGGATGGTTAGGTAAGGAGCATTGAACAGCGGTGTAATTCTTCTTAACCATAAGTACAGTTTTCAACCTACGACACACAATGAATGAGTCACTAGACTCAAGGGACTTATACAGAGTATTGTATATTGTCCAGTATCCATAAGGACAGAGGGGTTGGTTCTCGTACTATATTCGGTTTACTTATGACTTCTCTAGTTTTTAGATAGGTGTTTCGTAGAAACACAGGTCTAAAGTTTTGAGAAGTTATAGGTGTATAAATAAAGTAGAGAACAAGGAGTTGCAAGTATCGGGATTCTTCAAGGAGATCGATGATGTAGATACTTGTGTATGGTATTCAGTTAATAGTAATGATTAAGAGAACATGCTTCTCTTTCAGGTTACTCATAATTGGAAGTACTCCTAAGTTGAGTAACGCTGATCGACCTCTCTCCATTTAGTTGACATGCGCTGGAGACAGCTACATGATTTGAATCTGGTTCCAATTAAATCAGTGCCTCTGTTTCTGTATTGGATATGGAACCGTTCATATCCTGACATTGTTAAGGTACGGGGTGTTGTCCGGCTTATGCTTAAAACCAGACTCCGGATAACTCAAGGCACGTTTCTGTAAAGGCTGTTTGTGGGTTAACCCGGGCTATGAAAAGGGTTGACTTTCTACCATCTGGAAGATCAATAGTGATATTGTTCTTGACTCGCCACAGTTTTAATAAAATTGGATTTTTTCAGAAAACAGTAGTGGGAGTATGGTAGAACTGGAAGTGATTCCAGAACCGCAAACGATTACTGAAGATTTAATAAGAACCTAAAGATTCAATATGGTTTGACATTCCATTGGCCACTCCGGAGATATGGTGGGTAACCACAGGCACTCGAGAGGTACTTCGGTATGCTCAAGGACGGTGGCAGGGAGGTTCTGGTTTACCCAGACTTGCCATTGCTATTGTTCCAGACTGTGAGACCCGGCAGGAGGATGAGTATAGCGTCGTTCTAAACTAGCTTTAGAAGTGTACGTCTATATGACTCTGCCAGAGGGTTGTTGTAGTCAGTGGGAGCAGCGGAAGCATTGGTGGACAGGTGGCTTATGTCTATTTATAGACTAAAGCAGATATAGTGGAGATAGATCATCTATTTCTGATGTGAAGTCATAGGTTTGACTTCATGAGAATAGGGGATGGATCTGTTAAGGAGGTAGTAGAGTGTGATGTCCTGGTATTTGGATGACATACACAGAGTAGGAAGTGATATTCCTAGACTACGATCGGTTATACTTTGGTTGTCACACAGTAGTTTCTCCACACAGGACTTGGATATTATATCAGACATTCTGGTTACTAGATCTATGGTTTTAGATCTAGATTTGGATGGTTTCCTAATCTGGGTACCTTGACAGCATTCTATGAGTATTTAGAATGGACGACTCCTGGCACGGTAGTATACCTGCAGGTAATGGAGTCACCCTCTCTAAACGTGTCTTACAGACTAAAGGGGAGAGGGATACGCTTGATTGACAGATCACTTGCTTAGGCAGTTGAGTCAATCATGAGATGTCAAGTACCACACCAGATGTTGTTCTTGCAGTAGGTGCAATAAGTTGATATTGATCCAATCCTGGAGAAACAGTCGGAAGCAGTTTTAGAACATAAGTTGATGTTCTAGGGATATGATAGCAGCTTTCTCCTTCGGGAGACAGTTATCATTCCAGGCTTCCAAGGTGACCTGGCTGTCAGAGTTATAGTTTTCCCTCTGACGAGGGGCAGTATTTTGGACAGGTGGTCCAGGCGGATACTGAGGGAGGCATGGCGCAGGATACTAATTAAGTTCATTTGACGATACAGTCTAAGAAGTTTGGATTTGGAGTTAATTTATGAACTAGGTCCCATCAGACATCCAGACATACTCTAAGACAGGTATTGCTCATTTCGAGAGATGGCTTTCTCCAAGAACTTGAGATATAGAGAGACATAGAAAGAAACATCACAGCGGATCCACTCACTGAGGCTATTCCTCGAATGCAATAGTTTCGCAAACGAGCTTTGTTTGACTGACTAGTAGAGGAGTTGGGTGTTCGGTATCATACGGGCTGTGAGTATGCGACATCGCAATAATTAGCCTTGAGTGCAAGTGGGAGATTGTTGGAGATAGTGCCCTCAGAGTCATTTATTAGATTACAGGCACGTGATTGCAATGATTGAGGGAGGACCTATCCCAGTAGGACAGTCTTACTCAAGATGACAGTATGTTATCTGGTTTATCTTTATCATCGTGTACTGCTTTAGGTGACCTTACGAGTCGCTATTACACGTTTATAAAGCCTCTAGGATTCTTGCTTGACTGCCAGCAGTATGAGGGCGATCATATACGTGATAGATGGACTCTACAAGCACATCCTTAAAAGGTCCCTAGTCGTGGGAGTTTCGAAACTGGGCATCGATACTCCATTAGTAGACTAGTGTATGCAGTCGTGACCCTGATGAGGGGCAGTGGCCGGTCTCACAAGCCACTGGTGTCAGTTGTTTCACCTAAGATGTATACAGGTGCTCATTGGGTTATGAGTACACCGGACAGGACTCGTCGGGAACTTGCTAGTTGGGATTATACCAGACGTCAGATAGCAGATCCCTGATGACATGTGTACAGGTTAGTTCATCGACCTGAGTTCGTCCTTTGTCTCATGTGAGTTCTCACTGTGCTTTGATTACTACCCTACCACGGCTCAAAGGAGTCGTGCAAACAGGTTTTAGTTGGGTACAGTCCCGAGCCATATGGAGGCAGTGAGCGGATCTGCAGGGGTTCATCTCTCCCGGTATTGGGGGTGAGGTCGCGCTGTGTCTAGGAGAGCCATTACACAAAGCCCTCGGCCAAGGCAGGAGATTTACTGGTAGGTATTCCAGTAGTATCTCAGGGTGTTCTGGGTTACACTCTGACACGACTTGTACTGCTTTTGGGGGTTTGACTTTTACCAACCCCCTAGTCCCGCCATGCGATACTCATAGACGAACGGACCGGACTGTACGGATATTTTCACTGACAGGCTCAGTAGGGTGTCAGGATGAGTTCGCTCATCGATGTCCCTTTTGGTCAATAGGTGGCTGCCCGTCACGTATGGCTAATACCTCTGACGTGCTAGTGGTTAAATCCACAACCATAGTATTGACGAGTCTTTAGAGTCCACCACACACAGTTACTCAAGTTTCGGGCGAAACGCTATAGAGGCCGTATGGAGTTATGGCAGGGTTCAATCGGATACGTGCGGTATTGCACGGAACGTGATCGGACGGATTTTACTAGCCGGCTTTGGCTTAAGCCGGATCCTAGTATTAGACAGTGTAGATTTTGTCTCGTTGCATTTGTATTCAGTAGGAATACAAATGCGGGCATGTATATGCAGTAGTGGGGTTTTCCTATAATTTATTACGGGATCTGTTTTCTGTAGTTGCTAGTTTGCTTTCCGTTCCCGCCAGTTTTCTTTTGTTCCTTCCGGCCGGACTTTCTGGTGGAGGGGGTTATTTGCAAGTTTGCAAATAACTCTTTGTGGTGGTGTTATTTGTGAAATGGGAGATTATGAAAGCATCTTTTGGTACCATTCTTTTCAATCATCATTTCTTGCTTTATTGTGATTAGAATTTGATTTGATATTGTTATCATGGTTTTGGGTGTGGTCACCATTATTCTTCTCCTACACTCACCTCCCTCATGTATTATGCTTTTTCTCCACCATTTCCTTGAGGGGGCCGGCCGCTTCATGAGAGAGAGAGATTTCATTTGGATGATGGCAATTATTCATCTCTCATTTTCTCTTGCTACACAAATTCTAGCTCTCTCCAAAGTTCTTCATACCTCCATCATATTATGGCAACTACACTAAACCCCAAAGAGACATGGATTCTACACTTGTCTACAGCAAACCTTGGACGCGTCGGCTAGCCAACTTCGCACCCGAGTTGCCTCGGTCAAGAGGTAGGAGCCCGGAAAAGAAATCGGCTACGTTGTGCCCTTTCCGACGAGGAAGTGAGGAACAGTGATTCCGCGGGAGATCGGGACGACGACGAGAAGACCGAAGGACACGGATCGCTCGGTATATCTCTCTACCCATTCTCTTGATAGCTAGGATTAGGTTAATGGTTACGATCCGGGTTTTATTGTCCGCGGTAGCACAGGTTTAATGTTAAGAAAATTTTTGATTCCGCATTTTGGCCTCGAATAGAAGGCCGGGGCGCTGCCGTGTCGCAACAGCATCGTCCATGTCGTTTTCAAATTTTTTCCGAACTAAGGAACCCTAACCCTAGAATATTAACTAGAAATTTAAACAAACTAACATGCTAACATCTTAAGAACTATGTGAATGTAGTATACAACCTTTACTGACCGGTCCTTCCTTCAAATGCTCCATGTAGAAGTCCCTTCGCTGCGAGTAATGATCTCCCGAACTCTTGGGAAGCTCCACAAGGTGAAAAATGCAAACTTGCTCGAAGTCTTCGAGGCTGATGATGATCTATGTCGAGGAGACTCAAGCTCATGCTACCTCTTCACTAAATTAAGGTTTAGTGAAGAAAACACCCTAAACTAAATGTCTAATAGTAGAGGATGATGAAGTAGCAAATGGGCTCACTTTAGATTTATTTTTCTCACAATTATTCATCATTTTATCAAAAGCTAGAGAGCTTCAAGAGGAAGAAGAAGATGAAGTTCAAGTGATGAAAAAATAATTCATGTGAGGTTAGAAATGCAACCATGGTGAGTATATCACATACACTAACTATTGTAGAGAATAAACCATGGTGTATAGTTAATGGTTAGGTCATTGAATATCTTAAGCAAGACAAAAGAGTGGACTAAGTCAATGAAACCTACAAGCTTCTACAAGATTTGAGCCATCACAAAATCTCCACTAATTTTGAATTTGCTTAATGATAAATAAAACCACAATATAAACCCTAGCATGGTATAAGTCTCATACATATATGTTGCATGTGTAATCTAGCATGACACAGTAATATATATCACACATATATATGTGTGTGCAAAAAGAAAACAATACATTTAGCATATATCACATATATATCAATGTATCATAAGCCAGAAAAATGAATACTTAAGTGAGCTAATATTAATTAATGTAATTTGATATATCAAATATATATAATTCTACATAAAATTATTAAATCAACACATGATTTAATAATCCGGCTATGCCACATATAATCGACTAATATCAAATGTAACAACTTATTGAATCAACACTTGATCCTATAACTTGGCTATATCACATATAACCGACGAATGTCATATATCGCAAGAATAGAATACGGTATCACATACACGTATTAATCTCGGTCCTACACATATCACATATGTGCTCCTACTCCATTTTGCATGAACCAGGAAACTTCTGTGTAGGACTCTAAAGACTCGTCAATACACCGACAGTACGTGATGATCATATCAAACACCCACAAGCCGCAAGCGGTCTGCTATACGTAACGGCCACACGGGTATTCAGCGATCAGAAGATCAACAAGCAAGCCTTCTCTGACTTCTGCGAATCCAATCAGTAACACTACCGTACAGTCCGGTCTCTTCGTCAGATATGTCGCATATCACAGCCTTGGGGTGGTATAACGTCAAACACCAATAGCCTGACAAGTCTTGCCGATGCAAGGTCCATAACCGTTCAAGAAATTACTGATATCACTTACCAGTAAATCTCAACAACCCTGGCCAGGGATTTCATGTTATGGCCAATCGATCATTGCGCTACATCAACTCCCAATAACGGGAGAGACGAATCCCCTCCTATCGCTCATTGCCTCCATGTGACTCGGGACTATACCCCAAAACCACCGTTTTGCATGATCTCTTAATAGTGGTAAGGTGGATATCAAAGCACAGTCGGAATCACACAAGACTCTATGACGATATCGGTTCGAAAGACTAACCTGTACTAGTATCACTAGAGAACTTCTATCTAACGATAGGTATAAAACCATATAGGAGTTCTCGGCAAGTCCGTTCAGTATACCCAGTCTCCACTGAGCACCCGTATATCTTCTCTGATGTCAAACACCAATGGATATGGGATCATCAATCGCCCATCATATGGGTCAAGAAGCGCATACGCTAGTCTACTCTAGAGCATCGATGACCTGTCTCGATACTCCTACGACTAGGAACAATTATAGGGTGTATTTGTGGACTACCCTTGGCCCCTGATTGTTCATTTTTCCTGTTGTGTAGTATATAGAGAAATTTGTAAAGAACTTCACAACCAAAAACTATTTTGACCGCAATCAAACTACGGTGTCGGATGTAGTTTGTAGTGAGTGCGGATCGTCCACAGGGATTGCACGATTCACTTGTATTTCGATACGTTTGAAATGAAAAGTTAAGCAACAATAAAAGAAAACATGATTCAAGAATGATTTGTATTCGAGTGTCACTATTCTTTATGCAAGAATCAAGAAACTATAAACAATCAAGAATCGGTGTTTTGATAGTATTTCCAATCAACAATCAAGAATATAAGAGAGGCTCGTAGGAATCGATAGGATCAATAGACGTGATGTAATCTAAAGATATCGTGTTCTTGTCCTTCGAAGGATTGATACTAGATTGATGATGATCGACGAGAGTTGGGGCTTTCTCGTGAAACTAGGGTTTCATCCTATAATCCTTGTTCTTTCGTCGATATCATTCCTTTTCTAGCCTCTACCAAATTCAAGAAACGATCGTAACTCCCCAATTTCGATCGATGTCAATCAAGAAAGCATCAAAACACAATGGGTCGTCGTTTCTTGAACTAGCTAGGGTTTACAAAACTTGTAGGAATCAAGAATCGATTAAAGCTATGTTACATCATCTTTCTATTGACCGTCTCGACTCCTCGACGAGCGGAGTTTTATTCACACATCACCACAAAGATAACCTTCAAGAATTGTAAAGATAACATGTTGCGGAATTTAAAGAAAACAAGATAAAAGAATATCACCTTTTATTTAATCAACAATTTTGATTACATTTGCTTCAAGAACTACAAGAAGAAGAATCTAGATTGTTGATCCGGCTTCGCTCGTCTCCGTGGATCGTGGATCTACTTTGATCTCTTGCCCGATTGAAGATCGGCTCGGCTTATAAAAGGGTTGAAGGCATCTTGCTTGGCTTGCACTCATGATCTTGAATTGTGGTTGGATTTAGGGTTAGGGTTTCCTACAAGCTCTCTCACTAAACTTGAGGAAGAGGGGATGAAGAATGGGATTGATTTTTCTAAGCTTTCCCCAGGTTGAATAATCTCTAAATGATGAGCCTAGGGTCTTATTTATAGAACTCCCAAACCCTAGGTTTAGGTTTGAATTAGAACTTTCCCTCCCAAAGTTTGTTGAAGAGTTTCTAGAAGGAGTTTGTTAGGAGTTATCTTAGGGTTTAAGCTAGGGTTTAGGGAAAGTTCTAGAATGATTAGGCTAGTTTAGGTGTTTGCTGATCTGGTGGAAGTATCTGGAGTATTCTGGAACTTGGAATGCATTTCTGAGCTGTAGCCACTGAAACAGGAATTGTGCTGCAAAATTTGAGAGGTGATCGCCTGGGCCCACCGCGGATCCGCCGCATATACACACTTAATGCCGCGCTTCCGCGGCTTGTTAGTGAGCTTGGGCTCTGTGGATTCTTCAGTGGTCTTGGGCTTTTGATTGTGGCTTCATCTGATATTTAGATTTGCAGTTCCCCTTCTGTGCTGATACCAGATCTGAATTCAATGAGTTTACGAGCAATTGTAATGGTCGAGCAATGTAATGATCGAGCAAGCTTCTCTTTTCCTGCACAGACTTCGAAACTCGGGTTGCAAGATATAGAAAATATGCTATGTAATGCAATGCAGTCAATTTCCCTAGAAATGCCGGTTTTAAGGTCGAATACATGTAATCTGATATTTTGCGACCGATTTGCTAATATGTAGAATATGAATGTCGAACACTTCTAATTGTATGCAGATGATAGGGAAATTGCCGGTTAAAATATGCAATATTTTCGACTGATCAAATACCCCCAAACTTAATTTCGATCGTCTCGAGCGAATGTTTTATTAAAAAGAGAGAAGGAGAAAATAAAGAAAGAGAAAAACTAACTAGCACACGTTCGTAGGCAACACGATTGCACTGAGCACGTGCAACAAGCCTTTAAACCTCTAGGTGTCCCTAGTAGGAGGAGTGTTGTCTCCTGAGGGTTTTCAGCGGATTGCACCCACAAAATCCAATAATAAAAGTAAGATCATGAATATTACATTTAAAGAAGAGAATTGTAAAAGAAAAGCCTTGAAAATTAGGGTTTCCAACTAAGCTAGCTTTTCGGTTGTCATGAGCCCTATCTTAATGGTCATGAAAAGATGTTAGAAATCACGTCCTCCCTCAATAAAACATCGTCTTATTGTTCATTCATATCTTTATTCCAAACATCGATCATATAACCCTGCGTGTGTGTAAAGGACATCCCTACACCCGGAGAATTCAATTCAAGCTATCATACTCTTGCCCATCAGCCTCAGTACTTTTTAATTGATGAATATTTAGATGAGATTGCTCACACACTTTCATGCGGCCGTTAATACTTCATGAGGTACTAACCGACCGATTACTCATGTGCTTGCTTATTTGGTGTATTTTCCTCGTCTTGCACCACCTCAGGCATAGCAGTGACTCCCAGACCAGTTGGCCTTAGGGCACTAGGTGAAGAAGCACCCTCGCTATACATTTTTCTTGCCTTCGGTGATAACAAAACCAGTGTTCATTTTTCTCACCATTTTATATTTTTCTTTATTCATTTTTTTTATTTCCTTCATAATTTTGGCTTTAAGACAAGAGCATTTCAAGGTATCCTCTACTATCCCAGGCTTCAAGACGTGTGTAAGTGCGAATAGCAGGGTAGCAACGTTCAAAATGTTTGGCTTCCAGAATAGAAACTATTTTTCAGACTTATTTTTATCCTCAGATTAGTGACGTCCTTCATCTTACTAACCCTTGGGACAACGGCTCATAACTACTTGTTACTAGTTCGTATAAGAAAACTTCTAATTTTCTTAGTTTTCTTAAATTTTTCTAATCTCATGGATGTAATTTTTCACTATCTAATCTTTCATTATCTTATTTATGTACAAAAAATATTTTTATAGTTTTGAAAATTTTTAAATTTTTATGGGTTTTCGAAAATGTTTTGTGCTTATGCAGATGATATGCAAATGATGCGAAAATAAGCACAAACCTCCCCCAAACTTGTTTTCAACAGTGTCCTCACTGTTGCCTTCTGCTAAATCTCGAAAAACCTGTAAGCTTGGGAGGAATTTATTAGTGGGGGCAAAATATTTAAGTGAAGATCCTCCCCCAAACTTATTTTTGGCTCAAAATTTTGTAAAATTTTCTTTTTAGGAGCCAGAAAAAATTATACCCCCCCAAACTTGAATTATGCAATGTTAAACTTTGAAAATTACAAGTGGGGGTAAAAAATCATTGGTCGATGCCAAGCTTTGCAAAGACCGAATGTCAACACCAACCATTCAAAAATTTTATCAATGCAGTGCTCGGGTTGGTGGAAGAAAAAGTGGGGAAAAGGTAAGTGGTGGAAGAGAATGTGTGTGCGTCTCATTTTGGAGAGACGATGCAGTGTATGTGATGGATAACTCGCATTCTTTTTACATTTCAGAAGAAGGGGTGGAGGTTCAATTTTAGTGAGTGGAACCTGATTCATCTCAACACCCGTGTTATTTAGAAATGCGAGTTCATCAGCGAAGATCTCCTCGAAAGTTTCATCTATACCCCGAAGAATAATGTCATCACAAGGTGCGGGGTGATCTTCAGACTCTAAAAACAGTTCATAATCAGTGTTAATTGTTGACCCGGACATCTCGGTGGAAGAGTCCATATGTGTATGATACATAGTTGGGTCAAACAATAACGTATGAAAAGAGTCTAGATCGATATCAGGAGGATTATCTAATTCGCTGCTGTCGATATCCATTAAGTCGACAGAACAGATCTGAACAGTAGGTTCGGAGGGTACACTTCCTAACTTGTAAATGTTCATCTCAATTGTCCTGTTTCCGAAGGATAGGGTCATGGAACCGTTACGACAATTGATGATAGCATTGGAAGTGGCCAAAAAGGGGCGACCTAAAATCTCCGGAATTTGATTCCGTGAGTTCGCTACAGGTTGTGTATCAATTACAATAAAGTCCACCGGGAATATAAATTCCCCGATTTTTATTAACACATCCTCTAGTTCACCCCTAGGTCTGGTGATTGATCGGTCAACCATCTGGAGAGTGCAAGGAGATGGTTTCAACTCTCCGATTCCTAACTGCTCATAAACTGAGAAAGGAAGCAGGTTAACACTTGCCCCAAGATCTAGTAGAGCACGGTTAATGTGTTTCTCCCCAATAGAGATGGAAATTGTAGGATATCCAGGATCCTTACGTTTCCTCGGTAATTGTTGGGGGAAAGCTGTGTCTACTGTCTTAGCCATGAATATCTTCTTGGGCATTTGTTTCTTCCTCTTTCTAGTGCAAAAATCTTTAAGAACTTTAGCATAAGCAGGGACTTGTTGAATTGCATCTAGAAGAGGGATATTGATGTTAACCTGTTTAAACATCTCAGTGATCTTCTCCATTTATGGACTTGGTGTGTTAGCCCTTAACCGATTAGGATAAGGTGCTTTAGCAATAAGCGCTGGGTCCATCATAGGAGAAGGAATGTGTGTGGAACCGATCCCAGTATAGAAGTGGGGATCGTCCGTGGAGGGGTAAAAGAGGTGGGCTGTAGTGGCGAGCCTTTTGGGAAATGGAGAATAGGCTCGGAAGAGGGTGGTGGGGTAGAAGAAGTAGGGTCAGAAGTGTGTGTGTGTGGAAAGGTCTCAGCCGGGGTGTTGACATGATTTTCAGTATCATCAACTTCTTCCCCAACATGATTGTCAAGCACTCTTCCAGATCTCAACGTGGTGATTGCATTCACATGATGTGAATAACCAGGATTCGGTAAGGGTTGAGCTGGAAGTTTCCCTTTTTCTCTTGCACTAATTTCGGCTTTTAATCGTGCAATTTCTTCTTCCATCGATCTAATACTCTCGCTTTGGGATGCAGAGTTTTTCTTCATGTCATCGACGGAAGATTTCATTTCAGCCGAAACTTGCATGATATTTGTTAAGATCAAATTCATGTATTGCACAAAAGAAGAGGATTCATCAGTCCCGGTCAACTGTAAAGGACTAGACAGTGCAGGTGTGTTGACCGGATTTTGAAGATTATGTGCTTGAAAGGGGTGCTGACTTAATTGAAGTTGTGGCTGCTGTTGTGGTGGAGGGACCCTTTGGAAATTGTTTTGGTTTGGAACCGTGTTTTGTGATTGTGATTGGTTCCAAGAAAAATTGGGGTGATTCCTCCATCCCTGATTATATGTGGAAGAAAAAGGATCGTTTCTAGGTCGTTGAAATACGGCATTGGTATGCTCACGACCTTGAAACGGGCATTCTTCCGTCAAGTGAGACGGATCAGAACAGCAGCTACATACAGTTTTGGAAAGTGACATTTGATTAAGGGAGGCAGCTAAAAATTTGTTTTCCATAGTCTCGAGTTTCTTCTGTATAGCTGAAATGTCAGCTCTAACTCCTATGGAAACATCCGATTGGTTGTTGCCACTCCTAAATGATGGACTTTCCCAAATTAGTGACTTTTCAGCGAACTCTTCTAAGTATCGCCAGGCTTCCTCATCATCCTTAGACATAAAAGTACCTTGACACATGTTTTCAAGGCTCTATTTAGTGCTAGGGTTACTGCCCTCATATATGATTCGGCAAAGCTCCCATTTCGGGATGCCGTGATGAGGACATTGAACCAATAGATCCTTGAAACGTTCAAAGTATTTAGAAAATGGTTCGGCAGGGAGCTGGGCAAATTGATTCAGTTCGCTACGGATTCGAGCTGTCTTTTGGATTGGGTAAAATTTCTTAAGGAATGCCGCGACGAATTCTCCCCAATTCGTAATAGAGTGTGCGGTGGTGTTGTATAGCCACTTCTCGGCTATATCGCACAAGGTAAATGGGAGAAGTCGTAGACGCATCGCATCCACTGAAAGTTGTGACGTACCCATCATTGCGCATACGTTTTCAAATTTGGTAATGAAAACGTAAGCGTCCTCGGTCTCGAGTCCGTGGTATTTGGGTAAAAGATTGATATACTGGGGCTTATTCTCAAAGTTATCCCCATTGGCTGGTGGTGTGGATAAGCAGGTCGAAAGAGGACCTCTATGTGGATAGCATCTTTCCTGGAGAGAAATGTGGGGAGGATTCTGCACACCAACGGACGGTGGCAGATTAGGGTTAAAGAAGTTTGATGGATTCGGATCCATCGGTGTGGGTGTGGTTGTGGGTAAAGAAAAGGTAAATGGAGAATTATCGACTTCGGAGCCGATAAAAGGCACGCGGACTAAACGGGCACTAGAATCCCGTGTCCAGCCTATCTTGTACTAAAAAGGGTTAGTACAAGTGGCAGCGTTGACTTATAATTAGGGGTAATATGAATGCGGTGCTTGCTTTAAAAAGGGACGGATTTTGAAAAAATGATGCGACAAAACAAATGCAGCACACAAACCCTAGAATCTAATGGTCACCTAGGTCCGGCTCTAGACCGCTCCTAACTGCCAAAAGACAAGTCGCAGGATAGAATCCTCCACTGCCTCTTTGTTCCCCTGTTGCCGGATAAGTGCCAGGTAAGTGGGAAGGAACCACCACTACAGTGGACCTAATTAATAACCACTAGCCTTAGACACACTCGCCTTAGGCACCACAAGAAAACGCGGATAAGCAATGAATTACCCACGACCTTCTCTTATCCTATTGAGCGCGACGGTCCTTAGAGTCTTCTCTAGATTTCTTTTAGTTAATGGAGGTAATACGGATGCAAGTTTGACGATTTTCGGGGCCTAGGAAGGGTAATGAAATCCCCACCTAATTTGGATTTGGCCGTGCCCCTTAAATTTCCGTATTAGAATGCAAACAACCAAGAAATCAAAATCACACACAAATTTAATTTTGCTTTTGCGCGCTGCGATTTATTTGCAAAGAATCCTGCAGCAAAGGGTTAATTGGAGCTAAAAGAGGAGAGGGGAGAGAGCAAGAAGATACCTGCACTGAAAATTTTTCAGTGATCCTTCCTCCAAGCCGCAGATCCGCCGCATATACTGGGTTTAGGCCGCTCTTCCGCGCTGCCTTGATGGGTTCACTTGATCAAATTTCTTCAGGGAGTCTCTGTTGGCTCCCTAAGCTCTGAGGTATATTCCAAAAATTTTTATCACAGCCCAGAATGCTCCAGATCTCCTTGCAATCAATTCACAACACACGTATAAGAGTTTGTACGAATTTTGATTTCAAGAAGTAAAATGTAATAATTCTTTCACTTCAAACAAAAAATGTAAATGAATTAGCGCGATTCCCCGGCAACGGCGCCATTTTGATTGTTCGTTTTTCCTGTTGTGTAGTATATAGAGAAATTTGTAAAGAACTTCACAACCAAAAACTATTTTGATCGCAATCAAACTACGGTGTCGGATGTAGTTTGTAGTGAGTGCGGATCGTCCACAGGGATTGCACGATTCACTTGTATTTCGATACGTTTGAAATGAAAAGTTAAGCAACAGTAAAAGAAAACATGATTCAAGAATGATTTGTATTCGAGTGTCACTATTCTTTATGCAAGAATCAAGAAACTATAAACAATCAAGAATCGTTGTTTTGATAGTATTTCCAATCAACAATCAAGAATATAAGAGAGGCTCGTAGGAATCGATAGGATCAATAGACGTGATGTAATCTAAAGATATCGTGTTCTTGTCCTTCGAAGGATTGATACTAGATTGATGATGATCGACGAGAGTTGGGGCTTTCTCGTGAAACTAGGGTTTCATCCTATAATCCTTGTTCTTTCGTCGATATCATTCCTTTTCTAGCCTCTACCAAATTCAAGAAACGATCGTAACTCCCCAATTTCGATCGATGTCAATCAAGAAAGCATCGAAACACAATGGGTCGTCGTTTCTTGAACTAGCTAGGGTTTACAAAACTTGTAGGAATCAAGAATCGATTAAAGCTATGTTACATCATCTTTCTATTGACCGTCTCGACTCCTCGACGAGCGGAGTTTTATTACAACATCACCACAAAGATAACCTTCAAGAATTGTAAAGATAACATGATGCGGAATTTAAAGAAAACAAGATAAAAGAATATCACCTTTTATTTATCAACAATTTTGATTACATTTGCTTCAAGAACTACAAGAAGAAGAATCTAGATTGTTGATCCGGCTTCGCTCGTCTCCGTGGATCGTGGATCTACTTTGATCTCTTGCCCGATTGAAGATCGGCTCGGCTCATAAAAGGGTTGAAGGCATCTTGCTTGGCTTGCACTCAAGATCTTGAATTGTGGTTGGATTTAGGGTTAGGGTTTCCTACAAGCTCTCTCACTAAACTTGAGGAAGAGGGGATGAAGAATGGGATTGATTTTTCTAAGCTTTCCCCAGGTTGAATAATCTCTAAGTGATGAGCCTAGGGTCTTATTTATAGAACTCCCAAACCCTAGGTTTAGGTTTGAATTAGAACTTTCCCTCCCAAAGTTTGTTGAAGAGTTTCTAGAAGGAGTTTGTTAGGAGTTAGCTTAGGGTTTAAGCTAGGGTTTAGGGAAAGTTCTAGAATGATTAGGCTAGTTTAGGTGTTTGCTGATCTGGTGGAAGTATCTGAAGTATTCTGGAACTTAGAATGCATTTCTGAGCTGTAGCCACTGAAACAGGAATTGTGCTGCAAAATTTGAGAGGTGATCGCCTGGGCCCACCGCGGATCCGCCGCATATACACACTTAATGCCGTGCTTCCGCGGCTTGTTAGTGAGCTTGGGCTCTGTGGATTCTTCAGTGGTCTTGGGCTTTTGATTGTGGCTTCATCTGATATTTAGATTTGCAGTTCCCCTTCTGTGTTGATACCAGATCTGAATTCAATGAGTTTACGAGCAATTGTAATGGTCGAGCAATGTAATGATCGAGCAAGCTTCTCTTTTCCTGCACAGACTTCGAAACACGGGTTGCAAGATATAGAAAATATGCTATGTAATGCAATGCAGTCAATTTCCCTAGAAATGCCGGTTTTAAGGCCGAATACATGTAATCTGATATTTTGCGACCGATTTGCTAATATGTAGAATATGAATGTCGAACACTTCTAATTGTATGCAGATGATAAGGAAATTGCCGGTTAAAATATGCAATATTTTCGACTGATCAGCCCCTTAGTACGATCTCCATCATAGTCCTAGTAGTCAAGCAAACATCCTAAAGGCTTTATCAGCTTGTGAGAGCAAGACAGCATCACTTATACAAGTCAACATGTTAGGACAAAAAGCAACCAGATAGCATACTATCATATTGAGCAGGAAAGTCCTCCCTATATATAACCAAGCATCCACTACAATATACATCCCATGTACAGTAATGGCCTTTAGGGCATACATATAACTAACAATCTCCCACTTGCACTAAGGCCATCTGTTGTAGTATCTAATACCCAACAATATAGCTATGGTTGTGGTATCCTATACTCAACCATCCCAAAATCTCTTAAATAGTATTTGGGGAAGCAGGCCTTGGTGAGTGGATCCCCCGTGTTAACCTCAAAATCTACTCTCCTTACCTCGATCCCTTGGAGATCAACCATCTTCCTGATCAGGTGATACTGTCCTCAGAATATGTCTGGATCGCTGATAGGACAGGTGTTCCTAGGCTAAAGCCACAACTCTATTGTAGTCACAATAACAGTTATTATATGCTCAATGGTAGGAACCATGTTCATTCCATGAACAAGAAATGCCCAGACAGCCACTTTGGTAATATCGTTGGTACCAATGTATTCAGCCTTTATCGTCTAATATGTTAGTGTATATGCCCTAGAGACCATTACTGTATCATATATGCCCTAGAGTCATTACTGTATCATACTAGTTTGTATATTACTTGATGGAAGCTTGGGATATTCACAGTTATATAGACAATCTTTCTCAAAATGGTAGTATGCTACTTGGTTTGTTTCTACTTTAATAGGTGCATGTGTTTCTTATAGTATATTGCTTATACATATTAGTAGAGCCTTTAGGATCTTTGCTTGATTACCAGAGTTGTGATGGCAGTCACACTTGTAGGGGTTGGGTAATCTATAAGCACATCCATATACAGGTCCCTAGTCGTAGGACTATCGACACAGGGCATCAATACTCCAGAGTAGACTAGCGTAAGCCCTTCTCATCCCAGCAGGGGAGATGGTCTGTCCCACAGCCGTCAGTACGTCGTACATAAGATAGTATGCGGGTGCTCGTTAGGTTTATGAGTACACTGGACAGGAATCGTCGGAACTGTTGGTTGGTATTATACCTATCGTCAGTTATCTGTTCCTAAGTGACATGAGTACAGCTTAGTACGCTGACTTGACACTGTCACTTCACCTCGAGTGTGTTCCTACTGTTCTTTGATTGCTATCCTACCATGTCTCAAAGGAGTCGTGCAAACAGGTAGTAGTTGGGTGCAGTCCCGAAGCACTTGGAGGCAGTGACGGTTAGACAGGATTCGTCTCTCCAGGTATTAGGGGTTGATATCGCACTGCGTCTTGGAGAGCCATTACACATAGTCGTCCGTGGACAGGGCAAGCGAGATATACTGGTAGGTTTCCAGTGTTATCTCAGGTTGTTCTGGGCTACACTGTTAGTGTATATGCCCTAGAGGCCATTACTGTATCATACTAGTTTGTATATTACTTAATGGAAGCTTGGGATATTCACCTTGTATAAACAATCTTGCTCAATATAGTAGTATGCTACTTGGTTTGTTTCTACTTCAATGTGTACATGTGTTTATTTTGCGATATCACCTATACGCATTAGTGGAGCCCTTAGGAACTTTGCTTGATTACCAGCGTTGTGATGGCAGTCACACTAGTGTGGGCTGGGTAATCTATAAGCACATCCTTATACAGGTCCCTAGTCGCAGGACTATCGAGACAGGGCATCGATACTCCGGAGTAGACTGGCGTATGCGCTTCTCATCCCAGTGTGGGAGATGGTCTGTTCCACAGCCATCAGTACGTCGTACTGGAGATAGTATACGGGTGCTCGTTAGGTTACGAGTACACTGGACAGGACTCGTCGGGAACTGACAGGTTGGTATTATACCTATCGTCAGTTATCAGTTCCCAGGTGACATGAGTACAGCTTAGTCCGCTGACTTGACACTGGCACTTCGCCTCGAGTGTGTTCCCACTGCACTTTGATCACTACCCTACCACGGATCAAAGGAGTCGTGCAAACAGGTAGTGGTTGGGTGCAGTCCCGAAGCACTTGGAGGCAGTGACGGTTAGACAGGATTCGTCTCTCCCGGTATTGGGGGTTGACATCGCGCTGTGTCTAGGAGAGCCATTACACGAGTAGTCCCTGGCCAGGGCAAGCGAGATATACTGGTAGGCTTCCAGTGTTATCTCAGGGTGTTTTGGGCTTCACTCCAACACGACTTGTACCGCTATTGGGGGAATGACGTTTTACCGCCCCCTAGGCCGGACATGCGATGTATCAGACGAACAGACCGGACTGTACGGAGAATGTCACATTCAGACTCAGTAGGAGTTCAGATGGGGTTCACCTCGTCATCCTTCTTGTCGGCATCTACCTGGGGACCGTTACGCACAGCTAGTGCCGCTTGCGGTCTGTGGTTAAACCCACTGCCAGCGTAGTGTCGAGTCTTTAGAGTCCCACACAGAGGGTATTCGCCTCTTGGCAAAACAGAGTAGAGGTCGCGTGGTTTTGTGGCACGGTTCATTCTCATCCGCGCACTTGTGCACGTTTGGAGTCCGGACGGATTATACTGGCGGGCTCTGGTTTGAGCCAGATACTGGTATATGTTTTGGGGTTGCTTTTATATCTTGGTATTCTTGTTCCTCGGAACGAGAATGCAGGTGTGTATGCACAGTTGCTTGAGGCGGAGGATGAGGTATTTCATTAGGGTTTCGGAACGGGTGCGTATGCACAGTTGACAGTCGTCATTTTCCAAACCCTAATAGATTTATGAAATATCAATTAATAATAGTAATTAAATGAAATATTGTTATGGTTGATTTTGTTGACTTGTTGACCATGGTTGACTTGTTGACCATGGTTGAATGTTGACCACCATCATGCTTTGAAAGGATACTCCTTGATTCTTGCTTACACTCATTTATTGAAAGTTATGATAGTGGTCATTCCAAATACAACCATCAACTATTTCATTTTTGATTTATTATTATTAATTAGATAATTCCTTTTCTTTTAGTTATGGTTGCAAAAGAAAAGAGCTCATTCTATCATAATCATTCTCTCTACTCATTTCATCTTCTTCTTCCTCAAGCTCAAGGTGATTCCTTCTCATGTGTTGAGAATCCCTCACCTTGAAAAAGAAAGCACCCCATAGATACTCTCTACTCTCTCTAGGGTTCAAGGTTTAGCAAGCCGGAGATCCTAGTTCACTCAAAGTTCGAGGAAGAGCCCGAAGGTTGAACCCTCAGGTGGATCCATCTTCGACGGAAGAAGGCGACGAGGAAAGAACCATCAACCTCTACAAAGTTTGAAGAAGAAGGAGTTCAAGTTTAGGTATAACCATCTTTCCGAGTAGCTAACTATCTTTAGCAAGTTTGCTAGTTTTAGTTTAGGAAAAGATCCCGACTTTGTTTAGTCCATGTTGCCCCATGCGCTAAAAATTTGATTTTTATACCGTTTCCGCCTCCCCGTAAGAACCGGGGGTCGCAACGTGGACTTACAGTGGTATCAGAGCCTAACTAAACTTAAACTAGCTTGGTAGTGAAGTGTAACGAAATTCGGAACCGAAAAAATCCAAAATCCAAACTTTTACAAAACCCTAGTTTCTGTTAAAATTTTTTCTGGTCAAAACAAGATTTGTTATACACCTAAAATCGGCTCAGGGTTTTGTGTGAACACCCAAGAAAAACGATCCCCTGATTCCTTCAAACCGCCGCGCATCCGCGGCCTCATCTATTCTCATGGCCGCGGATCCGCCGACGTTTGGGTCCTTCATGCGATCGTTTTTTGTGCAGTGTTCTTCTGGTAGGATTTTGGGATTTTTAAGATATATTATATATGCCCAGATTTTCCAGAACAGAAATTTGCTTTTGGGGTCCTATAATTCCGTATTTTTTTCCGAACTTCACTACACTTTAACTATGATGGTTATATCTGTGATGTTTGCATGTATTGAACGTCGGCTAATCGCTATAAGTCGATTAGTCGGGGTTATACATCTCTGTGATCTGTGTTTGATATTGGAATGTGTATATGAATGTGTTGGACTGTCGCGGGTGAATAGCCGGGGTGGATGTGAGGTGAGCTTTTGTTTTTCTTTCATTCATTTGTAAATGTAAATTGATGTAATAATATTATTTGTATGGCCGCACAACCGGGTCGGGGTTATAGCCGTCATTGTATAATTCTTTTTACTGTTTTTGCTCCTAGGATAGACCCATGGAGGGGTGCACAAACTACCAGGTTCTTGGCGGGTAGTTTGCCGCACCCGTAGGGGTCTTGGGTGGGGTATTTGCTATTCACCGCGACCGTGTAATCCGCTTTTCGTTGCAGGCTCGAACGGATTGCGGATTGCTAGTATATCCAATGTATTCATCTGTGATCTGTAATGTTTATCATTGCTTTATATTTAGGCGTTGCTTATGTTTTACAGCCGCGCTAGCCCAGCCCCCGCTCTGTCGTTAGTTAAGTAACCTAACGAGTGATGACGGGACCCCGTGGCGAATGCGAATGGCATAAGCGTACGTTATATTTTGGTTGTTTTCTGCAATGGTAGGATTAAATGATGGGACGCATTAAAAGAACTAATGCAAGAATATCACGCATTAAAAGAACTAATGCAAGATAATAAACCAAGTTAAAGTCGTTGGAACACTTTCGAAAAACCACTCGGTTCTTTTCAAAACTAACTTTTAAATGCGGAGCTTGAGCCACTCCTTCTAAAAGCTATCTCGTTCCATCGATTATATCAAGTTCATTACGTTCACGGTTTCGCCAAAACCATCCGTAGCCCTCCGTCGTTTCGTATGAATATTCAATAGTATTCAAGCTATGTTTGTTGACCTTTGTCAAGACATAGAGATTGGTAGCTGTTGGGTGTTCATATGTAGCATAGATAGATGCGTTGGTTTGGGATAGTCGTATTGCCTTGTTGACCTTCGTCAAGGGTATATACGGGTGGATTCAAATTAACCTGGATAATGACGGGCAGAACTTGACATGTGACTTATGATTTGTTGACCTTCGTCAAGGTCATAAGAGCATGGGGCAAAAATCCACATCGGGAGTTTCATAAGTACTGAAACTTGCTAGATTTGCATACCATTTGGAGTGTGATGATTATGGTAGGATTCCTTCATTTTCATCACGCGATGATATTTGGATCCCGATCCTACTGTGAGTATATGCTACTCCTCGGGAAATTTCTCACTAAACGATCAATGCTATAAACCTAGTAGGTGCCTAGAAAGGTGTTAGCGGGGCTACGCCCCCAGGGAAAAGTGGTTCTTAAATTAAGTAACTTCGCGAAAGCGTTGGAAAACCTCCCTCGAAGTACCGACACTGGCCTGGCTGAACGGTTAAGCAAGTATTGTGCGGTGGGATTGATCCCGGCTAATTCTTCCTTTGTGGTTTGAGGAGGGATTCGAGAGACAGTGGGAGCCATCCTGTTTAGACAAATTAAAAACCATTCTAAACTTGCAAGAGCATCGTGCTAAAGTGTTTCTTCTCGCCCCCCTGCAGCGACCAAATTCGAAATGACTGGACTTAAGTTACTTCTAGATAAAAACATACTGACAGGGCCAAACTACAAAGATTGGCTCAGGAATGTAAAATTGGCAATCACTTACGACAAGCTGGGGTATCTTCTTACAACCAAAGCTCCCCCCGTCCCAGGTCCCACCTCCAGCGTCGCGGATAAGGAAATCCGTAAGACTTGGGAGATTGATTGCGCGAAGGCCAGGTGCCTCGTGCTTGCCTCTATGGACAACGAACATCAGAGGAGGCATGAGAATATGGACCTCGAGTCCATATTTCTCCATACAAAAGAACTGTATGGAGAGCAGTCTCGTATCGCAAGATACGAAGTGTCGAAGAAGTTATTTTCGACAAAGTTGGCCGTCGGATCATCGGTAGCGGACCACGTGCTTAAGATGATTGGCTACACTGAGGAGCTCGCGGAACTTGGGACCACGTTGGACAGTGAACTTTATACGGATTTAATTCTCCAGTCCCTTCCATCCACTTACGCCCAGTTCATACTGAATTTCAACTTGCAAGAAAAGGAAGTTGAACTTTCAGAACTCCTCAACATGCTGAGGAGCGCAGAGGGCACCCTACAGAAGGGTAGGGAAACACCCGCTTTGTTTGTAGGAGGATCTTCTTCCTCTAGGTCCAAGGCGAAAGCCAAGGGAAAGAGGAAGAAAGCCCCCGCCAAACCAAGAGGCGGTGTTAGTAAAGTGGGTACGAAGGGAAAGGAAAAGGCAACAAAGATTGCGGGGAAGCTTGTTGGAAAGGAAGAATGCTTCTATTGTCATAAGAGTGGACACTGGAAGAAAGATTGCAGGGCTTGGAAGGCCAGGACACAGGAACTGAAGCAGGTTGTGGCTTCAGCTTCAGGTGTGTATGTTATTGAAAACTGTCATTCTATAAACTCTACTTCCTGGGTATTGGATACCGGATCAGGATCTCATATCTGTAATTCTTTGCAGGCGTTGAGAAACCGTAGGTTTTTGAAGGCAGGTGACATGACCCTCAGAGTTGCGAACGGAGCTAGCATGGATGCTAAAGCCGTGGGGGACTATCACCTGGGAATGTCAGATGGGCATGTTTTGGTTTTGCGTAATTGCTTTTTTGTACCCAACGCAACTTGTAATATCATTTCTGTATCTTTGGTTTCTAAAGAAGGTTATGAATTTGCGTTTGTAAGTAATGTTGTAAACATTCACCTTAATCAAGTTCTGATTGGGTCAGGTACACTGAGCAATGGTATATACGTATTAAACCAACCACAGATTTTCAATGTCCAGAATACACACAAAAGAAAGTCTCCAGATATCAATCAGGCTTTCTTATGGCATTGTAGACTGGGTCACATCAATGAGACACGGTTAACTAAGTTACATAAAGAAGGATACTTGGATCCGTTCGAGTATCAGTCTTATGCCAATTGTGAATCTTGTCTCATGGGAAAGATGACAAAGACTCCGTTCACTGGACACGGAGAAAGAGCGAGCGAGCTCTTAGGACTCATACACAGTGACGTGTGTGGTCCAATGTCTACACATGCGCGAAGCGGTTATTCATACTTCATTACTTTCACAGACGATTTCTCTAGATATGGACATGTCTTCTTAATGAAGCACAAATCCGAGGCCTTTGAGAAATTTCGGGATTACAAAAATGAAGTTGAAAAACAAACAGGCAAAAGTATTAAGATTCTAAGATCGGATCGAGGTGGTGAATACTTGAGTGCCGAGTTCCTGGACTATTTAAAAGAGAATGGAATTCTCTCTCAGCGTACTCCTCCATACACTCCGCAACATAACGGTGTATCGGAAAGGAGGAATCGAACCCTATTGGATATGGTTCGTTCCATGATGAGTAAGGCTGAGTTACCGCGATCTTTCTGGGGCTATGCACTAGAAGTAGGTGCATATCTCTTGAACAAGGCTCCCACCAAGACTGTGCCTACCACTCCATATCAGATGTGGAGTGGGAAGAAACCCTGTCTTAAGTACCTTAAGATATGGGGATGTCCAGCTTTTGTAAAAAAAGCAGCATGCGGACAAGCTCGAGGCACGTTCAGTACAGAGTAAGTTTGTGGGATACCCAAAGAACTCCAAGGGGTATCTGTTCTATTCCGCTGAGGAACAAAAGGTTTTTGTTTCTCAACATGCCCGCTTCTTGGAAACTGAGTTTTTGGAAACCCAGATAAGTGGGAACGCAATAGAACTGGAAGAAATTCCAGAACCACAAGCTATTACTGAAAGCTTGGAAGAGCCAGTAAGTTCAAAAGAACAGGACATTCCTACGCCGCTCCGCAGGAGTAGTAGGCAGTCTCATCCGCCCGAGAGATACTACGGTTTTCTCATAGACGGGGATAGAGAGGATTGCATCATAGATTATGATGAGCCTACTAGTTTCCAGCAGGCCGTTCAGAGCGTTGACTCGGTAAAATGGCTGGATGCAATGCGGACCGAAATGGAGTCCATGTACACCAACAAAGTATGGACGTTGGACATTGCTCCAGACGGGGTAAAACCCGTAGGATGCAAGTGGATCTTCAAAAGGAAGATTGGTGTAGATGGACAGGTTGAGACCTATAAAGCTAGACTTGTAGCAAAGGGTTTCCGTCAAAGACCTGGCTTGGACTATGATGAAACCTTTTCTCCAGTGGCTATGCTGAAATCAATTCGGATCCTTCTTGCCATTGCTGCCTTCCACGATTATGAGATTTGGCAGATGGACGTAAAAACCGCTTTTCTAAATGGAAATTTAGAGGAGTGTGTCTATATGGATCAGCCAGAGGGTTTCATTCAGAGTGGGAGCAGCGGAAAGGTGTGCAAGTTGCTTAAGTCCATCTATGGACTAAAGCAGGCATCGCGGAGTTGGAACATCTGTTTTGATGAGACGGTCAAGGAATTTGACTTTATCAAAAATCCAGATGAACCATGCATCTATAGTAGATTTGTAGCGAGAACTGTAGTATTCCTTGTTTTATACGTGGATGACATTCTCTTAATAGGAAATGACATTCCTATGCTACAATCTGTCAAGGGTTTCTTGTCACACAGGTTCTCCATGAAAGACCTGGGTGATGCCTCTTACATCCTGGGGATCCGGATCCATCGTGATAGATCCAAAAGGATATTAGGACTTTCACAGTCCAGGTACATCGACACCGTACTGAAAAGATTCGGTATGGAAGATTCCAAGCGCGGTAACCTACCGGCTTGTCACGGGATCACCCTCTCTAAAGAGATGTCTCCCAAGACTGATTTGGAGAGGGATCGCATGTCTATTATACCCTACGCTTCTGCGGTAGGCTCTATAATGTATGCGATGTTGTGTACCAGACCGGATGTAGCTTATGCACTGAGTGTAGTAAGCCGGTATCAGTCAAACCCTGGGGAGAAACACTGGATAGCAGTAAGGAACATTCTCAAGTACCTGAGGAGGACTAAGGAGATGTTCTTAGTGTATGGCGGAAAAGACCTCCAGATCGAGGCCTTTGCTGACTCCAGCTTCCAGAGTGACAAGGATGATTCTAAGTCCATGTCGGGTTTTGTCTTTACCCTCAATGGAGGGGCGGTGTGTTGGAAGAGTTCCAAACAGGAAACCGTTGCAGACTCGACGATGGAAGCGGAATACATTGCTGCATCTGATGCCGCAAAAGAAGCTGTCTGGATGAGGAAGTTCTTGAAAGAACTTCAGGTGGTTCCGTCCATTGTTGACCCAATACCTCTGTATTGCGACAACAACGTGGCTATAGCTTTAGCGAAGGAACCTTGGTCCCATCAGAGATCCAGGCACATCTTGAGGCGGTATCACCTGATCAGGGAGATCGTGGATCGCAAGGTGATCGAGGTTCGGAGGGTTGCTTCAGAAGAAAACACTGCAGATCCATTCACCAAGGCCCTACCCCAGACTCAGTTCGAGCGGCTGATCGAGATGATAGGTCTTCGATACGCCAGTACATGGCCTTAGTGCAAGTGGGAGATTGTTAGTGTATATGCCCTAGAGGCCATTACTGTATCATACTAGTTTGTATATTACTTAATGGAAGCTTGGGATATTCACCTTGTATAAACAATCTTGCTCAATATAGTAGTATGCTACTTGGTTTGTTTCTACTTCAATGTGTACATGTGTTTATTTTGCGATATCACCTATACGCATTAGTGGAACCCTTAGGATCTTTGCTTGATTACCAGCGTTGTGATGGCAGTCATACTAGTGTGGGCTGGGTAATCTATAAGCACATCCTTATACAGGTCCCTAGTCGCAGGACTATCGAGACAGGGCATCGATACTCCGGAGTAGACTAGCGTATGCGCTTCTCATCCCAGTGTGGGAAATGTTCTGTCCCACAGCCATCAGTACGTCGTACTGGAGATAGTATACGGGTGCTCGTTAGGTTACGAGTACACTGGACAGGACTCATCGGGAACTGACAGGTTGGTATTATACCTATCGTTAGTTATCAGTTCCCAGGTGACATGAGTACAGCTTAGTCCGCTGACTTGACACTGGCACTTCGCCTCGAGTGTGTTCCCACTGCACTTTGATCACTACCCTACCACGGCTCAAAGGAGTCGTGCAAACAGGTAGTGGTTGGGTGCAGTCCCGAAGCACTTGGAGGCAGTGACGGTTAGACAGGATTCGTCTCTCCCGGTATTGGGGGTTGACATCGCGCTGTGTCTAGGAGAGCCATTACACGAGTAGTCCCTGGCCAGGGCAAGCGAGATATACTGGTAGGCTTCCAGTGTTATCTCAGGGTGTTTTGGGCTTCACTCCGACACGACTTGTGCCGCTATTGGGGGACTGACGTTTTACCGCCCCCTAGGCCCGACATGCGATGTATCAGACGAACAGACCGGATTGTACGGAGAATGTCACATTCAGACTCAGTAGGAGTTCAGATGGGGTTCACCTCGTCAGCCTTCTTTTCGGCATCTACCTGGGGACCGTTACGCACAACTAGTGCCGCTTGCGGTCTGTGGTTAAACCCACTGCCAGCGTAGTGTCGAGTCTTTAGAGTCCCACACAGAGGGTATTCGCCTCTGGGCAAAACAGAGTAGAGGTCGCATGGTTTTGCGGCAGGGTTCGTTCTCATCCGCGCACTTGTGCACGTTTGGAGTCCGGACGAATTATACTGGCGGGCTCTGGTTTGAGCCAGATACTGGTATATGTTTTGGGGTTGCTTTTATATCTTGGTATTCTTGTTCCTCGGAACGAGAATGCAGGTGTGTATGCACAGTTGCTTGAGGCGGAGGATGAGGTATTTCATTAGGGTTTCGGAACGGGTGCGTATGCACAGTTGACAGTCGTCATTTTCCAAACCCTAATAGATTTATGAAATATCAATTAATAATAGTAATTAAATGAAATATTGTTATGGTTGATTTTGTTGACTTGTTGACCATGGTTGAATGTTGACCACCATAATGCTTTGAAAGGATACTCCTTGATTCTTGCTTACACTCATTTATTGAAAGTTATGATACTGGTCATTCCAAATACAACCATCAACTATTTCATTTTTGATTTATTATTATTAATTAGATAATTCCTTTTCTTTTAGTTATGGTTGCAAAAGAAAAGAGCTCATTCTATCATAATCATTCTCTCTCCTCATTTCATCTTCTTCTTCCTTAAGCTCAAGGTGATTCCTTCTCATGTGTTGAGAATCCCTCACCTTGAAAAAGAAAGCACCCCATAGATACTCTCTACTCTCTCTAGGGTTCAAGGTTTAGCAAGCCGGAGATCCTAGTTCACTCAAAGTTCGAGGAAGAGCCCGAAGGTTGAACCCTCAGGTGGATCCATCTTCGACGGAAGAAGGCGACGAGGAAAGAACCATCAACCTCTACAAAGTTTGAAGAAGAAGGAGTTCATGTTTAGGTATAACCATCTTTCCGAGTAGCTAACTCTCTTTAGCAAGTTTGCTAGTTTTAGTTTAGGAAAAGATCCTGACTTTGTTTAGTCCATGTTGCCCCATGCGCTAAAAATTTGATTTTTATACCGTTTCCGCCTCCCCGTAAGAACCGGGGGTCCCAACGTG
The DNA here is from genome assembly GCA_030015575.1 of Agapanthus africanus. Lineage (NCBI taxonomy): Eukaryota > Viridiplantae > Streptophyta > Magnoliopsida > Asparagales > Amaryllidaceae > Agapanthus > Agapanthus africanus. The sequence goes on from CM057338.1 coordinate 661,995,601, forward strand.
GACTTACATACACACCGACACGACTTGTTCCGCTATTAGGATACTGACGTTCACCACCCCCTAGGCCCGCCATGCTATATTCTCAGATGAACGGACCGGACTGTACGGAGATTGTCATATTCAGGCTCAGTAGGAGTTCGGATGGGTTTACCTCATCGGCCTTCTTATCGACATCTACCTGGGGACCGTTACGTACAGCTAGTGCCGCTTGCGGTCTGTTGTTAACCCACTGCCAGCATAGTGTCGAGTCTTTAGAGTCCTACATAGAGAGTTTCCTCGCACTGAGCGAAAGGTGTAGAGGCCGTATGGTTTTACGGCAGGGCTACGATCACTTACGTGCACTTGTGTGCGTATGTTGTTCGGGCAGAAAATACTAGTGGGTTTTGTTTTAAGCCGGATCCTGGTATTGTATGGATGGATTTGTTTTGTCTTCTGTGCATTCGTATTCTACGGAATGCGGATGCGGGTATGTATGCACAGTTGTGAGGAGCGAAGAAGAAGGAGGTGCCTCATTAGGATTTTGACAGTTGATTCGGTCTAAACGCGGGCTCAGTAGGGTTTTGACAGTTGATTCGGTTAAAGCCATTATGAGCCGGGGATATTATTTACTAATCTTTTTAGTGATAATTATGTTATGGCTAATTGCTTTAACCATTTGACCATACTTGACTTTGTTGACCGTTTGACCAAAGTTGACTAGGATCTTCATGAGAGGTCTAGAGTATTCTTTTGGTTTTGATTTTATTATTTGTGATGAAAATGGTCAAGTCAAGGTAGCCATCTACTTTATCTTGAGAAGATTAGTAATCATGAGGTTTATGTTAGTGTGTATGCCCTAGAGGCATTACTGTATCATACTAGTTTGTATATTACTTGATGGAAGCTTGGGATATTCACCTTGTATTGACAATCTTTCTCAAAATAGTAGTATTCTACTTTGTTTGTTTCTGCTTTAATGTGTGCATGTGTTTCTTTTAGCATATCGCCTTTACACATTAGTGGAGCCCTTAGGATCTTAGCATGATTACCAGCGTTGTGATGGCAGTCACACTCGTGGGTGCTGGGTAATCTACAAGCACATCCTTATGCAGGTCCCTAGTCGCAGGACTATTGAAACAGGGCATTGATACTCCAGAGTAAACTAATGTATGCGCTTCGCATCCCAGCTTGGGAGACAGTCAGTCCCACAGCCGTCAGTACGTCGTACTTGAGATAGTATGCGGGTGCTCGTTAGGTTACGAGTACACTGGACAGGACTCGTCGGGAACTGTTGGTTGGTATTATACCTATCGTCAGTTATCAGTTCACAGGTGACATGAGTACAGCTTAGTCCGTTGACTTGACACTGTCACTTCGCCTCGAGTGTGTTCCCACCGTTCTTTGATTACTACCCTTCCACGGCTCAAAGGACTCATGCAAACAGGTAGTTTTTGGGTGCAGTCCCGAAGAACATGGAAGCAGTGACGGTTAGACAGGATTCGTCTCTTCCGGTATTGGGGGTTGATATCACGCTGTGTCTAGGAGATTCATTACACAAAGTCCCTGGCTAGGGCAAGCGAGATAGACTAGTTGGTTTCCACTGTTATCTCAGGTGTTCTGGGCTACACTCCGGCACGACTTGTACCGCTATTAGGTGACTGACATTTACCGCCCCCCTAGGCCCCCCATGCGATGTTATTAGCCAAACAGACCGGACTGTACGGAGACTGTCACATTCAGGCTCAGTAGGAGTTCAGATGGGTTTACCTCGTCGGTCTTCTTATTGGCATCTACCTAGGGACCGTTACGTACAACTAGTGCCGCTTGCGGTCTGTAGTTAAACCCATTGCCAGCGTAGTGTCGAGTCTTCAGATTCCCACACAGAGGGTTATTCGCCTTTAGGCAAAATGAGTAGAGGTCACATGGTTTTGCGACAGGGTTCGTTCACATCCGCGCACTTGTGCACGTTTGGTGTCCGGACAGCTTATACTAGCGGGCTTTGGTTTAAGCCAGATCCTAGTATATGTTTTGGGATTGGTTTTATCTCTTTGTATTCGTGTTCCTTGGAACACGGATACGGGTGTGTATGCACAGTTGACTGAGACAGAGGCAGAGGATTTTCATTAGGGTTAATGACCATTGTCTTTTTCTTAACCCTAATGTTTATGTGTGAAATATGATTTATTAATATTAGTTAATTATAATTGTGTATGGTTAGGGTTGTTGACCATTTGACTATGGTTGACATGTCGACCTATGTTGGCAATTTGACCATCAACATTTCATATGAAAGATGCTTTTTGATCCTTGCAAAAGTATTTAATGTGAAATGATAATGGTCATTTCTTGATTAACCATCACAATTATCTTTAGCTAATTATTTATTTATCATAATTCACATATATGTGAGAAGGGTGGCATTATTCTTCTCATTCTATCATTCTCATTCTCTCTCCTCCTCTTCCTCTCTCTCTAGCTCTCCCCTCTCATTATTTGAGAACCATTTGAGCTTTTGATAAATCGCTCAAAAATACTCTCTACTGTTTCTAAGGTCCTAGGTTTAGCACACCAAGCACCTTAGTTACTTCTAGTTTGAGGTTGGAGCCAAAGGTAGAGGCCCTCGGGTGGATCTTTCTTCGGCAAGAGAAGGCGACGATGAGAACCCGTTCTTTCACTCCAAGGAGCAAGAAGAGAAGGACCTGAAGACCTTGGTATAACCCCTTTTCCGAGTAGCTAACTCTTTTAGCTTGTTAGTTAGTTTATGTTTAGAAAAGATCCCTCCTTTAGCTAGTCCATGTTGCCTAGTTTTGTAAAAATCCGATTTTTCATAACGTTTCCGCCTCCCCGCAAGCACCGGGGTGGGCAACGTGGACTTACAGTGCTATCAGAGCCTAGTTAAACACAAACTAACTAGTTAGCAAAGTATCTAGAACTTCGATCGGAAAAAATCGCAATACATTTTTGAAAAACCCTAACTAATAAATCATACACTAAAAATCAGCTCAGGGTTTTTACAGAACACCCAAGAAAAACGAACCAGCAAGTCGACCAACTCACCGTGGAACCGTGGCAAGAGCATGCTCTTGCCGCGGATCCACGGCCGAGTTGACTCGGCCGTGGGTCATTTTTCCTGCAGTGTTCTTCTGTTGCTGTTTTGTGATTTTTGAGATGGTTTGTTTCTGCCCAGATTTTCCAGAGAACAAGTTAGTTTTTGGTGTGGTCATAAATCCGTATTTTGATCGAACTTCTTTACACTTTGTCTAATGGGTTATATCTGCGATGTGATATATGTATTGAACGTCTACTAATCGCTATACGTTGATTAGTGGGGGTTATACATATCTGTGATCTGTAATGTTGATGGTTTGTGTATACGAATTCGTTGGATTGTCGCGGATGAATAGCCGGGGGGTTGTGAGATGAGAGTTTTCTTATTCTTTCAATTCATGTAATATGTATATTGATGTAATATTTATTTGTATGGCCGCACAACCGGGTTGGGGTTGTAGCCGTCATTGTATAATTTTTTTTACTGTTTTTTCTCCTAGGATAGACCCAAGGAGGTTGCTTCGCTTCGGGTTGTTAGCGGGTAGTTTGCCGCACCCGTAGGGATCTAGGGTGGGGTTTGGCTATTCATCGCGACCGTGTAATCCGTTCTTCGTTACAGGCTCGTACGGAGTGCGGATTCCTAGTATATCCAATATGTTCATCTGTGATCTGGAATGGCTATCATTGCATGTGACGAATGTTTATATATATATATGATATCTATTTAAGCGTTGCTTATATTTTGCATCCGTGCTAGTCCAGCCTCGCTCTGTCGTTAGTTAAGTAACCAAACGGGTGATGACGGGACCCCGTGGCGAATGCGGATGGCATAAGCGTACGTCATATTTTCGTTGTTTTCTGCAATGGTAGGATTAATTGATGGGACGCATTAAGATTAATGCAAGAAAAATAAACCAAGTAAAAGTCGTTGGAACACTTTCAAAACCACTCGGTTCTTTTCAAAACCAAATTTTAAATGCGGAGCTTGAACCACTCCTTTTGAAAGCTATCTCGTTCCTTCGATTATATCAAGTTCACTACGTTCACGGTTTCGCCAAAACCATTCGTAGCCCTCCGTTGTTTCACATGAATGGTCAATAAGTATTCAAGCTATGTTTGTTGGCCAAAGTCAAGGCATAGTGATTAGTAGCTATTGGGTATTCATGTGCAGTATAGATAGATGTGTTGGTTTGGGACAGTCGTTCTACCTTGTTGGCCAAATTCAAGGGTATGTGTGGGTGGGCTTAAATTAACCAGGAGAATGACGGGTAGAACTTGACATGTGACTTATGATTTGTTGGCCAAAGTCAAGGTCATAAGAGCAAGGGGCAAAAATCCACATCGGGAGTTTCAAAAGAAACTGAAACTTGCTAGCGCTGCATACCATTTGGAGTGTGATGATTCCGGTAGGATTCCTTCAGTTTTGTCACGCGATGATATTTGGATCCCGATCCTACTGTGAGTATATGCTACTCCTCCGGAACTTTCTCACTTAACGATCAATGCTATAAACCAAGTAGGTGTCTAGAAAGGTGTTAGCGGGGTTACGCCCACAGGGAAAAGAGGTTACATAATTAAGGAACTTCGCCAAAGGTTTGGAAAACCTCCCTCGAAGTACCGACACTGGCCTGGCTGAACGGTTAAGCAAGAATTGTATGGTGAGATTGATCCCGACTAGTTCTTCCTTTATGGTTCGAGGAGGTATACGAGGGACAGTGGGATTCATCCTGTTTAGACAAATTAAAAACCACTCTAAACTTGCAAGAGCATCATGCTAAAGTGTTTCTTCTCTCTCTCCTAATCGCAGCGACCAAATATCATGACTGGACTTAAGTTACTTCTAAATAAAAACATATTGAAAGGGCCAAACTACAAATATTGGCTCAGGAATGTCAAAATGGCAATCACTTATGACAAGTTGGGGTATCTTCTTACCACCAAAGCTCCCCCTGTCCCAGGTCCCAAAACCAGCGTCGTTGATAGGGAAATCCTTAAGACCTGGGAAATCGACCGCGTGAAGGCCAAGTGCCTCGTGCTTTCCTCTATGGACAATGAACATCAGAGGAGGCACGAGAATATGGACCTCGAATCCATATTTCTCCATACAAAAGAGCTGTATGGAGAGCAATCCCGTATTGCCAGATACTAAGTGTCGAAAAGGCTGTTTTCAGCGAGATTGGCCGTCGGATCATCGGTAGCGGAACACGTGCTTAAGATGATTTGCTACATAGAGGAGTGTTAGTTATATGTATGCCCTAGAGGCCATTACTGTACATAGGATGTATATTGTAGTGGATGCTTGGACATATATAAGGAGGACTTTCTTCTCCACATGATAGTATGCTATCTGGTTGCTCTTTACCTTAACGTGTACACTAGTTTTCTCTCTGTTACATGTTGGTAAAGCCCTTAGGATGTGTACTTGACTACCTGGACTATGATGCGGATTATACTGGTGGGGACATGGTAGTCCATAAGTACATCCTTCAAGGTCCCTAGTCGTGTGTCACAACCCGAAAGTACGGAACATGACCGGCACTTAAACTACGAACGTCTCGAGGCGTACGTAATCTAAGTAAACCGAAAACCCAGAAATCCAAACCAAGAAATGTAGTAGAGTGAAGGAAAACCAATTTAAAATTAAGTAGTTTTAATAGCATAAGCCGAGTTATGCGGTTTTAAAAACATCAAGTATTTCCTGAAAATTTCGGCAGAGTCTCCTTTCTAAATACTGGCTCCCAAACGCGATACAACATGAATAGTATACGAAATCAATAAAAAAGGCATCCCCAAGCTGGAGCTAGCTCTTCGTCAATCGACGGTCACAACCACACAAGCAATATACAACGCCAAAGGGCGAGGATCAAAACTCAAAAGGAACTCAAAACAACAAGAAAACCATAGAAATACAAAGCGCGACTCTAAGGTCAAAAGAATAACATCACTGGTCTCTATCTCAAAAATAACACATTTTTGGTTGATGGAACTTCTAGATACAACAGAATAATGATATACAAGATATATAATGGGGGTACGATACAAGTAAACCCACCTACTAGCAAATCACCCGAAGGAAACTATGCCCGCAAAGCCGTAATGAAACCTGTATGGCAAACCTGCAAGAAACTGGGGCACAACGGGGGTGAGTTGCCAACTCGTGAATAGAAAAACATCTACGGAAAGAAATCGCAAAAATAACGCAACCTAGGTCAATGATCATGATATATCCTCAATTATATATATAACATGCAACCTAAAACAAGGCTAGGGTAAATATCTAACCCGAGTGTAATCTCATGTGCCCGTGTCAGTGCCTCAGGTAGCAAAATATCAAATGAATGAGGTATGAATGCATGAAAACAGAATACATGTAAGTGAAGAAATGTTTTCATAATTTAGTGAGATTCCCTTGGTATTTTTTAAAATGAGGTATCATAATGAAATCAGCATAAAACAGTGCGTAGCATCGGCACAAAACGTAATCCCAATATCTCGATATCTCTGTATCACAGTCTCTGTACCTCAATATCTCGAAATCTCAATGTGTCAATCATAATATCTAAGGCGCCGTCAGTCCAGACCAGCCCCTACCATCCATCTCAAGACCACGACGGTATCCTCCGGATATCCGACGCGTCGGGTAAAATCACCGGTAGGTAGTGCTCCACTGCCAGGCTCACATCATCATCATCACGCGCTTCTTGCCCCGGGGTACCTTATCGGGTACACCATGTACCCGAAACGGTTCATCCGTCTCCTCGAATCGGGTCTCGAAATCCATCAGCAAACTCATGGTGGACGACTCATACATCATGGGAAAAACCGCACTTTTTTTATTTAAAAAGAGAGAAATTAGTTTATATAAGTTTTGCGGTTCCCCCCCCCCCAAATCCAGAAAATCTCATGGAAATCCGAATCCAAATCATCAATAGCATGTAAAACCATGAATATAGGCATAACAATGAATAACAGTATGCATGAAGTGACAAGTAATAACTACAATGTTAAGCTGGCATATAAGGCAGGTACACTAATATCATGTCAAATTACTAACTAACAAGATAAGTCAAGCAATAATATTTTCTAAGGTGTACGTGACATGGCAATTACCGATGAAGATGTGTGTGAGCCGGCAAGTAAGTGTACGTGGTACATACGCATCATCGGGAATGGTTCTGGTGTCCTAACAATATGATATCAACATTGCAATAAGAAATTATAACATAAGTATGCGATGCGAAGCGAACCACAATAATAAGCGGGAGCTGAATACTAGATGCAACTGTAACTAACCTGCATTAATCTAATATAAGTCCTACAAATTGTGCCATTTGAAATAACACGAATCATGGGGTTTTGAAAATAGGGGCTATGGTGTTTTTATGAAAAGATATGTCTTTTGAAATATCCGTAGGATCCCTTGGGCTGTCTTTTAAAATACCCACGATTCGCTAGTTTTTGAAATAGGTAAGAATCAAATCTAATCTAACAACTAAACTAAACTAAATGGCTAAGCTAACAAGCTGGACTACCGGTAAGGAAACCGCCTAACATCTGAGTTGATACATATACATACCTGTATATATATTAGTCGGTGATCCCGCCTCAATAATATCATATCCGATACCATATCTATAATCAGACATCCCAAGTCAAGAGTGTGGATCAATCATCAATATATAGCTCGTACGTAAATCCGTCGTACGGCATCCCAAATCGGGGCACGGGTCAATATCACATGCATCAAACTATTCATCTGGTATCCACATTATCAAATATCATGATCGGGGTACTGATCTACGTCTAGTACAATATTGATACCGCCTAAGTATGCATGCACATGTGTGAAACACTATTTCAAGGACCAGCTACAACGTCATGCCGTATCTCAAATACGAACCCTGCTATATCACCGATCTCACGGCCTCTATCAAATCTCATCGACTCATCTTAAATCCCAAGTACTATCCTCAAATCCGTACGTGAACACATAGTCCCATACCCATGTGAACACATAACAATAAAGAATCTCATGAGCACATATAAATAGGAATGTATGCAAGTATGTATGTGTGTATGTATAGTGCAAGCTTACCCTAGGGTTCGCAACACTAAAATAATCCAACACACCGATATCCATCCTAAACATCGTTATTAATCCCAAATAACATATAATAATTGTTGGTATGTATACGCATCCGTATACACCACCACGGACTGCGGGGGTGTTATACGCCATCCACCCGACTTCTCCCCGTAGATATAAATCTACTCACCTGGTCCTCGCTCGCCGGTGCCGACGTTGCCACGCGCTTGCTTGTCGTCTTGAAGTCCACATGGGGTACCTACATATCATAACGCACCGTATCGCATTAAAAATCCGACTCATGACCAAAACTACTCACGAATCCCACATAGGTCAAAACCTTTGGTTGCTTTCACACATCAACCCAAAAACCCTCGACGTCGGCGTACAAACGCCAAACCTTCGAGAAAAACCCAAATACACTTATTTGCACATTCACGAACACTAATTTTAATATAAACAAGGTTAAAACTCACAAAAACCCCAAATTCACTTTAAAAGTCATTTTTCCGAAAATCTAGCAAGCACAATTCGCCGTTTTTGCACAAAACATGATATTTTAACAATTCTAGTGACCAAGATGATAACTTAATATCTTAATTATGCCATAGAAACCATTACATAAATTTTAAACCCATAATTTAAGTCGATTTCGAAAACCTAGTTTGCAATATTAACCAATTTTAACAATTTTATAGCAAAAATGCACAAACTACAATCTAACTTGGAATTTCAGGAACTAACGGCATTAAACCACTCAATATAATATTAATAATGCTATGAAACCATAATTACATTTTAATTTAAGACATTCAATAATTTTCCAAAAATCTAGTAAGCAAAATAGCTTAAATATTACAATTTCAACTTAACAATTTACAACTAACAATTTGATTATGTTTCACATTCCACAAAAAGAAGAATTCCACTTGCAACCATAATCATACAACAAAAGCCTAACTATAATCCAAAACCATCCACTTGAATTTCTAAACTTGAATTCAAAACCCTTTTATTTATATTTTCTTTTAAACACCTAAACAAGTTTGCTTGAAACATACAACTAACAATTAACAAATATGGAAGAATTTTTATACCTCATGATCAAGAGATCAACATGAAAATCATAGCCTCTAAAATGCCAAATTTCCTCCAAGATCCATGCTAGCTTGGGTAAAGAAATAATGGGTAGGAGTTAGATTTTGATTTTGTGGGATTTTTCGGTGGATTTTTGATGCATTTTGTGAGGGTTTTGATGAGGAATTGAGAGGGGAAATTGGGGCTGCTGTAGAGGGAGGCTCGGCCAGGTGAGGTGGGGAAGTGTGGGAGTGTGTGAGGTGGGGAAAAGTCAAGTGGGAAAGGTCCAAGTCCACCAAGGTCAAAGTCTAAACTCATTTTACCAATTTCTTTCTTTCTTATGTTTTCTTTTCTTTGTTTTAGTGAGATGAGAGGCCCAAGATGTTGGGCTGTCAAGAGGGGGCTCGGCCATGAGGTAAAAATGTGTTGTGTGTGAGTGCAAGTGGGAAAAACAAGAAGATAAATATTATACCCCCATTTCCATTAACACTAATTCACTATTTAAGCCTTTTTCTTCGATATTTTCTAACACCGTTTTGCAAAACCATTTCATTTCAAAAAGCACATGATAAAATTTTATTTAATGTGTCATGATGCATAAAATTTGTTTCAACTCATTCCAGTTTGTAATTTTTCCAATTAAATGTATTAGTGACGGCTTAAAATAATATTAAAATAATTAATTTCGGAAAATTTGAAATTTCACCAGTGGCTCAATAAACACCAAATACTAGCAATTACATAGCTAGAATATGTATATTTAGTTTTATAATAAAGATATTTGCATTTTGAGTTTTTACAGAAAACCACCTTATTTTACCGTTTTTTCGAAATTTTACCGAAACGATTTTCAAAACGTTACAATCTTCCCCCCTTAAAGAAATTCGGTCCCCGAATTTAAATTAAAACTTCCCCCAAATACATTTTTCTTTCAGCCAAAACCATCATATCGCCGGTGCTCCGAAATCATAAATACATAAACACATCATAGCGCAATGCATGCGCATGAGTAATGAGTAGATAACTCGAAATCAAAACTCCGTCAAGCATTCCGCAATCATCGGAGTCATGGTGAAAACACGAATGCCAAATCTCAAGCAAGACCGATATGCTGTAAATCGGAACTAAACATGCAAATATCAGGAGGAAATGCATGCCAAATCCTTTAAGTTGCTGTGCAATGCACATAACACTGCACATTGGCGGACGCTTATCATAAGAAAATAACTATATACATATATACCTTTGTTTGAAATGTACGTTCCGCCGTTTTAGGAAACAATTTAGAAGGGTTTTCCTTGTTTTAAACGTTTTGCGTCATATCAGACACGTAGGTAAATACTGAGACTATAGCTCGCTTTTTGGAATTCCCTTTAATAGCTATCAATGCATGCAAAATACATTCAGGTACTATCCTCTGACTAGTCATGCTTAGTACGAGAACACATCGCAATTATCATAAAAAAAACGTACTGCTCTATAAGAAATCAATCCCAAAATACGCGTATGAATACTATGTGCGCCTGGTGCGCACGACAATCAAAATCCATATACGTGCCATATAAGTGCACAGAAACAAGATCTAAGTGCATCGGGTGTGCACAAAGCATCTGTCGTAGGCAACGTGTGTGCCTGACAGCAAAATCAGCTGCATCTGACATGCACGAAAAAGTCTCAATTTAGTGCATCTGGTGTGCACCAAAATCGCATTTCAAGACATGCGCTCAACATGCGTGAAAACCCAAAACCAGGGGCATTCATCATGCACGAAATCATGAAATCCAACATCAAGCGCCGAACATGCGCAAAATCAAATCAGGTGCACAAGGTGCACAAAACAAATGTCGAGTATCACAATAGAAATCGAAGTCCAGTGCATCTAAGTGCACAAAAGGCGTATCACTGCACTGCAAGCATATATAAACTATACAGAGTGCAGGAACCAAATCGTGTGCGTGCATACGCAGAAAATCAACTCAAAGGTCTAAAACCGTAAAATCACAAACATGTGAAACCAAAGCACGAAAACGATATCAAGTGCAACACTGTGCAAAGGTCGTAAATCCTCAATCATCAAAATCAAATCATGCGAATAAATCACCCAAAACATCGAAATCAATAATGGCGGAATAGTACCGCTCAAGTGCATCCTCTAAGAATCTCAGCTAACTGTCGCGGTCACTAGTGGGATGTCTCGTCGATGATCATGAACTCTGGCCTGCTGGTGTGCATAACATGACCACTCCTGGGTCCAAGTCTTCTCATAATTTATTCCAGAAAGGTCCTGTCGAAATCTCTCCCAAATCTCGTCTCTGCCGAACTGTCCGGAAGTCATCGTCCCTTACTAGATCTGTTCTCGTTCTGGAACGGCTGCATACTCATCGCGATTCTTTCTGGAAGGTATATCCAAGTATAATGCCTTGGCATGCGTATCGCATCTCTAATGTCGTCAGAGGGGAACGTCATCATATCCAGATCTTGTATGAACCTCTTACTCCATTTTTCTCTAATGTCAACCGCTTCGGACTTGTCTCGTCGTGGCTGCATGGACTGAGCTCCAACGGCTAACCTCGTATCGGGAGTCTCCCAAGAAATGCATCTCACCACCTAGCATCCGAATTAAGTCGAGCCATCCGATCGAGTCGTCAAAACCACATAATCCCCCAAGAGCTCAACATCTTGGGCACAGTTTAATAGTATCGAGTACATACTACAGCATCGGTGGTCCAGCCGTAGAAGGGCAAACCTAAGCCTCACTAATGGCGCCGTAGAACTGCCGCAAACCCGAAGGTTCAAAAGATCTCATACGGTCATTAAGTCGAGTTAGGGTTTCATTCTTCTAGAGGGACCATAGAATTGCCTGCATGTCTTTCTGACTACTTTAAACTTGGAATAATAGGTTTCTGACATTCGATCGTCTATGTCGACTCCCAACGTCTCCGCGTAAAGTCATCTCTAGCTGGAATCAATCTATCTGATGACCTCGCATCGGGGTAGGCGAACGAACCACCTGTCCTAGTCATTCATCATCGGGTGACTAGCGACCTTCTATCATCTCTTCGTACTACTCGTCCCGCAATAGCTCCAACATATGGGGCGATATCTCGTCACTCGCAGCAATAACTGGCTCATTCGTCTGCACGCTGAACAGTGCCTCAATTATCATGAGTAAGCAATACACCAACGGTCATCAAAATCTGGCTGGCCTCTATCATTGGCTCAATCCTCTAGTGTCGATCAGCACATCCGAGTAACCTCATAAAGGCGATCCGCCAAACGCTCATGGCGCGGAAATACAGTAAAAAGACACATCTCCGCAATCGTGTGTCGCCGGAATTTCGCCCCGGTCAGTCCTCGTGACGAGCTCGTGCTGACTGCAACTCTAGCTGTAGCTCTCCCTGCCCGTAATCATGGCAGCAAAACCATAACTGGTACTGATGAGGCTAGATCGGAATGAATATAATACTGAGCAAAGAAATGTACATCCTAAGGCTTCTTAAGTGGAGTAGCGTATCGTAAATATGCCGCGGAACATACCTACGGTAGTCACTCTACTTTAGTCACCTATTCCATCAACCAAGTGTCATCTTACGCTCCGAAGGTAAAACCTAACGCTCTAATACCAACTTTGTCACGACCCGAAAGTACAGAACATGACCGGCACTTAAACTACGAACGTCTCGAGGCGTACGTAATCTAAGTAAACCGAAAACCCAGAAATCCAAACCAAGAAAAGTAGTAGAGTGAAGGAAAACCAATTTAAAATTAAGTAGTTTTAATAGCATAAGCCGAGTTATGCGGTTTTAAAAACATCAAGTATTTCCTGAAAATTTCGGCAGAGTCTCCTTTGTAAATACTGGCTCCCAAACGGGATACAACATGAATAGTATACGAAATCAATAAAAAGGCATCCCCAAGCGGGAGCTAGCTCTTCGTCAATCGACGGTCACAACCACACAAGCAATATACAACGCCAAGAGCGAGGATCAAAACTCAAAAGGAACTCAAAACAACAAGAAAACCATAGAAATACAACGCGCGACTCTAAGTTCGAAAGAATAACATCACTGGTCTCTATCTCAAAAATAACACATGTTTGGTTGATGGAACTTCTAGATACAACAGAATAATGATATACAAGATATATAATGGGGGTACGATACAAGTAAACCCACCTACTAGCAAATCACCCGAAGGAAACTATGCCCGCAAAGCCGTAATGAAACCTGTACGGCAAACCTGCAAGAAACTGGGGCACAACGGGGGTGAGTTGCCAACTCGTGAATAGAAAAACATCTACGGAAAAAAATCGCATAAATGACGCAACCTAGGTCAATGATCATGATATATCCTCAATTATATATATAACATGCAACCTAAAACAATTCTAGGGTAAATATCTAACCCGAGTGTAATCTCATGTGCCCATGTCAGTGCCTCAGGTAGCAAAATATCAAATGAATGAGGTATGAATGCATGAAAACAGAATACATGTAAGTGAAGAATTGTTTTCATAATTTAGTGAGATTCCCTTTGTATTTTTTAAAATGAGGTATCATAATGAAATCAGCATAAAACAGTGCCTAGCATCGGCACAAAACGTAATCCCAATATCTCGATATCTCTGTATCACAGTCTCTGTACCTCAATATCTCGAAATCTCAATGTCTCAATCACAATATCTAGGGCGCCGTCAGTCCAGACTGGCCTCTACCATCCATCTCAAGACCACGACGGTATCCTCCGGATATCCGACGCGTCGGGTAAAATCACCGGTAGGTAGTGCCCCCCTGCCAGGCTCACATCGTCATCATCACGCGCTTCTTGCCTCGGGGTACCTTACCGGGTCCACCATATACCCGAAACGGTTCATCCGTCTCCTCGAATCGGGTCTCGAAATCCATCAGCAAACTCATGGTGGACGACTCATACATCATGGGAAAAACCGCACTTTTTTTATTTAAAAAGAGAGAAATTAGTTTATATAAGTTTTTCGGTTTCCCCCCCCCCCAAATCCAGAAAATCTCATGGAAATCCGAATCCAAATTATCAATAGCATGTAAAACCATGAATATAGGCATAACAATGAATAACAGTATGCATGAAGTGACAAGTAATAACTACAATGTTAAGCTGGCATATAAGGCAGGTACACTAATATCATGTCAAATTACTAACTAACAAGCTAAGTCAAGCAATAATATTTTCTAAGGTGTACGTGACATGGCAATTACCGATGAAGATGTGTGTGAGCCGGCAAGTGTACATGGTACATACGCATCATCGGTAATGGTGCTGGTGTCCTAACAATATGATATCAACATTGCAATAAGAAATTATAACATAAGTATGCGATGCGAAGCGAACCACAATAATAAGCGGGAGCTGAATACTAGATGCAACTGTAACTAACCTGCATTAATCTAATATAAGTCCTACAAATGGTGCCTTTTGAAATAACACGAATCATGGGGTTTTGAAAATAGGGGCTAAGGTGTTTTTATGAAAAGATACGTCTTTTGAAATATCCGTAGGATCCCTTGGGCTGTCTTTTAAAATACCCACGATTCGCTAGTTTTTGAAATAGGTAAGAATCGAATCTAGTCTAGCAACTAAACTAAACTAAAGGGCTAAGCCAACAAGCTGGACTACCGGTATGGAAACCGCCTAACATCTGAGTCGATACATATATATATCTGTATATATATTAGTCGGTGATCTCGCCTCAATAATATGATATCCGATACCATATCTATAATCAGACATCCCAAGTCAAGTGTGCGGATCAATCATCAATATATAGCTCGTACGTAAATCCGTTGTACGGCATCCCAAATCGGGGTACGGGTCAATATCACATTCATCATACTATTCATCCGGTATCCTTTTTATCAAATACCATGATCGGGGTACTGATCTACGTCTAGTACAATACTGATACCGCCTAAGTATGCATGCACGTGTGTGAAACACTATGTCAAGGATCCTCTACAACGTCATGCCGTATCTCAAATACGAACCCTGCTATATCACCGATCTCACGGCCTCTATCAAATCTTATCGACTCATCTTAAATCCCAAGTACTATCCTAAAATCCGTATGTGAACACATAGTCCCATACCCATGTGAACACATAATAATAAAGAATCTCATGAGCATATATAAATAGGAATGTATGCAAGTATGTATGTGTGTATGTATAGTGCAACCCTACCCTAGGGTTTGCAACACTAAAATAATCCAACACACCGATATCCATCCTAAACATTGTTATTAATCCCAAATAACATATAATAATTGTTGGTGTGTATACGCATCCGTATACACCACCACGGACTGCGGGGGTGCTATACGCCATCCACCCGACTTCTCCCCGTAGATATAAATCTACTCACCAGGTCCTCGCTCGCCGGTACCGACGTCGCCACATGCTTGCTTGTCTTCTCGAAGTCCACATGGGGTACCTACATATCATAACGCACCGTATCGCATTAAAAATCCGACTCATGACCAAAACTACTCACGAATCCCACATAGGTCAAAACCTATGGTTGCTTTCACACATCAACCCAAATACCCTCGACGTCGGCGTACAAACGACAAACCATGGAGAAAAACCCAAATACACACATTTGCACATTCACGAACACTAATTTTAATATAAACTAGGTTAAAACTCACAAAAACCCCAAATTCACTTTAAAAGTCATTTTTCCGAAAATCTAGCAAGCTCAATTCGCCGTTTTTGCACAAAACATGATATTTTAACAATTCTAGTGACCAAGATGATAACTTAATATTTTAATTATGCCATAGAAACTATTACGTAAATTTTAAACCGACAATTTAATTCGATTTCGAAAACCTAGTTTGCAATATTAACCAATTTTAACAATTTTATAGCAAAATGCACAAACTACAATCTAACTTGGATTTTCATGAACTAACGGAATTAAACCACTCAATATAATATTAATAATGCTATGAAACCATAATTACATTTTAATCTAAGACATTCAATAATTTTCCAAAAATCTAGTAAGCAAAATAGCTTAAATATTACAATTTCAACTTAACAATTTACAACTAACAGTTTGATTATGTTTCACATTCCACAGAAAGAAGAATTCCACTTGCAACCATAATCATACAACAAAACCCTAACTATAATCCAAAACCATCCACTTGAATTTCTAAACTTGAATTCAAAACCCTTTTATTTATATTTTCTTTTAAACACATAAACAAGTTTGCTTTAAACATACAACTAACAATTAACAAATATGGAAGAATTTTTATACCTCATGATCAAGAGATCAACATAAAAATCATAGCCTCTAAAATGCCAAATTTCCTCCAAGATCCATACTAGCTTGGGCAAAGAAATAATGGGTAGGAGTTAGATTTTGATTTTGTGGGATTTTTCGGTGGATTTTTGATGCATTTTGTGAGGGTTTTGATGAGGAATTGAGATGGGAAATTGGGGCTGCTGTAGAGGGAGGCTCGGCCAGGTGAGGTGGGGATGTGTGGGAGTGTGTGAGGTGGGGAAAAGTCAAGTGGGAAAGGCCCAAGTCTACCAAGGTCAAAGTCTAATCTCCTTTTACCAATTTCTTTCTTTCTTATGTTTTCTTTTCTTTGTTTTAGTGAGATGAGAGGCCCAAGATGTTGGGCTTTCAAGAGGGGGCTCGGCCATGAGGTAAAAATGTGGTGTGTGTGAGTGCAAGTGGGAAAAACAAGAAGATAAATATTATACCCCCATTTCCATTAACACTAATTCACTATTTAAGCCTTTTTCTTCGATATTTTCGAACACCGTTTTGCAAAACCCCAATACATGTGGGGAGGCGGAATTTTCAAAAACGAACTTGTTTAGTGAACAAACATCGACTAACCGCTTGAATCGAAGCTAAACGATAACTAACTAAAAACATAGAGTTTCTATGCTACTATGTTTAGGGATTATACCTAACGAATCGTGTCCTTCGTCTTTGCGAACTCCACCTCCTACTCGGCCTTCTCGAAGTAGTAGACGATCCACCCGAGAGCTTTACTCCAAGCTTAGCCTCTAAACTTGAGGCAACTAAACTTCTCTAAGTGCTAATCAAAGAAGCTAGGTGAAATATAGAGAGGGTTATGGATTAAGTAGTCTAACTAATCCTTGTACTCAACACATGAGAGGGGAGGATTAGGGTTTGAAGAGGGAGAGCTTGAGGAGAGAGAAGGTGAGGATAATAGTGAAGTGAGAAGAATGAGTTATCATAATATATATCAAGCATTTCTTTTTAACAAGAAAAGAAAAGAAATCATTTTACAACCATGCTTGATAAATATCTTGTGGTGATTCATCTCCATGAGTCATTAAGCAATTATGAAGCATTAATGACATGGATGAATCATCCATATGACTCACTAATCTCATTCAATGTATATGCCACCTCAAACTCCTTAGTCACCATCTTCTAGAAGCTTCTCGCGCAATTACGAGAATGCCCCTCCTTTCCACAAAAATACGGAAAAACTTTAGACTGTATAAATCCAATAACCGGATACCAGTAACTGGCTTAAACCAAAGCCGACTGGTAAAAACTGTCCGAAAGTCGTACGTGCGAAAACACATGTATGCGTCCGAACACTTGTCGTAAAACCATACGACCTCTATATCGTTTCGCCTGGAGTAGGGAAACTCTCTGTGTGGGACTCTAGAGACTCGACTACTACGCTGGCAGTGGGTTTAACCACAGACCGCAAGCGGCACTAGCTGTACGTGACGGTCCCCAGGTAGATGTCGATAAGAAGGCCGATGAGGGAACCCATCCGAACTCCTACTGAGTCTGATGTGACAATCTCCGTACAGTCCGGTCCGTTCGTCTTAGACTATCGCATATCGGGCCTAGGGGCGGCAAGCGTCAGTCCCCTAATAGCGGTATAAGTCGTGTCGGAGCGAAGCCCATTACACCCTGAGAAACTACTGGAACCTACCAGCAAATCTCGCTTGCCCTGGCCAGGGACTTTGCGTAATGGCTCTCTGACACAGCGCGATATCAACTCCCAATACCGGGAGAGACGAATCCTGTCTAACCGCCACTGCCTCCAAGTGCTCGGGACTGCACCCAACTGCTACCTGTTTGCACGACTCCTTTGAGCCGTGGTAGGGTAGCAATCTAAGAACAGTGGTACACACTCGAGGCGAAGTAGCAGTGTCAAGTCTGCGGACTATGCTGTACTCATGTCACCTGGGAACTGTTCACTGACGACTGGTATAAAACCAACCAACAGTCCCCTGTGAGTCCTGTCCGGTGTACCCGTAACCTAACGAGCACCTGCATACTATCTCCAGTACGACGTACTGACGGCTGTGGGACAGACCATCTCCCCAACTGGGATGAGAAGCGTACACACTAGTCTACTCCGGAGTATCGATGCTCTGTCTCGATAATCCAACGACCAGGGACCTGAATAAGGATGTGCTTATAGACTACCCAGCCCCCACTAGTGTGACTGCCATCACAACGCTGGTAGTCAAGCAAGATCCTAAGAGCTCTATGAATACGTATACTCACATATTAAGATAGAAAAACCAAGTAGCATACTACCATGTTTAGCAAGACTGTTATATACATGTGAATATCCCAAGCTTCCATTAAGTAATATACAAACTAGTATGATACAGTAATGGCCTTCTAGGGCATAAACACTAACAATCTCCCACTTGCACTAGGGCCATGTACTGGCATATCGAAGACCAATGATCTCGAGTAGCCTCTCGAACTGAATCTGAGGTAGGGCCTTCGTGAATGGATCAGCAATGTTCTCTTCAGAAGCAACTCTCCGAACCTCGATCTCCTGACAATCAATGATCTCCCTGATCAGGTGATACCGCCTCAAGATGTGTCTGGACTTCTGATGGGACCTTGGTTCCTTCGCTAAAGCTATAGCTCCGTTGTTGTCGCAATACAGAGGTATTGGATCAACTATGGTAGGAACTACCTGAAGTTCTGTTAGGAACTTCTTCATCCAGACTGCTTCTTTTGCGGCATCGCAAGCAGCTATATACTCCGCTTCCATCGTCGAGTCAGCAACGGTGTCCTGCTTGGAGCTCTTCCAGCACACCGCCCCTCCATTGAGGGTAAAGACATAACCTGACATGGACTTGGAATCGTCCTTATCACTTTGGAAGCCGAAATCAGCAAAGGCCTCCAACCTGAGGTCTTTTCCGCCGTAAACCAAGAACATCTCCTTAGTCCTTCTCAGGTACTTGAGAATGTTCTTTACTGCTATCCAGTGCTTCTCCCCTGGGTTTGACTGATACCGGCTTACCACGCTCAGTGCGTAAGCTACATCTGGTCTGGTGCACAACATCGCATACATTATAGAGCCTACCGCAGAAGCGTAGGGTATAATAGACATGCGTTCCCTTTCCAAATCAGTCTTGGGAGACATCTCTTTGGAGAGGGTGATTCCGTGACAAGCCGGTAGATTACCGCGCTTAGAATCTTCCATACTGAATCTTTTCAGTACAGTGTCGATATACCTGGACTGCGAATTTCCCAACATCCTCTTGGATCTATCACGATAGATCCGGATCCCTAGAATGTAAGAGGCATAACCCAGGTCTTTCATGGAGAACCTGTGTGACAAGAATCCTTTGACAGATTGTAGCATAGGAATGTCATTTCCTATCAATAGAATGTCATCCACGTACAAGACGAGGAATACGACACTTCTGGCTACAACTTTACTATATATACACGGTTCATCTGGATTTTTGATAAAGTCATATTCTTTGACTGTCTCATCAAAACAGATGTTCCAACTCCGCGATGCCTGCTTTAGTCCATAAATGGACTTAAGCAGCTTGCATACTTTCCCGCTGCTCCCACTCTGATTGAAACCCTCTGGCTGATCCATATAGACGCACTCTTCTACATTTCCATTCAGAAAAGCCGTCTTTACGTCCATTTGCCAAATTTCATAATCATGGAAGGCAGCAATAGCAAGAAGGACCCGAATGGATTTGAGCATAGCCACTGGAGAAAAAGTTTCGTCATAGTCCAAACCAGGTCTTTGACGAAAACCCTTTGCAACAAGTCTAGCCTTATAGGTTTCCACCTGTCCATCTACACCAATCTTTTTCTTGAAGATCCATTTGCATCCTATGGGTTTTACCCCATCTGGAGCAAAGTACAAATTCCATACTTTGTTGGTGTACATGGACTCCATTTAGGTCCGCATTGCATCTAGCCATCGTACCGAGTCACCGCTCTGGATGGCCTGCTGGAAGTCAGTAGGTTCATCATCATCTATGATGCAATCCTCTCTATCCCCATCTATGAGAAAACCGTAGTATCTCTGAGGCGGATGAGACGGCCTACTACTCCTGCGGAGGGGTGCGGGAATGTCCAGTACTTCTTGAACTTCCGGTTCTACCAAACTTTCAGTAGCAGTTTGTGGTTCTGGAATTTCTTCCAGTTCTACTACGCTCCCACTCTTCTGATTTTCTAAAAATTCAGTTTCTAAGAAGTGGGCATGACGAGAAACAAAAACCTTTTGTTCCTCTGCGTAATAGAAATAATATCCCTTGGAGTTCTTTGGATATCCCACAAGCTTACACTGTACTGATCGTGCCTCGAGCTTGTTCGAATGCTGCTTTTTTACAAAAGCTGGACACCCCCATGTCCTAAAATGTTTTAGACAGGGTTTCTTCCCACTCCACATCTGATATGGTGTGGTAGGCACAGTCTTGGTTGGAACCTGGTTCAAAAGATATGCCGCTGATTCTAGCGCATAACCCCAGAAAGATCGCGGTAACTCAGCATTACTCATCATGGATCGTACCATATCCAATAGGGTTCGATTCCGTCTCTCCGATACACCGTTGTGCTGTGGAGTGTATGGAGGAGTAAGCTGAGAGAGAATTCCTTTCTCTTTTAGGTAACCTAGGAACTCGGCACTTAAGTATTCTCCACCTCGATCAGATCTCAGTGTCTTAATACTTTTGCCTGTTTGGTTTTCCGCTTCACTCTTGTATTCCTTGAATTTCTCAAAGGCCTCAGATTTATGCTTCATTAAGAAGACATGTCCAAACCTAGAGAAATCATCTGTAAAAGTAATGAAGTAGGAATAACCACCTCTCGCATTTGTAGACATTGGACCACATACATCGCTGTGTATGAGTCCTAAGAGCTCGCTCGCTCTTACTCCTTGTCCGGTAAATGGAGTCTTTGTCATCTTTCCTTTGAGACAAGATTGACAAGTGTCATAGGTTTGATATTCAAACGAGTCCAAATATCATTCTCTATGCAACTTAGTCAACTTTCTCTCATTGATGTGACCCAGTCTACAATGCCATAAGAAAGCTTTATTTAAATCTTGAGACTTTCTTTTTAGTGTGTTCTGGACATTGAAAATTTGGAGTTGGTTTAAAACATATATACCGTTATTTAGTGTACCGGACCCAATCAAACCATGATTAAGGTGGATGTTGACAACATCTCTTACAAACGTGAAATCATAACCTTTATTTGATAACAAAGAAACTGATATGATATTACACGTTAAGCTTGGTACAAAATAATAGTTATGTAAAACCAAAATCTGACCACTCGTCAATCCTAGGTGATAATCCCCGACGGACGCAACTCCCACGCTAGCTCCGTTAGCAACCTTTAGGGTCATATCACCTTCCTTCAGCACTCTAAGGTTTCTCAGTGCCTGCAATGAATTGCAAATATGAGATCCTGATCCGGTATCCAATATCCAGGAAGTAGAGTTGATCGACAGACAATTCTCAATTACAAACACACCTGAAGTCGAAGCCACAGCTTGCTTCGGTTCCTGGTTCTTGGCGTTCCACGCCTTGCAATCCTTCTTCCAGTGCCCTTTCATATGACAATGGAAGCACTCATCCTGGCCAACTACCGGTACCGCAAACTTTTTCTTTCCCTTCCCTCCCACCTTACTAACACCTCCTCTAGGTTTGTTGGCGGCCTTCTTCTTCCTTCCTTTGGCCCTAGCCTTGGACCCGGAAGAAGATGCACCGCTAACAAACATAGCGGGTGTTTCCCTTGCTTTCTGCAAGGTGCCCTCTGCACTCCTTAACATGTTCAGGAGTTCCGGAAGTTCAACTTCTTTTCTTTGAAGGTTGAAGTTCAGGATAAACTGGGCGTAGGTGTGAGGAAGGGACCGGAGAATAAGGTCTGTATAGAGCTCATTATCCAAAGTCGTCCCAAGGTCTGCGAGCTCTTCAATATAGCCGATCATCTTTAGGACATGTTCTTCCACTGATGACCCGACAGCCAACCTCGCTCGAAACAAGTTCTTAGAGGTCTCGTATCTTGCTATACGAGATTGCTCTCCATAAAGTTCCTTTGTATGGAGAAATATGCCATCTAGGGTCATATCATCGTGCCTCCTCTGATGTTCATTGTTCATTGAGGCAAGCACGATGCACTTGGCTTTCGCGCAATCTAAATCCCAGGTTTTGCGGATTTCCTTATCCGCATTGCTGGTTTTGAGACCAGGGACAGCAGGTGCCGTAGCTGTGAGGACGTACCCCAATTTGTCATAGGTCAAAGCCATTTTGACATTCCGCAGCCAATCTTTATAGTTTGGCCCTGTCAGTATATTTTTCTCTAAAAGTAACTTAAGTCCAGTCATTTTCAGGCTTGCTGCAATTATAGGAGAGAGAAGAAAACTCTTTAGCATGATGCTCTTGCAAGTTTAGAGTGGTTTTTAGTTTATCTAAACTGGATGGCTCCCACTGTTTCTCGAATCCTTCCTCAAACCATAAAAGAAGAATTAGCCAGGACTATTCTCACTGTACAATACTTGCTTAACCGTTCAGCCAGGCTGGTGTCGGTACTTCGAGGGAGGTTTTCCAACGCTTTCGCGAAGTTCGTTAATTAAATAACCTCTTTTCGCTGGGGGCGTAACCCCGCTGACACTTTTCTGGACACCTACTAGGTTTATAGCATTGATCGTTAAGTGACGAATATCCTGATAAGTAGCATATACTCACAGTAGGATCGGGATCCAAATATCATCGTATGATAATGTTGAAGGAATCCTACCAACATTCATCAAACTCCAAATGGTATGCATCTCTTTGCAAATTTCAATTTCTTTAGAAATTCCCGATATTGATTTTTGCCCCATGTTCTTATGATCTTGACTAAGGGCCAACAAATCATAAGTCACATGTCAAGTTCTGCCCATCATTATCCTGTTGATTTGAACCCATCCGTATACTCTTGACTAAGGGCCAAACAAAGTAATACGAGTGTCCCAAACCAACTCATATATCTATGCAACAAATGAATACCCCAGCAGCTACCAATCACTATGTCTTGACTAAGGGCCAAACAAACATAGCTTGAATACTACTGACCATTCATAAGAAATGACGGAGGGCTACGACTGGTTTTGGCGAAACCGTGAACGTAGCGAACTTGATATAATCGAAGGAACTTGATAGCTTTTATAAGGAGTGGTTAAAGCTCCGCATTTAAAAATATCTGTTTTAAAATTAACCGAGTGGTTTCTTTTAAATTGTTCCAACGATTTAAACTTTTGGTTTATTTTCTTTGCATTATAGATAATGCGTCCCATCATTAACCTATCATTGCAGAAACAACGAAAATACAACGTCCTCTTATGCCATCCGCATTCGCCACGGGGTCCCGTCATCACCCGTTAGGTTACTTAACTAACGACAGAGCAGGGGCTGGGCTAGCGCGGGTGTAAAACATAAGTGACGTCTAAATAGCTATCATATATAGATATTGTACATTCGTCAGACGCAATAATAGGCATTCCAGATCACAGATGAACTTTATTGGATTTGCAAGCAATCCGTGTTTGTTTTGAGCCTGCAACAAAATACGGATTACACAGTTGTGATGAATAGCCATTACCCCACCCACGACCCCTATGGGTGCAGAAAACTACCCGCCCGGCAGTTTGTGCACCCCACCTTGGGTCTGTCCTAGGAGCAAAAACAGTAAAAAGAAATAATACAACGGTGGCTACAACCGCAACCTGGATGTGCCCCGCAAAATAATATTACAACAAATTACATTTACATCAAATGAATTAAATGATAACCCATCACATAACCCCGGCTATACATCACAACAGTCCAACACAGTTCATATGCACAAACAGATAAAATCCATTTCAGAAATGTGCAACCCCCTGCCAACTGACATACTAGCAGTTAGGGGAGGTTTACGAACACATTATACAATCACAGATATAATCCAACAAGCAAATACTGTATAATTTCGATCGATTAAACACTTTTAATTTTGCTCCAATACTGCTCAGCAAATCTGAAACCTGAGCAAAAATTAAATATTCCAGAAAATCCCAAATATCACAAAGAACCAACACAGGAAAATTGGGTTCATGACTCGGCCACTCGGCGGTGGAACCGCGGCGGACCGGTGGGATCTGCCGCGTTTCCGCGGCACTTTAGCCGAATCATGTGCCCAATTTTCTTGTCTACTGTCTGTTTAAGCTTTCTGAACTTCCCTGAAAAATTTTAGGACTTCATTTAAAAATCGACAGAAACTTGTGTTTTCGGGTTTCTCCGGTTTCGTTTTTTCCGTTCGAAATTCATACAAATTTGCAAGTAAGTTATTTATTGTTTAGTGAGGCTCTGATACCACTGTAAGTCGATGTACAACACACCAATACTTGTGGGGAGGCGGAATTTTCAAAAACGAACTTGTTTAGTGAACAAACATCGACTAACCGCTTGAATCGAAGCTAAACGATAACTAACTAAAACCATAGAGTTTCTATGCTACTATGTTTAGTGATTATACCTAACGAATCGTGTCCTTCGTCTTTGCGAACTCCACCTCCTCCTCGGCCTTCTCGAAGTAGTAGACGATCCACCCGAGAGCTCTACTCCAAGCTTAGCCTCTAAACTTGAGGCAACTAAACTTCTCTAAGTGCTAATCAAAGAAGCTAGGTGAAATATAGAGAAGGTTATGGATTAAGTAGTCTAACTAATCCTTGTACTCAACACATGAGAGGGGAGGATTAGGGTTTGAAGAGGGAGAGCTTGAGGAGAGAGAAGGTGAGGATAATAGTGAAGTGAGAAGAATGAGTTATCATAATATATATCAAGCATTTCTTTTTAACAAGAAAAGAAAAGAAATCATTTTACAACCATGCTTGATAAATATCTTGTGGTGATTCAACTCCATGAGTCATTACGCAATTATGAAGCATTAATGACATGGATGAATCATCCATATGACTCACTAATCTCATTCAATGTATATGCCACCTAAACCTCCTTAGTCACCATCTTCTAGAAGCTTCTCGCGCAATTACGAGAACGCCCCTCCTTTCCGCAAAAATACGGAAAAACTTTAGACTGTATAAATCCAATAACCGGATACCAGTAACTGGCTTAAAGCAAAGCCGACTGGTAAAAACTGTCCGAAAGTCGTACGTGCGAATATACACGTATGCGTCCGAACACTTGTCGTAAAACCATACGACCTCTATATCGTTTCGCCTGGAGTAGGGAAACTCTCTGTGTGGGACTCTAGAGACTCGACTACTACGCTGGCAGTGGGTTCAACCACAGACCGCAAGCGGCACTAGCTGTACGTAACGGTCCCCAGGTAGATGTCGATAAGAAGGCCGATGAGGGAACCCATCCGAACTCCTACTGAGTCTGATGTGACAATCTCCGTACAGTCCGGTCCGTTCGTCTTAGACTATCGCATATCGGTCCTAGGGGGGCGGCAAGCGTCAGTCCCCTAATAGCGGTATAAGTCGTGTCGGAGCGAAGCCCATTACACCCTGAGAAACTACTGGAACCTACCAGTAAATCTCGCTTGCCCTGGCCAGGGACTTTGCGTAATGGCTCTCTGACATAGCGCGATATCAACTCCCAATACCGGGAGAGACGAATCCTGTCTAACTGCCACTGCCTCCAAGTGCTCGGGACTGCACCCAACTGCTACCTGTTTGCACGACTCCTTTGAGCCGTGGTAGGGTTGCAATCTAAGAACAGTGGGACACACTCGAGGCGAAGCAGCAGTGTCAAGTCTGCGGACTATGCTGTACTCATGTCACCTGGGAACTGTTCACTGACGACTGGTATAAAACCAACCAACAGTCCCCTGTGAGTCCTGTTCGGTGTACCCGTAACCTAACGAGCACCTGCATACTATCTCCAGTACGACGTACTAACGGCTGTGGGACAGACCATCTCCCCAACTGGGATGAGAAGCGTACACACTAGTCTACTCCGGAGTATCGATGCTCTGTCTCGATAATCCAACGACCAGGGACCTGAATAAGGATGTGCTTGTAGACTACCCAGCCCCCACTAGTATGACTGCCATCACAACGCTGGTAGTCAAGCAAGATCCTAAGAGCTCTATCAATACGTATACTCACATATTAAGATAGAAAAACCAAGTAGCATACTACGATGTTTAGCAAGACTGTTATATACATGTGAATATCCCAAGCTTCCATTAAGTAATATAGAAACTAGTATGATACAGTAATGGCCTTCTAGGGCATAAACACTAACATGATTCTCGCGATTTGTATCATTGGATGGTTATATGAGATATAGCCGGGTTACCGAATCAAGTGTTGATTCGATACATTGATACACTAAATATTAGTCGGTTATATGCAGTATGACCGGATCATTAAATCAAGCGTTGATTTAATGATTAATGCATAATTATATATTTGATATATTACTTTGCATTAACTAGTATTGGTTCACATAAAATGGATTTTCTCACTTGATGTGCACATTATATATATATGATATAGTTTTGTGCACTAGTTTGTATCATGTTTGATGATACATGCAAACTTGGTTGTGTGTATGTTTTAAACTATGATTAGGTTAATGGTTAGGGTTTCATTTACTCATTTATTTACTTTATTCTTTTTGGAAAAAGAAAAGAAAATGGTGGCTTTTTTGTTTTACACTTGAAGCTTCTTGAAGCTTTGAGAAGCTTTGACCATTTTTGTTTCTTTTTCTTAACCTAACCATTCATCTAACCCTAGTTGATTCTCTACACTCAACCATGGTTGCTAATATGATAAGAATCACTTTATTTTCTATTATCTTTTATTCTTATCATATTCTTTTTCTTCTTCTTCAAGAAGAAAGAAGCTTGCTAGCTTCAATGGTGACTTGAGATAAAGAGTGAGAAATCCAAATCCAAAGTGAACCCACTTCCTATTTCTTCATCCTCTACCACTTGCCAAGTAGTATAGGGTGTTTTCTTCACAAGTTTCATGACTTGGTGAAGTTGGAGCTTGATCTTGTGTTGCCTCGACGTAGATCATCTTCGGCATCGAAGTCGACGACCTAGCCCGATCATTTCTTCGACAAATCCATCGGTAGAGTCCGGGATCCGATGATCACAGTGGAGGGACATCATCACGAAGCTAAGGAAGTGGACGACCGGATCTACAGAGTTTGTAGTCTCTTTCACTTAGCAGTAAAGTTGTTTACTACTTGCATGTTTCGCCTAATCTCTAGTTAACGATCTATATTATAGGGTTTCTCGGCACCGGAAAAATTTGGAATTGGCATGGTTGATGCCTTATGAGACCTCATTAGTGTGCCTAGGAACCCTACAAGGAGCTCGTGGAACTTGGGACCACGTTGGAGAATGAGCTCTATACGTACTTGATTCTCCAGTCCCTACCTTCCATTTACGCCCATTTCATCCTGAACTTCAACTTGCAACAAAAGGAAGTTGAACTTTCAGAGCTCCTTAACATGCTGAGGAGTGCAGAGGGCACCCTACAGAAAGGTAGGGAAATATCCACTTTGTTTGTAGGAGGATCTTCCTCTTCTAGGTCCAAGGCGAATGCCAAGGGAAAGAAGAAGAAAACCCCCGCCAAACCAAGGGGCGGTGTTAGTAAAGTGGATACGAAGGGAAAGGCAAAAGCAACAAAGGAAGCGGGAAAGCTTGTGGGGACGGAAGAATGCTTTTACAATCACAAGAGTGGAAACTGGAAGAAAGATTGCAGGGCTTGGAAGGCCAGAACACAGGATCTGAAGCAAATTGCGGCTTCAGCTTCAGGTGTGTATGTTATTGAAAACTGTCTATCAATAAACTCTACGCCTGTGGATTGGATACCGGATTAGGATCTCTTATCTGTAATTCTTTGCAGGCTTTGATAAATCGTAGGTTTTTGAAGGCAGGTGACATGACCCTCAAAGTTGCAAACGGAGTTAGCATGGATGTTGAGGCCGTGGGGGACTACCAACTGGGAATGTCAGATAGACATGTTTTGGTTTTACGTAATTGCTTTTTTGTACCCAATGCAACTTGTAATATCATTTCTGTATCTTTAATTTCTAAAGAAGGTTATGAATTTGCGTTTGTAAGTAATGTTGTAAACATTCACCTTAATCAAGTTCTGATTGGGTCAGGTACATTAAGCAATGGCATATACGTATTAAACCAACCACAGATTTTCAATGTCCAAAATACACACAAAATAAAGTTTCCGGAAATAAATCAGGCTTTCTTATGGCATTGTAGACTGGGTCACATCAATGAGAGAAGGTCGATGAAGTTACATACAGAAGGATATTTGGATCCGTTCGAATATCAATCATATGCAACTTGTCAATCCTGTCTCAAAGGAAAGATGACAAAGACTCCGTTCACTGGATACGGAGTAAGAGCGAGCGAGCTCTTGGGACTCGTACACAACGACGTGTGCGGTCCAATGTCTACGCATGCACGAAGCGGTTATTCTTACTTCATTACTTTTATGGATGACTTTTCAAGGTACGGATATGTCTACTTAATGAAACATAAATTCGAAGCCCTTGGAAAATTCCAGGAATATAAGAATGAAGTAGAAAAACAAACAAGCAAAAGTATCAAGACACTAAGATCTGATCGAGGTGGTGAATACTTGAGTGCCGAGTTCCTGGATTACTTAAAAGAGAATGGAATTCTCTCTCAGCTTACACCTCCATACACACCGCAACATAACGGTGTATTGGAGAGACGGAACAGCACCCTATTGGATATGGTACGTTCCATGATGAGTAACGCTGAGTTACCGCGATCATTCTGGGGATATGCACTAGAATCAGCTCCATACCTTTTGAACTGAGTTCTAACTAAGACTGTGCCTACTACACCATATCAGATGTGGTGTAGGAAGAGATCCTATCTTAATCACATTAAGACATGGGGATGTCCAGCTTTTGTCAAAAAGCAGCATGCGGACAAACTCGAGGGACGCTCAGTACAGTGCAAGTTTGTGGGATATCCAAAGAACTCAAAAGGATATTTCTTCTATTGCGAAGAGGAACAAATGGTTTTTGTTTCTCGTCATGCCCACTTCTTGGAAACTGAGTTTTTGGAAAATCAGATAAGTAGGAGCGCAATAGAACTGGAAGAAATTCCAGAACCACGAGCTATTACTGAAAGCTTAGTAGAACCAGAGGGTTCGAAAGATCATGACATTCTGCCCCGCTCCGCAGAAGTAGTAGGCAGTCTCATCCGCCCGAGAGATACTACGGTTTTCTCATAGACGGGGATAGAGAGGATTGCATCATTGATAGTGATGAGCCGACAAGCTTCCAGCAGGCCATTCAGAGCGTTGACTCGGTAAAATGGCTGGATGCAATGCGGACCTAAATGGAGTCCATGTACACCAACAAAGTATGGACGTTGGACGTTGCTCCAGATGGGGTAAAACCCGTAGGATGCAAGTGGATCTTCAAAAGGAAGATTGGTGTAGATTGACAGGTTGAGACCTATAAGGCTAGAGTTGTTGCAAAGGGTTTTTGTCAAAGAACTGGTTTGGACTATGACGAAACCTTTTCTCCAGTGGCTATGCTGAAATCCATTCGGTTCCTTGTTGCTATTGCTGCCTTCCACGATTATGAGCTTTGGCAGATGGACGTAAAGACCGCTTTTCTAAATGGAAATTTAGAGGAGTGTGTCTATATGGATCAGCCAGAGGGTTACATTCAGAGTGGGAGCAGCGGAAAGGTGTGCAAGTTGCTTAAGTCCATCTATGGACTAAAGCAAGCATCGCGGAGTTAGAACATCTGTTTTGATGGGACGGTCAAAGAATTTGGCTTTATCAAAAATCCAGATGAACCATGCATCTATAGTAGGTTTGTTGCGAGAACTGTAGTATTCATCGTTTTATACGTTGATGACATTCTCTTAAAAGGAAATGACATTCTTATGCTATAATCTGTCAAAAGGGTTCTTGTAACACAGGTTCTCCATGAAAGACCTGGGTGATGCCTCTTACATTCTGGGGATCCAGATCTATTGTGACAGATTTAAGAGGATATTAGGACTTTCACAGTCCAGGTACATCGACACAATACTGAAAAGATTCAGTATGGAAGATTCCAAGCGCGGTAATCTACCGGCTTGTCACGGGATCACCCTCTCCAAAGAGATGTCTCCCAAGACTGATTTGGAAAGGGATCGGATGTCTATTATACCCTACGCTTCTGCGGTAGGCTCTATAATGTATGCGATGTTGTGCACCAGAGAAGATGTAGCTTATGCACTGAGTGTGGTAAGCCAGTATCAGTCAAACCCTAGGTAGAAACACTGGATAGCGGTAAAGAACATTCTCAAGTACCTGAGAAGGACTAAGGAGATGTTCTTGGTGTATGGCAGAAAAGATCTCCAGATCAAGGCCTTTGCTAACTCCAGCTTCCAGAGTGACAAGGATGATTCCAAGTCCACGTCGGGTTATGTCTATACCCTCTATGGATGGGCAGTGTGTTGGAAGAGTTCTAAATAGGAAACCGTTGCTGACTCGACGATGGAAGCGGAATATATCGCTGCTGTAGATGCCGCAAAAGAAGTCGTCTGGATAAGGAAGTACTTAACAGAACTTCAAGTGGTTCCGTCCATTGTTGATCCGGTACCTCTGTATTACGACAACAACGGGGCTATAGCTTTAGCGAAGGAACCCAGATCCCATCAGAAGTCTAGACACATCTTGAGAAGGTATCACCTGATCAGGGAGATCGTGGGTCGCCAGGAGATCGAGGTTCGGAAAGTTGCTAAGGAAGATAACACTGCTGATCCATTCATCAAGGCCTTACCCCAGACACAGTTCGAGCGGCTGATCGAGATGATAGGTCTTCGATACGCCAGTACATAGCCTTAGTGCAAGTGGGAGATTGTTAGTGTATATGCCCTAGAGGCCATTACTGCATCATGCTAGTTTGTATATTACTTGATGGAAGCTTGGGATATTCACCTTGTATTGACAATCTTTCTCAAAATAGTAGTATGCTACTTAGTTTGTTTCTGCTTTAATGTGTGCATGTGTTTTTCTTTTAGCATATCGCCTTTACACATTAGTGGAGCCCTTAGGATCTTTGCTTGAGTACTAGCGTTGTGATGGCAGTCACACTCGTGGGGTCAAGGTAATCTACAAGCATATCCTTATGCAGGTCCCTAGTCGCAGGACTATCGAGACAGGGCATCGATACTCCAGAGTAGAATAGCGTATGCGCTTCTCATCCCAGCTTAGGAGACGGTCTGTCCCACAGCCGTTAGTACGTCGTACTTGAGATAGTATGCGGGTGCTCGTTAGATTATGAGTACACTGGACAGGACTCTTCGGGAACTGTTGGTTGGTATTATACCTATCGTCAGTAATCAGTTCCCAGGTGACATGAGTACAGCTTAGTCTTTTGACTTGACACTGTCACTTCGCCTCGAGTGTGTTCCCACTGTTCTTTGATTACTACCATACCACGGCTCAAAGGAGTCGTGCAAACAGGTAGTTTTTTGGTGCAGTCCCGAAGCACTTGGAGGCAGTGACGGTTAAACAGGATTCGTCTCTCCCGGTAATGGGGGTTAATATCGCGCTGTGTCTAGGAGAGCCATTACACAAAGTCCCTGGCTAGGGCAAGTGAGATAGACTGGTAGGTTTCCAGTGTTATCTCAGGTGTTCTGGGATACACTCCGGCATGACATGTACCGCTATTAGGGGACTGACGTTTACCGCCCCCTAGGCCCTCCATGCGATGTTCTTAGACGAACAGACCGGACAGTACGAAGACTGTCACATTCAGGCTCAGTAGGAGTTCAGATGGGTTTACCTCGTCAGTCTTCTTATCGGCATCTACCTGGGGACCGTTACGTACAGCTAGTTCCGCTTGCGGTCTATGGTTAAACCCACTACCAGCGTAGTGTCGAGTCTTCAGAGTCCTACACAGAGGGTTATTCGCCTTTAGGAAAAATGAGTAGAGGTCGCATGGTTTTGCAACAGGGTTCGTTCACATCCACGCACTTGTGCACGTTTGGTGTCCGGACAGCTTATACTAGCGGGCTTTGGTTTAAGTTAGATCCAAGTATATGTTTTGGGATTGGTTTTATCTCTTTGTATTCGTCTTCCTCGGAACACGGATACGGGTGTGTATGCACAGTTGACTGAGACAGAGACAGAGGATTTTCATTAGGGTTAATGACCATTTTCTTTTTCTTAACCCTAATGTTTATGTGTGAAATATGATTTATTAATATTAGTTAATTATAATTGTGTATGGTTAGGGTTTTTGACCATTTGACTATGGTTGACATATTGACCTATAATGATAATTTGACCATCATCATTTCATATGAAAGATGCTCTTTGATCCTTGCAAAAGTATTTAATGTGAAATGATAATGGTCATTTCATGATTAACCATCACAATTATCTTTAGCTAATTATTTATTTATCATAATTCACATATATGTGAGAAGGTTGGTATTATTCTTCTCATTCTATGATTCTTATTCTCTCTCCACCTCTTCCTCTCTCTCTAGCT
This sequence comes from Agapanthus africanus, assembly GCA_030015575.1. Lineage (NCBI taxonomy): Eukaryota > Viridiplantae > Streptophyta > Magnoliopsida > Asparagales > Amaryllidaceae > Agapanthus > Agapanthus africanus. Next base: position 662,028,622 of record CM057338.1, read on the forward strand.
CTCCCCTCTCATGAGTTGAGAACCATTTTCGCTTGAGATAAATCCCTCAAAACTACTCTCTACACATTCTAAGGTCCTAGTTTTAGCACACCAAGCACTATAGTTACTTCTAGTTTGAGGTTGGAGCCAATGGTAGAGGCCCTCGGGTGGATCTTTCTTCGGCAAGAGAAGGCGACGAGGAGAACCCGTTCTTACACTCCAAGGAGCAAGAAGAGAAGGACTTGAAGACCTAGGTATAACCCCTTTCCGAGTAGCTAGCTCTTTTAGCTTGTTAGTTAGTTTATCTTTAGGAAAGATCCCTCCTTTAGGTAGTCCATGTTGCCTAGTGTTGTAAAAATCCGATTTTTCATAACGTTTCTGCCTCCCCCGCAAGCACCGAGGTAGGCAACGTGGACTTATAGTTTTTGCATTATAATTTCCATGGTTCTTTTTCTTTGGTTCAATTTTTTTCTTTTCTCATTCTCTCTCTTAAAAATGAGAAGCTCCATGGTTGCTCCTTCTTCTTCCTCCTCTTGATATTTCCTTTGATCTCATGTGTTGAGAGAATAACTATTCAAATTGACAAACACATCCATCTACCTCTTCTACACAACCTAGGACATCAAGCCTAGCAACCTTGTTGCCCTAGTTGCCTCGGCTCGAGGTGGAGCTCGGAACACAACTCTCGGGTGGATAGTCTTCGACTCAAGGAGGCTGCGGAGGTGATCAAGATCCGGATCGATCCTCGGAGCTTTGATGGACGAGCAGGACAGCGGAGAGAAGACCCGAAGGACCGTTATCGTAAGGTATAATCTCTATGATATAATAAATAGAACCTTATGTAGTTTGCTAGGTTTTTGTTTAGCAAAGATCCTCCTTTTAAGTCCATGTTGCCTTTGTGTCAAAAATCGTTTTTTACCGTTTCCACCTCCCCGTAAGAACCGGGGTGAGCAACGTGGACTTACGGTGGTATCAGAGCCTAGCTAAACACAAACTAGCATGTTAGCAAAGTATTTAGAATTTCGATCGGAAAAAATTCGCAAGACACGTCCAAAAAATCAAATTTCTGCCAATTTTTAAACCTGTGCAGAAAATTAATTCCACATACACTAAAAATTGGCTCAGGGTTTTTCTAAGAAACCTCAACAAAAACGATCCAGTGACTCGGACAACGCGCCGCGGAACCGCGGCAAAAACAAGCTTCTTGCCGAGGATCCGCGGCCGAGTTGACTCGGCCGTGGCTCGTTTTTGGTGCAGTGTTCTTAGTGAGATGTTTTGGGATTTTTAGTAGAGTTTGTTTCTGCCCAGAATTTTCAGAGAACAAATTTGTGTTTGGGGTGGTTACAAATCCGTATTTTGATGGAAATTCTGTAGACTTTGGCTAATGGATTTTATCTGTGATGTGATATATGTATTGAACGTCTGCTAATCGCTATACGTCGATTAGTGAGGGTTATACATACCTGTGACCTGTAATGTTGATGGTTTGGGTATATGAACTCGATAGATTGTCACGGATGATTAGCCGGGGGATGTGAGATGAGAGTTTCTTTTTCTTTCATTCAATGTAAAATTTGTAATTGATGTAATATTATTTTTATGGCCGCACATCCGGGATGAGGTTATAGCCACCATTGTATATTTTTTCTTTTACTGTTTTTTCTCCTATGATAGACCCAAGGTGGGGTGCACAAACTACCGGGTATCTTGAAGTGCCGAGTGGCCAACTCATGTTGCTGAGGGAGGTTGCTTCACTTCGGGTACTTGGCGGGTAGTTTGCCGCACCCGTAGGGGTCTAGGGTTGAGTTTGGCTATTTATCGCGACCGTGTAATCCGTTTTTCGTTGCAGGCTCGAACTGTTGGGTCCACGTTACCCACCCCGGTACTTTCGGGGAGGCAGAATAGGTAAAACTGTCACGACGCGAAAGTACGGAACGTGACTGGCACCTAGATTACGAGACCTCTAAAGGTGTAACGTATCCTAAGTCAGCCAAAGCCTAGAAAAATCTAAACCAAAATAAAAAGAGTGAAGGAAAAGCTTTCATGAAAACAACGTGAAATCAATTAAGTTGCATTGAACCCCTTTTTAAAAACATCAAAAATTCCCGAATATTTCGGCAGAGTCTCCTTTGTAAATTCCACAGCATGTATGTCCAGATGTGATGTAATACCTCTAATATGCATGCACATGTATGCAATATCAATACTAAATCTTTAAGTGTTTTAAATGCTATGAGTTCTGCATTCTTAACTTTAGAAAAAAAATATCTGTATAATAGCTAAATACCACCAAGAAATCATTTGAAACCCGTGTCAAGCATCGACACCAAATATGAAAACACATCTGTCTCAATGTCTCACTTTATCAATGTCTCAATACATCGGGCTCCGTCAGTCCGGATCGGCCCATATCATCAATTCTCACGACAACGGTCGGTATCCTCCGGATATCCGCCGCGCCAGACATCACCGGTAGGTAGTCTTCCCCTGCCAGGCTCATCGTCTACAACTCGATCTTCTTGCCCCGCGGTACCATACCGGGCCCACCATGTACCCGAGACGGTTCATCCACTCCTCGAATCGGGTCTCGAAATCCAACAGAAAACATGAAAACTCATGGTGGACGACACATAAATCTCCAGAAAACCGCAACTTTATTTTAAAAATGATAAATATAAGCTTTTGATAAATTCTTGCGGTTTTCCCCGAAATCCAGAAATCGCAGCAATAATGAAATCCCCAAGAAAATCATAATACCCAACATGTTTTATATGATAAATGTCTATGATATCAAGGTATGCGATATGATTTTTAGCTAGAATCTATGCAGGTATGAATATGATGCGAGGTATATACATGCTATGCGATTTCATATATCATGTATGATGCAATTGGTGACACTAAGCTAAACAGGTTCTATGGTGCTCGTGGCATGGCAATTACCAAAGGCGTGTGTGTCACATGAATAGTGCGCGTGCAACAGGAGCCAATGGTAATGGTGTTCGTGTCCTACGAAGTGATATCGCACATGTGTATATGAATATCCATGCAATCTAGCAGCCGATTAGCTATAAGGGTATGCAATGTAAATGAAGGGGTAAGCTAACTAACAATGCAAATCTTGCAAGAAATAAAGTAATCCTAACTAGGGGGCGCCTCGCGCCATCCAGACGATTCCCCCATAGATGAATACATCTACTCACATGAATGCCTCGCTAATCAGATCCAACCACCGCCTTGCATTTGCACGCCGCGTCCGATGTTTCCGCGACCGATCCTAGAATTGCATAACACACAATATAAGATTACAGATTTCTGAAATGATGTAACTCACAGTATGAAAAGATCGACGCTCTCGAATTAATCACAACGTGCACTCGGTACGTGGAAAATACACGAAAATCGCTAAAACCTTAACTAAAATCGCCGTTTCGGAGCAATCATCAAAACTAAAACCCGACTAGAAAAAACCCCGCATTCGCACACACTAAAAGTTGTATAGGATGCTAATTATATCTCCAATAATATCACCTCCTAATATTCATAAAAATACAGTAAGAAATTAGCATACCGATAACAATGCAAACATCGCGAATTAACGATATCACGATCGCAACATCGCACAAATAACCAATCTAACCAACTAGATGGCCAAAACAGTAACTTAAACCCATCAACCTTGATACAAACCTTAATTACAACACCAATCCTTTACTAGAATTTCCTAAACAAGAATTCATAACCAAATTACACACTAAAACTTTTTAATCTAGCAAATTAAACAACGATTAAACAACTAGATTAGGATTATACCTTACAAGTGTTCATTCCCTTGCACTAAACCACCAAAGTGGCCTCTTTTCCCCTTGTTTTAAGCCAATTAGGGTTTAGGACAAAGTGGAATAGGATTTAGATTAGAAATTTGTAAAGAAAAGAGTGTATTTTTGTGGATTTTGTTGATTTTTGCATGATTTTAGAAGCAAGAAATGGAAAAAAATGAGGGATTTTCCTGCAGGTTGTGGCCGGCCTGAAGCTTGGAGGTTGGGAAACGGAAGAGTTGTGTGGAAATTTCCACACAAAAGTATCTAAGGTCAATTAATGCATGCTACATTAACATTTTTCAAAAACAACCCCTTTTCATTTCATTTTTCCAACCCCCCTTTACCATAAACAACCAAACTTGAAAAGGTTTGCTAAATTTTTTTGTTACACTATATTTTAGTTTATAATTATTCCTAATTATGTAATTTACCCAATTAAATTTGTATTTATCACTAATTTAATGTATTTTTAAAAGCTTAAAATAATATTAAAAATAATTAATTAAGGAATTTTTTTTAATTAACTACAAATTTATAGTGACATTTTAGTGACCAATTTATAGTAATATCTTATCTAAATTTTGTATAATTAGGTTTATAATGAAAAAAATACTTGTTTTGCCTTTTTACGGAAAAAGCTGCTAATTCAGCTGATTACCGAAAAACTGCCTAAACGATTTTCGAACCGTTACAATCTTTCCCCCTTAAAGAAATTCGGTCCCTGAATTTAAAATATAACTATGCGTACCTTCAAAAAGATGGGGATATCTCTTCCTCATCTCGACCTCGGTCTCCCAGGTGACCTCCTCACTGTTCGAGCCACGCCAAAGGACCTTGACGGACGGTATAACCTTCGACCTCAATTTCTTCACCTGCTGATCCAAAATGACCACCGGCTGCTCGGTGAATGAAAGATCACGCTCTAGCTGGATCATCTGGTGTTGAATCGCATGGGAAGGAACATGACGGTACTTGCGGAGCATCGAAACATGGAACACGGGGTGAACATCGGGGAAGCTGGGCGGAAGAGCTAACCGATAAGCGATTGGACCAACACGCTCTAGGATCTCGAAGGGACCAACATATCTAGGACTAAGCTTCCCTTTCCGCCCAAATCTCATCACACCCTTCATCGGAGAGACCTTCAGGAAAACATGATCGCCAACAGCGAACTCGAGTCGGCGACGGCGCCTGTCAGCATATGATTTCTTCCTACTCTGTGTCGCTCTCATCCTGTCCCGAATCAGCTGTATCATCTCGGTCGTCTCCTGTACGATCTGCGGCCCCAAAATACTGCTCTCCCTGAGCTCTGTCAAACATACAGGTGATCGACATCTCTTCCCATATAAAGTCTCGAAAGGTGCCATCTGAATCGTCTCCTAGAAGCTATTATTGTAGGAGAACTCGATCAAAGGCAAATGACGATCCCAGCTACCACCGAAATCTAAAACACAAGCTCTGAGCATGTCCTCAAGAGTATGAATAGTACACTCCGACTGACCGTCAGTCTGCGGGTGAAAGGCTGTGCTAAAACTCAATCAGGTGCCCAAAGCTTCCTGAAGTTTCTGCCATAATCGGTTGGTAAACTGGGTGCCCCGGTCGGACACGATGCAAGTCGGAACGCCATGCAGTCGCACGATCTCATCAATATAAACCTGGGCGTACTGAGAAAATCCAAAAGTGGTCTTCACTGCCAGAAAGTGAGCCGCTTTCGTCAGTCGATCCACAATCACCCAAATAGAGTCATCCCCTCGACTGGTCCTGGGTGGACCCACAATGAAGTCCATGGAAACCTGTTCCCACTTCCACTCAGGGATTGGCAAAGGCTCTAACACGCCGGCTGGCCTCTGGTGCTCGGCCTTGACTTACTGACAAGTCAGGCATCTCGACACAAAGTCAGTAACATCCTTCTTCATCACGTCCCACCAGTAAACCTCCCTCAAATCATGATACATCTTGGTGGAACCTGGATGCACACTGTATACTGATCTATGTGCCTCCTCGAGGATATCGCGCCTCAGTCCCTCATAATCTGGTACACACAGTCGAGTCCCAAATCGATGTATCCCCTGATCATCAATCACGAACTCAGAAACTCTGCCCTGCCGAATCTGCTCAATAATTTCTAAAATACGGGCATCGCCGGACTGTGCCTCGCGGATACGGTCAAGTAACTGTGGGCGTGCTCTGAAATGGGCCAGCTGTCCTCCGGTAGGAGTAAACTCGAACTGCACTCTGCTGTCACATAAAACCTGCCAATCCGCCGTCGTCTGCATCTGTACTGTGCTCAAACAAGATAAGCTACCTCCGGGTCTCCTACTCAAAGCATCTGCCACCACATTCGCCTTGCCCGGATGGTATAAAATCTCGCAGTCATAATCTTTCACCAACTCCATCCAACGGCGCTGTCTCAGATTCAGATCTCGCTGCTGAAAGATATACTTCAAACTCTTGTGTTCAGTGAATATCTGGCACGACTTCCCGTATAGGTAATGTCTCCAGATCTTAAGTGCAAATACCACTGCAGCCATCTTTAAATCATGGGTAGGGTAGTTCTGTTCGTGTTTCCTCAGCTGCCGAGAAGCATATGTGATAACTCTGTCGTGCTACATCAATACACAACCCAGCCCCACTCGAGAAGCATCACAATATACCACGAACCTGCCTGATCCTGAAGGCAAAGCTAACACCGGTGCAGTAGTCAGACGAGTCTTCAACTGCTGAAAACTATCCTCACATGCCTCGGTCCAATCAAAAGGAGCCCCTTTCTTGGTCAACCCGGTCAGCGGTGCAGCAATACGGGAGAAATCCTGGACAAAACGTCGATAGTAGCCAGCCAGACCCAGAAAGCTGCGAACCTCTGTAACTGATACCGGTCTAGGCCAACGCTGAACTGCCTCGATCTTCTTCGGGTCCACACAAATACCATCTCTCGTCACCACATGACCCAAGAAGTCGACACTGTCTAACCAGAATGCGCACTTAGAAAATTTGGCGAACAGCTGATGCTCCCTCAAAGTCTGCAATGTGATACGTAAGTGCTGCTCATGCTCCTCTCGACTCCGAGAATAAACCAAGATGTCGTCAATGAACACAATGATGAACTGATCGAGATACGGCCTGAATACACGGTTCATCAAGTCCATAAATGCTGCCGGGGCATTGGTGAGCCCGAACGACATCACCAAGAACTCATAATGACCATATCGAGTACGGAAAGCGGTCTTCGGAATATCCTCGTTACGAACCCGCAATTGGTGATAACCTGACCGTAAATCAACCTTCGAGAAAAACCCTGCACCCTGGAGCTGATCGAATAAGTCATCAATGCAGGGTAGGGGATATCTGTTCCACACAGTAACCCGGTGCAGCTGACGATAATCAATGCATAAGCGCTAACTTCAGTCCTTATTCTTAACAAACATGACGGGAGCACCCCAAGGTAACACACTCGGTCGGATAAGCCCATTGTCCAGCAAGTCCTGTAACTGATCCTTCAGCTCTCTCAGCTCCGCCGGGGCCATCCGATAAGGCGGTATAGAGATAGGCCCCGTGCCGGGGATCAGGTCGATGCAGAACTCAATCTCGCGCTCTGGTGGCAGACCAGGCAGCTCGTCGGGAAATACATCAGGGAACTCTCTCACAACAGGAACCTGGTCCAACGGAATCTCTGTGGAACTAGTTTCACAAACAAAGGCTAAGAATCCCTGACACCTTTTCCTTAAGAGCTGACCAGCGCGAATAGAAGAAATCAAGCTGGGAAGGGTAGTGCTATGATCTCCATGAATAACAAGAACCGGCTCACCAGGAAAACTGAATCTGACTGCTTTCTCACGGTGGTCCACGGATGCATAACAGGTGGCTAGCCAGTCCATACCAAGAAGAACGCCAAAATCTAGCATATCGAGGAGAATCAAATCAACTGAAGAATCTCTCTCCCCGATACGAACGGAACATGATCGGTACACGAAACGAGCAACAAACGACTCGCCTACCGGTGTAATAACGACAAGCGGCTGATCTAACGGAGAAGACTCTCGGTCCAACCTCGGTGCAAAGTACGTGGATACATAGGAATGTGTGGAGCCTGGATCAAATAATACCCGTGCATCAAAAGAACATACTAGCAGAGTACCTGTCACGACGGCACTGGATGCCTGTGCATCCTGAGGAGTCAACGTGAACACTCGGGCCTATCAACCATTAGTAGCTGGCTGTCCTCTGCCTCTACCTCGGCCTCTGCCTCTGCCTCTGTCGCCTCGCCCTCTCTGAACCGGACAACCACGCCCACGACCTTTAGGAGCATCTGGATGGCGTGGAGCATCATTAGGAGTAGGAAGTAGAGCTCTCTGAGGAGGTGGTGAGGGTGGTAAGGTCACATGCGGGACTGTCGCCGCGCCCTGGCGCCCTATGGTACAGTCTCTGATACGGCGGTACTGACTCCCGCACCGAAAACATCCTGGCGACGACTGCTGGGTCTGTGGATATAAACCAATTAACTGACCTCTTCTCAATCCTCGGCCTCCACCATCTCCCGGAAATAATCTATCGCGGTGTCTACCCATTTGCCGCTGAGTTGGCGTATCAGTACGGATCCTCTTCGACCCAGAAACGACCGGAGTTTCAGAAATACGCTCCTCCAAAAGTAAGGTTGCGTCCATCGCGGCTGCGTATGTATCAAAGTGCTGGGTGCCGATGGCAAGGAATAGCTGTGTATCAAGCCCTCGCACAAACCTCTTTATTCTCTTCTCTTCTGTGTCTACTAGGTACAGAGCATATCGAGACAACTGGGTAAACTGTATATCATACTCCGACACCGTTATCCTAGGAGTCTTGCGCAGATACTCAAAACTACGGGCTCGAGCATCTCGGACACTCTCCGGAAGAAAACGGGCAAGAAATGCAGCTGTAAACTTGCCCCAGGTAATAGAAGGTAGACCTGCAGCTCGGACTCTCTCTACTGAATCGTACCATGTCTAGGCAAGACCCTCCAAACGAAAACTCGCGAACTCCACCAATCTATCATAAGAACACCTCAACGAACGGCAAATCCGAGCCATCCTATCAAGAAATGCCTGTGGGTCCTCTGTCGCATCCGTTCTAGTAAAAGCTGGAGGACTCAATCTCATGAACTCCTATTGTGAAACAGGGATAGTCGCAATAGTAGCAGGAGCGACCATCAGTGCAGCAGGTACAATCGTGGTCTGTGCGGTGGAAGGAACGTCCTCGGATCTCTATGCCCGACTGGACTCAACTAAAGATCCCATCATCTGTCGCAACTCCTGCATGCCGGCCTCTAATCTGGAAATACGGTCTGGATAAGGCGGATCAATATGAACCTGAGGGGTAGGCGTATCATCCCGCTCGATCCTCGTCTCAGACGAGCCCGCTCGAATCTCATCCCTAGCGGCAGCCTGCTGAGCTCTCGTAGTCTTTGGCGGCATCGAAGCTAGAATAAGAAACAGGACCAATAAGAACATTGCAATTGAATCAAGCAATGCAAGGAATCAAGAAAGGAAATACAAGCAATCATTTCCTTAGGTCACTTAGGCGGAGTACCGTATCGTAAGTATGCCGCGGATCATACCCACGCTACGCCACTCTGCTTAAGTCACCTACTCCATCTACCAAGTTCGTCCTAAACTCAGAAAGGTAAAACCTACGTTCTGATACCAACTTTGTCACAACCCGAAAATACGTAACGTGACTGGCACCTCGATTACGAGACGTCTAAAGGCGTAACGTAACCTAAGTCAGCCAAAACCCAGAAAAATCTAAACCAAAGTCAAAAGAGTGAAGGAAAAGCTTTCATGAAAACAACTTGAAATCAATTAAGTTTCATTGAACTCCTTTTTAAAAACATCAAAAATTCCCGAAAATTTCAGCAGAGTCTCCTTTGTAAATTCCATCCCCCAAAATGGGTACAACAATATATATAAACCTGTATTCACAAAATGGCATCCCAAAGCGGGAGCTAGCTCTTCGCCCAAGGCGGATCACAACCACACGCAATATATATATATGTAAACTCAAGAAAAAAGCATAAAGAAATGCAAAATACAAGAAAACACAACGTCGGCTCAAGTGAGCTCGACCAAAAGAAACCACATATACACAAATCTCTCAGTCTCATCACTAGGTCGCATATACAAATAAGAAGTGGTAGATGGAGAATACTAGATACAAAAATAATACAAAAAGAGATAAAAGTGCTCTCGCAACCCACCTACGAGCAATGTCGCGAGTCTGAGCAAAAGAACTCAATAATAAGATAAGCCGCCGCTACTAGGCTGATGAGTCCGACCTGCAAGACACTGTGGCACAACGGGGGTGAGTTTCCAGCTCGTGAGTAGAATATAACATCTAGTAAGGCTATCGTAAGAATGCACGCAAATGTGTCACAGCATGTATGTCCAGATGTGATGTAATACCTCTAATATGCATGCACATGTATGCAATATCAATACTAAATCTTTAAGTGTTTTAAATGCTATGAGTTCTGCATTCTTAACTTTAAAAAAAAAATATCTGTATAATAGCTAAATACCACCAAGAAATCATTTGAAACCCGTGTCAAGCATCGACACCAAATATGAAAACACATCTGTCTCAATGTCTCACTGTATCAATGTCTCAATATATCGGGCTCCGTCAGTCCGGATCGGCCCATATCATCAAATATCACGACAACGGTCGGTATCCTCCAGATATCCGCCACGCCAGACATCACCGGTAGGTTGTCTTCCCCTTCCAGGCTCATCGTCTACAACTCGATCTTCTTGCCCCGGGGTACCATACCGGGCCCACCATGTACCCGAGACGGTTCATCCACTCCTCGAATCGGGTCTCGAAATCCAACAGAAAACATGAAAACTCATGGTGGACGACACATACATCACGAGAAAACCGCAACTTTGTTTTAAAAATGATAAATATAAGCTTTTGATAAATTCTTCCGGTTTTCCCCGAAATCCAGAAATCGCAGCAATACTGAAATCCCCAAGAAAATCATAATACCCAACATGTTTTATATGATAAATGTCTATGATATCAAGGTATGGGATATGATTTGTAGCTAGAATCTATGTAAGTATGAATATGATGCGAGGTATATACATGCTATGCGATTTCATATATCATGTATGATGCAATTGGTGACACTAAGCTAAACAGGTTCTATGGTGCTCGTGGCATGGCAATTACCAAAGGCGTGTGTGTCACATGAATAGTGCGCGTGCAACAGGAGCCAATGGTAATGGTGTTCGTATCCTACGAAGTGATATCGCACATGTGTATATGAATATCCATGCAATCTAGCAGCCGATTAGCTATAAGGGTATGCAATGTAAATAAAGGGGTAAGCTAACTAACAATGCAAATCTTGCAAGAAATAAAGTAATCCTAACTAAGGGGCGCCTCGCGCCATCCAAACGATTCTCCCATAGATGAATACATCTACTCACCTGAGTGCCTCGCTAATACGATCCAACCACCGTCTTGCCTTTGCGCGCCGCGTCCGATATTTTCGCGACCGATCCTAGAATTGCATAACACACAATATAAGATTACAGATTTCTGAAATGATGCAACTCACACTATGAAAAGATCGACGCTCTCGAATTAATCACAACGTGCACTCGGTATGTGGAAAATACAGGAAAATCGCTAAAATGTTAACTAAAATCGCCGTTTCGGGGCAATCGTCAAAACTAAAACCCGAGTAGACAAAACCCCGCATTCACACACACTAAAAGTCATATAGGATGCTAATTATATCGCCAATAATATCACCTCCTAATATTCATAAAAATATAGTAAGCAATTAGCATACCGATAACAATGCAAACATCGTGAATTAACGATATCACGATCGCAACATCGCACAAATAACCAATCTAACCAACTAGATGGCCAAAACACTAACTTAAACCCATCAACCATGCTACAAACCCTAATTACAACACCAATCCTTTACTAGAATTTCCTAAACAAGAATTCATAACCAAATTATACACTAAAACTTTTTAATCTAGCAAATTAAACTACAATTAAACAACTAGATTAGGATTATACCTTACAAGTGTTGATTCCCTTGCACTAAACCTCCAAAGTGGCCTCTTTTCCAGTTGTTTTAAGCCAATTAGGGTTTAGGACAAAGTGGAATAGGATTTAGATTAGAAATTTGTAAAGAAAAGAATGTATTTTTGTGGATTTTGTTGATTTTTGCATGATTTTAGAAGCAAGAAATGGAAAAAAATGAGGGATTTTCCTATAGGTTGTGGCCGGCCTGAAGCTTGGAGGTTGGGAAATGGAAGAGTTGTATGGAAATTTCCACACAAAAGTATCATCTAAGGTCAATTAATGCTTGCTACATTAACATTTTTCAAAAACAACCCCTTTTCATTTCATTTTTCCAACCCCCCTTTAGCATAAACAACCAAACTTGAAAAGGTTTGCTAAATTTTTTTGTTCCACTATATTTTAGTTTATAATGATTCCTAATTATGTAATTTACCAAATTAAATTTGTATTTATCACTAATTTAATGTATTTTTAAAATCTTAAAATAATATTAAAAATAATTAATTAAGGAAAAAATTTTAATTAACTACAAATTTTTAGTGACATTTTAGTGACCAATTTATAGTAATATCTTATCTAAATTTTGTATAATTAGGGTTATAATGAAAAAAATACTTATTTTGCCTTTTTACGGAAAAAGCTGCTAATTCAGCTGATTACCGAAAAACTGCCTAAACAATTTTCGAAGCGTTACAAAAACGAAAATTTTCCTTAGCTAGGTAACATGGACCGTTTCATGAAGGATCGTTGCTAAACAAGAACTAACAAATATTCTACAAGTTCTAACTACTATGTAGAATGGCTATACCTTGGTCTTGAACTCCTTCTCTTCTTATTGTGGTTCTTGCTCTTGCTTGCTCCTCGTAGTTGCTTGAACGGATCCTACTTGTCATCTCCTCTTTGCCATAGATGGATCCACCCGAGGGTCTCGAAATTGAGCTCCTATCTCAACCTTGAGATGACTAAGGTGTTTGGTTTGCTAAACCTAATACCTTAGATTGAGTAGAGAAGAGTGATGGTGGTTTTGTCTCAAAGGTTCATGATTTCCAAATCATGGAACACTTAAACCTTGAGAGAGGAAGAGGAAGAGGGAGAGCTTTCATTCTAGGAGAGAGAAAGAGAATGATAGAATGAGCTCTCATCATCCAACCCTTCTCCCGAAAGTGAGAATAATGATAATAATAATAATAATTAAGTATATGGTGATGGTTAGTTTCAATGACCATTATCATTTCATGCTATAATTGCATTTTGCAAACAACAAGCAAGCAAAAGTCATACCCATGAAAGGATAGCCATGAAATGATGATGGTCAACAAGTCTAAAATGGTCAACCGGTCAACAAAGTCAACAAGTCAACAAAAGTCAAACTTTCAACTCAACCATGGTACAATAATACTTAATTAATATTATTAATCATATATCATATTCTCATTAGGGTTTAACGAAAAGTCAACGGTCAAAAAGTCAACCAAAGCCAAATGGTCAACAACCCTAATGAGAATCCTCTGTCTCTATCAACTGTGCATACACACCCGCATCCGTGCTCCAAGGAACACGAATACACCGAGACAAAACCAATCCCAAAACAATTACTAGGGTCTGTCTTAAACCGAAGCCCGCTAGTAACTACTGTCCGGACACCAAACGTGCATAAGTGCGCGGATGTGAACGAACCCCGTCGCAAAACCATGCAACCTCTACTCTGTTTTGCCCAAAGGCGAGTAACCCTTTGTGTGGGACTCTAAAGGCTCGACACTACGCTGGCAGTGGGTTTAACCATAGGCCGCAAGCGGTACTAGTTGTACGTAACGGTCCCCAGGTAGGTGTCGTTAAGAAGACTGATGAGGTGAACCCATCCTAACTCCTACTGAGCCTGAATGTGACAATCTCCGTACAGTCCGGTCTGTTCGTCTGAGAGTATTGCATGGCGGGCTTAGGGGGCGGTAAACATCAGTCCTCTAATTGCAGTACAAGTCGTGTCGCAGTGTAGCCAAAAAAACCCTGAGAAACTACTGGTAACACTACTAGCAAATCTCGCTTGCCCTGGCCAGGGACGACTATGTGTAATTGCTCTCCTCGACACAGCGTGATATCAACTCCCAATACCGGGAGTGACGAATCCTGTCTAACCATCACTGCCTCCATGTGCTTCGGGACTGCACCCAACTACTACCTATTTGCACGACTCAGTAGAGCCGTGGTAGGGTAGTAATCAAAGAACAGTGGGAACACACTCGAGGCGGAGTGACAGTGTCAAGTCAGCGGACTAAGCTGTACTCATGTCACCTGGGAACTGTTAACTGACGATAGGTATAATACCAACCAACGGTTCCCGACGAGTCTTGTCCAATGTACTCATAACCTAACGAACACCTGCATACTATCTCCAGTACGACGTACTGATGGCGTTGGGACAGACCATCTTCCTTGCTGGGAAGTGAAGCGTATGCAGCAGTCTACTCTTGAATATCGATGCCCTGTCTCGATAATCCTACGACTAGGGAACAAAATAAGGATGTGCTTATAGACTACCCAGCCCCCACTAGTGTGATCGGCATCACAATGCCGGTAGTCAAGCAAAGATCCTAAGGGCTCCATCAATATGTATCAGCGATATGTTAAAAGAAACATATACACATATTAAGATAGAAACAAACCAAGTAGCATACTACTATGTCGAGCAAGACTGTCGTAAACCCGTTTATATATATATCCCAAGCCTCCAAAATGTATTATACAAACTAGTACTATACAATAATGGCCACTAGGGCATACATATCTAACACGAACGAAACGCGGATTCCTAGTATATCCAAAGTGTTCATCTGTGATCTGGAGTGGCTATCATTGCATCTGACGAATGTATATATCTATATATGATATCTATTTAGGAGTTGCTCATGTTTTGCATCCGTTCTAGTCCAGCCCCCGCTCTGTCGTTAGTTATGTAACCTAACGGGTGATGACGGGGCCTCACGGCGAATGCGGATGGCATAAGCATACGTCATTTTTTCGTTGTTTTCTGCAATGGTAGGAATAAATGATGGGACGCATTAAATTAATGCAAGAAAATAAACCAAAGTATAGTCGTTGGAACAATTTCAAAACCACTCGGTTCTTTTCAAAAACAAACTTTTAAACGCGGAGCTTGAACCACTCCCTTTAAAAGCTATCTCGTTCCTTCGATTATATCAAGTTCACTACGTTCACGGTTTTGCCAAAACCATTCGTAGCCCTCCGTCATTTCTGCTAAATATTCAGTAGTATTCAAGCTATGTATTTTGACCTTCGCTAAGGCATTGTGATTGGTAGCTGCTGAATATTTATCTGTAGCATAGATAGATGCGTTGGTTTGGGACAGTCATACTACTATTTTGGCCTTCGTCAAGGGTATGTACGGGTGCGTTCAAATTAACCTTGATAATGACGGGTAGAACTTGACATGTGACTTTTGATATGTTGGCCTTCGTCAAGGTCATAAGAGCATGGGGCAAAAATTCACATCGGGAGTTTCTAAAGAAACTGAAACTTGATAGTGCTGCATACCATTTGGAGTGTGATGATTCTAGTAGGATTCCTTCAGTTTTATCACATAATGATATTTGGATCCCGATCCTACTGTGAGTATATGTACTCCTCGGGAACTTTCTCACTTAACGATCAATGCTATAAACTAAGTAGGTGTCTAGAAAGGTGTTAGTGGGGCTACGCCCCTAGAGAAAAGAGGTTCTTTAATTAAGGAACTTTTAAGCAAGTATTGTATGGTGAGATTGATCCCGACTAATTCTTCCTTTTTGGTTTAGGAGGGATTCGAGATACAGTGGGAGCCATCCTGTTTAGATAAATTAAAAACCAATCTAAACTTGCAAGAGTATCATGCTGAGTGTTTTCTTCTCTCTCTCTTAATTGCAGCGACCCAGTGACCACACATAAGTTACATCAAGATAATAAAATGACTGAATCTGACTATTATGACTGGCAAAGGTCTGTCCAGATGTCCATTGCCCTTGACAAGCTAGGACACCTCTTAACTAATCAAACCCCTGCCGTCTCAGGACCAGTTTCCCCTGTCACGGATATTGATATCCGTAAGACATCGGAAAAAGACTGTGCGAAAGCCAAGTGCCTCGTGTTAGCCTCGGTTGATGGTGCATACCAGAGGAAGCACGAGAAGATGGACTTAGTTTCTATCTTCCTCCATAACAAAGATTTATATGGAGAGCAATTTCGTATCTCAAGATATGAGATCTCGAACGAATTGCTTCAAGCGAGGTTGGCTATCCGGTCATCTGTAGGGGGAAACTTCCTTACAGAGACCAGCTATTTTGAGCTCATGGACCTGAAGACCACGTTGAAGAACGGGTCAGATGGTGACTTGATTCTACAGTCTCAGCCTTCTACCTTGAAGGAAACCATTTATGTAGAAAGAAAGGGAAGGGCAAATGTTTCGGGACTGGATATACTAAAGAAGGGACGTTCCTATTATGGGAATGAACATTGGCAGAAGGATTGCAGGGCTAGCAAAGCCAGTAGCCAGGATTCGAAGCATGTTGTGGCTTCGGCTTCGGGAGTGTTTGCAATAGAGAACTGTATGTCAATTAACCCTACTTCCTAGGTATTGGATACCGAATCAGGATCTCACATCTGTAATTCATTGCAGGCTCTGAGAAACCGTAGGGTTATCAGGATAGGTGATATGACTCTCAGGGTTGCTAACGGAATGAGCATGGACGCTGAATCCGTAGGGGAATATCATCTTGGACTGACAACTGGGAAGATATTGATTTTGCGTAACTGTTTGTATATACCAGGTGCGACTTGTAATATCATATCTTTATCCTTACCTTCTATGGAAGGATATGATTTTACTTTTGTAAGGAATGTGGTCCACATCCACCTAAATCAAGTTCTGATTGGGTCAGGTACATTAGAAAACGGGATATACGTATTAAATCAAGCTCAGATTTTAGGTGTCCAGAACACACTTAAAAGAAAGTCTCTGGAAACAAATCAGGCTTTCTTATGGCATTGTAGACTGGGTCACATTAATAAGACACGGTTAACAAAGTTACATAAAGAGGGATACTTGAATCCGTTCGAGTATCAGTCTTATGCCACTTGTGAATCTTGTCTCATGGGAAAGATGATAAAGACACCGTTCACTGGATACGGAATAAGAGCAAGCGAGCTCTAAGGACTCATACACAGTGACGTGTGTGGTCCAATATCTACACATGCGCGAAGTGGTTATTCATACTTGTTCATCACAGAATACTGCATTTTATACCGCCCATTCTTACGCTCGGTTGTTTATAGGTAGGTGCTTTTAATCCGTGTTTGTTACATATTTGCAGGATACAGGTTCTTGGTTCTAAAATGGTGAAATTCATGGAAAACACGACAAAATCCGGGTTCCTGCCAACCACTGAGAAAACACGGTCTCCGCTCGTCATCCGTATGTTGCCAGATACCAGTTTAGGAAGACAAAATGTCAAATCAATGTCACCTTCATGCACAAGGCTCAATGGCAACAACAAGTTCCAAGAAATCTACGCGGAGCTCAAGACAATCATGACAAAAGCATTCACAAAAGTCCACCTTTCCTCAACAGAAATTCTGGAAGAAATGTGAAAGTATTTTCAGAAAATAGGTGTACCGACAACAGGGGACTGCATATCAGGGCCGTACAAGAAACACCATGCCCCAAATCCATCATAGGGCCGCGGATCCGCGGCCAAAGGGGGGTCTTGGCCGCGGATCCGCGGCCATGTGGGGTCCTCACTTTGTCGTCTTTTGTGGGTATTTTGGGGACTTCATATAGTGTCAGAATTTGCCTCTAGGGTTTCATTTCCCTGCCTATAAATACAGCAGGCTTGAGCAAAGCCAAGGGTCATTCTTTTGTTCCTCTTTCTTTTGTAGTTTTAGTTCTTTTTCTTCTTCTTCTTCATTCTTTTTCCATGAAAATTGTAGTGAGAGCTTTTTGAGTGGGAGATTTATGAAGATGAGGGTTTTGTATCATTCTCTTGTGTTTCTTCTTCCCCTTGAGATTCTTGCTTTCTCTTGATCATTCAACCTCTTTATTGAGCTTGAATGGTTAAGGGTTAGTTATTGATCTCAAGGGTCGTATTCTTTCATGGAATTAGCACTTCATTTCACATGCGTTCTCTACCCTTCCCTTGATCTTGCAACCTCTTCATTGAGCTTGCAAGTTTAAGGGTTGGCTATTGATCACATGCTTGTCTTGAGTCCTAGTTTCGTGTTCTTTTTATCGCTTTTTATTACTTGCAATTTATTTCCATGCACTTTAATTACTTGCAATTTGTATTCATGCACTTAATTACTTGTAATCTTTTCTTTTCTTTGTTCTCTCTTTGTTGTTCATTTTGTGAATGTTGTAATTATCTTTTTGTTAAGAATAAATACGGCATTGTAAGTTAACACTTCTTTTCTCATTTCCTTTTCCCGTTATTTTCCATTTGAACTCCGCCCAAACGTTACGCAAGCGCTCCGTTAGGCACCCTACCCTGACAAGGTAGCGGTGATTCCTAACCGCGACCGGTTGCGTTCGGTTTGGCCGGAGGCGAAAGCAAGAGACAAGAACGGAAGAACAAGGGTAAATAAGCCGGATTCCACGAATACCGCGCTTAAATCCCCTAATCCACGTTGTTGCCGATTGCTCTAGCTTCAATTGGTCAAGACTCGGCTCAAAGGTTTTGAGTACGGATTTCTTAGCTTATAATCTCGTATTTTCTTCTTAAAAACTTTATACTTGCAAATAAACACATAGGTTAGAATCAAACACATACAGATTCTTTATTGACTCGTCTAAGACAAGAAGGTAAAATACCACCATCTCCCTGTGGACCGACCCGTGCTCAACCGGCTAGCTGCATAGCGACACCGTCTTGATTGCAGTTAACTTTAATTCTTCCAATCAAATGGCGCCGTTGCCGGGGAGACGGTAGCGTATTTTCTTTCTTGTTATTCGGGTTAATATTCTTTTTGTATATATTTATAAAAAAAAAATTAAAAATTCTTTTTGTCATTTTTTTGATAATTTTTGTGGGCAAGAGTGCAGATTTTTGCAGATTTGCAAATTGCAATTGTGGGGAGCAAAGTGTACATTCAAGTCTAAGGTGATTGCAAAGTACAGTGCCAAAGATCCGGGTAGTTTGACCCGCGCAAGCGAACCTTTCAAGCTTACCGGATTTGATTCAACGGGGGTTTCCTAACCCAAAAACTTAACGGTACGTATTTTACTAACACCTTTTTCTCAAATCCGACGCATCCAATATACTATTCTTTGCAGGATTCTTTGCAAGTTCGCTAGCAAACGCTAAAAAATTTGACTAACCCATATTTGTTGCAGCGCCGCGCTTAAACTAAAAAACGATTGTTTGATTCTTTATAGAATTTTTGAATTGCGCATTGCATACATTAATACGGATTTAAGGGCAAGCGAACCCCACAACATACGGTAAAGGATTTCATCACCTTTTCCGTGACCCACAAATCACGAACTTGAGCATAACGTTTACCCGCACAAATTTTAAAAGAAATTAGACTTTAAGCCTTAAGGACTTCGCGCTCACTAGGAGAAGTTAACTGTGTTTAGAACCTCGCTTAACGGTATATTGTTTATGGGGTGTCTAGGAAAGTGTTAACGGCGCAACCGCCAAAAGAGAAAGGGTTATTTAATTAAGGAACTTCGCGAAAGCGTTGGAAAACCTCCCCTTATCTCTGCACTTACCTGGCCTCGTGATCAGTGTATCTTGAGCCTGTTTCTCGACACAGTTTTACTTCGACAATCAAGTTCTGGAGCAGGTCTAGTTGACCTAGGTGAACCCTAGAACGATTAGGTGTGTGGTATTTTTGTGTCGTGATTGTTTTTGTCCCTATTCTTTTTTGTGTGTATATTTCATTCTTTTGTTAATATCTAAAAAAAAATAAAAAAATAAAAAAAAATAAAAATAACAAATAAAAAAAATCACATTCTTTTCCCTCTCCTTTTCTCTGCCTTCCTTCCTTTCTCTCTTCATATCATGGGTACTCCACCTCGAAAAACTCTTGCCGAACTTTGGTACCCACAACCAGACATTACTTCATACGGTTCTTGTTTTGGTCGAACTTCAAACGACCCCTCCATGCCAAAAATTTCTTTGAAAGATCAGATAGACGCGTCTAGGACGAACAACTGGACCCCGCAATCCACTTCGTATCTACCGTTTCAAACATTCCCACCTTCTTGCGTTGATACCCCTTTTGAAAATCCAGTTGTAACCCCGAGACCAATGTCCATTGCTGAACATATTGCACAATCTCGTAGCCGATCTTTCACTCCTTTCACCACTACAAATTCTTGGGACCAACAAATCCATTCACCTTCTTATCCCAATGTTGATCCCACTCCTGTCCAGCCATTCAATTCCTACCAATCCTACCCTACTTTTTCACCTTCCCTAGACATTACTTCAGAACAGCCGTTTGGGAGTTTTCAGTATCCAAATAACTTTGAATCATTTACTGAAACCCCTTCACAACCCATGTCTAGTCTGGAACAGTCGTTGGAAGATTTTAGGGTAGCGTCAAGCCAACAGATGATGGATTTGAATGCATCCATGGCCGCTCTCATGCAACCTAGTGACCCGGTAGCTAGTTTTCAACTAGCTCCAAATTTTTTAATGTATGATGAGGCGGCAGGACAGGCTGTGAATTTGAGTGGAAAGAGTGAGATGTACCCCCTTCCAAATCAAACCTACCCGTCCCAAATTGAATCCCACAACTCCCTTTTTGAAAGTCTATCGAGTATCCCACATGATGTATCAATTGAAGATAGAATGATGAATGAGTTGTGCGACTTCGTAGTGTTTGATTTGCCCGATTGTGAAGGGTCCCTTCCAAGGGAAACCATACCTAATCCTTTTGACCTCTACACCTATATCTTAGAACCAGAATCGATTAATATCCATGCTTTTGATGAGGTGTCGGAGAATTTTGATTTTCACTTGATTGAGGATATTGACGCTGGGGATATTTTGGATGATGAACCCGTAGATTTGGCTGAGTTTGTCTCTTCAAATCATCATCCCGAGTCATTAAATGTTTTTCCCGAACAACATATGCGTCTGGACTTTGATGAAAATTGCATGGATGAGATAAATTTTGAGGAGAATATTGAGGATAGTACTGAGGATGAAACAGTTTTAATTGATGAGTCGGATTTTCCAATTCATCCAATCCCTTCCACTGACTGTGTACACCCTCCTGAACCTTTAACCGATAACCTTCCTCAATCACTCCCCCCACCCTTTCCATCGTTCCGACCTTGCAAGAACCCGTCTCACTTTCATTTCGTATGTCTGGTTTACCAAGTTCGGCGTACCCATGTTTTCTCACGATTCTTGAGGGATTTGACCCCATTTCTCGACGGGTAAATATATTAGCACAATCGCTTTTCACACATCGTTCATCAAAAATTGTGCTAATCTATTTACTCCATTTGCACCCTCAAGTTCGTATTCCACTTCTTTTTCCCTTCCACCATTCTTCTCCCTCTCATATACCGAGACCATATCCCGCTTCTCTCCGCATATGGTCTCGCGTATTCTCCATCTCTTTTCTCTACGCCTTCTTCCACCAACCTGTACATTATAGCGATAAAATCTTTGAATGGTTGGTATTATCTTTTGGCCTGTGTAAGGCCTTGTATAGCTTGATACTGTTTTCTTTCCCCCTTAATCTTGAATTTCAACGCTTAACAGTGGAAACACTGTTTTACTTAAGTTTGGGGGGGACTCCTTTTTTGTGTATATTTTTTGTTTTCCTTTTTGTTTTGTATATAATTTGTTTCTAGGGAGCGCCGGCAATTTTGACCCTCTTGGTGTAGCCTGACAGTGAGGGCACTGTCAAGTTTAAGTTTGGGGGTGTGCTCGGTAAGCTTTCTTCCTTCGCATTCATTTGTATATTTTGCATTTGCATACCTTATTAAAAACCCACAAAAATCGAAAATTTTCCAAAAATATAAAAACTTTGTCGTCAAGTTAGCTAATAGGGTAACTTAGATTTTTATTCTGAAAGTTTAGTTGATATGTTAGAAATAACTAAATTCTAGACTTAGAAATTGAAAACCCTAAAAATAACCCTCATTCTGTCTAACTTTGGTAAGTATACGTCCTTACAATTTTTGGGTTCAGTTCTTGAGTTAAGTCAAGATGTGGGGAAAGTATTGAAGCTTTACTGAAGGATAAGTCTGAAAAATAGTTTTTTTTCTTGAGTTTAAATTTAGAAAGTATATACCCTACAAACTGCACTTACACGCACCTTGAAACTTGGGATAGTAGAGGATACCTAGAAATACTCTTGCCTGAAAGCCTAGTATGAAAGAAAAAACGGTATTTAAAGCTAAACACCAAAAGAGCATATTGAAAAATATATCCGGTCCTGAAAAAGAAAAAAAAAAAGAAAAAGAAAAATAGAATAAAGTCAAGACCTGGAAACTGCTATTTACGCTTTAATGCTCACACATTCAAGAAGCATTAATAGTCGCATGAAAGGTGTGTGAGCAAATCCGTCCATCCTTAATGAAAAGAAGTAGTATTAGGTATTAGGGCAAGGGTATTATAGCTTGAATTGAATTCTTGAGTGTAGGGGTGCAAATACACACACACGTAGGGGTATACAATCGATGTTTGGATAAAAGATAGAAATAAAGAATAAGACTTGTGTTTTCTGTAAAGTTGATAAAAATCCCTGATTTGAGGCCGCGCTTTAGAAGAAAAACTCAGGAGATCCAAGGTTAAATAGATAGGAGGTGTGAAAAATAAGGGTTGGATATTTCTGACTTAGGATAATAGAGTTTCTAACGTAATAACTAAACTGTAGGAGTAAAATCTATGTTAACATATGACACTAGCTTGACGGGATTTTGTGGGTAGTATCCGCTGAAAACCCTCAGGAGACAACACTCCTCCTATTAGGGACACCTAGAGGTTTAACGGCTTGTTGCACATGCTCAGTGCAATCGCGTTCCCTGCGAAAGTGCGGTTAGGATTTTATTTTTTGTGAATAATTGGTTTTGCTCGGGATGAGCAAAAGTTAAGTTTGGGGGTATTTGTTCATCACAGAATACTGCATTTTATACCGCCCATTCTTACGCTCGGTTGTTTATAGGTAGGTGCTGTTAATCCGTGTTTGTTACATATTTGCAGGATACAGGTTCTCGGTTCTAAAACGGTGAAATTCATGGAAAACACGACAAAATCCGGGTTCCTGCCAACCACTGAGAAAACACGGTCTCCGCTCGTCATCCGTATGTTGCCAGATACCAGTTTAGGAAGACAAAATGTCAAATCAATGTCACCTTCATGCACAAGGCTCAATGGCAACAACAAGTTCCAAGAAATCTACGCGGAGCTCAAGACAATCATGACAAAAGCATCCACAAAAGTCCACCTTTCCTCAACAGAAATTCTGGAAGAAATGTGAAAGTATTTTCAGAAAATAGGTGTACCAGACAACAGGGGACTGCATATCAGGGCCGTACAAGAAACACCATGCCCCAAATCCATCATAGGGCCGTGGATCCGCGGCCAAAGGGGGGTCTTGGCCGCGGATCCGCGGCCATGTGGGGTCCTCACTTTGTCGTCTTTTGTGGGTATTTTGGGGACTTCATATAGTGTCAGAATTTGCCTCTAGGGTTTCATTTCCCTGCCTATAAATACAGCAGGCTTGAGCAAAGCCAAGGGTCATTCTTTTGTTCCTTTTTCTTTTGTAGTTTTAGTTCTTTTTCTTCTTCTTCTTCATTCTTTTTCCATAAAAATTGTAGTGAGAGCTTTTTGAGTGGGAGATTAATGAAGATGAGGGTTTTGTATCATTCTCTTGTGTTTCTTCTTCCCCTTGAGATTCTTGCTTTCTCTTGATCATTCAACCTCTTTATTGAGCTTGAATGGTTAAGGGTTAGTTATTGATCTCAAGGGTCGTATTCTTTCATGGAATTAGCACTTCATTTCACATGCGTTCTCTACCCTTCCCTTGATCTTGCAACCTCTTCATTGAGCTTGCAAGTTTAAGGGTTGGCTATTGATCACATGCTTGTCTTGAGTCCTAGTTTCGTGTTCTTTTTATCGCTTTTTATTACTTGCAATTTATTTCCATGCACTTTAATTACTTGCAATTTGTATTCATGCACTTAATTACTTGTAATCTTTTCTTTTCTTTGTTCTTTTCTTTTTGTTCTCTCTTTGTTGTTCATTTTGTGAATGTTGTAATTATCTTTGTTGTTAAGAATAAATACGGCATTGTAAGTTAACACTTCTTTTCTCATTTCCTTTTCCCGTTATTTTCCATTTGAACTCCGCCCAAACGTTAAGCAAGCGCTCCGTTAGGCACCCTACCCTGACAAGGTAGCGGTGATTCCTAACCGCGACCGGTTGCGTTCGGTTTGGCCGGAGGCGAAAGCAAAAGACAAGAACGGAAGGACAAGGGTAAATAAGCCGGATTCCACGAATACCGCGCTTAAATCCCCTAATCCACGTTGTTGCCGATTGCTCTAGCTTCAATTGGTCAAGACTCGGCTCCAAGGTTTTGAGCACGAATTTCTTAGCTTATAATCTCGTATTTTCTTCTTAACAACTTTATACTTGCAAATAAACACATAGGTTAGAATCAAACACATACAGATTCTTTATTGACTCGTCTAAGACAAGAAGGTAAAATACCACCATCTCCCTGTGGACCGACCCGTGCTCAACCAGCTAGCTGCATAGTGACACCGTCTTGATTGCGGTTAACTTTAATTCTTCCAATCAATACTTCATTACTTTCACAGATGATTTCTCTTGGTATGGACATGTCTTCCTGATGAAGCATAAATCCGTTGCCTTCGAGAAATTTCGTGAATACAAGAATGAAGTTGAAAAACAAATAGGCAAGAGTATAAAGTGACTGAGATCTGATCGAGCTGGTGAATACTTGAGGGCCGAGTTTCTGGACCACTTAAAAGAGAATGGAATTCTCTCTCAGCTTACTCTTCCATACACACCACAACACAACGGTGTATCTGAAAGGCGGAATGGAACCCTATTGGATATGGTTCGTTCCATGATGAGTAAGGCTGAGTTGCCGCGATCTTTCTGGGGTTATGCACTAGAAACATCTGCATATCTTTTGAAAAATGCTCCAACCAAGACTGTGCCTACCACCCCATATCAGATGTGGAGTGGGCAGAAACCCTGTCTTAAGTATCTTAAGACATGGGGATGTCCAGCTTTTGTAAAGAAGCAGCATGCGTACAAGCTCGAGGTACGCTCAGTACTGTGTGAGTTTGTGGGATACCCCAAGAACTCCAAGGGGTATCTTTTCTATTCCGCAAAGGAACAAAAGGTTTTTATTTCTCAGCATGCCCACTTCTTGGAAACTGAATTTTTAGAAAAAGGAACAAGTGGGAGCGTAGTAGAACCGGAAGAAATTCCAGAACGACAAGCTATTATTGAAAGCTTGGAAGAACCAGAAATTTCAGGAGAACAGGACATCCCAGCGCCAAACCGCAGGAGTAGTAGGCAGTCTCATCCGCCCGAGAGATACTACGGTTTTCTCATAGACGGGGATAGAGAGGATTGCACCATTGACTATGGTGAGCCTACTAGCTTCCAGCAAGCTATTCAGAGCAGCGACTCAGTAAAATGGCTGGATGCAATACGGACCGTGATGGAGTCCATGTACACCAAGAAAGTTTGGACTTTGGACTTTGCTCCAAAAGGGGTAAAACCCGTAGGCTGCAAATGGATCTTCAGAAAGAAGATTGGTGTAGATGCGCGGGTTGAAACATATAAAGGTAGACTTGTTGCAAAAGGTTTTCGTCAAAGACCTATTTTGGACTATGACGAGACCTTTTTTCCAGTGGCTATGCTCAAATCCATTTGGATCCTTCTTGCCATTGCTGCCTTCCACGATTATGAGATCTGGCTGATGGACGTAAAGACGGCTTTCCTAAATGGAAATTTAGAAGTGTGCGTCTATATGGATCAGCCGGAGGGATTCATTCAGAGAGGGAGCAGCGGTAAAGTGTGCAAGTTGCTCAAGTCCATCTATGGACTGAAGCAGGCATCGCGGAGTTGGAACATCTGCTTTGATGATACTGTCAAGAAATTCGACTTTATAAAAAATCCAGATGAACCATGCGTTTACAGTAAGATTGTAGGAAGAACTTTGGTATTCCTCGTCTTGTACGTGGATGACATTGTCCTAATAGGAAATAATATTCTTATGCTACAGTCAGTCAAAGGATTCTTGTCACAGAGGTTCTCCATGAAGGACCTAGGAGATGCCAACTACATTCTCGGGATCCAGATCTATCATGATAGATCTAAGAGGATGTTAGGACTTTCGCAGTCCGGGTACATCGACACCATACTGAAATGATTAAGTATGGAAGATTCTAAGAGTGGTAATCTACCGGCTTGTCACGGAATCACCCTCTCCAAAGAGATGTCTGCCAAGACTGATTTGGAAAGGGCTCGCATGTCATCTATACCCTACGCATTTGCGGTAGGCTCTATAATGTATGCGATGTTGTGTACCATACCAGATGTAGCATACGCATTGAGCGTTGTAAGCCAGAATCATTCGGACCCAGGGGAGAAACACTGGATAGCAGTAAAGAACATTCTCAAGTACCTGAGAAGGAGGGAGATGTTCTTGGTGTATGGCGGAAAAGACTTCCAGATCGAGGCCTTTACTGACTCCAGCTTCCAGAGTGACAAGGATTACTCCAAGTCCATGTCGGGCTATGCCTTTACCCTCAATGGAGGGGCAGTTTGCTGGAAGAGTTCCAAGCGGGAAACCGTTGCTGACTCAACTATGGAAGCGGAGTACATAGCTGCTTGCAATGCCGCAAAGGAAGCTGTATGGATGAAGAAGTTCCTCACGGAGCATCAGGTGGTTCCTACCATTGTTGATCCAATACCGCTGTATTGTGAAAACAACGACGTTATAGCTTTAGCGAAGGAACCCAGGTCCCATC
Organism: Agapanthus africanus; assembly: GCA_030015575.1. Taxonomy (NCBI): domain Eukaryota; kingdom Viridiplantae; phylum Streptophyta; class Magnoliopsida; order Asparagales; family Amaryllidaceae; genus Agapanthus; species Agapanthus africanus. The sequence continues at coordinate 662,055,526 of CM057338.1, forward strand.
AGAAGTCCAGGCACATTTTGAGGCGGTACCACCAGATCAGGGAGATCGTAGTGTTGGAGATTGTTCCCTCAGAGTCAATTATTGGATCACAGGCACGTGATTGCAATGATTGAGGGGAGGACCTGTCCCAGTAGGACAGTCTTACTCAAGATGATAGTATGCTATCTGGTTTATCTTTATCATCGTGTACTGCTTTAGGTGACCTTACGAGTCTCTATTACACGTTGATAGAGCCCCTAGGATTCTTGCTTGACTACCAGAAGTATGAGGGCGATCATATAAGTGAGAGCTGGAGTCTTTAAGCACATCCTTAAAAGGTCCCTAGTCATGGGAGTTTCGAGACAGGGCATCGATTCTCCAGAGTAGACTAGTGTATACAGTCGAGACCCCGACAAGGGGCGGTGGCTGGTCTCACAAGCCACTGGTGTCAGTTGGTTCACCTAAGATGTATACAGGTGCTCATTGGGTTTTGAGTACACCGGACAGGACTCGCTGGGAACATGCTAGTTGGTCTTATACCTGACGTCAGATAGATGTTCCCTGGTGACATGTATACAGGTTAGTTCATCGACCTGAGATCGTCATTTGTCCCGTGTGAGTTCCCACTGTACTTTGATTACTACCCTACCACGCTCAAAGGAGACGTGCAAACAGGTTTTAGTTGGGTACAGTCCCGAGCCACAAGGATGCAGTGAGCGGATGTTCGGGGGTTCGTCTCTCCCAGTATTGGGGGTGAGGTCGCGCTGTGTCTAGGAGAGCCAAAACATGAAAAGTCCTTGACCAAGGCAGGAGATTTGCTGGTAGGTATTCCAGTAGTATCTCAGGGTGTTCTGGGCTACACTTCGACATGACTTGTACCCGCTTTGGGGGGTCTGACTTTTACCAACCCCCTAGGTCCGCCATACGATGCTCATAGACGAACGAACCGCACTGTACGGATATTGGTACTGACAGGCTCAGTAGGGTGTCAGGATGAGTTCGCTCATCGACGTCCCTTTTGGTCAATAGCTGGTGGCCCGTCACGTATTGGCTGATACCTCTGACGTGCTAGTTGTTAAATCCACAGCCATAGTATTGACGAGTCTTTAGAGTCCACCACACACAGACAGTTACTCATGTTTCGGGCGAAACGCTGTAGAGGCCGTATGGAGATATGGCAGGGTTCGATCAGATACGTGCGGTATTTCACGGATCGTGATCGGACGGATTTTACTAGCCGGCTTTGGCTTAAGCCGAATCCTCGTATTATGATAGTGTAGTTTTGTCTCTTTGCATTTGTGTTCAGTGGGAATACAAATGCGGGCATGTATATGCAGTAGTGGGGTTTTCCTGTAATTTATTACGGGATCCGTTTTCTGAAGTTGCCAGTTTGCATTCCGTTCCGGCCGGTTTTCTTTTGTTCTTTCTCGGCGGGACTTTCTGATGGAGGGGCTAATTTGCAATTGTGCAAATTAGTATTTATGGAGGGGGTTTATTGCATTTGTGGTTCAACCATCATGAGATTCTTTTCTAGTCTTTTCCATTGCCTTTTTCCTGATGTTTTTGTGAAGGGATTTGGATTAGATTTTGGTGTGACCATTCTCTATATTGTTTTCATTCTCTTTTTCTTCTCTTGCTTAAGCTTCTTTTTCCTTGACTATTCTTATGAAGGGGGGCCGGCCATTTTGGGTAAGAGGGGAGAGATGAGAGGAAATTTCATTTGGTGTGGAAAATATATCATCTCATTTTGCTTGCTCCAAAAATCTAAAACCCTTCTCCAAAGTTCTTGATTCCTACATCCATGGCAACTTCTAAAACCCTAAAAAGACAACCCACTACACTATATCTACAGCAAACCTTGGACGCGTCGGCTAATCAACTTCGCGCCCGAGTTGCCTCGATCAAGAGGTGGGAGCCCGTAAAAGATTCTGGTTACGTGGTGCCCTTTCCGACGAGGAGGTGATGGACAAAGTTTCCGCGGGAGATCAGAGTGGAGACGAAGACCGAAGGACACGGATCGCTTGGTATAGCTTCTCTACTCTTTTCTTGTTTGCTAGTAGCTAGGTTAATGGTCCGATCCGGGTGAAAAGTGCGCGGTGGTGCCGGTTTGCTAGTTTGCAAATTTTTCGTTTCCGCATTTCCGGCGTTGGATCGACGGCCGGGGCGCCGCCGCGGACTTACATTGGTATCAGAGCCACGCCATTAACCATGCCTAGCTTGCTCTAGTATGTTTAAAACCCGATCGAAAAAAAAATCCCCAAAAACCGTATTTTCCAATGCACAAGTTTCTGTCGAATTTTTTTTGGATCGAAAAATTTTTCAGGTTGTTTCAGAAACATGTATGGACAATTCTAAGAATTCTGGGAAAATTTGGAGCAGTGATTCGTTAGTACAACCGCGGAAACACGGCCAAACCCCTAGTTTGGCCGCGGTTCCGCGGTGGGAAGGTGTGCTCATTGCACCAAAATTTCCCAGTAGGCTTTAGACTTGTAAATAGGGGTTTTGGGATATTATTTTTGGGCCCAGATTTTCTGTAAGTGCTACAGTAGTGTTTGGGGCCCACTTTGATCATTTTTGATCGATCGGATATTTTAAACATGCTAGTTCACAGTATTTACATTACATCTGCGACTGTGAATATCACTCGATCGGTAAATCCAGTCTATCTGCTATAGCCCTTTTAGACGGATTTGCGAACGTGACATTCACGTTGATGCTCTGTGATTGTGCTGTGTTGTTGCGGATCGGTCGTGGGGGATAGCCTGGATGCAATATTAGTACAGTTTCGTTTTATATGTACATTTGATATTGCGGGGCGAGCGTCCGACCTGTGGACTGCCGTCACTACATGTTTGTATTATTCTTTTGGGGCACGACCAGGTTGCGGTCGATGTACCCGTTGTATGTATATTTTACTTTCTGTACTAGGATTACCCCGCGGAGGGGTGCACGGATAGCCAGGGTACAGGTTATTCACCGCACTCGTAGGGGGTACAGGTTGACCAAAGGAGGGGTGCCCAAGTTACCGGATTCCGTGAAGTGCTGGGTGGTCCATTCACGTTGCTGAAGGGGGCTGCCTCGCTTCAGGTTTTGGCGGGTAACTTGCCGCGCCCGTAGGGGTCTAGGATTTTATTGCACAGGCTATCCACATGACCAGGGTAACATCGGTTTTCAGTAGCGGCTCTGTGAAACCCGGGGATCCCAGATATCTGTATTGATCTGTGTTGCTATACATTTCTGTGATGTTGCATTTTATCACGCCTTGAGCGAAAATTATATATTATATATATACTAGTAGATGTTGTATATGTTTTGCATCCGCGCTAGTCCAGTCCCCGCTCTGTCGTTAGTTAAGTAACCTAACGGGTGATGACGGGACCCAGTGGCGAATGCGGATGGCATATACGTACATCATTATTTTCGTTCTTTTGTGGTGTGATCAATTGATGGGACTGCGTTGATTCGGATAAATGCAAGCTAAACAAACCTATTCTGATGTTGTTGGAACACTTTTTCAAAAAGCTGTTATTGCAAGGGCGTTCTCTTTTGTTTTGCACAGTGCTATTCAGTCGGAATATCCTACTCCTCAGTCGACGAGGCAAGGGCCGAGATCCCTTCACCGGGAGTGACCCCTTGGACAGAAGTTTGCGTCAGGGCAATAACTTCACTATAGACGATTACTTTTGCTTTGCATCGTGGTATTCAGTTGGAATATCCTGCACCTCATTCTACGGGGAAAGAGTCGAGATCCCTTCACCGGGAGTGACCTCTTTAGCAAAGGTTTTCGTCACTATATTTTTCTAAAAAGCTATCAGTTCCTTCAACGATATCAAGTACATTACGTTAAAGGTTTTCGCCAGAAACCATTCGTAGCCCTCCGTCGTTTCATATGGATAGTCAATAGTATTCAAGCTGTGTATGTTGGCCAAAGTCAAGGCACAGTGTTTGGTAGCTGTTGGGTATTCGTATGCAGCATAGATAGATGCGTTGGTTTGGGACAGTCGTATTACTATTTTGGCCAAAGTCAAGGGTATGTACGGGTGGGTTCAAATTAACATGGAAAATGACGGGTAGAATTTGACATGCGACTTATGATATGTTGGCCAAAGTCAAGGTCATAAGAGCATGGGGCAAAAATCCACATTGGGAGTTTCTAAAGAAACTGAAACTTGCCAGATATGCGCATACCTTCTGGAGTGTGATGACGTGAGCGGATTCTGTCACGTTATCATGCGATGATAGTTGGATCCCGATTCCCACTGATGTGTTAGTTTACTCCTCGGGTGATCCCGACTAATTCTTCTTTCAGGTTTGGGGAAGAATTTGACGTTACAGTGGGAGGTTTCCTGATTAGATAAAGTGATAACCATTCTGATCTAGGTTAGAGTGCACGCTGAGTGTTTCTTTTCTCTCTCTCTTTGGCAGCGACCATTGACCCGACCCTTGACTATGACTGAGTGACCAAGTTGACCGAACCTTCTTAACACTGGCTTTTGGATTGTCAGAGTTGCAAACCTCATTGCCACTCCTGCTTTTACCCTATTATCCGGGACACCCCGTATTACTACGAATGTCCACTTCCATTGGACAAAACCATCGTATGGTTATATACGAACTCGAAGGAATTCGAGGATGGTTTCTGGTTCTGGAGAAAACGAATAGGACTATTCAGTTGTCTTTTCCTTTTACCTTCTCTCTCAGATTGCGAGTACTCCTTGGTTTAGGAGATAGTACACCTATTACGCAAATTGGATAGTCTTCTTCCAAACCAAAGACAGGAGCAGACCGGTAGGGAATGAAGAAAACCAATTATCCTAAACGGTGTATAGAAGGTATTATGTAAAGACAAAGAAAGGGATTAGTAACAGGGCAAAGTAAATTGCGACTGATATTCACGACCAAACCAAATATTTCTTCGCCAATCCTAAATTACCTTTGTATTTCTCCAGGACAATCCGCATCACTACGAAGATCTACAGTTTATTAGATAATCCATCGTATGGTTATATACGAACTCGAAAGGAACTTGTTCCAGTTCGGGGATGGATCCTGGTTTAGGAGAAATAGGAATAAAGTTCATTCGGTTGTATTTTATCCTCACCTTCTCTCGCATTGCGAGTGCTCCTAGGACTAGGACAGTACACCCATTATGCTTATTGGATAGTCCTCTTCCAAACCATAGGCTGGTGCCGAACGGTAGGGAAGGAAGAAAACCATTTGGCCTAAAGAGCTGTACAGAAGGTAATGACTAAAGACATATAAAGGGATTTGGAAAAATGGCAAAGAATTATATGGTTATAGTTGTGAATCTGGATAATGGAAGAGGCATTACTAGGAATACCAGGATACCCCATCGAAACATTTCAATGTTTCAGTTTCACTGTGTACTATTAATAGAAAACTGATTTCCCGATTGACACTTGCTCCAGGGTATGTATTTACCAGGTATGATTCTCACATCTGCATGGTTTTACAGATGATGAGTGGGAGTAAGTTATTGGGAATTAGGTGACCATCCTCATTATATCGGGATTCGTTGTAATTGGTGATATTTGAGGAAGCCACCTGGGTTGTTTGCCGGTCGGAAAATATTTGGTTTTGAATATCCGTTGTTGTGCACCAATTTCAAATTGATATATCTGTACGTCTAATTTTATATAGTGAGACATACCTTTTTGAAATTATGTCCATGACATTTACCTATATCAGTGGATGGTAAGGTAAGGAGCATTAAGCAGCGGTGTAATTCTTCTTAACCATAAGTCCAGTTTTCAACTTACGACACACAGTGAATGAGTTTTCAGACTCAAGGAACTTATACAGAGTATTGTATGTTGTCCAGGGTCCATCAAGACAGAGGGGTTCGTCCTCGTACTATATTCGGTTTACTTATGACTTCTCTAGTTTTTATACAGGTGTTTCGTGGAAACACAGGGTCCGAATTTTGAGAAGTTATAGGTATTTGAATAAAGTAGAGAACCAGGTATTGCAAGTATCGGGATTCATCAAAGTGATCGAAGATGTAGATACTTGTGTATGGTATTCAGTTGATAGTAATGATTAAGAGAACTTGCTTCTCTTTCAGGTTACTCATAATTGGAAGTATTCCTAAGTTAAGTAACGCTGATCGGCTTCCTTCCATTTAGTTGACATGCACTGGAGACAGCTGCATGATTTGAATCTGGTTCAATTAAATCAGTGCCTCTGGTTCCCTATTGGATATAGAACAGTTCATATCTTAACGATGTTAAGGTACGGGGAGTTGTCCGGATTATGCTTAAAACCAGACTCTGGATAACTCAAGGCACGTTTCTGTAATGGCTGTTTGTGGGTTGACCCAGGCTATGACGAGGGCCGACTTTCTACCATCTGGAAGAACAATAGTGATATTGTTCTAGACTCGCCACAGTTTTAAATAAAATGGAATTTTTTTTCAGAAAACAGTAGTGGGAGTATGGTAGAACTGGAAGTGATTCCAGAACCACAAACGATTACTGAAGTTTTCATAAGAACCTAAAGATTCAATCTGGTTTGACATTCCATTGGCCACTCCGCAGATATGGTGGGTAACCTCAGGCACCCGAGAGGTACTTCGGTATGCTCAAGGACGGTGGCAGGGAGGTTCTTGTTTACCCAGACTTAGCATTGTTGTTGTTCCAGACTGTGAGACCCGGCAGGAGGATGAGTATAGCGTCGTTCTAAACTAGCTTTAGAAGTGCACGTCTATATGACTCTGCCAGAGGGTTGTCGTAGTCAGTGGGAGCAACGGAAGCATTGGTGCACAGTTGGCTTATGTGTATTTATAGACAAAAGCAGATATAGCAGAGATAGATCATCTATTTCTGATGTAACAGTCAGAATTTCTGTTAGTGTATATGCCCTAGAGGCCATTACTGTATCATACTAGTTTGTATATTATTTAATGGATGCTTGGGATATTCACCTTGTATATACAATCTTGCTCAAAATAGTAGTATGCTACTTGGTTTGTTTCTACTTCAATGTGTACATGTGTTTATTTTTGTATATCGCCTATACACATTAGTAGAGCCCTTAGGATCTTTGCTTGATTACCAGCGATGTGATGGCCGTCACACTAGTGGGGCTGGGTAATCTATAAGCACATCCTTATGCAGGTCCCTGGTCGCAGGACTATCGAGACAGGGTATCGATACTCCGGAGTAGACCAGCGCATGCGCTTCTCATCCCAGTGTGGGAGACGGTCTGTCCCACAGCCGTCAGTACGTCGTACTTGAGATAGTATGCGGGTGCTCGTTAGGTTACGGGTACACTGGACAGGACTCGTCGGGAACTGACTAGTTGGTATTATACCTATCGTCAGTTATCAGTTCCCAGGTGACATGAGTACAGCTTAGTCTGCTCACTTGACACTGTCACTCCGCCAGGAGTGTGTTCCCACTGTACTTTGATCACTACCCTACCACGGCTCAAAGGAGTCGTGCAAACAGGTAGTGGTTGGGTGCAGTCCCGAAGCACTTGGAGGCAGTGACGGTTAGACAGGATTCGTCTCTCCCGGTATTGGGGGTTGACATCGCGCTGTGTCTAGGAGAGCCATTACACGAGTAGTCCCTGGCCAGGGCAAACGAGATATACTGGTAGGTTTCCAGTGTTATCTCAGGGTGTTTTGGGCTTCGCTCCGGCACGACTTGTACCGCTATTGGGGGACTGACGTTTACCGCCCCCTAGGCCTGCCATGCGATGTATCAGACGAACAGACCGGACTGTACGGAGAATGTCACACTCAGGCTCAGTAGGAGTTCAGATTGGTTTTCGCCTCGTCGGTCTTCTTGTCGGCATTACCTGGGGACCCTTACGCACAGCTAGTGCCGCTTGCGGTCTGTGGTTAAACCCACTGCCAGCGTAGTGTCGAGTCTTTAGAGTCCCACACAGAAAGCTTTTCGCCTTTAGGCAAAAGAGTAGAGGTCGCATGGTATTGCGACAGGTCGCATGGTTTTGCGACAGGGTTCGGTCACATCCGTGCACTTGTGCACGTACAGTGTCCGGACAGTTTACACTAGCGGGCTTTGGTTTAAGCCAGATCCTAGTGTACCTTATGGGATTGGATTTATCCAGTTTGCATTCGTGTTCCTCGGAACGCGGATGCGGGTGTGTATGCACAGTTGACAGGGAGGCAGAGGCAGCGGATTCTCATTAGGGTTGTTGACAGTTGACCGTTGACTATTTGACTTTATGCTCAACCCTAATGAGAATATGATATGTGATTAACTATTATATTAATTAAGTATTATGGTGATATGGTTGTTGACTTGTTGACTTTTGTTGACTTGTTGACTTTGTTGACTTGTTGACTTTTGTTGACTTGTTGACCGGTTGACTAGGCTTGACTAGTTGACCATCATGATAACCATAGCCATCATTTCATGGCAAAGACTTTTGTTTACTTGCTCATTTGTGTAAAATGAGTGCATGAAATGATATGGTTGTGGTTGCTTCTAACCATCACATAAGACTTTTGTTAATATGATGAGTTATCATTGCTTTGGATTATGAGAGGGTGAGAGACAAAATACTTGCTCATTCTTTCTTGCTCATTCTCTCTCTTGTTCTTGAGCTCTCCTCTTGCTCTCACCCTCAACCTCTTGCTCCCTCTCTTGATCTATGGTTCTCTTGTCTCATGAGTTGAGAATCAAGAACCATAGATAAAATCCCATTCTATTTCTTCTCTACTCATTCTAGTTCACTAGGTTTAGCAAACCAAGTGAACTAGTTTCTTCAAAGAACGAAGAAGGAGCTAAAGGTTGGAGCTTTCAGGTGGATCTATCTTCGGCGTACGGAGACGACGAGAAGAAGCCATCGGACCACCATCGGAGCTTTGAAGACGAAGGAGTTCAAGACAAGCAAGGTATAACCCCCTAACCGAGTAGCTAAAACTCATAGTTAGGTTGTTAGATAGATGTTTAACCAAGATCCGGGTTTTAGGTCCATGTTACCATCTTTAAGAAAATCGTTTTCTACCAAATTCCGCATTCCCGAAAGTACCGGGAGAGGTAGCATGGACTTACAGTGGTATCAGAGCCAGGTTAAACTCTATCTAACATGTTAGCAAGTAACTAGAAGATCGATCAACGAAAAAGTCCCGAAACGAACCCCGGAATTTTAAACTTTCTGTCGATTTTAAAAGTGCTGGAAAACTTTTTTAATATACACCAAAAATCGACTCAGGCTTTTTTAAAGAAACTGCAAAAATTTGGGCCCATGACTCGATCAAAGCGCCGCGGTTCCGCGGCGGGAGCACGCTCCCGCCGCGGAACCGCGGCCGAGTTGACTCGGTCATGGGTTTTATTTTTTGCAGTTTGCTAATTGGGGTATTTTGGGATTTTTAGTATATGTATTTTCAACCCAGATTTTCCAGAACGAAAATTTTATTTTGGGGTCCCGAAAATCCGTATTTTTGATCGAACTTCTAAAAGACTTGAGCTAACGGGTTTTTCTGTAATGTGATATTTGTATTGAACGTCTACTAATCGCTATATGTCGATTAGTGGGGGTTATACAAATCTGTGATCTGTAATGTGCTGGAATGTGTATATGAATATGTTGGATTGTCGCGGGTGAATAGCCGGGGGTTGTGAGACGAGAGTTTTCTTTTCTTTCAATTCATGTAAATTTGTAAATTGATGTAAAAATTATTTATATGGCCGCACAACCGGGTCGGGGTTGTAGCCGTCATTGTATAATTTCTTTTTACTGTTTTTGCTCCTAGGATGGACCTATGGAGGGGGTGCACAAACTACCGGGTATGCCGAAGTGTCGAGTGGCCTACTCATAGGAGATGAGGGAGGTTACTACGCTTCGGGTACTTGGCGGGTAGTTTGCCGCACCCGTAGGGGTCTTGGGTGGGGTATTTGGCTATTCACCGCGACCGTGTAATCTGTCTTTTGTTACAGGCTCGTACAAATTACAGATTCCTAGTATATCCAATGTATTCATCTGTGATCTGAAATGTTTATCATTGCAGTATATCTATATATGATATTATTTAGGCGTTGCTTATGTTTTACAGACGCGCTAGCCCAGCCCCCGCTCTGTCGTTAGTTAAGTAACCTAACGGGTAATGACGGGGCCCCGTGGCGAATGCGAATGGCATAAGCGTACGTCATATTTTGGTTGTTTTCTGCAATGGTAGGATTAAATGATGGGACGCATTAAAAGAACTAATGCAAGAATATCACGCATTAAAAGAACTAATGCAAGATAATAAACCAAGTTAAAGTCGTTGGAACACTTTCGAAAAACCACTCGGTTCTTTTCAAAACAACTTTTAAATACGGAGCTTGAGCCACTCCTTTTAAAAGCTATCTCGTTCCATCGACCATATCAAGTTCACTACGTTCACGGTTTTGCCAAAACCATCCGTAGCCCTCCGTCGTTTCACATGAATAGTCAATAGTATTCAAGCTGTGTATGTTGGCCAAAGTCAAGGCACAGTGATTGGTAGCTATTGGGTGTTCATATGTAGCATAGATAGATGCGTTGGTTTGGGACAGTCGTGCTGCCATTTTGGCCAAAGTCAAAGGTAGGTACGGATGGATCCAAATTAACCTGGATAATGACGGGTAGAACTTGACATGTGACTTATGATATTTTGGCCAAAGTCAAGGTCATAAGAGCATGGGGCAAAAAAATCCACATCGGGAGTTTCATAAGTACTGAAACTTGCTAGATTTGCATACCATTTGGAGTGTGATGATTCTGGTAGGATTCCTTCAGTTTCGTCACGCGATGATATTTGGATCCCGATCCTACTGTGAGTATATGCTACTCCTCGGGAAATTTCTCACTAAACGATCAATGCTATAAACCTAGTAGGTGCCTAGAAAGGTGTTAGCGGGGCTACGCCCCCAGGGAAAAGAGGTTCTCTAATTAAGGAACTTCGCGAAAGCGTTGGAAAACCTCCCTCGAAGTACCGACACCGGCCTGGCTGAACGGTTAAGCAAGTATTGTACGGTGGGATTGATCCCGACTAATTCTTCCTTTATGGTTTGAGGAGGGATTCGAGAAACAGTGGGAGCCATCCTGTTTAGACAAACTAAAAACCACTCTAAACTTGCAAGAGCATCATGCTGAGTGTTTCTTCTTCTCTCTCCTAATTGCAGCGACCTAATCAACATGACTGGACTTAAGTTACTCCTAGATAAAAACAAACTGACAGGGCCAAACTACAAAGATTGGCTCAGGAATGTCAAGATAGCAATCACTTACGACAAGCTGGGGTATCTTCTTACCACCAAAGCTCCCCCTGTCCCTGGTCCAACTTCCAGCGTCGCGGATAAGGAAATCCGTAAGACTTGGGAGATTGATAGCGCGAAGGCCAAATGCCTCCTGCTTGCCTCGATGGACAACGAACATCAGAGGAGGCATGAGAATATGGACATGGAATCCATATTGCTCCATACAAAAGAACTGTATGGAGAGCAATATCGTATCGCAAGATACGAAGCGTCGAAAAAGTTATTTTCGACAAGAATGGCCGTCGGATCATCAGTAGCCGAGCACGTGCTAAAGATGATCGGCTTCATTGAGGAGCTCGCTGACCTAGGGATCACATTGGAGAGTGAGCTATACACGGATATAGTTCTCCAGTCCCTTCCTTCCACTTACGCCCAGTTTATACTGAACTTCAACTTACAAGAAAAAGAGGTTGAACTTTCAGAGCTCCACAACATGCTGAGGAGCGCAGAGGGCACCCTACAGAAAGGTAGGGATACATCCACTTTGTTTGTAGGAGGATCATCTTCTTCTAGGTCCAAGGCGAAAGCCAAGGGAAAGAAGAAGAAGGCCCCCCCCAAACCAAGGGGCGGTGTTAGTAAAGTGGATACGAAGGGAAAAGGTAAAGCAACAAAGATAGCGGGGAAGCTTGTGGATAAGGAAGAATGCTTCTATTGTCATAAGAAAGGACACTGGAAGAATGATTGCAGGGCCTGGAAGGCCAGAACACAGGAATTGAAGCAGGTTGCAGCTTCAGCTTCCGGTGTGTATGTTATTGAAAACTGTCTTTCAATAAACTCTACTTCCTGGGTATTGGATACCGGATCAGGATCTCATATCTGTAATTCTTTGCAGGCGTTGAGAAACCGTAGGGTTTTGAAGGCAGGTGACATGACCCTCAAAGTTGCGAACGGAGCTAGCATGGATGCTAAAGCCGTGGGGGACTATCACCTGGGAATGTCAGATGGACATGTTTTGGTTTTGCGTAATTGCTTTTTTGTACTCAACGCAACTTGTAATATCATTTCTGTATCTTTAGTTTCTAAAGAAGGTTATGAATTTGCGTTTGTAAGTAATGTTGTAAACATTCACCTTAATCAAGTTTTGATTGGGTCAGGTACATTGAGTAATGGTATATACGTGTTAAACCAACCACAGATTTTCAACGTCCAGAATACACACAAAAGAAAGTCTCCAGAAATAAATCAGACTTTCTTATGGCATTGTAGATTGGGTCACATCAATGAGAGAAGGTTGACTAAGTTACATACAGAAGGATATTTGAATGTGTTCGAATATCAATCGTATGCCACTTGTCAATCTTGTCTCAAAGGAAAGATGACAAAGACTCCGTTTACTGGACATGGAGTAAGAGCGAGCGAGCTCTTGGGACTCGTACACAGTGACGTGTGCGGTCCAATGTCTACACATGCCCGAAGCGGACATTCTTACTTCATTACTTTTACGGATAACTTCTCAAGGTACGGTTATGTCTTCTTGATGAAACATAAGTCCGAGGCCTTTGGAAAATTCCAGGAGTATAAGAATGAAGTAGAGAAACAGACCGGCAAAAGTATTAAGATTCTAAGATCGGATCGAGGTGGAGAATACTTAAGTGCCGAGTTCCTGGACTATTTAAAAGAGAACAGAATTCTCTCTCAGCTTACTCCTCCATACACCCCGCAACATAACGGTGTATCGGAGAGACGAAACCGCACCCTATTGGATATGGTGCGGTCCATGATGAGTAACGCTGAGTTACCGCGATCATTCTGGGGATATGCGCTAGAATCAGCCGCATACCTTTTGAACCGAGTTCCCACTAAGACTGTGCCTACTACGCCATTTGAGATGTGGTGTGGGAAGAGACCCCATCTTAATCACATTAAGATATGGGGAAGTCCAGCTTTTGTCAAAAAGCAGCATGCGGACAAGCTCGAGGCACGCTCAGTACTGTGCAAGTTTGTGGGATATCCAAAGAATTCCAAGTGATATTTCTTCTACTGTGAAGAGGAACAAAAAGTTCTTGTTTCTCGTCATGCCCACTTTCTAGAACACCAGTTCATAGAAAAAGAAATAAGTGGGAGCGCAGTAGAACTGGAAGAAATTCCAGAACCACGGACTATTACTGAAAGTTTAGTGGAACCAGAGGGTTCAACAGAACAGGACATTCCTGCGCCGCTCCGCAGAAGTAGTAGGCAGACTCATCCGCCCGAGAGATACTACGGTTTTCTCATTGACGGGGATAGAGAGGATTGCATCATAGATTATGATGAGCCTACTAGCTTCCAGCAGGCCGTTCAGAGCGTTGACTCAGTGAAATGGCTGGATGCAATGCGGACCGAAATGGAGTCCATGTACACCAACAAGGTATGGACGTTGGACATTGCTCCAGACGGGGTAAAACCCGTAGGATGCAAGTGGATCTTCAAAAGGAAGATTGGTGTAGATGGACAGGTTGAGACCTATAAAGCTAGGCTGGTAGCAAAGGGTTTTCGTCAAAGACCTGGCTTGGACTATGACGAAACCTTTTCTCCAGTAGCCATGCTGAAATCCATTCGGATCCTTCTTGCCATTGCTGCCTTCCACGATTATGAGATCTGGCAAATGGACGTAAAGACAGCTTTTCTAAATGGTAATTTAGAGGAGTGTGTCTATATGGACCAGCCAGAGGGTTTCATTCAGAGTGGGAGCAGCGGAAAGGTGTGCAAGTTGCTTAAGTCCATCTATGGACTAAAGCAGGCGTCGCGGAGTTGGAACATCTGCTTTGATGAGACGGTCAAAGAATTTGGCTTTATCAAAAATCCAGATGAACCATGCATCTATAGTAGATTTGTAGCGAGAACTGTAGTATTCCTCATTTTATACGTGGATGAAATTCTCTTAATAGGAAATGACATTCCTATGCTACAATCTGTCAAGGGGTTCTTGTCACACAGGTTCTCCATGAAAGACCTGGGTGATGCCTCATACATTCTGGGTATCCGGATCTACCGTGACAGATCCAAGAGGATATTAGGACTTTCTCAGTCCAGGTACATCGACACCGTGCTGAAAAGATTCAGTATGGAAGATTCCAAGCGCGGTAACCTGCCGGCTTGTCACGGGATCACCCTCTCTAAAGAGATGTCTCCCAAGACTGATTTGGAGAGGGATCGCATGTCTATTATACCCTACGCTTCTGCGGTAGGCTCTATAATGTATGCGATGTTGTGTACCAGACCGGATGTAGCTTATGCACTGAGTGTGGTAAGCCGGTATCAGTCAAACCCTGGGGAGAAACACTGGATAGCGGTAAAGAACATTCTCAAGTACCTGAGAAGGACTAAGGAGATGTTCTTGGTGTATGGCGGAAAAGACCTCCAGATCGAGGCCTTTGCTGACTCCAGCTTCCAGAGTGACAAGGATGATTCCAAGTCCATGTCGGGTTTTGTCTTTACCCTCAATGGAGGGGCGGTGTGTTGGAAGAGTTCCAAACAAGAAACCGTTGCAGACTCGACGATGGAAGCGGAATACATCGCTGCATCTGATGCCGCAAAAGAAGCTGTCTGGATGAGGAAGTTCTTGAAAGAACTTCAGGTGGTTCCGTCCATTGTTGATCCAATACCTCTGTATTGCGACAACAACGGGGCTATAGCTTTAGCGAAGGAACCCAGGTCCCATCAGAAATCCAGGCACATCTTAAGGCGGTATCACCTGATCAGGGAGATCGTGGATCGCCAGGAGATCGAGGTTCGGAGAGTCGCTTCAGAAGATAACACTGCAGATCCATTCACCAAGGCCCTGCCCCAGACTCAGTTCGAGCGGCTGATCGAGATGATAGGTCTTCGATACGCCAGTACATGGCCTTAGTGCAAGTGGGAGATTGTTAGTGTATATGCCCTAGAGGCCATTACTGTATCATACTAGTTTGTATATTACTTAATGGATGCTTAGGATATTCACCTTGTATATACAATCTTGCTCAAAATAGTAGTATGCTACTTGGTTTGTTTCTACTTCAATGTGTACATGTGTTTATTTTTGTATATCGCCTATACACATTAGTAGAGCCCTTAGGATCTTTGCTTGATTACCAGCGATGTGATGGCCGTCACACTAGTGGGGCTGGGTAATCTATAAGCACATCCTTATGCAGGTCCCTGGTCGCAGGACTATCGAGACAGGGTATCGATACTCCGGAGTAGACCAACGCATGCGCTTCTCATCCCAGTGTGGGAGACGGTCTGTCCCACAGCCGTCAGTACGTCGTACTTGAGATAGTATGCGGGTGCTCGTTAGGTTACGGGTACACTGGACAGGACTCGTCGGGAACTGACTAGTTGGTATTATACCTATCGTCAGTTATCAGTTCCCAGGTGACATGAGTACAGCTTAGTCTGCTGACTTGACACTGTCACTCCGCCTCGAGTGTGTTCCCACTGTACTTTGATCACTACCCTACCACGGCTCAAAGGAGTCGTGCAAACAGGTAGTGGTTGGGTGCAGTCCCGAAGCACTTGGAGGCAGTGACGGTTAGACAGGATTCGTCTCTCCCGGTATTGGGGGTTGACATCGCGCTGTGTCTAGGAGAGCCATTACACGAGTAGTCCCTGGCCAGGGCAAACGAGATATACTGGTAGGTTTCCAGTGTTATCTCAGGGTGTTTTGGGCTTCGCTCCGGCACGACTTGTACCGCTATTGGGGGACTGACGTTTACCGCCCCCTAGGCCTGCCATGCGATGTATCAGACGAACAGACCGGACTGTACGGAGAATGTCACACTCAGGCTCAGTAGGAGTTCAGATGGGTTTTCGCCTCGTCGGTCTTCTTGTCGGCATTACCTGGGGACCGTTACGCACAGCTAGTGCCGCTTGCGGTCTGTGGTTAAACCCACTGCCAGCGTAGTGTCGAGTCTTTAGAGTCCCACACAGAAAGCTTTTCGCCTTTAGGCAAAAGAGTAGAGGTCGCATGGTATTGCGACAGGTCGCATGGTTTTGCGACAGGGTTCGGTCACATCCGTGCACTTGTGCACGTACAGTGTCCGGACAGTTTACACTAGCGGGCTTTGGTTTAAGCCAGATCCTAGTGTACCTTATGGGATTGGATTTATCCAGTTTGCATTCGTGTTCCTCGGAACGCGGATGCGGGTGTGTATGCACAGTTGACAGGGAGGCAGAGGCAGCGGATTCTCATTAGGGTTGTTGACAGTTGACCGTTGACTATTTGACTTTATGCTCAACCCTAATGAGAATATGATATGTGATTAACTATTATATTAATTAAGTATTATGGTGATATGGTTGTTGACTTGTTGACTTGTTGACTTTGTTGACTTGTTGACTTTTGTTGACTTGTTGACCGGTTGACTAGGCTTGACTAGTTGACCATCATGATAACCATAGCCATCATTTCATGGCAAAGACTTTTGTTTACTTGCTCATTTGTGTAAAATGAGTGCATGAAATGATATGGTTGTGGTTGCTTCTAACCATCACATAAGACTTTTGTTAATATGATGAGTTATCATTGCTTTGGATTATGAGAGGGTGAGAGACAAAATACTTGCTCATTCTTTCTTGCTCATTCTCTCTCTTGTTCTTGAGCTCTCCTCTTGCTCTCACCCTCAACCTCTTGCTCCCTCTCTTGATCTATGGTTCTCTTGTCTCATGAGTTGAGAATCAAGAACCATAGATAAAATCCCATTCTATTTCTTCTCTACTCATTCTAGTTCACTAGGTTTAGCAAACCAAGTGAACTAGTTTCTTCAAAGAACGAAGAAGGAGCTAAAGGTTGGAGCTTTCAGGTGGATCTATCTTCGGCGTACGGAGACGACGAGAAGAAGCCATCGGACCACCATCGGAGCTTTGAAGACGAAGGAGTTCAAGACAAGCAAGGTATAACCCCCTAACCGAGTAGCTAAAACTCATAGTTAGGTTGTTAGATAGATGTTTAACCAAGATCCGGGTTTTAGGTCCATGTTACCATCTTTAAGAAAATCGTTTTCTACCAAATTCCGCATTCCCGAAAGTACCGGGAGAGGTAGCATGGACTTACAGGTTCGACTTCATCAGAATAGGGGATGGATCTGTTAAGAAGGTAGTAGGGTGTGATGTCCTGGTATTTGATGACATACACAGAGTAGGAAGTGATATTCCTATACTACGATCGGTTATACTTTGGTCGTCACACAGTAGTTTCTCCACATAGGACTTGGATATTATATCAGACCTTCTGGTTACTAGATCTATGGTTTTAGATCTAGATTTGGGTGGTTTCCCAATCAGGGTACTTAGACAGCATTCTAAGAGTATTTAGAATGGTCGACTCCTTGCATGGTGGTGTACCAGCAGGTGATGGAGTCACCCTCTCTGAAGGTGTCTTACAGACTAAAGGGGAGAGGGATGTACATGATTGACATAACACTTGCTTAGGCAATTGAGTAAATCATGAGATGTCAAGTACCACACCAGATGTTGTTCTTGCAGTAGGTGCAATAAGTTGATATTCATCCAATCATGGAGAAACAATCAGAAGCAGTTTTAGAACATAAGTGAATGTTCAGGGAATTTGATAACGGCAGCCTCTTTTAGGAGACAGTTATCATTCCAGGCTTCCAAGGTGACCTGGATAGCAGAGTTGCTGTCAGAGTTATAGTTTTCCCTCTGACGAAGGGGGCAGTATTTTGGACAGGTGGTCAAGGTGGATACTGAGGGAAGGCATGGCGCAGGATGCTGATTAAGTTCAGTTGACGATACAGTCTAAGAAGTTTGGATTTGGAGTTCATTTATGAGCTAGGTCCTATCAGACATCCAGACACATTCTAAGACAGGTATTGCTCATTTCGGGAGATGGCTTTCTCCGCGAACTTGAGATAAAGAGAGACATAGAAAGAAGCACCATAGCGGATCGACTCACTGAGGCTATTCCTCGAACGCAATAGTTTCGCAAACGAGCTTTGTGAGACTGGCTAGTAGATGAGTTGGGTGTTCGGTATCACACGGGCTTTGAGTATGCGACATCGCAATAATTAGCCTTGAGTGCAAGTGGGAGATTGTTGGAGATAGTGCCCTCAGAGTCAATTATTGGATCACAGGCATGTGATTGCAATGATTGAGGGGAGGACCTGTCCCAGTAGGACAGTCTTACTCAAGATGATAGTATGCTATCTGGTTTATCTTTATCATCGTGTACTGCTTTAGGTGACCTTACAAGTCCCTATTACACGTTGATAGAGCCCCTAGGATTCTTGCTTGACTACCAGCAGTATAAGGGCGATCATATACGTGAGAGCTGGAGTCTATAAGCACATCCTTAAAAGGTCCCTAGTCGTGGGAGTTTCAAGACAGGGCATCGATTCTCCAGAGTAGACTAGTGTATACAGTCGAGACCCCGACGAGGGGCGGTGGCCGGTCTCACAAGCCACTGGTGTCAGTTGGTTCACCTAAGATGTATACAGGTGCTCATTGGGTTATGAGTACACCGGACAGGACTCGCCGGGAACATGCTAGTTGGTCTTATACCTGACGTCCGATAGCAGTTCCCTGGTGACATGTGTACAGGTTAGTTCATCGACCTGCGGATCATCATTTCTCTCGTGTGAGTTCCCACTGTACTTTGATTACTACCCTACCACGCTCAAAGGGGACGTGCAAACAGGTTTTAGTTGGGTACAGTCCTGAGCCACATGGAGGCAGTGAGCGGATCTTCTGGAGTTCGTCTCTCCTGGTATTAGGGGTGAGGTCGCGCTGTGTCTAGGAGAGCCAGAACATGAAAAGTCCTTGGCCAAGGCAGGAGATTTGCTGGTAGGTATTCCAGTAGTATCTCAGGGTGTTCTGGGCTACACTCCGACACGACTTGTACCGCTTTTGGCGGTCTGACTTTTACCAACCCCCTAGGCCCGCCATGCGATGCTCATAGACGAACGGACCGGACTGTACGGATATTGTCACTGACAGGCTCAGTAGGGTGTCAGGATGAGTTCGCTCATCGACGTCCCTTTTGGTCAATAGCTGGTAGCCCGTCACGTATTGGCTGATACCTCTGACGTGCTAGTGGTTAAATCCACAGCCATAGTATTGACGAGTCATTAGAGTCCACCACACACAGACAGTTACTCAAGTTTCGTGCGAAACGATGTAGAGGCCATATGGAGATATGGCAAGGTTCGATCAGATACGTGCGGTATTGCACGGATCGTGATCGGACGGATTTTACTAGCCGGCTTTGCCTTAAGCCGGATCTTAGTATTATGATAGTGTAGTTTTGTCTCTTTGCATTTGTGTTCAGTGGGAATACAAATGCGGGCATGTAGATGCAGTAGTGGGGTTTTCCTGTAATTTATTACGGGGTCCGTTTTCTGAAGTTGCCAGTTTGCATTCCGTTCCGGCCGGTTTTTTTTTGTTCTTTCGCCGCGGGGCTTTCTGATGGAGGGGCTAATTTGCAATTGTGCAAATTAGTATTTATGGAGGGGTTTTATTGCATTTGTGGTTCAACCATCATGATATTATTTTCTAATCTTTTCTATTGCCTTTTTCATTATGGTTTTGTGAAGGGATTTGGATTAGATTTTGGTGTGACCATTCTCTATATTGTTTTCATTCTCTTTTTCTTCTCTTGCTTAAGCTTCTTTTTCCTTGACCATTCTTATGAAGGGGGCCCGGCCATTTTGGGCAAGAGGGGAGAGATGAGAGGAAATTTCATTTGGTGTGGAAAATATATCATCTCATTTTGCTTGCTCCAAAAATCTAAAACCCTTCTCCAAAGTTCTTGATTCCTACATCCATGGCAACTTCTAAAACCCTAAAGAGACAACCCACTACACTATATCTACAGCAAAACTTGGACGCGTCGGCTAGCCAACTTCGTGCCCGAGTTGCCTCGGTCAAGAGGTGGGAGCCCGTAAAAGATTCCGGCTACGTGGTGCCCTTTCCGACGAGGAGGTGATGGACAGAGTTTCCGCGGGAGATCGGAGTGGAGACGAAGACCGAAGGACACGGATCGCTTGGTATAGCTTCTCTACTCTTTTCTTGTTTGCTAGTAGCTAGGTTAATGGCCCGATCCGGGTGAAAAGTGCGCGGTGGTGCCGGTTTGCTAGTTTGCAAATTTTTCGTTTCCGCATTTCCGGCGTCGGATCGACGGCCGGGGCGCCGCCGCGGACTTACATGTAGATCGCCGGGAGATCGAGGTGAAGAGAGTAAATTTTGAGAATAGCACTACAAATCCATTTACGAAGGACATACCCCAGACTCAGTTCGAGCGGCTGATCGAGATGATAGGTCTTCGATACGCCAGTAAATGGCCTTAGTGCAAGTGGGAGATTGTTAGTGTATAAGCCCTAAAGGCCATTACTGTATCATACTAGTTTGTATATTACTTGATGGAAGCTTGGGATATTCACAGTTATATAGACAATCAAGCTCAAAATGGTAGTATGCTACTTGGTTTGTTTCTACTTTAATATGTGCATGTGTTTCTTTTAGCATATCGCTTATACATATTAGTAGAGCCCTTAGGATCTTTTCTTGATTTCCAGCGTTGTGATGGCAGTCACACCTGTGGGGGCTGGGTAATCTATAAGCACATCCTTATACAGGTCCCTAGTCGTAGGACTATCGAGACAGGGCATCGATACTCCGGAGTAGACTAGCGTATGCGCTTCTCATCCCAGCTGGGGAGATAGTCTGTCCCACAGCCGTCAGTACGACTTACTTGAGATAGTATGCAGGTGCTCGTTAGGTTACGAGTACACTGGACAGGACTCGTCTGGAACAGTTGGTTGGTATTATACCTATCGTCAGTTATCAGTTCCCAGGTGACATGAGTACAGCTTCGTCCGCTGACTTGACACTATCACTTCGCCTCGAGTGTGTTCCCACCGTTCTTTGATTACTACCCTACCACGGCCTAAAGGAGTCGTGCAAACATGTAGTAGTTGGGTGCAGTCCCGAAGCACTTGGAGGCAGTGACGGTTAGACAGGATTCGTCTCTCCCGATATTGGGGGTTGATATCGTGCTGTGTCTAGGAGAGCCATTACACATAGTCGTCCCTGGCCAGGGCAAGCGAGATATACTGGTAGGTTTCTAGTGTTATCTCAGGGTGTTTTGAGCTACTCTCCGAAAAGACTTGTACCGCTACTAGGGGACTGACGTTCACCCCCTAGGCCCGCCATGCGATATTCTCAGACGAATGGACCGGACTGTATGGAGATTGTCATATTCAGGCTCAGTAGGAGTTCGGATGGGTTTACCTCATCGGTCTTCTTATCGACATCTACCTAGGGACCGTTACGTACAGCTAGTGCCACTTGCGGTCTGTGGTTAAACCCACTGCCAGCGTAGTATCGAGTCTTTAGAGTCCCACACACAGAGTTTCCCTGCACTGAGCGAAAGGTGTAGAGGCCGTATGGTTTTACGGCAGGGCTACGATCACTTACGTGCACTTGTGTGCGTATGTTGTTCGGGCAGACAATACTAGTGGGCTTTGGTTTAAGCCGGATCCTAGTATTGTATGGATGGATTTGTTTTGTCTTCTGTGCATGCGCATTTTATGTAATGCGGATGCGGGTGTGTATGCACAGTTATGAGGAGCGAAGAAGAAGTAGGTGCCTCATTAGGGTTTTAACAGTTGATTCGGTCTAAACCATTATGAGGCGGGCTCATTAGGGTTTTGACAGTTGATTCGGTCTAAACCATTATGAGCCGGGGACATTATTTACTAATCTTTTTAGTGATAATTATGTTATGTCTAATTCCTTTGACCATTTGACCATACTTGACTTTGTTTACCGTTTGACCAAAGTTGACTAGGATCTTCATGAGAGGTCTAGAGTATTCTTTTGGTTTTGATTTTATTATTTGTGATGAAAATGGTCAAGTCAAGGTAGCCATCTTCTTTATCATGAAAAGATTAGTAATCATGAGGTTTATGCATTAGTATTTCTATGGTTAATTTTTTTTCTTTTCTCATTCTCTCTCTTGAAAATGAGAAGCTCCATGGTTGCTCCTTTTTCTTCCTCCTCTTGATATTTACTTTGATCTCATGTGTTGAGAGAATATGGATCCAAACTGACAAACACGTCCATCTACCTCTTCTACACAACCTAAGACATCAAGCTTAGAAACCTTGTTGCCCTAGTTGCCTCGGCTCGAGGTGGTCCTCGGAACACAACTCTCGGGTGGATCGTCTTCAACTCAAGGAGGCTGCGGAGGTGATCAAAATCTAGACCGATCCTCAGAGCATGGATGGACGAGCAGGACGGCGGAGAGAACACCCGAAGGACCGGTATCATGATGTGTAATCTCTATGACATAGTAGATAGAACCTCATGTAGTTCGCTAGGTTTTTGTTTGGCAAAGATCCTCCTTTTAAGTCCATGTTGCCTTTGTGTCAAAAATCGTTTTTTACCGTTTCCGCCTTCCCGTAGAACCGGGGTGAGCAACGTGGACTTACATAGTATGTCACGGTATCAAGCTTGGAACTCTTCCAACATATTATCCCTTCACAAAGGGTAAATACAATCCCTGTGACTGACTTTCATTAAATTGGAAATCCACAGTAGCGCCACGGCCGTCTAACAGACGCCAAATGCAGAACAAAAACTTTTTATAAAGTGGCGCTATCGTGTACCGTAACCCGGATCTGCCATTAAAGCTAAACTAACAAACTATAAAGTGGGTAGAAGAGTTATACCGAACGATCCGAGTCTTTCGGTCTTCAACCATCATCCCACGCTTTGTTGCGGCTGCTCCGATCTCCTGAATCTCCAGTCTTCTCGTCTAGGTGGCACCACATCGACGGATCTTTAAACGGGCTCCTGCCTCTGAACCGAGGCAACTCGGTCGTCAAGTTTGCTAAAAGAGACGACCAAGATGAAGTAGAGAATGAGTAGAATACTTTGTCTCGTTACATCTAAGGCTATGGACGAACGGTTAATGATGTTGCCTTTTGGATCGAATGGAAAAGAGAAATCGATCACAGCTAATTTCTATGCACCAAAACTTATATCTTTTTTTCAAATAACAACCATAATCAATCCTCAAGGGGGTGGCCGGCCACTTATAGGAAAGGAGGGAGGTGAGTGTAGGAGCTAGGAGGTGACCACAAGATCTAAAGAGATGATGAATCACCATGACACCAAGTATGAACATAATCAATGCAAACATTGAACCTTCTAACATAGTCATCATGCATTAATTGAATCATTAAATACACTAATGAGTCATGAAGCCTAGTCACCATCTTAGTCATCATTCTAGAACCTTCTAGAAACACTAATCACCTCAAGAAGAAAAGATAAATCCGCATTTAACCAAATGTTAAATACGGCTGATAGAAAACTGGAAACTGGCAACTTCCAAAAGTGATCCTGAAACGAATTTCAGGATAACCCCGTATCAGTATAAACATACCCGCATTTATATTACGACCGAATACAAATACAACTGAGACAAAGATATTATATCTATACAGTATAATACTCGGATCTGGCTTAAACCAAAGCCGACCAGTATTATCTTTCCTAAAACGACACGTGCGAAAACACACGTGCTTTTTCTGAACCTTGCCATAAACCCATACGGCCTCTACAACGTTTCGCCCGAACTTGGGAAAGTGTCTTTCTGGGAATCTAATGACTCATCAATACATTAGCACTGGGTATAACCCCTATCACGTCAGAGGTACAAGCTGTACGTAACGGTTTGCCTATGTATTGATTGGAAGGGAAGCTGACGAGCGAACTCATCCCTAAACCCTACTGAGCCTAACAGTGACAATATACAAACAGTCCGGTCAGTTCGTCTATGAGTATCGCATATCGGGCCTAGGGGGCTGGTAACGTCAGACCCCAATAGCGGTATAAGTCGTGTCAGAGAGTGGCACAGAACACCTTGAGATACTACTAGAATATCTACCCGTAAATCTCCTGCCTCGGCCTAGGGCTTTATGTAATGGCTCTCCTAGACACAGCGCGATCTCACCCCCAAAACTGGGAGAAACGAATCCCCTGACGATCCGCTCACTTGCCTCCAATGTGGCTCGGGACTGTACCCAACTAAAACCTGTTTGCACAACTCCTTTGAGCGTGGTAGGGTAGTAATCTAAGCACAGTGGGAACTCACATGAGACAAATGACGATCTCAGGTCCATGAACTAACCTGTACACATGTCACCAAGGAACTGCTATCTGATGATATGTATAATACCAACTAGCATGTTCCCGGCGAGTCCTGTCCGGTGTACTCTTAACCCAATGAGCACCTGTATACATCTTAGGTGAACCAACTAACACCAATGGCTTGTGTGACCGGCCATTGCCCCTCCTCGGTGTCTCGACTGTATACACTAGTCTACTCTGGAGTATCGATGCCCCGTCTCGAAACTCCCACGACTAGGGACACTTTAAGGATGTGCTTATAGACTCCAGCTCCCACGTATATGATCGCCATCATACTGCTGGTAGTCAATCAAGAATCCTATGGGCTCTATCAACATGCAATAGTAAACTGAAGCATCTATACGATGATAAAGACAAACCAGATAGCATACAATCATCTCGAGCAAGACTGTCATATCGGTATAGGTCATGTCTCAATCATTGCAATCACGTACCTGCGATCCAATAATTGACTTTGAGGGCGCTATCTCCAACAATCTCCCACTTGGACTCAAGGCTAATTATTGCGATGTCGCATACTCACAGCCCGTGTGATACCGAACATCCAGCTCCTCTACTAATCAGTTTCACAAACCTAGTTTGTAAAACTCTTGTGTTCGAGAAATAGCCTCAGTGAGTGGATCAGCCCTGATGTTTCTTCTATATCTCTCTAAATCTCAAGTTCACGGAGAAACCATCTCCCGAATCGAGTAATACCTGTCTTAGAATATGTCTGGATATCTGATGGGACTAAGTTCATAAATGAACTCCATATTCAAACTTCTTAGACTGTATTGATCACTGAACCTAATCAGTATCCAGCACCATGCCTTCCACAGTATCCTCTTAGAGCACCTGTCAATAATACTGTCCCTCGTCAGAGGGAAAATTGTAACTCTGACAATCACTCTCTCATCCATGTCACCTTTGAAGCGTGGAATGATAACCGTCTCCCGAAAGAGGCCGCCGTCATCAAATCCGTAGAACATGCACTTATGTTATAAAACTGCTTCCTTATGTTTCTCCACGATTGGATTAATATAAACTTATCGCATCTAGTGCAAAAACAACATCTGGTGTGGTACTTGACATCTCATGATTGACTCAATTGCCTAAGCAAGTGATCAGCCAATCATGCACTTTCCTCTCTCCTTTAGTCTCTAAGACACCTTTAGAGAGGGTGACTCCATCATCTGCAGGTACACCACCTTCCAGGAGTCAACATTTCTAAAATACTATTAGAATACTGTCAAAGTACCCACATTGGGAAACTACCCAAATCTAGATCTAATACAATAAATCTAATAACCAGAATTTCTGATATTATATCCATGTCCTTTGTGGAGAAACAACTATGTGACGACCACAGTACAACCAATCGTAGTATAGGAATTTTACTTCCTATTCTGTGTATGTCATCCAAATACCAGGATATCACACCTTACCACCTCCTTAACAGATCCATCCCTTATTCTGATGAAGTCAAACCCAAGACCGTCACATCAAAAATAGATGATCTATCTCCGCTATATCTGCTCAAGTCTATAAATAGACATAAGCTGCTTGACCACTATGCTTTCGCTGCTCCTACTGACTATGACAACCTTCTGGCAAATAATATCTACGTACACTTCTAAAGCTAGTTTAGAACGACATTATTCTTATCCTCCTGCCGGGTTTCATAGTCTAGAACAACAGTAGGGTCAAGTCTGGGTTAACAAGAACCTCCCTGTCACCGTCCTTGAGGCTACCGGAGTACCTCTCGGGTGTCTGAGGTTACCCACCATGTCTGCGGAGTGGCTATTGGAATGTTAAACCTGATTGAATATATGGGTCCTATTAAATTTTCCGTAATCGTTTGCGGTTCTGGAATCACTTCCAGTTCTACCATACTCCCACTACTGTTTTCTGAAAAAATCCATTTTACTAAAACTGTGGTGAGTCAAGAACAATATTACTATTGATCTTCCAGATGGTAGAAATGTCAACCTTCGTCAAAGCCAGGGTCAACCCACAAACAGCCATTACAGAAACGTGCCTTGAGTTATCCAGTGTCTGGTTTTAAGCATAAGCTGGAAAACTCCCCTTACCATAACATCGTTAAGATATGAACTATTCTATATCTAATATAGAAACATAGGCACTAATTTAATTGGAACCAGATTCAAAACATGCAGCTGTCTCCAGTGCATATTACCTTAATGGAGAGAGGCTTATCAGCATTACTCAACTTAGGAATCCATCCAATTATGAGTAACCTGAAAGAGAAACAAGTTTCTCAAAACCATTACTATCATCTGAATACCAATCACAAGAATTTACATCTTTGATTTCTTTGAAGAATCCCGATACTTGAGATACCTGGTTCTTTACTTTATTCTTATACCCATAACTTCTCAAAACTTAGATGTTGTATTTCTACGAAACACTTGTCTAAAAACTAAAGAAGTCACAAGTGAACAGAACATAGTACGAGGACCTACCCCTTTGTCCTGACGGACACTGGACAACATACAATACTCTGTATAAGTCCGCTGAGTTGAATAACTCAAAACCAATGTATCGTAGGTTGAAAACTGTACCCAGGCGATTTCCTCAAATATCACCAATTACAACGAATTCCGATATAATGAGGATGATCTCCTAATTCCCAATAACTTACTCCCAATCATCATCTGTAAAACCATACAGATATGAGAATGAAACCTGGTAAATACATACCCTGGAGTAAGTATCTAATCGGGAAATCAGTTTTCTTTTAACAATGTACTGAAACATGAAAATGTTTCATAGGGGTATCCTGGTATTCTTAGTAATTCCTCTTCCATAATCCAATTCATGATTATAACCGTATATTTTATTGCCATCTCTCTAAATCCCATTATTTGTCTTTAGTCGTTACCTTCTATACACCCCTTTAGGCTAAATGGTTTTCTTCCTTCCCTACCGTTCGGCACCAGCCTATGGTTTGGAAGAAGACTATCCAGTAAGCATAATAGGTGTACCCTCCACAACATAGGAGTAATCGTATCATGAAAGAAGGTGATGATAAAAGGCAACTGAATAATACCTTATTCTATTTCTCCCGAACTGGGGAAAAAGCAAAGGTGAAATAGGAGTGTCGATGAAGTACGCGGTTTGGTCGTGAATGATAATAGTCGCAATTTACTTTGCCCTCTTTCTAATCCCTTTATTTGTCTTTAGCTATTACCTTCTGTACACCCAACTGAGGCTAATTGGTTTTCTTCATTCCCTACCTTTCGGTACCGGCCTATGGTTTGGAAGAAGACTATCCAATAAGCGTAATAGGTGTACTCTCCTAAACTGAGGAGCCCTCGCAATCTTAGAGAAGGTGATAATAAAAGACAACTGAATAAACTAATTCTATTTCTCTTGAACCTGGATCCATCCTCGAAGAAGTCCCTTCGAGTTCGTAAATAACCATATGATGGATCTATCCAATGGAAGTGGATGTCCGTAGTAATACGGGGTGTTCTGAGAAATACAAAGGGTAAAGGAAGGAGCGGCAATGACTTATGCAACTCGAACAATCCAAAAGCCAGTATTTTAAGAAGGTTCGGTCAACTCGGTCACTGAGTCATAGTTTAGGGTCGGTCAAAGGTCGCTGCCAAAGATAGAGAAAAGAAACACTCTGCTTGCACTCTTACCTAGATCAGAATGGTTATCAATTTATCTAATCAGGAAACTTCCCACTGTAATCTTAAATTCTCCTCCAAACATGAAAGAAGAATTAGTCGGGATCACCCGAAGTGTAAACAAACTCATCAGTGAGAATCGGGATCCAACTATCATTGCATGATAACTTGATGGAAGCCACTCAAGTTATCAAACTCCAGAAGGTATGCGCATGCCTGGCAAGTTTGTTTTAAGTTTGTTTTATGTTTGAAACTCCCGATGTAATTTTTGCCTCATGCTCTTATGACCTTGACTTTAGTCAACAAATCATAAGTCACATGTCAAGTTCTACCCGTCATTGTCCAGGTCGATTTGAACCCACTCATACATACCCTTGACTTTAGTCAACAAGGTAATACGATTGTCCCAAACCAACACATCTATCTATGCAACATAGAATACCCAGCAACTACCAAACACTATGCCTTGACTTTAGTCAACAAACATAGCTTTAATACTACTGACCACCCATAAGAAATGACGGAGGGCTACGGCTGGTTTTTTGCGAAAAACCTTTAACGTAATGAACTTGATCTCGTTGAAGGAACCTGATAGCTTTTTATAAAAATATAGTGGCAAAAAACCTTTTCTAAAGAGGTCACTCCCAGTGAAGGGATCTCGGCTCTTTCCTCGTGGAATGAGGTGCAGGATATTCCAACCGAATACCGCGATGCAAAGCAACTTGTAATCAACTATAGTTAAGTTACTACCCTGACGTAAACTTCTGCCCAAGGGGTCACTCCCGGTGAAGGGATCTCGGCCCTTGCCTCGTCGAATGAGGTGCAGGATATTCCAGCTGAATATCACTATGCAAAACAAAAGGAAACATCTTTGTAATAACACCTTTTTAAAATTTTTTCCAACAACATCAAATATAGGTTTGTTTTATCCTTGCATTGATAAGAATCAATGCAGTCTCATCAATCAATCACACCAGAAAAGAACGAAAATATAATGTACGTATATGCCATCCGCATTCGCCACTGGGTCCCGTCATCACCCGTTAGGTTACTTAACTAACGACAGAGCGAGGGCTGGACTAACTCGGGTGTAAAACATATACAACATATAATAGTATATACCAATATACAATAATCGCTCCAGGCGTGATAATATGCAACATTACAGAAAAATAATAAGCATCACAGAACAATACAGATAATTTGGGATCCCCGGGTTTCACAGAGCCGCTGCTGAAACCTGACGTTCTCCTGGTCGTGTGGATAGCCTGTGCAATAAAACCTAGACCCCAACGGGTGCGGCAAGTTACCCGCCAAAATCTGAAGCGAGGTAGTCCCCACAGCATAGTGAATGGAACACCCGGCACTTCACGGAATCCGGTAAATTGAGCACTCCTCCTTGGGTCAACCTGTACCCCCTACGAGTGCGGCGAATAGTCTGCCAATTCTAGAGTGAGGTCCTTTTGCCTCTCAAAGCCTTGAGATACGGACCTGTTGTCCTCCAGAACCCGGCTATCCGCGCACTCCGTCGCGGGATAAACCTAGTACAGAAATGAAAAATATATACAACGGGTACATCGACCTCAACCCGGTCGTGCCCTAAAAGAATATTATACAAACAGGCAGTAACGGCGGTCCACATGTTGGACGCTCACCCCGCAATATCAAATGAACAAATAAATCCAAACTGCACTACCATTGCACATTGCTATCCACCACGACATATCCGCAATATCACAGTACAATACAGAACATCAACGCGAATGTCACGTTCGCAAACCCGTCTAAAAGAACTATAGCAATCAAACGCGGTTTACCGATCAAATGACATTCCCGGTCGGAGATATAATTAAATACTGTATACTAACAAGTTTAAAATTTCGATCGATAAAATTTCCCGAAGTGGGCCCCACGAACTTCTGCTGTACAGTAACCAAATATTGGCCCAAAAGAAACATTCCAGAAACCACAATTCACTGTGTAGAAGCTAGTGTAGAAAATTGGAGTACCAATCTCACAAAACGGCGGCGGATACGCGGCGAAACCCTTGTTTGGGCCGCGGATCCGCGGCGTTACTGTTGAGTCGGGCCACCAAATTTCACCAGTATTCTAATAAAAGCCTGCTTGGTTTTCTGTGATGCTCAAAATAATTTTTAGACCCTTTTAAAAATCGACAGAAACTTTAATGCAGAAAATTGTTGTTTCGGAAATTCCGTTCGATCGACCTTTTAAACGCGTTAGCAAAAGTTAGTATAGCTTTATGGTGAGTCTCTGATACCGCTGTAAGTCCACGGTAGTATCCCGGCCGTCCAACAGACGCTAAATGCGGAACAAAAACTTTTTATAAACTGGCGCTATCGTGTACCGTAACCGGATCTGCCATTAAAACTAAACTAACAAACTACAAAGTGGGTAGAAGAGTTATACCGAACGATCCGAGTCTTTCGGTCTTCAACCATCATCCCACGCTTTGTTGCGGCTGCTCCGATCTCCTGAATCTCCAGTCTTCTGGTCCAGGTGGCACCACATCGACGGATCTTTAAACGGGCTCCCGCCTCTGAACCGAGGCAACTCGGTCGTCAAGTTTGCTAAAAGAAACGACCAAGATGAAGTAGAGAATGAGTAGAAAACTTTGTCACCTTACGTCCAAGTCTATGGACGAACGGTTAATGAAGTTGCCTTTTGGATCGAATGGAAAAGAAAAATCGATCACAGCTAATTTCTATGCACCAAAACTTATATCTTTTTTATAAAAAAAAACCATAATCAATCCTCAAGGGGGTGGCCGGCCACTTATAGGAGAGGAGGGAGGTGAGTGTAGGAGCTAGGAAGTGACCACAAGATTAAAAGAGATGATGTATCACAATGACACCAAGTATGAACATAATCAATGCATACATTGAACCTTCTAACCTAGTCATCATGCATTAATTGAATCATTAAATACACTAATGAGTCATGAAGCCTAGTCACTATCCTAGTCATCATTCTAGAACCTTCTAGAAACACGAATCACCTCAAGAAGAAAAGATAAATCCGCATTTAACCAAATGTTAAATACGGCTGATAGAAAACTAGAAACTGGCAACTTCCAAAAGTGATCCTGAAATGAATTTCAGGATAACCCCATGTCAGTATAAACATACCCGCATTTGTATTACGATAGAATACAAATGAATCTGAGACAAAGATATTATATCTACACAGTATAATACTCGGATCCGGCTTAAACCAAAGCCGACCAGTATTTTCTGTCCGAGAAACGACACGTGCGAAAACGCACATGCTTTTTCTGAACCTTGCCATAAACCCATACGGCCTCTACAACGTTTCGCCCGAACTTAGGAAAGTGTCTGTGGGGGACTCTAATGACTCATCAACACACTAGCACTGGGTATAACCCCTAGCACGTCAGAGGTACAAGCTGTACGTAACGGTTTGCCTATGTATTGATTGGAAGGGAAGCTAACGAGCGAACTCATCCCTAAACCCTACTGAGCCTAACAGTGACAATATACATACAGTCCGGTCCGTTCATCTATGAGTATCGCATATCGGGCCTAGGGGGCTGGTAACGTCAGACCCCAATAGCGGTATAAGTCATGTCAGAGAGTGGCCCAGAACACCCTGAGATACTATTGGAATATCTACCAGTAAATCTCCTGCCTCGGCCGAGGGCTTTATGTAATGGCTCTCCTAGACACAGCGCGATCTCACCCCCAATACCGAGAGAGATGAATCCCCTAACGATCCGCTCACTTGCCTCCAATGTGGCTCGGGACTGTACCCAATTAAAACCTGTTTGCACAACTCCTTTGAGCATGGTAGGGTAGTAATCTAAGCACAGTGGGAACTCACATGAGACAAATGACGATCTCAGGTCGATGAACTAACCTGTACACATGTCACCAGGGAACTTCTATCTGACGATATGTATAATACCAACTAGCATATTCCCGGCGAGTCCTGTCTGGTGTACTCATAACCCAATGAGAACCTGTATACATCTTAGCTGAACCAACTAACACCAATGGCTTCTGAGACCGGCCATTGCCCCTCGTCGGTGTCTCGACTGTATAGACTAGTCTACTCTTGAGTATCAATGCCCTGTCTCGAAACTCCCATGACTAGGGACACTTTAAGGATGTGCTTATAGACTCTAGCTCCCATGTATAT
Organism: Agapanthus africanus; assembly: GCA_030015575.1. Taxonomy (NCBI): domain Eukaryota; kingdom Viridiplantae; phylum Streptophyta; class Magnoliopsida; order Asparagales; family Amaryllidaceae; genus Agapanthus; species Agapanthus africanus. Next base: position 662,087,723 of record CM057338.1, read on the forward strand.
GATCGCCATCATACTGCTGGTAGTCAAGCAAGATCCTATGGGCTCTACCAACATGCAATAGTAAACTAAAGCATCTATACGATGATTAAGATAAACCAGATAGCATACTATCATCTCGAGCAAGACTGTCATATCGGTATAGGTCCTGCCTCAATCATTGCAATCACGTACCGGCAATCCAATAATTGACTTTGAGGGCACTATCTCCATCACATATCACTCTGGAGCTCGGACCAAGAACATTCTTCTAGTGCCTCTCAAGTACTTAAGAATGTCTGCACAGCTTTCCAGTGATTCTCCTAAGATCCGATTGATTCCTGATCACTACACCTAGTGAGTCATCAACATCTGGTCTAGATTTGGGACACTCCCAACATCCACTTAGAACTATCACCATAGATCATAAACAACAAGATGTAGTAGGTATCATCCAGATCTTTTATGGAGAATCCACGTGATAAGAATAGCTTGACCGAGTGTAGCATAGGAAACCATTTCCTATCAAGATTATGTCATCTACGTACAATACGTGGAAGACAACCATGTTGGATGTAGTGCCCTCATAGTCAATTATTGAATCGCAGGTACGTGATTGCAATGATTGAGAGGACCTATACCGGTAGCACAGTCTTACTCGAGATGATAGGATGTTATCTGGTTTGCCTTTATCAGTCGTGTACAGGTTCAGGTGACTGATCGCTATTACACGTTGATAGAGCCCTTAGGATCTTGCTTGACTACCAACAGTATGATGGCGATCATATACGTGAGAGTTGGGTAGTCTATAAGCACATCCTTAAATGTAGTCCCTAGTCATGGGAGTTTCGAGACAGGGCATCGATACTCCGGAGTAGACTAGTGTATACATTCGAGACCACGACGAGGGGTAGTGGCCAGTCTCATAAGCCACTGGTGTCAGTTGGATCACCTAAGATGTATACATGTGCTCATTGGGTTATGAGTACACCGAACAGCACTCGCCGGGAACCTACTAGTTCGTATTTATACCTAGCATCAGATAGCAGTTCTCTGGTGAAATGTATAGAGGTTAGTTCATCGACCTGAGGTCGTCATTTGTCTCGTGTGAGTTCCTACTGTGCTTTGATTTCTACCCTACCACGGCTCAAAGGATTCATGCAAACAGGTCTTTTTTGGGTACAGTCTCGAGCCACATGGAGGCAGGTGAGCGGATCGGCAGGGGATTCTTCTCTCCCGGTATTGGGGGTGAGATCGCGCTGTGTCTAAGAAAGCCATTACACCAAGTCCTTGGCAACGGATGGTGAGAATTACTGGTAAGTATTCCAGTAGTTTCTCAGGGTGTTCAGGGCTTGTCTTCGACACGACTTATACTGCTTTTGGAGGTATGACGTTACCAGCCCCTAGGCCCGATATGCGATACTCAAAGACGAACGGACCGGACTGTATGTATATTGTCACTGTTAGACTCAGTAGGGTTCCAGGATGAGTTCGCTCATCGGTTTCCCTTGAGGTCAGTACATGGGCATCCGTTACGCACAGCAAGTGCCGCTGACATGCTTACGGTTAAACCCACTGCCAGGGTACTGATGAGTCATTAGAGTCCGCGACAGAAAGTTTCCCAAGTTCGGGCAAAACATTGCAGAGGCCGTATGGTTTTATGGCAGGGTTGGGAAAATTCACATGCGTTTACGCACGTGTCATATTTCGCGCAGATAATACTGGTGAGCTTTGGTTTAAGCCGGATCCATGTATTATACTGTGTAGATATAATATATTTGTCTCAGTTGCATTTGTATTCGGTCGTAATACAAATTTGGGTATGTTTATACTGTTACGGGGTTATCCGGAAATTCGTTTCATGATCGCTTTTCGAAGTTGCCAGTTTTCTATCACCTGTCTTATACATTCGGTTTAATGCGGAATTATCTTTTTTTTGAGGGTGAGTCATGAGGGTGAGTCATGAGTGGAAGCTTCTAGATGGTGACTAGGTTTCTTAACTCATTAGTTTGCATTAATGGTTGATGAGGTGTTTTAAATGAGTCACCATTTGCTTTATTGTGTTTTGTTTTTGCTAGGATATTTCTTCTTGATCTTTTTCCTTTTGGTCGCCCCCTTTGCTCCTACACTCACCCCCACCTCTCATATAAAGTGGCCGGCCATTCTTTTGGAAGGATGATGGTTGTTAAAAATGAGATGATAGATTTGGTTCATGGAAATTTCATAGCTCATTATCTCATCGCTTGATTAAAAAGACAACTTCATTAACCGTTCGTCCATATTTTTGGATGAAACGAGAAAAAGTATTCTACTCATTCTCTACATCAATCTTGGACATGTCGGCTAGCAAACTTCATGTCTGAGTTGCCTCGGTTCAGAGGCGGGAGCTCGTATAAAGATCCGTTGACGTGGTGCCACCTGGACGAGGAGACCGGAGATCAAACGATATCGCAGATGCCGCAAAGGAGCGTGGGATGATGGCTAAAAACCGAAGGACTCGGATCGATCGGTATAGCCTTTCTACCTCTTTACAGTTTGTTAGTTTAGCGTTAATGGCAGATCCGGCTTATAGTATGCGATAGCGCCAGTTATAAAACTTTTTGTTCCGCGTTTGTCATCAGATTGACGGCCGGGGCGCTAACATAGACTTACATGGTATCAGAGCCAGGCCATTAAGCTTTACTAACTTGTTCTAACGCGTTTAAAACAACAATCGAACGAAATTTCCAAAACCGCATTTTTCAGGCTAAAGTTTTTGTCGAATTTTTGAACAGGTCTAAAAATCATTTTGAGCATCTCAGAAAATCGTGCAAGCTTTTTTAAGAATACTGTAGAAATTTGGTAGACTGATGCTTCCAAAGCGCCGTGGAACCGCCGCACAAACCATGGTTTGGCCGCGGTTCCGCCGCCGTTTTGGAGCAACAATAAACCATTTTTCTACAGTAGGGTCTTCATGTAAAATTGTGGTTTCTGGAATATTTCTTTTGGGCCCAGATTTTTTTTTGGTACTGCAGATGTACGTGGGGCCCACTTCGGGAAGTTTTGTCGATCGAAATTTTAAACTTGTTAGTTTACAATACTTACATTATATCTCCGACCGTGAATGTCATTCGAGCGGTAAATTGCGTCTAATTGCTATAGTCCTTTTAGACGGGTTTGCGAACATGACATTCGCGTTGATGTTCTGTCTTGTGCTGTGATGTTGCGGATTTTTTCGTGGTGGATAGCAGTGTGCAATGGTAGTGCAGTTTGGATATATTTGTACATTTGATATTGTGGGGCGAGCGTCCAACATGTGGACTGCCGTCACTGCCTGTTTGTATAATATTCTTTTGGGGCACGACCGGGCTGAGGTCGATGTACCCGTTGTACATATTTTTCATTTCTGTACTAGGTTTACCCCGCGACGGAATGCACGGATAGCCGGATTCTGGAGAGCAACGTGTCCGCATCTCATGGCTTTGAGAGGCAAAGGGCCTCACTCTAGAATTGGCAGACTATTCGCCGCACTCGTATGGGGTACAGGTTGACCCAAGGAGGGGTGCTCAGGTTACCGGATTCCGTGAAGTGCTGGGTGGTCTATTCATTTTGCTGTAGGGGGCTGCCTCGCTTCAGGTTTTGGCGGGTAACTTGCCACACCCGTAGGGGGTTTCTTTGCATAGGCTATCCACACGACCAGGTGAACGTTGGGTTTCAGCAGCGCCTCTGTGAAACCCGGGGATCCCAGATTATCTGTATTGTTCTGTTATTCTTATTACTTTTCTGTAATGTTGCATATTATCACGCCTGGAGCGATTATTGTGTATTGGTATATATGCTAGTAGATGTTGTATATGTTTTGCACCCACGCTAGTCCAGCCCCCGCTCTGTCGTTAGTTAAGTAACCTAACGGGCAATGACGGGACCCAGTGACGAATGCGGATGGCATATACGTACATTTTATTTTCGTTCTTTTCTGGTGTGATTAATTAATGGGACTGCGTTGATTCTGATCAATGCAAAGGAAAACAAACCTGTTTTGATTTATTGGAACAGTTTTAAAAAGAGCTATTACAAAGTCGTTTTCTTTTGTTTTACATAGTGGTATTCAGTTGGAATATCCTGCACCTCATTCGACGAGGCAAGGGCCGAGATCCCTTCACCGGGAGTGACCCCTTGGGCAGAAGTTTACATCAGAGTAATAACTTCACTATAGTCGATTACATGTTGCTTTGCATCGCGGTATTCAGTTGGAATATCCTGCACCTCATTCCACGAGGAAAAAGCCGAGATCGCTTCACCGGGAGTGACCTCTTTAGAAAAGGTTTTCGCCTCTATATTTTTTTATAAAAAAGCTATCAGGTTCCTTCAACGAGATCAAGTTCATTACGTTAAAGGTTTGTCGCCAAAAACTAGCCGTAGCCCTCTGTCGTTTCAGACGGTAGCACGTAGTATTCATGCTACGTTTGTTGCCCTTCGTCAAGACATAGTGGATGTTAGCTGCTTGTAACTGTTCTGTTGAATAGATAGATGAGTTGGTTTGGGACTGTCGTATTACCTTGTTGTCCTTCGTCAAGGGTATGTAAGGGTGGGTTCGAATTAACAAGATAATGACGAGTAGAACATGACATGCGACTTATGATTTGTTGGCCTTCGTCAATGTCATAAGAACATAGGGTAAAAATCATATCGGGGGTTTTTGAAGAAACTGAAACTTGCCAGGCATGCGCATACCTTCTGGAGTGTGATAACGTGAGTGGATTCCGTCACGTTATCATACGATGATAGTTGGATCCCGATTCCCACTGATGAGTTGGTTTACTCTTCGGGTGATCCTGATTGATTATTCTTTAAGGTTTGGAGGAGAATTTGACAGTACAGTGGGAGGTTTCCTGATTAGATAAAGTGATAACCATTCTGATCTAGGTTAGATTGCACGTAGAGTGTTTATTTTCTCTCTCTCTTCGGCAGCGACCTTTGACCGACCCTAGACTATGACTTAGTGACTAAGTTGACCGAACCTTCATAAAATACCGGCTTTTGGATTGTCTAAGTTGCATAAGTCATTGCCACTCCTTCTTTTACCCTTTGAATTTCTCAGAACACCCCGTATTACTACGGATATCCACTTCCATTGGATAGATCCATCGTATGGTTATATACGAACTCAAAGGGACTTCTTCGAGGATGGATCCAGGTTCAGGAGAAATAGAATTGGTTTATTCAGTTGTCTTTTATCATCACCTTCTCTCAGGTTGCGAGGGCTCCTTTGTTTAGGAGAGTGCACCTATTACGCTTATTGGATAGTCTTCTTCCAAACCATAGGCAGGTTCCAAAAGGTAGGGAATGAAGAAAACCAATTAGCCTAAGTAGGCTGTACAGAAGGTAATATATAAAGACAAAATAAAGGGATTAGAAAGAGGGCAAAGTAAATTACGACTGCTATCATTCACGACCAAACCGCGTAGTTCATCGCTACTCCTATTTCACTTTTGCTTTTTTCCCCAGTTCGGGAGAAATAGAATAAGGTATTATTCAGTTGTCTTTTATCATCACCTTCTCTCTGGTTGCGAGTACTCCTTGGTTTAGGAGGGTACACCTATTACGCTTATTGGATAGTCTTCTTCCAAACCATAGGCTTGTGCAGAACGGTAGGGAAGGAAGAAAACCATTTAGCCTAACGATGGTGTACTGAAGGTAACCACTAAAGACAAATAAAGGGATTTGAAGAGATGGAAAAAAAATATACGGTTACAGTCATGAATAGGATTATGGAAGAGGCATTACTAGGAATACCGGGATACCCCTACAAAACATTTTCATGTTTCAGTTTCACTGTGCATTGTTAAAAGAAAACTGATTTCCCGATTAGATACTTACTCCCGGGTATGTATTCACCATGTATGATTCTCACATCTATATGGTTTTACAGATGATGAGTAGGAGTAAGTTATTTGGAATACGGTGATCATCCTCATTATAACGGAATTCGTTGTAATTTATGATATTTGAGGAAGTCGTTTGGGTTTTTGCCAGACGGCATGTATTTGGTTTTGAGTATCCGTTGTGGTGCACCAATTTCAAAATGATATATCTGTACGTTTATTTTTATAAAGTGAGATAAAACTTTTTGATATTATGTCGATGACATTTACCTATATCAGTTGACGATTGGGTAAGGAGCATTGTGTTAGTGTATATGCCCTAGAGGCCAATACTGTATCATACTAGTATGTATATTACTTAATGAAAGCTTGGGATATTCACCTTGTATTGAAAATCTTGCTCAAAATGGTAGTATGCTACTTGATTTGTTTCTACTTTAATATGTGCATGTGTTTCTTTTAGCATATCGCTTAAACATATTAGTAGAGCCCTTAGGATCTTTGCTTGATTACCAGCGTTGTGATGGCAGTCACACTCGTGGGGGCTGGGTAATCTATAAGCACATCCTTATGCAGGTCCCTAGTCGTAGGACTATCAAGACAGGGCATCGATACTCCAGAGTAGACTAGCGTATGCGCTTCTTATCCCAGCTCGAGAGACGGTCTGTCCCACAGCCGTCAGTACGTCGTACTTGAGATTGTATGCGGGTGCACGTTAGGTTACGAGTACACTGGACAGGACTCGTCGGGAACTGATTTGTTGGAATTATACCTATCATCAGTTATCAGTTCCCAGGTGACATGATTACAGCTTAGTCCGCTGACTTGACACTGTCACTTCGCCTCGAGTGTGTTCCCACTGTATTTTGATTACTACCCTACCACGGCTCAAAGGAGTCGTGCAAACAGGTAGTTTTTGGGTGCAGTCCCGAAGCACTTGGAGGCAGTGACGGTTAGACAGGATTCGTCTCTCCCGGTATTGGGGGCTGACATCGCGCTGTGTCTAGGAGAGCCATTAGACGAGTAGTCCGTGGCCAGGGCAAGCGAGATATACTGGTAGGTTTCCAGTGTTATCTCAGGGTGTTCTGGGCTTCACTCCGACACGACTTGTACCGCTATTAGGGGACTGACGTTTACCGCCCCCTAGGCCCGCCATGCGATGTATCAGACTAAGAGACCGGACTGTACGGAGACTGTCACATTCAAGCTCGGTAGGAGTTCAGAAGGGTTTCTCCTCGTCAGTCTTCTTGTCGGCATCTACCTGGGGGCCGTTACGCACAGCTAGTGCCACTTGCGGTCTGTGGTTAAACCCACTGCCAGCGTAGTGTCGAGTCTTTAGAGACCCACAAAGAAAGCTATACGCCTTCAGGCAAAAGAGTAGAGGCCGCATGGTTTTGCGACAGGTCGCATGGTTTTGCGACAGGGTTCAGTCACATCCGTGCACTTGTGCACGTTTTGTTTCCGGACAGTTAACACTAGCGGGCTTTGGTTTAAGCCAGATCCCAGTATACGTTTTGGGATTGGTTTTATCTCGTATGTATTCGTGTTCCTCGGAACGCGGCTGCGGGTTTGTATGCACAGTTGACAGAGAGACAGAGGCAGAGAATTCTCATTAGGATTGTTGACTGTTGACTGTTGACTATTGACTTTTTGCTAAACCCTAATGAGAATATGAAACATAATTAGCAATAATATTAATTAAGTATTATAGTGACATGGTTGTTGAGGGGTTGACTTTGTTGACTTGTTGACTTTGTTGACCGGTTGACTAGGTTGGACTAGTTGACCATCATCATCACAATGGTTGTCATTTTCATGCAAAGACTTTTGCTTGTTTGTTGTGGTTTGCAAAATGAGTGCATGGAAATGATATTGCCTTTGACATGATATGAACCATCACATAATACTTGATTAATATTATGGCTCATTATGCTTTTGGATTATGAGAGGGTGTATGACAAAAGAGAGGATCATTCTTTCATTATCTTTTCTCTCTCTTGGTTTTGAGCTCTCGCATTCTCTTGCTCTCCCTCTCTCTCTAGTCTATGGTTCACTTGTCTCATGAGTTGAGAAGAAAGAACCATAGAGATAAATCCCAACACACTCTCCTCTACTCACTCTAGTTCATAAGGTTTAGCAAACCGAGTGAACTAGTTTCTTTAATGCTCGAAGAAGAAGCCAAAGGTAGAAGCTTTCGGGTGGATCGATCTTCGGCGCAAGGAGACGACGGGGTGAAGACGATCCGTACACCATCGAGAGTCGAAGACGAAGGAGTTCAAGAAAGAAAGGTATAACCCCCTAACCGAGTAGTTAACAACTTCTAGTTAGGTTGTTAGGTAGATAGTTTAAAAAATATCCGTTTTGAGTCCATGTTACCTCCTCTAGAAAAATCGTTTTTCGTCATTTCCGCAAGCCCGTAAGTACCGGGAGCGGTAGCATGGACTTACAATGGTATCAGAGCCTAGTTAAACACTACCTAACATTTTAGCATAGTAACTAGAAATTCGATCGGAGAAAAAGTCGCGAAATACACCCCGGATATCAAACTTGCTGTCGATTTTCAAAGTGCTGTAAAAGTAATAAATCATGCTTTAAAAATTGACTCAGGGTTTTTATAGTCTACTGTAGAAAAACGGTCCAGAGAACCCATCAAACCGCCGTGGAAACGCGGCAATAGCTTGCTATTGCCGTGGTTCCGCGGCCGATTTAACTCGGCCGTGGATCGTCTTCATTTCAGTTTGTTCAGTGGGGTATTTTGGGATTTTTGGTATATGTTTTTTCAGCCCAGATTTTCCAGAAACAAAACTTTGTTTTTGGGGCTTTAAAAACCGTATTTTGATCGAGTTTCTTATGACTTAAGCTGACGGGTTTATTTCTGTAATGTGGTATTTGTATTGAACGTCTGCTAATCGCTATATGTCGATTAGTGGGGGTTATACAAATCTGTGATCTGTAATGTTCTTGGTATGTGTATATGAATTCATTGGATTGTCGCGGGTGAATAGCCGGGGGTTGTGAGACGAGAGTTTTCTTTTCTTTCAATTCATGTAAATTTGTAAATTGATGTAATATTATTTATATAGCCGCACAACCGGGTCGGGGTTGTATCCGTCATTGTATAATTTCTTTTTACTGTTTTTTCTCCTAGGATAGACCCATGGAGGGGTGCACAAACTACCGGGTATCACGAAGTGCCGAGTGGCCTACTCATGGAGTTGAGGGAGGTTGCTTCGCTTCGGGTACTTGGCGGGTAGTTTGCCGCACCCGTAGGGGTCTTGGGTGGGGTATTGGCTATTCACCGCGACTGTGTAATCTCCTTTTCCTTACAGGCTCGTACGAATTGCTGGTTCCTAGTATATCCAATGTGTTCATCTGTGATTTGAAATGGCTACCATTGCTATATATCTATATATGATATTATTTAGGCGTTGCTTATGTTTTACAGACGCGCTAGCCCAGCCCCCGGTCTGTCGTTAGTTAAGTAACCTAACGGGTAATGACGGGGCCCCGTGGCGAATGCGAATGGTATAAGCGTATGTCATATTTTGGTTGTTTTCTGCAATGGTAGGATTAAATGATAGGACGCATTAAAAGAACTAATGCAAGAAAAATATGCATTAAAAGAACTAATGCCAGAAAATAAACCAAGTAAAAGTCTTTGGAACACTTTCGAAAAACCACTCGGTTCTTTTGAAAACCAACTTTTAAATGCAGAGTTTGAGCCACTCTTTTTAAAAGCTATCATGGTTCCATCGATTATATCAAGTTCACTACGTTCACGGTTTTGCCAAAACCATTCGTACCCCTCCGTCGTTTCAGTTAAATATTCAGTAGTATTCAAGCTATGTATTTTGACCTTCGCCAAGGCATAGTGATTGGTAGCTGCTGAATGTTTATCTGTAGCATAGATAGATACATTGGTTTGGGACAGTCGTACTACCATTTTGGCCTTCGTCAAGGGTATGTACGGGTGGGTTCAAATTAACCTGGATAATGACGGGTAAAACTTGACATGTGACTTATGATATTTTGGCCTTCGTCAAGGTCATAAGAGCATGGGGCAAAAATCCACATCGGGAGTTTCAAAAGAACTGAAACTTGCTAGTATTGCATACCATTTGGAGTGTGATGATTCTGGTAGGATTCCTTCAGTTTCGTCACGCGATGATATTTGGATCCCGATCATACTGTAAGTATATGCTACTCCTCGAGAAATTTCTCACTTAACGATCAATGCTATAAACCAAGTAGGTGTCTAGAAAGGTGTTAGCAGGGCTACGCCCCCAGGGAAAAGAGGTTCTTAAATTAAGGAACTTCGTGAAAGCGTTGGAAAAATTCCCTCGAAGTACCGACACCAGCCTGGCCGAACGGTTAAGCAAGTATTGTACGATGAGATTGATCCTGACTAATTCTTCCTTTTTGCTTTGAGGAGGGATTCGAGAGACAGTGGGAGCCATCCTGTTTAGACAAACTAAAAACCACTTTAAACTTGCAAGAGCATCATGCTGAGTGTTTTCTTCTCTCTCTCTTAATTGCAGCGACCAAGTGACCGTACCTAAGTTACATCTAGATAATAAAATGACTGAACCTGACTGTTATGATTGGCAAAGGTCTGTCCAGATGTCCATTACCCATGACAAGCTGGGACACCTCTTAACTAATCAAACCCCTGCCATCTCAGGTCCAGTTTCCCCTGTCACGGATATTTACATCCGCAGGACATCGAAAAAGGATTGTGCGAAAGCCAAGTGCCTCGTGTTAGCCTCAGTTGATGGTTCATACCAGGGGAAGCACGAGAAGATGGACTCAGTTTCTATCTTCCTCCATAACAAAGATTTATATGGAGAGCAATCTCGTATCGCAAGATATGAGACCTCGAACGAATTGCTTCAAGCGAGGTTGGCTGTCGGGTCATCTGTAAGGGACAACGTCCTTACAGAGACCAGCTATTTTGAGCTCACGGACCTGGAGACCACGTTGGAGAATGGGTCAAGTACCGACTTAATTCTAGAGTCCCTGCCCTCTGCTTATACCCTGAAGGAAGCCAGGGAAGAAGAAGGAAAAGCAAAGGCAAAAGTTTCAGGACTGGATATAGTAAAAGAGGGACGTTCCTATTGTAACGGGAATGAACATTGGCAGAAAAATTGCAGGGCTTGCGAAGCCAGTAGCCAGAATTCGAAGCATGTTGTTGCTTCGGTTTCGAGTGTGTTTGTAATTGAGAACTGTATGTCAGTTAACCCTACTTCCTGGGTATTGGATACCGGATCAGGATCTCATATCTGTAATTCATTATAGGCTCTGAGAAACCATAGGGTTATCAGGAAAGGTGATATGACTCTCAGGGTTGCTAACGGAATGAGCATGGCTGCTGAATCCATAGGGGAATATCACCTTGGACTGACAACTAGGCAGATATTGATTCTGCGTTACTGTTTGTATGTACCAGGTGCGACTTGTAACATCATATCCGTATCCTTACTTTCTAAGGAAGGATATGATTTTACTTTTGTAAGCAATGTAGTAAACATCCACCTAAATAAAGTACTGATTGGGTAAGGTACATTAAATAACGGTATATACTTATTGAATCAAGCTCAGATATTCAGTGTCCAGAACACACTTAAAAGAAAGTCTCCAGAATTAAATCACGCTTTTTTATGGCATTGTAGACTGGGTCACATCAATGAGACATGGTTAACAAAGTTACATAAAGAAGGATACTTGGATCCGTTCGAGTACCAGTCTTATGCCACTTGTGAATCTTATCTCATGGGAAAGATGACAAAGACTCCGTTCACTGGACACGGAGTAAGAGCGAGCAAGCTCTTCGGACTCATACACAGTGATGTATGTGGTCCAATGTCTACACATGCGCGAAGCGGTTATTCATACTTCATTACTTTCACAAATGATTTCTCTAGGTATGGACATGTCTTCTTAATGAAGCACAAATCCGAGGCCTTTGAGAAATTTCGGGAATACAAGAATGAAATTGAAAAACAAACAGGCAAAAGTATTAAGACACTAAGATCTGATCGAGGTGGAGAATACTTGAGTGCCGAGTTTCTGGACTACTTAAAAAGGAATGGAATTCTCTCTCAACTTACTCCTCCATACACACCACAACACAACGGTGTATCGGAAAGGCGGAATCGGACACTTTTGGATTTGGTTCGTTCAATGATGAGTAAGGCTGAGTTACCGCGATCTTTCTGGGGTTATGCACTAGATACAGCTGCATATTTCTTAAATAAGGCTCCAACCAAGACTGTGCCTACCACCCCATATCAGATGTGGAGTGGGCAGAAACCCTGTCTTAAGTACCTAAAGACATGGGGATGTCCAGCTTTTGTTAAAAAGCAGCATGCAGACAAACTCGAGGCACGCTCAGTACTGTGTAAGTTTGTGGGATACCCAAAGAACTCCAGGGGGTATTTTTTCTATTACGCAGCGGAACAAAAGGTTTTTGTTTCTCGTCATGCCCACTTTCTGGAACATCAGTTTTTAGAAAAAGGAATAAGTGGGAGCGCAATAGAACTGGAAGAAATTCCAGAAACACAAGCTATTATTGAAAGCTTGGAAGAACCAGAAGTTTCAGGACAACCGGACATTCCTGCGCCACTCCGCAGGAGTAGTAGGAAGTCTCATCCACCCGAGAGATACTACGGTTTTCTCATAGACGGAGATAGAGAGGATTGCACTATGGTTTATGGTGAGCCTACTAGCTTCCACCAAGCCATTCAGAGCGGTGACTCGGTAAAATGGCCAGATGCAATGCGGACCGAGATAGAGTCCATGTACACCAACAATGTTTGGACTTTGGACTTTGCTCCAGAAGGGGTAAAACACGTAGGCTGCAAATGGATCTTCAGAAAGAAGATTGGTGTAGATGGGCAGGTTGAAACCTATAAAGCTAGGCTCGTTGCAAAGGGTTTTTGTCAAAGACCTCGTTTGGACTATGACGAGACCTTTTCTCCGGTAGCCATGCTTAAATCCATTCGGGTCCTTCTTGCCATTGCTGCCTTCCACGATTATTAGATCTGGCAGATGGACGTAAAGACGGCTTTCCTAAATGGAAATTTGGAAGAGTGCGTCTATATGGATCAGCCAGAGGGATTCATTCAGAGTGGGAGCAGCAGTAAAGTGTGCAAGTTGCTCAAGTCCATCTATGGTCTCAAGCAGGCATCGCGGAGTTGCAACATTTGCTTTGATGATACTGTCAAAGAATTCGACTTTGTCAAAAACCCAGATGAACCATGCATTTGCAGTACGATTGTAGGGAGAAATGTGGTATTCCTCGTCTTGTACGTCGATGACATTCTCCTAATAGGAAATGATATTCCTATGCTACAGTCAGTCAAAGGATTCTTGTCGCAGAGGTTCTCCATGAAGGTCCTGGGCGATGCCAACTACATTATGGGGATCCAGATCTATCGTGATAGGTCTAAGAGGATGTTGGTACTTTCACAGTCAAGGTACATCGACACCATACTGAAACGATTCAGTATGGAAGATTCCAAGCGCGGTAATCTACTGGCTTGTCACGGAATCACCCTCTCCAAAGAGATGTCTCCAAGACTGATTTGGAAAGGGCTCGCATGTCATCAATACCCTACGCATCTGCGGTAGGCTCTATTATGTATGCGATGTTGTGTACCAGACCAGATGTAGCATACCAATTGAGCGTTGTAAGCCGGTATCAGTCGAACCCAGGGGAGAAACACTGGATAGCAGTAAAGAACATTCTCAAGTACCTGAGAAGGACTAAGGAGATGTTCTTGGTATATGGCGGAAAAGACCTCCAGATTGAGGCCTTTGCTGACTCCAGCTTCCAGAGTGACAAGGATGACTCCAAGTCCATGTCGGGTTATGTCTTTACCCTCAATGGAGGGACGGTTTGCTGGAAGAGTTCCAAGCAGGAAACCGTTGCTGACTCAACTATGGAAGCGGAGTACATAGCTGCTTGCGATGCCGCAAAGGAAGCTGTCTGGATGAAGAAGTTCCTCATGAAATTTCAGGTGGTTCCTACCAGTGTTGATCGAATACCGCTGTATTGTGACAACAACGGCGCTATAGCTTTAGCGAAGGAACCCAGGTCCCATCAGAAGTCCAGGCATATTTTGAGGCGGTACCACCTGATCAGGGAGATCGTTGATCGCCGGGAGATCAAGGCGAAGAGAGTAAATACGGAAGATAACACTGCTGATCCACTCACGAAGGCCTTACCCGAGACTCAGTTCGAGTGGCTGATCGAGATGATAGGTCTTCGATACGCCAGTACATGGCCTTAGTGCAAGTGGGAGATTGTTAGTGTATATGCCCTAGAGGCCATTACTGTATCATACTAGTATGTATATTACTTAATGGAAGCTTGAGATATTCACCTTGTATTGACAATCTTGCTCAAAATGGTAGTATGCAACTTGGTTTGTTTCTACTTTAATATGTGCATGTCTTTCTTTTAGCATATCGCTTATACATATTAGTAGAGCCCTTAGGATCTTTGCTTGATTACCAGCGTTGTGATGGCAGTCACACTCGTGGGGGCTGGGTAATCTATAAGCACATCCTTATGCAGGTCCTTAGTCGCAGGACTATCGAGACAGGGCATCGATACTCCGGAGTAAACTAGCGTATGCGCTTCATATCCCAGCTCGGGAGACGGTCTGTCCCACAGCCGTCAGTACGTCGTACTTAAGATAGTATGAGGGTGCTCGTTAGGTTACGAGTACACTGGACAGGACTCGTCGGGAACTGATTGGTTAGAATTATACCTATCGACAGTTATCAGTTCCCAGGTGACATGAGTACAGCTTAGTCTGCTGACTTGACACTGTCACTTCGCCTCGAGTGTCTTCCCACTGTACTTTGATTACTACCCTAACACGGCTCAAAGGAGTTATGCAAACAGGTAGTTTTTGGGTGCAGTCTCGAAGCACTTAGAGGCAGTGACGGTTAGACAGGATTCGTCTCTCCCGGTATTGGGGGTTGACATCGCGCTGTGTCTAGGAGAGCCATTACACGAGTTGTCCCTGGCCAGGGCAAGCGAGATATACTGGTAGGTTTCCAGTGTTATCTCCGGGTGTTCTGGGCTTCACTCCGGCACGACTTGTACCGCTATTAGAGGACTGACGTTTACCGCCCCCTAGGCCCGCCATGCGATGTATCAGACGAACAGACCGGACTGTACGGAGACTGTCACATTCAGGCTCAGTAGGAGTTCAGATGGGTTTCACCTCGTCAGCCTTCTTGTCGGCATCTCCCTGGGGGCCGTTACGCACAGCTTGTGCCGCTTGCGGTCTGTGGTTAAACCCTCTGCCAGCGTAGTGTCGAGTCTTTAGAGTCCCACACAGAAAGCTATTCGCCTTCAGGCAAAAGAATAGAGGTCTCATGGTTTTGCGACAGGTCGCAAGGTTTTGCGACAGGGTTCGTTCACATCCGTGCACTTGTGCACGTTTAGTTTCCGGACAGTTAACACTAGCGGGCTTTGGTTTAAGCCAGATCCTAGTGTACGTTTTGGGATTGGTTTTATTTCGTATGTATTCGTGTTCCTCGGAACGCGGATGCGGGTGTGTATGCACAGTTGACAGAGAGACAGAGGCAGAGGATTCTCATTAGGGTTGTTGACTGTTGACTGTTGACTGTTGACTTTTTGCTAAACCCTAATGAGAATATGAAACATAATTAGAAATAATATTAATTAAGTATTATAGTGACATGGTTGTTGAGGGGTTGACTTTGTTGACTTGTTGACTTTGTTGACCGGTTGACTAGGTTGGACTATTTGACCATCATCATCACAATTGTTGTCATTTTCATGCAAAGACTTTTGCTTGCTTGTTGTGGTTTGCAAAATGAGTGCATGGAAATGATATTGCCTTTGACATTATATGAACCATCACATAATACTTGATTAACATTATGGCTCATGATGCTTTTGGATTATGAGAGGGTGTATGGTAAAAGAGAGGCTCATTCTTTCATTGTCTTTTCTCTCTCTTGGTTTTGAGCTCTCTCATTCTCTTGCTCTCACCCTCTTCCTCTTGCTCTCCCTCTCTCTCTCTAGTCTATGGTTCACTTGTCTCATGAGTTGAGAAGCAAGAACCATAGAGAAAAATCCCATCACACTCTCCACTACTCACTCTAGTTCATAAGGTTTAGCAAACCGAGTGAACTAGTTTCTTCAATGCTCGAAGAAGAAGCTAAAGGTAGAAGCTTTCGGGTGGATCGATCTTCGGTGTAAGGAGACGACGGGGTGAAGCCGATCCGTACAACATCGAGAGTCGAAGACGAAGGAGTTCAAGAAAGAAAGGTATAACCCCCTAACCGAGTAGTTAACAACTCCTAGTTAGGTTGTTAGGTAGATAGTTTAACAAAGATCCGTTTTGAGTCCTTGTTACCTCCTCTAGAAAAATCGTTTTTCATCATTTCGGCAAGGCCGTAACTACCGGGAGCGGTAGCATGGACTTACACATTGAACAGCAGAATAGTTCTTCACCATAAGTACAGTTTTCAATCTACGATGCACAGGTTCTTAGTTATTCAACTCAGCGGACTTATACAGAGTATTGTATGTTGTCCAGTGTCCATCAGGACAGAGGGGTTGGTCCTCGTACTATGTTCTGTTTACTTATGACATCTCTAGTTTGTAGACAAGTGTTTCGTAGAAATACAAGATCTAAGTTTTGAGAAGTTGTGGGTATATTAATAAAGTATAGAACCAGATGTCGCAAGTATCGGGATTCTTTAAAGAGATCGAAGATGTAGATTCTTGTGATTGGTATTTAGTTGATAATAATGGTTTTGAGAAACTTGTTTCTCTTTCAGGTTACTCATAATTGGATGGATTCCTAAGTTGAGTAATGCTGATAAGCCTCTTTCCATTAAGTTAATATGCACTGGAGACAGCTGCATGATTAGAATCTGGTTCCAATTAAATAAGTGCCAAAGTTTCTATATTGGATATAGAATGGTTCGTATCTTAACGATGTTAAGGTATGGCGATTTGTCCGGCTTATGCTTGAAACCATACTCTGGATAACTCAGGGCATGTTTCTGTAATAGCAGATTGTGGGTTGGCCTAGGCTATGACGAGAGTTGACTTTCTACCATCTGGAAGATCAATAGTGATATTGTTCTTGACTCGCCACAGTTTTAGTAAAATGGATTTTTTTCAGAAAACAGTAGTGGGAGTATGGTAGAACTGGAAGTGATTCCAGAACCTCAAACGATTATGGAAAATTTAATAGGACATAAAGATTCAATCAGTTTGACATTCTATTAGCCACTCTGCAGATATGGTGGGTAACTTCAGACACCCGAGAGGTACTCCGGTAGCCTCAAGGACGGTGACAGGGAGGTTATTTTTTACCCAGACTTGACAGTACTGTTGTTCCAGGCTATGAGACCCAGCAGGAGGTTAAGTATAGCATCGTTTTAAACTAGCTTTAGAAGTGCACATGTATATTATTCTGCCAGAGGGTTGTTGTGGTCAGTGGGAGCAGCGGAAGCATAGTGGGCAAGTAGCTTATGTCTATTTATAGACTTGAGCAAATATAGCGGAGATAGATCATCTATTTTTGATGTGACAGTCATAGGTTTGACTTCATCAGAATAGGGGATGGATCTATTAAGAAGGTAGTAGGGTGTGATGTCCTGGTATTTGGATGACATACACAGAGTAGGAAGTAAAATTCCTATACTACGATCGGTTATACTATGGTCGTCACATAGTCGTTTCTCCACAAAGGATTTGGATACAAAATCTGACATTCTGGTTACTAGATCTATGGTTTTAGATCTATGATTGGGTAGTTTCCCAATCTGGGTACTTTGACAGTATTCTAATGGTATTTTAGAATAGATGACTCCTGGTATGGTGGTGTACCTTCAGATGATGGAGTCACCCTCTCTAATGGTGTCTTACAGACTAAAGGGGAGAGGGATGTGCATGATTGGCAGAACACTTGCTTAGGCAATTGAGTCAATCGTGAGATGTCATGTACAACACCAGATGTTGTTGTTAGGTCCACGTTACCTCTCCCGGTACTTTCGGGGTTGCAGAAACGGTAAAACAAAAATTTTTCTGGACTTGGCAACATGGACCGTAAAAGCCGGATCTTTACTAAACAACACACTAGCAACCTAACTAGAGATGTTATCTACTCGGTTAGTGGTTATACCTCAACTTGAACTCCTTCTCTTCTTGTTGTTCTTCTCTTCTTGTTGTTCTTCTCTTTGCTTGTTCGATGGTTGATCCGGACTTTGGTCACCTCCGCGGCCTCCTTGAGTCGAAGACGATCCACCCGAGAGATGTACACCGAGCTCCACCTCGAGCCGAGGTAACTAGGGCAAAGAGATTGCTAATCTAGAAGCCCTAGGTTGTGTAAAGATGATCAATGGATGATTTTGTCTTTGTGGGATCTTTATCTCTCAACACATGAGATCAAAAGATGAATCAAGAGCAGGAAGAAGAAGGAGGAGCAACAACCATGGTTAATTTTTTTTCTTCTCACTTAAAAAACCAAGAGAGAGAATGAGAAAGAAATTATGATACAAAGAAAAGTAACCATGGTTGCAATAATGCAAAAACAACATCATTGCTAATCTCATCAAGATAAAGTTTGATGGCTACAAATGACATGACCATTATCATAACAAAAAGAAAAGAAAACCAAAGAATACTTTAGATCTTTCAAGAAGATCCTAGTCAACTTTGGTCAAATGGTCAACAAAGTCAAGATGGTCAAATGGTCAATGTAATTAGCCATAACATAATTATCAATGAAAGGATTAGTAAATAATGTTCCCGGCTCATAATGGTTTTGACCAAACGAACTGTCAAAACCCTAATGAGTCTGCCTCAAAATGGTTTTGACCGAATCAACTGTCAAAGCCCTAATGAGCCTGCCACATAACGGTTTTGGCTGAACCAACTGCCAAAACCCTAATGAGGCACCTCCTCCTTCATCGCTCCGGAAAACTGTGCATACACACCTGCATCTGCATTCTGTAGAATGCGGATGCGCAGAAGACAAAACAAATCAATCCATGCAATACTAGGATCCGGCTTAAACCAAAGCCCACTAGTACTGCCTGCCCGAACACCATACGCACACAATTGTACGTAAATGATCGCAGCCCTGCCGTAAAAACATACGGCCTCTACACGTTTCGCTCAGTGCAGGGAAACTCTCTGTGTGGGACTCTAAAGACTCGACACTACGCTGTCAGTGGGTTTAACCACAGACCGCAAGCGGCACTAGCTGTACGTAACGGTCCCCAGGTAGATGTCGATAAGAAGGCCGATGAGGTAAACCCATCTGAACTCCTACTGAACCTGTATGTGACAATCGCCGTACAGTCCGGTCTGTTCGTCTGATACATCGCATGCCGGGCCTAGGGGGCGGTAAACGTCAGTCCCCTAAAAGAGGTACAAGTCGTGTCGGAGTGAAGCCCAATACACCCTGAGATAACACTGGAAACCCACCAGTATATCTCGCTTGCCCTGGCCAGGGACTACTCGTGTAATGGCTCTCCTAGACACAGCACGATGTCAACCTCCAATACCGGGAGAGACGAATCTTGTCTAACCGTCACTGCCTCCAAGTGCTTCGGGACTGCACCCAACTACTACCTGTTTGCACGACTCAGTAGAGCCGTGGTAGGGTAGTAATCAAAGAACAGTGGGAACTGATAACTGACGATAGGTATAATACCAACATTCAGTTCCCGACGAGTCCTGTCCAGTGTACTCGTAACCTAACGAGCACCCGTATACTATCTCAAGTACGACGTACTGACGGCTGTGGGACAGACTGTCTCCCATGCTGGGATGAGAAGCGCATACGCTAGTCTACTCCAGAGTATCGATGCCCTATCTCGATACTCCCACGACTAGGGTCGTGAATAAGGATGTGCTTGTAGATTACCCAGCCCCCACGAGTGTGATCGCCATCACAACGCCGGTAATCAAGCAAAGATCCTAAGGGCTCTACTAATGCGTATAGGTGATAAATAAACACACATGTACACATTAAAGCAGAGACAAACCAAGTAGCATACTACTATATTGAGCAAGATTGTCTGTACAACTGTGAATATCCGAAGCTTCCATCAAGTAATATACATACTAGTATGATACAGTAATGGCCTCTAGGGCATATGCACTAACAATCTCCCACTTGCACTAAGGCCATGTACTGGCGTATCGAAGACCTATCATCTCGATCAGCCGCTCGAACTGAGTCTGGGGTAAGGCCTTCGTGAATGGGTCCGCTGTGTTGTCCTTTGTGTCTACTCTCCGCACCTCGATCTCCTGGCGATCAATGATCTCCCTGATCAGGTGATACCGACCTAAGATGTGCCTGGATTTCTGAAGGGACCTTGGTTCCTTCGCTAAAGCTATAGCCCCATTGTTATCGCAATACAGAGGTATTGGGTCAACAATGGACGGAACTACCTGAAGTTCACTAATGAACTTCTTTATCCAGACCGTCTCTTTTGCGGCATCGCTTGCAGCAATGTATTCAGCCTCCATCGTCGAGTCCGCGACGGTATCCTGTTTTGAACTCCTCCAACATACCGCCCCTCCGTTGAGGGTAAACACAAAACCCAAGACAGACTTGCTGTCATCTTTGTCACTCTGGAAGCTTGAATCGGTAAAGGACTCGACCCTGAGGTCTCCATTACCGTAAACCAGGAACATCTCCTTTGTCCTTCTCAGGTACTTGAGAATGTTCTTCACTGCTGTCCAGTGGTCCTCCCCTGGGTCTGACTGATACCGGCTTACCGCGCTCAGCGCGTAAGCTACATCTGGTCTTGTACATAGCATCGCATACATTATAAATCCTACCGCCGAAACGTAGGGTATAGTGCTCATGCGAACCCTCTCCTCGTCAGTCTTAGGAGACATCTTCTTGGAGAGGGTAATTCCGTGCAATGCGGGTATGTTACCGCACTTGGAATCCTGCATACTAAATCTCTTTAGTACGGTCTCTATGTACCTGGACTGCGAAAGTCCCATAGTCTCTTGGATCTATCTCTATAGATCTTGATCCCCAGAATGTACGAGGCATCACCCAGGTCCTTCATTGAGAACCTTTGTGACAAAAATAGCTTGACCGATTGTAGCATAGGAATGTGATTTCCTATCAAAAGAATGTCGTCCACCTACAAGACTAGGAATACGACAGTTCGTCCTACAATCTTCTTATAGACACAGGGTTCATCTTCGTTCTTGATGAAATCAAATTCCTTGATTGCCTCATCAAAACAGATGTTCCAGCTCCGCGATGCCTGCTTTAATCCATAAATGGATTTAAGCAACTTGCACACCTTCCCGTCGCTCCCACTGTCTATGAAAACTTCTGGCTGATCCATATAAACGCACTCTTCCAAACAACCGTTTAGGAAAGCCGTTTTAACATCCATCTGCCAGATTTCATAGTCATGGAAGGCAGCAATGGCAAGTAGGATCCGAATGGATTTGAGCATAGCCACCGGAGAAAAAGTTTCGTCATAGTCCAAACCAGGTCTTTGACGGAAACCTTTTGCAATGAGTCTAGCTTTATAGGTTTCCACCTGTCCATCTACACCAAGTTTCCTTTTGTAGATCCATTTGCATCCATCGGGTTTTACCCCAGGTGGAGCAATATCCAAGGTCTACACTTTATTGGCGTACATGGACTCCATTTCGGATTGCATTGCTTCCTGCCACTTATCAGAGTCCCTACTGATAATGGCCTGCCTGAAACTGGTAGGGTCATCTTCTTCCATGATGCAATCCTCTCGATCCCCGTCTATGAGAAAACCGTAGTATCTCTCGGGCGGATGAGAAATCCTACCAGATCTGCGGAGTGGCTGAGGTTCGTCTGGGGTTATTGAATCCTGAGGTTCTGTCAAATTTTCAGTTTTAGTATGCGGTCGCTGAATTTCTTCCAATTCTACCGTGCTCCCACTAATTTCTTTTGCAAGAATTTCCGTTTCTAAGAAAACGGCATGTTGAGCAACAAACACCTTCTGTTCCTCGGTGTGGTAGAATAGATATCCATAACCATTCTTTGGATATCCCACAAATTTACATAAAACTGACCGTGCCTCTAGTTTATCCGGTTTATGCGTTTTAACATAAGCCGGACAACCCCATATCTTAAATCTTTTAAGATATGGCCTTTTTCCATTCCATATCTCGAACGGAGTCTTAGGCACTGATTTAGACGGAACATCATTCAATAGGTATGCTGCTGTCAATAGCGCATGTCCCCAAAATGAAAGAGGCAACTCGGCATTACTCATCATGGAGCGAACCGTATCCAGAAGGGTACGATTCCTCCTCTCCGATACACCGTTATGCTGTAGTGTATAAGGAGGAGTAAGCTGAGAGAGAATACCATTCTCTTTTAAGTAATCTAGGAATTCCGTGCTTAAGTACTCCCCTCCCCTGTCAGACCGGAGGATCTTGATACTTTTGCCTGCCTGGTTCTCTACTTCATTTATAAATTCCTTGAATTTCTCAAAAGCTTCAGATTTGTATTTCATCAGATACACATATCCGAACCTAGAGAGATCGTCAGTGAATGTGATGAAGTACGAGAACCCACCCCTTGCATGTATAGGCATCGGACCGCATACATCACTATGTACGAGTCCCAAAAGCTCGGTTGCTCTTTCTCCATGTCCAGTGAACGGAGATTTGGTCATCTTCCCTTTGAGACAAGACTGACAAGTTTCATAAGATGAAAACTCGAACGCATTCAAGAGTCCATCTTTATGCAACTTACTCAGTCTTTTCTCTCCGATATGACCAAGTCTACAATGCCACAAGTAGGATTCATTCGTATCTGAATTCTTCCTCTTGCGTGTGTTTTGTATATTGATAACTGTATTCTGATTTAGAACGTAGATACCATTACACAGTGTACCCTCTGCAACCAGTACCTTATGAAGGTAAATGTTCATGATATTCTTTTCAAGAACAAAGTTATATCCATCTTTATCGAGTAAAGAAACTGATATGATGTTGCAAACCATGGAGGGTACATAGTAGCAATCGTTCAAAATCATAGTCTTGCCATTTGGCAATACTAGGTGATATTCACCGACGGCTGCCGCATTAACATGTGCTCCGTTCGCTACTCTGAGCGACATATCACCCGGTGCAACTTTCCTACTTTTTCTCAGTCCCTGCAATAAATTACAGATATGAGATCCTGATCCGGTATCAAGTACCCAGGAGGTAGGGCTGCCCGTAAAACAGTTCTCAATTACAAGAACACCTGAAGTAGATGCAAAACCATGCTTCTTCTTCAACTGGGCATCCTGGAAATCCATACAATCCCCTTTCCCATTCTCATACTCATGACTGTTGTCACAAGTTAGAGCTGAACCAACTTTCCCCAGCCCCGAATAAGAATTCGGATCGGTCAAGCGATACATTTTATTATCTTGATTAGGGCGTGAAAAGGTTGCTGCCTGGAGAGAGAGAAAAGAAACACTCAGTGTATGCTCTTGCAAGATTAGAATGGTTTATTAGTTTATCTAACCAGGATGTCTCCCACTGTTTCCTCAAATTCTTCTTAAAACCTTTTTAAAAGAAGAAGTAGTCAGGATTTAATTCACGTCACAATACTTGCTTAACCTTTAAGCCAGGCTAGTGTCGGTACTTCGAGGGAGGTTTTCCAACGCTTTCGCGAAGTTCCTTAATTTAAGAACCTCTTTTTCCTGGGGGCGTAGCCCCGCTAACACCTTTCTAGACACCTACTAGGTTTATAGCATTGATCGTTAAGTGAAATAATCTCCCGAGAGTAATCCAACTCATCAGTAGGATCGGGATCCAACTGTCATTGTGTGATAACCTAGATGGAATCCACTCTAGTCACCACACTCCAGAAGGTATGCTTAATCTGCAAGTTTCAGTTCTTTTGAAACTCCCGATGTGATTTTTGCCCCTAACGGTTCATGACCTTGACTAGGTCAACAAGCCACAAACTGTCAGTCAGGTTCTACCCGTCATTATCCTGATTGCATTAGACCCACCCATACGTGCCCTTGATTAGGTCAACAAGGCCGCACGACTGTCCTAACCAATCACATTTGCAATCCACAGAAAAATATTATTTAGCTACCGTTCACTACGCCTTGACTAGGTCAACAAATGCAGCACGAATACTAAATAATATTAATCCGAAACGACGGAGGGCTACGGCTGGGTTTTTTGGCGGAAAAACCCGTTAACGTAATGAACTTGATATCGTTGAAGGAACATGATTGCACCTTTTTGAAAATATAGTGGCGAAAACTTTTGCTAAAGAGGTCACTCCCTGTGAAGGGATCTCGACACTTTCCTCGTCGAATTAGGTGCAGGATATTCCAAACTGAATACCTCGATGCCAAGCAAGAATAATCGACTATAGTGAAGTTATTACCCTGACGCAAACTTTTGTCCAAGGGGTCACTCCCGATGAAGGGATCTCGGCCCTTGCCTCCTCGACTGAGGTGCTGGGCATTCATAACCGAATACCTCGATGCAAACAAAAATTGAATGTCCTTGCAATAACAGCTTTTTGAAAAACTTGTTCCAACAACGTCTTTTAGGTTTATTTTCTTGCATTAGTTCTTATAATGCGTCCCATCATTTAAATCCTACCAATGCAGAAAACAACCAAAATATGACGTACACTTATGCCATTCGCATTCGCCACGGGGCCCCGTCATTACCCGTTAGGTTACTTAACTAACGACAGAGCGGGGGCTGGGGTAGCGCGGCTGTAAAACATAAGCAACGCCTAAATAGTTATTATATATAGATATACTGCAATGATAGCCAATCCAGATCACAGATGAACACTTTGGATATACTAGGAACCCGCGATTCGTTCAAGCCTGCAACGAAAAACGGATTACACGGTCGCGATGAATAGCCAATACCCCACCCAAGACCCCTACGGGTGCGGCAAACTACCTGCCAGTACTCGAAGCGAAGCAACCTCCCTCAACGCCGTGACTAGGCCACTCAGCACTTCGAGATACCCGGTAGTTTGTGCACCCCCTCCATGGGTCTATCCTAGGAGCAAAAACAGTAAAAAGAATTATACAATGACGGCTACAACCCCGACCCGGTTGTGCGGCCATACAAATAATATTCATCAATTTACAAATTTATTACATGAATGAAAGAAAAAGAAACTCTCATCTCACATCCACCCCGGCTATTCATCCGCGACAATTCAACGAGTTCATATACACAAACCATCAACAACACAGATCACAGATATGTATAACCCCCACTAATCGACGTATAGCGATTAGTAGACGTTCAATACACATATAACATTACAGATATAACCATTAGCCAAAGACTACAGAACATCGACCAAAAATACGGATTTTTAAGCCCCAAAAACAAATTTTGCTTTCTGGAAAATCTGGGCAAAAAAGTCATATTCCAAAATTCCCAAAAACCCACCAGAAAAACATTGCAACAAAAATGATCCACGGCCGAGTCAACTCGGCCGCGGTTCCGCGGCAGAAGCAAGCTTCTGCCGCGGAACCGCGGTGAGTTGGTCGACTCGTGCGATCATTTTTCTTGCCTGTTCTAACAAAAGCCTGAGCCGATTTTTAGTGTATAAATTTTTAATTTTGGAACAGTTCTAAAATTCGGCAGAAACTGAAATTTCCGGGGTAATTTTGCGGGTTTTCGTCCGGTCGATATTCTTAATACTTTGCTAACATGCTAGGGTGTGTTTAGTTAGTCTTTGATACCACTGTTAGGTCCACTTAACCTCTCCCGGTACTTTCGGGGTTGCGGAAACGGTAAAACAAAATTTTTTCTGGACTTGGCAACATGGACCGTCAAAGCCGGATCTTTACAAAACAACACACTAGAAACCTAACTAGAGATGTTATCTACTCGGTTAGGGGTTATACCTCAACTTGAACTCCTTCTCTTCTTGTTGTTCTTCTCTTCTTGTTGTTCTTCTCTTTGCTTGCTCGATGGTTGATCCGGACTTTGGTCACCTCCGCGGCCTCCTTGAGTCGAAGACGATCCACCCGAGAGATGTACACCGAGCTCCACCTCGAGCCGAGGTAACTAGGGCAAATAGATTGCTAATCTAGAAGACCTAGGTTGTGTAGAGATGATCAATGGATGATTTTGTCTTTGTGGGATCTTTATCTCTCAACACATGAGATCAAAAGACGAATCAAGAGGAGGAAGAAGAAGGAGGAGCAACAACCATGGTTCATTTCTTTTCTTCTCACTTGAAAAACCAAGAGAGAGAATGAGAAAGAAATTATGATACAAAGAAAAGTAACCATGGTTGCAATAATGCAAAATCAACATCATTGCTAATCCCATCAAGATAAAGTTTGATGGCTACAAATGACATGACCATTATCATAACAAAAAGAAAAGAAAACCAAAGAATACTTTAGATCTTTCAAGAAGATCCTAGTCAACTTTGGTCAAATGGTCAACAAAGTCAAGATGGTCAAATGGTCAATGTAATTAGCCATAACATAATTATCAATGAAAGGATTAGTAAATAATGTTCCCGGCTCATAATGGTTTTGACCAAACGAACTATCAAAACCCTAATGAGTCCGCCTCAAAATGGTTTTGACCGAATCAACTGTCAAAACCCTAATGAGCCTTCCACATAACGGTTTTGGCCGAACCAACTGCCAAAACCCTAATGAGGCACCTCCTCCTTCATCGCTCTGGAAAACTGTGCATACACACCTGCATCCGCATTCCATAGAATGCGGATGCGCAGAAGACAAAACAAATCCATCTATGCAATACTAGGATCCGGCTTAAACCAAAGCCCACTAGTACTGCCTGCCCGAACACCATACGCACACAAGTGTACGTAAATGCCCTGCCATAAAAACATACGGCCTCTACACGTTTCGCTCAGTGCGGGGAAACTCTCTGTGTGGGACTCTAAAGACTCGACACTACACTGGCAGTGGGTTTAACCACAGACCGCAAGCGGCACTAGCTGTACGTAACGGTCCCCAGGTAGATGTCGATAAGAAGGCCGATGAGGTAAACCCATCCGAACTCCTACTGAGCATGTATGTGACAATCGCCGTACAGTCCGGTCTGTTCCTCTGATACATCGCATGTCGGTCCTAGGGGGGCGGTAAACGTCAGTCCCCTAAAAGCGGTACAAGTCATGTCGGAGTGAAGCCCAATACACCCTGAGATAACACTGGAAACCCACCAGTATATCTCGCTTGCCCTGGCCAGGGATTACTCGTGTAATGGCTCTCCTAGACATAGCGCGATGTCAACCCCCAATACTGGGAGAGACGAATCCTGTCTAACCGTCACTGCCTCCAAGTGCTTCGGGACTGCACCCAACTACTACCTGTTTGCACGACTCAGTAGAGCTGTGGTAGGGTAGTAATCAAAGAACAGTAGGAACACACTCGAGGCGAAGTGACAGTGTCAAGTCAGCGGACTAAGCTGTACTCATGTCACGTAGGAACTGGTAACTGACAATAGGTATAATACCAACCATCAGTTCCCGACGAGTCCTGTCCAGTGTACTCGTAACCTAACGAGCACCCGTATACTATCTCAAGTACGACGTACTGACGGCTGTGGGACAGACCGTCTCCCATGCTGGGATGAGAAGCGCATACGCTAGTCTACTCCGGAGTATCGATGCCCTATCTCGATACTCCCACGACTAGGGACGTGAATAAGGATGTGCTTGTAGATTACCCTGCCCCCACGAGTGTGATCGCCATCACAACGCCGGTAATCAAGCAAAGATCCTAAGGGCTCTGCTAATGCGTATAGGTGATAAATAAACTCAAATGTACACATTAAAGTAGAGACAAACCAAGTAGCATACTACTATATTGAGCAAGATTGTCTGTACAACTGTGAATATCCCAAGCTTCCATCAAGTAATATACATACTAGTATGATATAGTAATGGCCTCTAGGGCATATACACTAACAGTTGTTTTTGCACTTGATGCGATAAGTTTATATTAATCCAATCCTGGAGAAACATAAGGAAGCAGTTTTAGAACATAAGTGAATGTTCTACGGATTTGATGACAGCAGCCTCCTTCGGGAGACGGTTATCATTCAAGGTTTCAAAGGTGACATGGATGACAGAGTGATTGTCAGAGTTATAGTTTTCCCTCTGTCGAGGGGCAGTATTATGGACAAGATGTATAAGAGGATACAGTGGGAGGCATGGTGCAGGATACTGATTAGGTTCAGTTGACGATACAGTCTAAGAAGTTTGGATTTGGAGTTCATTTATGAATTAGGTCCCATCAGATATCCAGACTTATTCTAAGACAGGTATTACTCAATTCTGGAGATAGATTTCTCCACGAACTTGAGATTAAGAGAGACATAGAACGAAACATCGGTGCGGATCCACTCATTAATGCTATTTCTCGAACACAAGATTTTTACAAACGAGGTTTGTGAAACTAATTAGTAGAGGAGTTAGGTGTTCGGTATCACACGGGCTGTGAGTATGCGACATCGCGATAATTAGCCTTAAGTGCAACTGGGTGATTGTTGGATATAGTGCCCTCAAAGTCAATTATTGGATCACAGGTACGTGATTGCAATGATTGAGGAGGACCTATACCGGTAACACAGTCTTACTCGAGATGATAGTATGCTATCTGGTTTTCCTTTATCAGTCGTGTACAGGTTCAGGTGACTGATCACTATTACACGTTGATAGAGCCCTTAGGATCTTGCTTGACTACCAACAGTATGATGGTGGTCATATACGTGAGAGTTGGGTAGTCTATAAGCACATACTTAATTGTGGTCCCTAGTCGTGAGAGTTTTGAGACAGGGCATCGATATTCTGGAGTAGACTAGTGTATACAGTCGAGACCCCGACGAGGGGCGGTGGCCGGTCTCACAAGCCACTGGTGTCAGTTGGATAACCTAAGATGTATACAGGTGCTCATTGGGATATGAGTACACCGGACAGGACTCGCCGGGAACCAGCTAGTTGGTATTTATACCTAGCGTCAGATAGCAGTTCCCTGGTGACATGTGTACAGTTTAGTCCATCGACCTGAGGACTTCATTTGCCTCGTGTAATTTCCCACTGTGCTTTGATTTCTACCCTACAACGGCTTAAAGGAGTCATGAAAACAGGTCTTTTTTGGGTACAGTCCCGAGCCATATGGAAGCTGGTGAGCGGATCGGCAGGGGATTCGTCTCTCCCGGTATTGGGGGTGAGATCGCGCTGTGTCTAGGAAAGCCATTAAACCAAGTCCTTGTCCAAGATAGGTGAGAATTACTGGTAAGTATTCCAGTACTTTCTCAGTGTGTTCAGGGCTTGTCTCCGACACGACTTATACTGCTATTGGGGGTCTGACATTACCAGCCCCCTAGGCCCGATATGCGATACTCAAAGACGAATGGACCTGACTGTATGTATATTGTCACTGTTAGTGTAACATTTTAAAAATAATTAAATAAATAATTAAATGAATAAAAGTGTTTAAGTGAATTTTAGGATTTTCGGTAAAGTAAAATGTATTTTTCGTAAAACCAAACCGTGATTGTTTTTCACTATAAATTTAAAAATATCTATTTTAATTATGAAATTACTAGTAAATAGTGTTTATTTATCCACTTATAAATTTTTGGTTTAATAAAATATTTTTCCTAAATTAATTATTTTAAACATTAACATAAGCTTTATTTTTACACTAAATTAGTGTAAATTACAAATTTAAATGGTTTTAATTTGTAAAAATGAACCATGGCATATTAGAATTTAGTGTGTATCATGCAAAATTTATTTGCAAATTTTTCCTTGTTTCTAGATCTTTCTTGAGTTATTTTAGAAAAGAATTAAAAGAAAATGAATAAAGCATGAAAAGACATTAAGATGATGACATTTTGGAGAAGTTTCTACACCATTTCTCATGTGTTTCTCCCTCTTCCCCTTATTGTGGCCGGCCTCCCCATCACCATGGCTGCCCCCCCCCCCCATTTTCCACCTCATTTTTATTCAAAAATCATCAAAAATACTACAAAAATCCAATTTAAATTCCACAAAAACCTAATTATTTCATACCCTTTATTCTCTACTCTTCTCTACATGGATTTTGGAGTGGGAAAGCATGTATTTTTGAGGCTCATTTTCAAGTTTGGACATGAGGTTGTGGAGGTATAAATCCTTCTCTTTTGTTTTATTTCTATTAGATATTTCTTTTAAAGCATAATTAGATTAATTAGATTAATTCTTGTTGCAAATTCTAAAATTCAAGTTAGGGTTTGAAAATTCAAGAGGTGGTTTTTGTTAATTAATTAGGGTTATAATAGCTAGTTTAACATCTTTTAGAGTGGAAAATTCTTGCATGGTGGTGGTATAATAAATTGTTGATCGAAATTGTTTAATTTAAACTATTTAGCTAACTAGATTTTTTCTAAAATGTGTTGTGGGTAAAATAAAATTCATATTAAGGGTGTTATCATTAGATGGTAATTTTAGTGAGAATATTAGCATATTAATTAAATGAAAAGCTTAGTTTGATCACTAGATTATTTTGATAATTGGAAAAATAGTAATAAAATGCTATTATTTTGTAAACTAGATTTTAGGAATTTCTAAATAAATGTGATTAAAAATATAATTATAGTTTCATTACATCATTATCATCATAAATTGTGGTTTAAGTGATTAATTTATGCAAAATCATGTTTTGAGGTGGAATTGTGGTATTTTGCTTGGAAAATGTTAAAATTGTTAAAAGTTGCAAACTAGAAATTTCAAATAAATGCAAAATTGTGTAATAAAAATATAGTAATGGTTTGTATAGTCTAGTAATGCTATTTAATGAGTTTTATGACCATTGGTTTCATTTAAATGTCAAGTTTCGATGAAAAACGGTAAATTGGCATTTTTGGGTTTTTCGAAAACGGACGATTTGATCGATTTTAGTGTTTCGACGAATTTGATCATGTTTTACAATATAAGTAATGTGTTTTAAAACTACAAGTTGTTTGATGATGTTATCTCGATCCATCGGAGTTTGTACGCCGATATCGAGCGGTATTTGGTTCTTTTGCGTGGACGGGACATAGGTTTTAACCTGTGCTTGCTCTTCGTATCATTTGACTTTTGTATGTGATTCGGTTTACGATGCTATTTATATGTTTGCGTCTAGGTACCCTCACGTGGACTGCGGGTGATGAAGAGGAGGATGGCGACACTGTCTTCGGCAGACATGGACCAGGTGAGTAGATGCATATCTACGGGGGGAAGTCGGGTGGATGGCGTTTAGCACCCCCGCAACGTAGAATAGGAATAGTACTTATTGACATTAGGAAACCAGACGTGACCCTAGTAGGACCCTAGTATTAACCCTAGGCTGGACTAGACCGATTTAGGAAAACTATATCAGAGGATGAGTACCTTGGAAGAGGTTCGTAGGTTTCAGATAGAAACACACCCGCGCACACACTGAAAATCGACATGGGTTACGTGTATGTGTATATATATAGAACTAGGTATAGGTATATACATATATATACAACACATATAGGTGATTCAGTGATGTGATATGATATCTGAGGTATGATGAAATAGTATAACTGGGCTTGATGCCGTGATTTTTGACTATACAGTCGTAATAAAGTGTTAGCGGATCATTAGGGAATGAGATAATGAACTTGAATATATAAATTACAAAGAGTGGTGGTGATATTGATGTACATGGGACGCTAGAATAGTACTCGGACTGTAACTTGTGACTGATTACGATATGATATATGTATAACTTGATTTCGACATTATATTGGTGTGACCTGATGCCGATATCATATGAGTATGACTTAATCACAATATGATACATATGACATTATACGAATGAGGAGACACCTAGGAGATACTTGACCGTACCCCGACATTGGGATGCCGTACGATGGATTTTACCGTACGAGGCTTAGATTTGATGATTGATCCGCACTCTTGATTCGAGGAAGCCGTACTACATACGTGACGCTGTTGAGGCGGGATCGCCGACTATTAGAGATATTGATTCAGACCTTAGGTAGACTCTTATTTCTATTGACTAGTTCTTAGGTTTAGTTTTCCTTAGGAGGTTAGAAGGACACTAGGTTAGGTTCGAGTCATATAGTGGTAGTAGTATTAGTATATTAAATGAGTAGGTAATATACATTCGTCTTTACTTTCACACTGTAATCATAATGTTGCATGTTCATACATATGTTGCTATAAATAGTATAAACCTTACCTGTTAGGACACCAGCACCATTACCGATGATGCGCATATTCCACGCACACTTATTTGCTGGCTCACACACATCATCATCGGTAATTGCTATGTCACGTACACTTTAGATCATATTATCTTTTATTAATAGAATCAGTTAACAACTAAACCGATGTAGTATTTTGATCACTCTCTGATGTTAAGTATAAGATATGACATTCATTACTTAGACATTCATGCATTCATATTTTCGTGTTATCATGCAGTATTATGGGCATATGCCGACACTTATCATATAGTACTCATGATTTTGAGATTTGGATTTCTATGAGATTTCTGGATTTTTTGGGGAAAACCGCAAAAATATATAAAAACTTCTCTCTCTCTCCTCTTCTCTTTTTTAAAATAAGATGCGGTTTTCTCGTGATGTATGTGTCGTCCACCATGAGTATTTCATGTTTTCTGATGGATTTCGAGACCCGATTCGAGGAGTGGATGAACCGTCTCGGGTACATGGTGGGCCCGGTATGGTACCCCGGGGCAAGAAGATCGAGTTGTAGACGATGAGCCTGGCAGGGGAAGGCTACCTAGCGGTGATGTCTGGCGCGGCGGATATCCGGAGGATACCGACCGTTGTCGTGGGATTTGATGATATGGGCCGATCCGGACTGACGGAGCCCGACATATTGATACTTGAGGTTACATGTGTTGTGTCGATGCTTGACACAGATTTCCATGGATTTCATTGTTGAGATTTCAGATGCTTATACACACTTTACTATGATAACGGCTAAAGGTTCTCATACATATATATCTGGATTTCAGGTTTTGTGACTTTACATTCATGGTGCATGCATTTCATTTCATATGACTTAGTACTATATGAGGCACTGACACGACACGGAGTATTTGCACTTACACGTAGTATTACCCTGCTATTACTAGATGTTTGGGATATAGTAGTGCATTATTATGACCTAGGATAGCGTCGTGCATTCGATTTCTTTTCGTAGATGTCTTCTACTCACGAGTTGGCAACTCACCCCCGTTGTGCCAAATTCTTTACAGGTTCGATGTACAGGTTTCCAGTGGCAGCTTGTTGGCACATCTTTTCTTCAGGGCGATTGGCACGGTAGGTTGGTTCACTTGTATCCGAACCACCATTGTACTTTTATTCATTCATTTGTATCTAGTAAGCTCCATCAACCATATTTGTATTACTTGATAAGTTATTGGACGAGTCTTTTACTTCGACCTTAGAGTCGCGCCTGTATTATTCTGATCTGGTGGTTTTGCTTTCTTTTGAGTTTTGAGCCTCGCCCTCTGGCGTTGTATATTATTGTTCTTGTTGTGGTTGTTTCCGCCTGTTGGCGTTGATGCTAGCACCCGTTTGGGGATGCTTTTTATTGTTTATTCATATTATACTTGTTGTACCCGTTTGGGGGCCAGTTTTTACAGAGGAGACTCTGCCGAAATTTTTGGTAAAATTTGCTGATGTTTTTTTTACTTGTTTTCTTTTCTTTTCTTCTTTTTCTTCTTTTATGGTTTAGATCTCTGGGCTTCGGCTTAATTAGGTCACGTGGCACCTCTAGACGCTTCGTAATCTAAGTGCCGGTTACGTTCCGTACTTTCGGGTCATGACAGTTAGGCTCAGTAGGGTTCCAGGATGAGTTCGCTCTTCGGCTTCTCTTGAGGTCGGTACATGGGCAGCCGTTACGCACCGCTAGTGCCGCTGAAGTGCTTGTGGTTAAACCCACTGCTAGGGTACTGATGAGTCATAGGGTCCCCCACAGATTGTTTCCCAAGTTCGGGCAAAACGTTGTAGAGGTCGTATGATTTTATGGCAGGGTTCGGAAAATGCACGTGCGTTTACGCACGTGTCATATTTCTGGAAGATAATACTGGTGGGCTTTGCTTTAAGCCGGATCCATGTATTATACTGCGTACATATAATAACTTTGTCTCAGTTGCATTTGTATTCGGTCGTAATACAAATGCTGGTATGTTTATACTGTTACGGGGTTATCCTGAAATTCCTTTCGGGATCGCTTTTCGAAGTTGCTAGTTTTCTATCACCCGTCTTGAACATTCGGTTTAATGCGGAATTATCTTTTTCTTGAGGGTGAGTCATGAGTGGAAGCTTCTAGATGGTGACTAGGTTTCATGACTCATTAGTTTGCATTAATGGTTGATGTGGTGTTTTAAATAAGTCACCATTTGCTTTAATGTGTTTTGTTCCTGCTAGGATATTTCTTCTTGATCTTTTTCCTTGTGGTCACCTCCTTTGCTCTTACACTCACCCCCACCTCTCATATAAAGTGGCCGGCCATTCTTTTGGAAGGATGATGGTTGTTAAAAATGAGATGATAGATTTTGTTCATCGAAATTTCATAGCTCATTTTCTCATCACTTGATTAAAAAGGCAACTTCATTAACCGTTCGTCCTTGTTTTTGGATGAAACGAGACAAAGTATTCTACTCATTCTCTACATCAATCTTAGACATGTCGGCTAGCAAACTTCTTGTCCGAGTTGCCTCAGTTCAGAGGCGGGAGCCCGTATAAAGATCCATTGACGTGGTGCCACCTGGACGAGGAGACCGAAGATCGAGCGAGATCGCAGATGCCGCAAAGGAGTGTGGGATGATGACTAAAGACCGAAGGACTCGGATCGATCGGCATAGCCTTTCTACCTCTTTACAGTTTGTTAGTTTAGCGTTAATGGCGTATCCGGGTTATAGTATGTGATAGCGCCAGTTATAAAAGTTTTTGTTCCGCGTTTGGCGTCAGATTAACGGCCAGGACGCTACCGTAGACTTACCAACCAAATTCTCTACAACCTTCTTGTATATACAAGGTTTATCTACCATTTTGATGAAGTCAAACTTTTTGACTGCCACATCAAAACAGATGTTCTATCTCTGTGATGCGTGTATTGATCCTGATGGACTTAAGCATACCTTTGAAAGTCTTAACTTTTCCATTTACACCAAGAATCTTCTCAAGATCCATTTGCATCCAATGGGTTTTACCCATTCATGTGCAACATACAAAGTCAAACTTTGTTGGTATACATAGATTCCATCTTTGATCGCATAGCATCCATCCATTTCACAGAGTCCCCACTCGTGATGTCCTGCCCGAACCTAGTCGGGCCATCATCTACAATGATGCAATCCTCGCTCCTACTGTCACCGAGAAGACCGTAGTATCTCTCAAATGGATGAGGAACCCTACCAGATTCTTGGAGAGGCTGAGGCTCGTTGGAGACTATTGAATCCTTTTGTTTCACCAAATAATCAGCTGTTAGTTTGTCTACCTGGAACTCCTTCCAGTTCTACCTCATAACCACTGATTTCTTCACAAGAAATTCCCTTTCTAAAAATGTGGCATGCCGAGAAACAAAACACCTTTTGCTCCTTAGTGTGGTAGAAGATATACCCTTGGAAATGTTTGGGATATCCAAAAAACTTGTACAGTACTGACCTTGCCTCGAGCTTGTTCGGATTTTTCTTTTCACACAGACCGGACAACTTCATATCTTAACTCGTTTAAGACATGGTCTCTACCCATTCCATATCTCTTATGTAGTGGTAGGCACTGATTTGGATAGAACCCTATTCAATAAGTATGCAGCTTCTCAAGTGCATAACCCCCAAAAAGGAAATAGGTAACTCAGCAGTACTCATCATAGAGTGCACCATATCTCATAGGGTGCGGTACCTCCACCCCGATACACCATTGTTCTGTTGTGTACTCGAAGGAGTAAGCTGAGAAAGAATAACATTCTCCTTTTAGAAACTCTAGGAATTCCATGTGCAAGTATTCTCCTCCTCGATCACATCGTAGGACTGTAATACTTTTACCCATCTGCTTCTCAACTTCAATCTTATATTCCTTGAATTTTTCAAAAGTTTCAGACTTGTGTTTCAACAAGAACATATGTCCGAATCCTGAGAGAAGATCAGTGAATATAATGAAGTACAAAGAACCAACCTTGGCATTTGTAGACATAAGACCGTATACATCATCAAGTATCCGTCCCAAGAATTCAATAACTCTTTCTCTGTTTCTAGTAAACGGGGTATTGGTCATTTTACCTTTGAGACGAGACTGACAAGTATCATAAGATTAATTTCGAACAGATTCTTATATTCATCCTTATGTAACTTAGCTGGTCGTGTCGTATTGATATGACCTAGTCTACAATACCACAAGAAGGATTTGTTCATTTCTGAACGACTCTTCTTGTGTGTTATAGATACTTTGAACTGTTGTTTGATTTAGAACGTATATGCCATTTCATAACATGCCTGATCCAATCAACTCTTGATTCAGGAAAATGTTCACAACATTATCCTCCAATACAGAATTATATCTTTCTTTAACTCATTAAAAAAACTGATGTAATGTTGTATATCTGGTTCGTTATCTAATAACATTCGTTCAGAATTAATGTATTAATACAAGGTGATATCTGCCAACTAACTTGGCTGTAACAATTGCACCATTCTCTAACTCTTAGAGACATATCACCCATTCAGTTCTCTACCTTTCTGTAGCCCATGTAATATATTAAATATGCGGGATCCTGATCCGGTATCACATACCCAGGACGTAGAGGATACTGAGAAAAAGTTCTCGGTAATGAACACACCCGAAGAAGATGCATCAACATGCAATTTCTTCGATTGGGTAGCATGGGAATCCAGATATTCCCCTATTTTCCTGCTCGTAGTTATAACAATTATAAGATAGATTGGAACCAACGTTCCCTAGCTCAGTATAATAAGTAGGTTCGGTCAATGCATCCATATTATTATTTTGATTAAGGCGTGACATGGTCACGACCAGGAGAGAAAGAGATGAAAACACTCTGCGTGCACTCTTGCAAGATTAGATTGGTAATTATTTTATCTAATCAGGATGGCTCTCACTTTTTTTATGAAATCTTCCTTCAAACCTTAAGATGTAAGACTAGCCGGGATTAATTACACCCTACAAGTTCGCCAATCTTTCGGCCAGGCCAGTGTTGGTACTTTGAGGGTGGTTCACCTAATTAAAATAAACCTCGTTTTGCCAGGGGCGTAACCCCGTTAACACCTTTCTAGACACCTACTTGATCGGCTAATTGTAATGTGTGAAACTCTCCTAGAAGTAACTCTTACTCGTAGTGGGTATCGGGATCCAACTATCTCATAGACGGTATGCAATCTCATTGCAAATTTCAACACTTGAAATTCCCGATAATATTCTGCCCCTAACCTCCTATGACCATGACAAAGGCCAACAAACCATAGGATGCTAGTCAAGTTCAACCCGTCATTTTCTGATTGAATTAAACCTACTCGCACGACCCTTAACAATGGCTAACAAGGTCGCACGACTAACCTAATCCAATCACATCATATGCTCAAACAGATAAGCACTAATCAGTTACCGCACACTACGCCTTGACGAAGGCCAACAAACGCAGCACGAATACTAAATACTACTTATCTGAAATGATGGAGAGCTACGACAGGTTTTTAAGAAAACCTTTTGCGTAATGAATTTGATATCGTTGTAGAATCGAGTGATTTTAAAAATGAGTGTTTTTGAGGCTTTTACTAGTTTTGCTAAAGTGGTCACTCCCGGTGAAGGGGTTTCGGCTCTTTCCTTATTGAATAAGGTGCTGGATATTCTATAAGGAATACCCCTATGCAAAGCAAGAACTAGAGCTACAAGTTTTTAAACAAGTTTCTACAACATCTTTAGATTTCTTTTATTTTATTAATCTCATTAATGAAATCCCTTCAGATTATGCTTCCTAAGCATCACAGAAGAAACGAAAGCATAAATATTTACTATATATCATCATATATAAGATATAAGCATTCGTCTCAGAACATATCAAGTGATCACATCACAAAATATCTGCAGCAGAAGAATATATATGAAATATTGTATATACTAGGAATTTCGTGTTTTAATTTAAGCCTGTATAAAACACGGATTCCATGGTTGCGATCAATAGCCAAACCCATATCCGTAGACCCCTATGAGTGCGGCAAGCAACCCCACCAATTCTAGAGTTAGG
Source organism: Agapanthus africanus (assembly GCA_030015575.1). NCBI lineage: Eukaryota > Viridiplantae > Streptophyta > Magnoliopsida > Asparagales > Amaryllidaceae > Agapanthus > Agapanthus africanus. Next base: position 662,125,887 of record CM057338.1, read on the forward strand.
AGACCCAGTCTCGACTCCTCGAGATGGTCTCCCACTGGACCCTAGAACCCGATTACTTGTGCTCTCCGCCTTGGGTCAATCCTAATGAGGAAAAGTAAATAATATACATCAATGGTGACATCATCCTCAACCCGGAAGAGCCCCAATAAAAGAATATTACATAAAAGCTTTTACATGAATGGAAATAAAAACTCTCATCTCACATAAAAAAAAACCTGGCTGTTCAGAACACGACGATCAAATAGAACATATCACTGCAACACATAACATCACATGTCATCAACATAAGTAAATATGCGTATCCCAATTGTCATTGACATAAAGAAACAAAACCGGTAATACACCACATATTACACTTACGGTCGCAGAAAAGAAAGTGAAAAACTACAACAATTGGAATCTGCAACCACCTTAGACATCATAAACCCAATGCATCATATACTTTGGATTTCATGCCTTACCAAATGAATTCCTAAGACATCTCATGCCAAACAATTTTAAACCCCGCATTTTAGTCTCGATATTGAAAACACTTTTCAATAACCTGTCGCGTAATTCAACAAGATTCCCGATAACCTGATCGAATGCTCGTCAGAAACTTTACTAGACGGCTGCACCCCCGATGCCGTCGACGAAGTGCACTCAGGCGAAACACCGCGGCTGCGAGCACCCGGACGGATGGTTTTGGTGACGGGGTTTGATTGATCGTCTTCATGTGTAATTGGAAATATTTCACAACCAAAGAAATTTATACCGCAATCAATTAACGGTGTCGATGTAGCGCGTTAATGAATACGGATCGTCCACTGAGATGTGTGTTTTGATCGATCTTGTTTTAGATGAGTTTAAATGAAAAGATAAAAGAAAATGCAAGAAAATTGATTCAAGATTTGTGAGTTTTAATTTCATGAAACATAAAGAAAATAAAGATCTAGAATCAAGAATCACGAAATATCCCAATCAATTAGTTATCAAGATTTGTAGAATAACTTGTAGGAATCGATCAATTTTGTTGTAATGATGAATCTAATAATGACTAATCTTATCTATGTATAATTTGTAGCAAGATCGATAGCGATGAATGAAAATTAGGGATCTATTGAAGAAACTAGGATTTCTCCTTCTCTATCCTTTGTTTTTTCATTGATCATCATTCGGATCTAGCCTCTAGCAAAGAGATTCATCAATCATTTGATCCCTAATTTGCAACAAGATAATCAAGAATATGATCTCGATCAAAATTAAGTCATTGATGATTCTTTTTCCTAAAGTTCACAAATCTCATAAGACTTAAGATTAGTATTAAGATTTTATCATCACTAGATCTACCAAATCTCTCGATTCCGTCACAAGCGGAGATTTACTCAAGCATCATGAAAATAAAAGATTCAAGATCTAGAAATTGCATAGTGCAAGAATATAAAGAAAGCATGAATTAACTAATTATCACCTTTATTAAATCGATGACTAATTACACATTCCCTCAATTCGAGGTTACAAGATTTGCTCTCGATCGCTCCTTTTGAAGAGGTAACTAGATCCGTCGAAGTTCGTTCTGCTCGATCACCGTGAGACTTCGATCATCGTGGATCTCGCGCTCTTGATGAAGATTGGCTTCACGAATAAAGGATCGATGATGGCTCGCTTGATTTTCTTCTCAAAATGATCTTGATTTTGCTTTTGAAATGGATTTGGGCTAGGGTTTTTGGTATCAAGTTGTGTCACTCAACTTGAATTTGAATTTTGGCTCCAAATGTGTAACTAAATATTGAACAACTTAACAGCCCCCAAAATTGTAGATCTAGATCCCTTTTTATAATTTCAAATGAATCTTCCCTCCAAACTTGGTAGTTATACAGAGCCTTTCAGAAGATGCCACGTAGAAATGGAGTGTCTTGAGGAAGCTAGGCCGTTACAATGAAGGCTCTGGAAAAGTCTCGAGCGCCGATAAGTCAACACGGCCGCGGAACCGCGGCGACTCGGCCTGGATCGGCCATGGATCCACGGCCATTTAAGGAGATCTCTGTGTGAATTTTGTAAGTCCTTGTCACGCACCCCACGAACTTGCTGGTAGGCGGAATATATGAAAAACGATTATCAAAGCTTCGTAACACGGACTTGAGCGCATGAATCGTATCTAAACCATTGCTAGCAAACTACGAGAGGTTTAACTACTCGGATTCGAAGTTATATCTCACGTTACTTGTCCTTCGGGTCTTCATCGCGGTCCTCCACTCCTCGTAGGCTCCTTGGACCATCGACACCTCAACGGCTTCCTCGAATCAAAGATGATCCACCCGAGAGCTCTTACGCCAAGCTTTATCTCTAACTTTAGATAACTAGGTTGCTCAAAGTGCTAATCTAAGCTATGTAGGGGATATAGAGTAAGGTTATGGATGTATTAGTCTATCTAATCCTTGATCTCAACACATGAGAAGGGAGGATTAGGGTTTCAAGAGAGGATGAGCTAGAGGAGAGAGAAGGTGAGCATGATAAAAAGAATGAGATAATGATCTACCATAATATATATGAAGCATTATTACTTATCAAATAAATAAATAAATGATTTATAAACCATACTTCATAAATATCTATGAGTGATTCATCTCCATGAGTCATTAAGCATTTATGATGCATTAATGACATGGATGAATCGCACAAATGAGTCACTAATCTCATTTTATGCAATGCCACCTTACCCCCCCAAGGCACCACTCTTCTAGAAGCTTCCCGACAAATTACGAGAATGCCCCTCCAATCCGTGAAAACACGGAAAAACTTTAGACTGTATAAATCAAAAAACCCGATACAAGAATCTGGGTTAAACCAAAGCCGGCTACTAAAAACTGTCCGAAAAGTCGTACGTGCGTAAACACAAGTACGCGTCCGAACCCTTGTCGTAAAACCATACGACCTCTATATCGTTTCGCCTGGAGCAAGGAAACTCTCTGAATGGGACTCTAAAGACTCAACACTACGCTGGGAGTGGGTTTAACCACAGACCGCATGCGGTACTAGCTGTACGTAACGGTCCCCAGGTAGATGTCGATAAGAAAGCCGGTGAGTAAACTCATCCGAACTCCCACTGAGCCTGATGTGACAATCTTCGTACAGTCCGGTCTGTTCGTCTAAGACTATCGCATATCAAGCCAAGGGGGCGGCAAGCGTCAGTCCCCTAATAGCTGTATAAGTCGTGTCGGAGCGAAGCCCATTATACCCTGAGAATCTACTAGAACCTACCAGTATATCTCGCTTGCCCTGGCCAGGGACTTTGCGTAATGGCTCTCTGACATAGCGCGATATCATCTCCTAATACCGGGAGAGACGAATCCTGTTTAACCACTACTGCCTCCATGTGCTCGGGACTGCACCCAACTGCTGCCTGTTTGCACGACTCCTTTGAGCCGTGGTAGGGTAGCAATCTAAGAACAGTGGGACACACTCGAGGCGAAATAGCAGTGTCAAGTCTGCGGACTATGTTGTACTCATGTCCCCAGGGAACAAATAACTGACGACGGGTATAATACCATCTAACAGTTCCCCTATGAGTCCTGTCCGGCGTACCCGTAACCTAACGAGCACCTGTATATTATCTTCAGTACGACGTACTGATGGCTATGGGACAGACCATCTCCCCAACTGGGATGAGAAGCGTACACACTAGTCTACTCTAGAGTATCGATGCTCTGTCTCGATAATCCTACGACTAGGGACCTGTATAGGATGTTGCTTATAGACTACCCAGCCCCCACTAGTGTGACTGCCATCACAACGCTGGTAATCAAGAAAAGAACCTATGGGCTCTACTAATATGTATAAGTGATACGTTATAAGAAACATATTCACATATTAAAGTAGACACAAACCAAGTAGCATACTACCATTTTTAGCAAGACTATATATACAACTGTGAATATCCCAAGCTTCCATTAAGTAATATACATACAAGTATGATACAATAATGGCCCCTAGAGCATATACACTAACAATCTCCCACTTGCACTAAGGCCATGAGCTGGCATATCGTAGACCTATCATCTCGAATAGCCTCTCGAACTGCGTCTGAGGAAGGGCCTTTGTGAATGGATCAGCAATGTTATTCTCCGTCTCTACTCTCTTCACCTCGATCTCCCGGCGATCTACGATCTCCCTGATCAGGTGATACCGCCTTAAGATGTGTCTGGACTTCTGATGGGACCTGGGTTCCTTCGCTAAAGCTATAGCGCCGTTGTTGCCACAATACAGAGGTATTGGACCAACACTGGAAGGAACCACCTGAAGTTCTATAAGGAACTTCTTCATCCAGACAGCTTCTTTTGCGGCATCGCAAGCAGCTATGTACTCTGCTTCCATCGTTGAGCCAGCAACGGTCTCCTGTTTAGAACTCTTCCAACAGACCGCCCCTCCATTGAGGGCAAAGTCATAACCCGACATAGACTTGGAGTCATCTTTGTCACTCTGGAAGCCGGAGTCGGCAAAGGCCTCCATCTGGAGGTCTTTGCCGCCATGCATCAAGAACATCTCCTTAGTCCTCCTCAGGTACTTGATAATGTTCTTTACTGCTATCCAGTGATTCTCCCTTGGGTTTTCTTGATACCGGCTTACTACGCTCAATGCGTATGCTACATCTGGTCTGGTACATAACATCACATACATTATAGAGCCTACCGCTGAAGCGCAGGGTATAATCGACATGCGATCCCTTTCCAAATCAGTCTTGAGAGACATATCTTTGGAGAGGGTGATTCCGTGACAAGCCGGTAAGTTACCGCGCTTAGAATCTTCCATACTGAATCTCTTCACTATGGTGTCTATGTACCTGGAATGTGAAAGTTCTAATATCTTTTTTTGATCTATCATGATAGATCCGGATCCCTAGAATGTAGGTAGCATCACCTAGGTCTTTCATGGAGAATTTATGTGGCAAGAATCTTTTGACTGACTGTAACATAGGAATATCATTTCCTATTAGGAGAATGTCATCCAGGTACAAGACGAGGAATACTACAGCTCTCCCTATAATCTTACTGTATATGCATGGTTCATCTGGATTTTGATAAAGTCAAATTCTTTGACAGGATCATCAAAACAGATGTTCCAACTCCGCGATGCCTGCTTTAGTCCATAAATGGACTTAAGCAGCTTGCATACTTTATCGCTGCTCCCACTCTGAATGAATACCTCTGGCTGATCCATATAGACGCTCTTTTCCAAATTTCCATTTAGAAAAGTCATCTTTAGGTCCATCTGCCAGATCTCATAATCGTGGAAGGCAGCAATAGCAAGAAGGACCCTAATGTATTTTAGCATAGCTACTGGAGAAAATGTTTCGTAATAGTTCAAACCAGGTCTTTGACGGAAACCCTTTGCAACAAGTCTAACTTTATAGGTTTCAACCTGTCCATCTACACCAATCTTCTTTCTGAAGAACCATTTGCATCCTACGGGTTTTACCCCATCTGGAGCAAAGTCCAAAGTCCATACTTTGTTAGTGTACATGGACTTCATTTCAGTCCGCATTGCCTCCATCCATTTTACTGAATCACCTCTCTGAATGGCTTGCTGGAAGCTAATAGGATCATCATAGTCAATAGTGCAATCCTCTCTATCCCCGTCTATGAGAAAACCGTAGTATCTCTCGGGCGAATGAGATTGCGAACTACTTCGGCGGAGTGGCGTCGGGATGTCCTGTTCTTCTTGAACTTGTGGCTCTACCAAACTTTCAGTAGTAGTTTGTGCTTCTGGAATTTCTTCCAGTTCTATTTCGCTCCCACTAGTTTCCTTTTCTAAAAACTGATATTCTAGAAAATGGGTATTACGAGAAACAAAAACCATTTGTTCCTCTGCGTAATAGAATAGATATCCCGTGGTGTTCTTTGGATATCCCACAAACTTACATAGTACTGATGGTGCCTCGAGTTTGTCCGCATGCTGCTTTTTAACATAAGCCCGACATCCCCAAATCTTTAGATACTGAAGAAAGGGTTTCTTCCCACTCCACATCTGATATGGTGTGGTAGGCACAGTCTTGGTGGGAACCTGGTTCAAAAGATATGCAGCTGATTCTAGTGCATATCCCCAGAATTATCGCGGTAACTCAGCGTTACTCATCATGGAACGAACCATATCTAAAAGGATTCGATTCCTCCTTTCCGATACACCGTTATGTTGTGGAGTGTATGGAGGAGTAAGCTGAGAGAGAATTCCATTCTCTTTTAAGTAACCTAGGAACTCGGCACTTAAGTATTCACCACCTCGATCATATCTCAGTTTCTTTATACTCTTGCCTGTTTGTTTTTCCACTTCATTCTTGTATTCCTGGAATTTCTCAAAGGCCTCGGATTTATGCTTCATTAAGAAGACATATCCATACCTAGAGAAATCATCCGTAAAAGTAATGAAGTAGGAATAACCACCTCGCGCATGTGTAGACATTGGACCGCACACGTCACTGTGTACGAGTCCCAAGAGCTCACTTGCTCTTACTTCGTGTCCAGTGAACGGAGTCTTTATCATCTTTCCTTTGAGACAAGATTTACAAGTAGCATAAGATTGATATTCGAACGGATTCAAATATCCTTCTATATGTAACTTAGTCAACCTTCTCTCATTGATGTGACCTAGTCTGCAATGCCATAAGAAAACCTGATTTATTTCTGGAGACTTTCTTTTAAGTGTATTCTGGATATTGAAAACCTGAGCTTGACTTAATACGTATATACCGTTATCTGATGTACCGGACCCAATCAAAACTTGATTTTGGTGGATGTTAACTACATCGCTTACGAATGAAAAATCATATCCTTCTCTCGAAAGTGAGGACACTGATATGATATTACAAGTCATACTTGGTACATACAAACAGTTACTTAGAATCAATATATGCCCACTTGTCAAACCTAGGCTATATTCTCCTACGGATTCAGCGTCCACGCTCATTCCGTTTGCAACTCTGAGAGACCAATCACCTACCTTTATAACTCTACTGTTTCTTAAAGCATGTAATGAATTACATATATGAGATCCTGCTCCGGTATCTAGTACCGAGGAAGTAGAGTTAATTGACATACAACTTTCAATTACAAATACACTTGAGGCTGAATCCACAAGATGCTTCATATCTTGGCTACTGGCTTTAAAAGCCCTGCAATCTTTATTCCAATGCCCAATCCCATAACAATAGGAACACCCATCTTTTACTACATTGAGTCCTGAAACTTTTTCCTTTATCTTTCCTTCTACTTCCCTGGTTTCCTTTAGGGTGGAAGGCAGAGACTGTAGAATTAAGTCAGTATCTGACATGTTTCCCAACGTGGTTTCCAGGTCCTGGAGCTCATCAATACAACTAGTCATTGTAAGTACGTTGTCCCCTACAAATGACCCGACAGCCATCCTCGCTTGAATTAATTCGGTCGAGGTCTTATATCTAGCGATTTGAGATTTCTCTCCATATAAATCTTTGTTATGGAGAAAGATGGAAACTAAGTCCATTTTCTCGTGCTGCTTCTGTTATACACCATCAACTGAAGCTAACACGAGGCACTCGGCTTTCCTTTTATCCTTTTCCCTTGTCTGACGGATATCCATATCTGCGACGGTGGAAACTGGACCTTGGACGGCGGGATCTTTAGTAGTAATAGGGTGGTCCAGCTTGTCATAGGCAATGGACATCTGGATAGACCTTTGCCAGTCATATAAGTCAGATTCAGTCAATTTGTTATCTAGATGTAACCTATGTGTGGTCACAGGGTCACTGCAATGAGAGAAAGAGAAGAAAACATTTTAGCATGATGCTGTTGCAAGTTTAGATTAGTTTTTAATTTATCTAAATAGGATGGCTCCCACTGTTTCTCGAATCCTTCCTCAGACCATAAAAGAAGAATTAGACAGGACTATTTTCACTGTACAATACTTGCTTAATCATTCAGCCATGCCAGTGTTGATACTTCGAGGGAGGTTTTCCAACGCTTTCGCGAAGTTCCTTAATTAAAGAACCTCTTTTCTCTGGGGGCTTAACCCCTCTGACATCTTTCTAGGCACCTACTTGGTTTATAGCATTGATCGTTAAGTGACGTATTTCCTGATAAGTAGTATATACTCACAGTAGGATCGGGATCCAAAATATCATCGTATGATAATGTTGAAGGAATCCTACCAACATTCATCAAACTCCAAAATGGTATGCTCTCTCTGCAAATTTCAGTTTCTTTAGAAACTCCCGATATTGATTTTTGCCCCATGCTCTTATTACTTTGACTAAGGGCCAAATATATCATAAGTCACATGTCAAGTTCTACCCATCATTATCCAGGTTAATTTGAACCCACCCATATATACTCTTGACTAAGGGCCAAGAAAAGTAATACGACTGTCCCAAACCAACGCATCTATCTATGCAACAAATGAATACCCAGTAGCTACCAAACACTATGTTTTGACTAAGGGCCAAATATACATAGCTTGAATACTACTGAATACCCAAATGAAATGACAGAGTGCTATGAATGGTTTTGGCAAAACCGTGAACGTAGTGAACTTGATATAATCGAAGGAACCTGATACCTTTTTTAAAAGGAGTGGTTAAAGCTCCGCAATTTAAAAAATTCTGATCTTTTAAAATAACCGAGTGGTTTCTTTTAAATTTGTTCCAACGATTAAAGTTTGGTTTATTTTCTTTGCATTATAATAATGCGTCCCATCATTTATCCTATCATTGCAGAAAACAACAAAAATACCACGTCCTCTTATGCCATTCGCATTCGCCACTGGGTCCCGTCATCACACGTTAGGTTACTAAACTAATGACAGAGCGGGGGCTGGGCTAGCGCGGGTGTAAAACATAAGTGACGTCTAATAGCTATCATATATAGATATTGTACATTCGTCAGACGCAATAATAAGCATTCCAGATCACAGATGAACTTTATTGGATTTATTAGCAATCCGCATTTGCTTTGAGCTTGCAATAAAAGACGGATTACACAGTTGTGATGAATAGCCATTACACACCCTAGACCCCTACGGGCACGTCAAACTACCCGCCAAGTACCCGAAGTGAAGCGGTCTCCCTCAACAACGTGAGTAGGCCACTAAACAGTTCGACGTATGATTGTTAGTGGTTCTGCGTGTTTAAGTTTAGTTAATTACCGCAATCAAAACGGTTTCGCTTGTAGCTAGCCGGTTGAGTACGGGTCGTCCGCAGGGAGATGGGAATCTTTTTCTATGTGTTTTAACGAGTTAAGTCCAATTTTCCAGATTTGTTTGTGATTATCTAAGTGTTAAAATGATATGTAAAGAGAGCTTGTTAGGGTTAGGATTAGGTTAGTTTGAGTTAGGAGTCGCTCACTTCTTTCGTTGCCACTCTTAATATCGGTGTTACGGTAATCGGCAACAACGGGGATTAGCAAGACTAGGAAGGAACTTGCGAGTATAAGCTAGGCTTTCCAATGCTTAAGTTCTTCCTTTTGGTGCTTGTCCGTCCATTCTTGGCTCTTAGCCATAACCTCCGGTTAATTCAACCACAACCGGTCTCACTACGGAATCACCGCTATTATGTAGGATAGGGTGCCATAGGGAGCGGATTGTGGTTCAATTAACGGGAGTTGATTTAAGATGTTGGGCAAGGAAAGAGTGAGAGAGATTTCCTTCTCTCGAACTTCCCTTATCCTACCCTAACAAGTATGGAAACTACTCACACATCACAATGAAAAGAAAATAAAACAAAGAGGAAGATAGAAAGAAAGTGATTAGAAGATATCAACTAGCTATTTGCGACCTCACCTTGGCAAGGATCAAGCATAAGCATCATGGTTGTTTTAAGGATAAAGAAAAAGAGAAAGAAAGAAACAACAATAAATAACAACAACTACTTAACAAATGAAAATTACAAGCAATAATAAGAGAACAAGACAAGTATAATAACAAAAAGAACTTCTTTATTCATCATTCTTCACTCACAAAAGCTCACTACAAGTTTTTCAATGGAGAAGAGATGAGAAGAGGAAGAGGAACAAGTATTCTAAAACGTAGAAAAAATACAAGATTATGCACCCTTTCCTTCACAAGGTTCTGGCCATTTATAGGCTGGAAAATGAAAACCTAGGGCAACATTCAGAACTAAAGTGAAATGACCAATCTACCCACAAAAATTGGTCAACGCCGCCGCCATACGGCCGCGGTTCCGCGGCCTAAGCCTGCTATTGCCGCGGAACCGCGGCACTTTAGAGGAATTGGTTCATCATTTTTGGTGGCTTTTCCTGTTATGCCGTTCCCATTAGTCTGGTATATGATTTTTCTCAGAATTGCTTCACGATTTTTCCAGAATTTCTGTTGATCAAAAGGTGATTGGATATGGATCTTTTTGTCATGATTTTCTCGAGCTCCGCGTAAATTTCTTGGATCTTGTGTTGCCATTGAGCCTTATGCATGAAAATGACATTGATTTGCCATTTTGTCTCTTAAACTGGTGTATGGCAACACACGGATAAAGAGCAGAGACCCGTGTTTTATCTGTGGTTGGCAGGAACCCGTATTTTGTCGTGCTTTTCTATGAATTTCACCGTTTAGAGCCGAGAACCTGTATCCTGTAATTGACTAGAAAACACGGCTCAAGAGTACCTACCGATAAGCAATATGATAAAAATTGGGCGGTATAAAAATGCAAAAATCTGATATGAACAAATACCCCCAAACTTATCATTTGCTCGCCCCGAGCAAAGCCAATTTATTCACAAAAATCCTAACCTCACTTTCGCAGGGAACGCGATTGCACTGAGCATGTGCAACAAGCCGTTGAACCTCTAGGTGTCCCTAGTAGGAGGAGTGTTGTCTCCTTAGGGTTTTCAGCGGATACTATCCACAAAATCCGGTCAAGCTAGTTTTGTAAAATAACTATGATTCAAACCCTAAAGTTTTGTTTCAGAAAATAACAATTCTATAATCCCAAGTTTAGACTATCAAACCCTTATTTTTCACACCTCGCTTCTTATTTAACAACAGATTTTATATGTCTTTACGTGCAGTGCAAATAGTGTCGTTAAGTTTCCAGAAGGATTGATTAAACTCATAATGTCACACAATAAAGCCCAGATAAAAATTTTAAAAGGATCACATAAGTTTTATAAAGAGTTAAGCATTTTCCAAGTTTCGTTTTCCAGTAAAGTTTCAACTTCAGAATTTCTATCTTCCTTAACAGGAAACTAGGTCTTATTTTTCACTCCACCTTTTTCTTGTTTTCATTTCATACACACCTCTGTGAACGTGCAATAGTCTTTATCATAGAATAAAACCTTCATATCTCCGCTAAAATTTTTATAAAAGCCTGTCTTTTATCAAGATTATTCTCACACAAAGAACCGTTTAGGAATTTTAACTCGGAGAGAACACTTGCTTGATTTTGTTTTAATCTAGACTTTCTAGGCTTCTTAGCGAGTTTTGGGCCAATGCACCCAAACCAGTTGGCTTTAGGGCATTAGGTGTAGAAACACCACAGCGGACTTAATTACTCAAGTTTCCTAGGTCCACAAACAAAAGACAGTTTGGCATGAAAGTCATGATGATTTAATACGAACAGAGATATAGCCGGCAGTTCAATTATTTTTTATTTTTTTGGATAAAAGACGTGTTTAGTGGGTTTTGGTGTGTAATCATTCCAATCAAGTTCCAGATGGGTTATTTTTCAGACTTAGTTCACATTAAGGCACCAATAACATTCCTTCATATTCACTCGCTTCATAAACTATTCATGATATTACTTATTTCCGATCAAACCTATTTCATCCTCAGAAAATCATTTATCCATTTAAAAGTTTTTAGACATAAAAAAGACTTGTCATCTAATTTCCAAAACTCACGACACGCGTAGTGTGATGTAAAGACGTATATCAGCTATAGTTAACTTCAAAGGAGAGTTATGTTTCAGGTTTTCAAAATCTAATCATAAGATTTAGTTATTCTTATCTTATCAAACAAAACCGTTGAAATGTTGAATCAGAGTCCTCCTACTAGCTAACTTGTCAAAAAAGTTTTTATATTTTTAGAAAATTTTCAGATTTTTATGGATTTTATGGATTTTAATATGCAGATGTAGAATATACATATGAATGCGAAGGTAAGAAATGCGTACCGAGCGTACCCCCAAACTTAAACTGGACAGTGTCCTCACTGTCATTGCATGAAGAGATCATTTGAAGGGTCAAAATTGTCGGTTAGCTATACACACATTTTTTGTTTGTTTTTAAAGATAAGAAAAGAAAAGCAAAAATGGAAAAGAATATCCACAAAAATGTACAAAATGGTATATACATACCCCCAAACTTATTTGGAAAAGTGTCCACTTGTTCTTGGCTGGATAACCGAAGTTTGTAGGTAGGCAGAGGAAGATTATGCAGGGTAAACCGGCTCCTGTAAGAACAGGAGCTCCTCTGTTGGTTCGGCACTAAGGTACGGTTTAAGTCGGTGTCCGTTCACTTTGAAAAATGAACCGTCCTTTGGATTCTCCAAATCCACAGCGCCATGCGGATACACATTCCGCACAAAATACGGCCCTTTCCAGCGAGATCTGAGCTTTCCTGGATGGAAGTGTAGTCTGGTGTCGTAAAGCAGTACCTGTTGACCAGGTACGAAAGTTTTGCGCAAAAGGTGTTTAACGTGAAACATCTTCGTTCGGTTCTTAACGACAACCGCGTTATCGTAAGCCTCATCCCTAAGCTCGCTCAATTCATTCAACTGCAGCTTCCGATGGCTACCCGCATCTTCGAGAGACAGATTCAGCTCCTTTATCGCCCAAAACGCGTGATGCTCTATTTTGACAGGAAGGTGGCAAGCCTTTCCGTACACAAGCCGATAGGGAGACATGCCAAGATCGGTCTTATAAGCGGTTCGAAATGCCCAAAGGGCATCAGTGAGTTTCAGCGACCAATCCTTACGGTTCTTGGAAACCATCTTCTCCAGTATCTGCTTGATTTGCCGATTTGAAACTTCGGCCTGCCCGCAAGTTTGGGGGTGGTAGGGCGTAGAGAGCTTATGATTAATGGAATATTTTCGCATCAAGGCCTCGAAAGTCTTGTTGCAGAAATGGCTTCCATTGTCGCTAATGATCGCTCGGGGGTGCCCAGAACGGGAGAAAATATTTTCTTTAAGAAACCTAACGACAACCTTGTTGTCGTTATTCCGGCTGGGCACAGCCTCGACCCACTTAGAGATGTAATCAACAGCGAGAAGGATGTACAAGTTCCCAAAAGAGCTGGGAAACGGCCCCATGAAATCGATCCCCCAAACATCGAAAATCTCCACAACCAAGATCGGTTGGAGCGGCATCTCGTTCCTCCGGGATATCCGGCCCAAGTGTTGGCACCGGGAGCAAGTCATGCAATAGTCATGAGCGTCTTTGAAGAGTTGTGGCCAGTAGAAACCACATTGCAAGATCTTCTCAGCTGTCTTTCTGGGGCCAAAATGCCCGCCACATGCTTGATCGTGGCAAAATGACAGCACACTCTTGAATTCATCGTCAGGGACACACCGACGAATAATCTGGTCGGGACAGTGCTTGAACAGATAGGGTTCGTCCCAGTAAATGTGTTTTACTTGGGATAAGAAGCGAAGTCTGTCCTGACTTGACCATTCAGTCGGTAGTAATCCCGTGGCCAAATAGTTCACAATATCTGCAAACCAGGGTTCGCAAGATACTGTCAAAAGCTGTACATCCGGGAAAACGTCGTTGATCGGAATTGGAAGCGAAGGCGAAGAAGGAAGTCGTGAGAGATGGTCGGCAACTACGTTTTCACATCCTCGTTTGTCCTTAATGACAAGGTCAAACTCTTGAAGAAAGAGGATCCAACGTATTAGCCGAGATTTTGCACCTTTCTTCGCAAAAAGATGGCGCAGAGCAGAATGGTCAGTGTAGACAATAACTGGAGAGCCAATGAGGTAGGGCCTGAACTTTTCTAAAGCAAATACAACAGCCAAGAATTCCTTCTCAGTTGTTGTATAATTGAGTTGGGCGTCATTCAGGGTTCGGCTCGCATAATAGATTACGTGCGGCATCTTGTTGATGTGTTATCCAAGGACAGCACCAATGACAAAGTCGGATGCATCGCACATAATCTCAAATGGGTGCGTCCAGTCAGGCAGTCAGGTGAAGAAAGAACGGGAGCAGAAGTGAGTGAGCTTTTCAATGACTCGAATGCAGTCACACAGCTCGAGTTGAAGTCGAATGGCGTATCCTTGGCCAGCAAAAGAGTCAAGGGCCTAGCAATCTTGCTAAAGTCCTTGATGAACCGTCTATAGAAACCGACATGGCCAAGAAAGGCTCGGATATCTCTGACACATCGGGGAGGAGGGAGATTGGAAATCACCTCAATCTTTGCTTTGTCAACCTCTATGCCATTTTGCGAGATGATATGTCCTAAGACAATGCCTTCGCGCACCATGAAGTGGCACTTCTCCCAATTCAAAGTGAGATTCTTGTCCTTACATCGGGTACGGACAGCGTCAAGATGCAGCAAACACTCGTTGAAGGAATCGCCGAAGATGGAGAAATCATCCATGAAGATCTCCAGAAATTTTTCCACCATGTCTGAGAAGATTACCATCATACACCGCTGGAAGGTAGCGGGCGCATTGCATAACCCAAAGGGCATGCGACGATATGCAAACGTGCCGAAAGGACAAGTGAATGTGGTCTTGTCCTGGTCTTTTTTGGTGATGGGAATCTGATTATATCCGGAGTAGCCATCAAGAAAGCAGTAGTACTCGTGTCCGGCCAATCATTCAAGCATTTGGTCAATGAAAGGTAGCGGAAAGTGGTCCTTCCGTGTTGCGGCGTTAAGTTTTCTGTAATCGATGCATACTCGCCACCCAGTTTGGGTGCGAGTAGGGATTAACTCGTTTGCCTCGTTAGTGATGACCGTTATACCTGATTTCTTGGGGACAACATGAATGGGGCTAACCCACTGGCTATCAGAGATAGGGTAAATGATACCACTATCCAGACATTTTGCGATCTCCTTCTTCACAGCCTCTTTCATGACTGGATTGAGACGTATTTGTGGATACCGGGCTGGTTTGGCATCATCCATCCGATGAATGTGATGTTCAACGATCAGGGGACTAATCCCCTTGATGTCCACCATGGACCAGCCAAAAGCTTGCCTGTTGCTGTGCAAGACCGCGAGAAGGGCTTTCTCTTGCTCTGGAGCTAGAGAAGCCGTGATGATGACAGGGAGGGTCTCGTTCTCACCTAAGTAAGCGTACTTAAGGTGAGACGGCAAAGGCTTGAGTTCGAGAGTCGGAGGTGAAACGATTGAAGGCAAGATTGGTGCAGAGGTCTCGAACTCAAAGGACTCCAGCAGAGGTTCAAAACGAGTGTAAGCGACCGAGTCGGATGGTTCAGGTAACTCATCCGGAAATTCGAAGGATTCAAACTCGGGTTGCGAGCGGCTAAGATCGTTCAAGAACGTGAAACACTCGTAGTCGTTGTCGGGCGCAGAAACAGCAGCAGGATCGAGGAGGAACGCACTAGTGGCGTTAAGGTTAGCATGATCGAACAGAAACTCCTCGAATTCACACTCTTCAGGGGTGATCTCCTGGATCGAGCAGACGTCCAGTATATGAGCATTAGGTTCGGAGGGCTGATTCCCCAACCTAAAAATGTTGAGTTCAATTGTCATGTTTCCAAAAGAGAGATTCATCGAACCATTGCGACAATTGATCACAGAATTTGAGGTTGCAAGGAATGGGCGACCGAGTATCACCGGAATTTGATTCCGGGGGTTAGCTACAGGCTGTGTGTCTAATACAATGAAGTCAACGGGGAATATGAAGTCCCCGACTTTGATTAACACATCCTCTAGCTGACCCCTAGGATGGGTGATTGATCGGTCGGCCATTTGGAAAGTACAGTGTGTGGGTTTCAGCTCTCCTACGCCTAATTGCTCGTATACTGAGTACGGAAGCAGGTTAACACTGGCACCAAGATCTAATACTGCGCGGTTGATGTTCTTATCCCCAATTGTAATAGAAATCGTAGGACAGCCAGGGTCTTTCCGTTTTTGTGGTAAAGATTGGGTAAGAGCATCACTCACAGCACTAGCCAAGAAAACATTCTTTGGTACCTGAGACTTCCTCTTTTTCGTGCACAAGTCCTTTAAGATTTTCGCGTAGGATGGGACTTGTTGGACGGCATCTAAAAGAGGAATGTTAATGTTAACCTGCTTAAATAACTCCAGAATCTTCTCCATTTGAGGATTTTGTTTATTAGACCTCAACCGGTTTGGAAATGGAACGTTTTTAAAATTGGTTGAGTCTAATGCTTGTGGAGGAGATTGTGGAGTTGGAACGGATCCTAGAACAGGTGTTTTCGTGGAGTGAGAAGTGTATCCGTTCAGAGTAGATGAAGAAGAAGAAGAAGGAGAGCCTTTTGAAGAATGGAGAATAGGCTCAGAAGACGAAGAAGCAGGAGAAGAAGAAGATGAAGAAGCGGCCGGGGTGTCATCAATGATCCG
The DNA here is from genome assembly GCA_030015575.1 of Agapanthus africanus. Taxonomy (NCBI): domain Eukaryota; kingdom Viridiplantae; phylum Streptophyta; class Magnoliopsida; order Asparagales; family Amaryllidaceae; genus Agapanthus; species Agapanthus africanus. The sequence goes on from CM057338.1 coordinate 662,142,389, forward strand.
TGTGCCAATGTTGTTTTGCAGCATCCTTCCCGATCTCAATGTGGTCACGGCACTCACATTATGGTTCTGTTGTTCAAGAGCAACATGTACATTCTGTGGGTGACCGGGATTTGGGAGTGGCTGGGACGGGTGCTTCCCCTTCTCTCGCTCGCTTAAGGCCGCATTCAGTTGTGCAATCTGGGCCTCGATGGTCTTGATGCTTTGCCAGTGAGCGGCAGTGTGTTGCACTAAGGACTGAATGGAAGACTGGATGTTGGCGGTGGATTGTGTCTATTGTTTAACGAACGCCTCCAGACTTCGTTCGAGCGAGGAAACCTTATCGTTGTTTGACGGAACAAAATTTTTTTGGGGAAAAGAATTGTTGGGTGCAAAGTTGTTCGTCTGATTTTGAAAAGGTTGGGGTTGGAAGGGCTGCTGAAACTGATGTTGAGTTTGTTGCTGCGCTTGTTGCTGCGGCGGAGGGGGCCTTTGGAAATTGTTGCCTTGGAATTGATTCTGATTCTGATTCCAGGCGAAATTGGGGTGGTTCCTCCAACCGGGATTGTAGGTGGAAGAGTATGGATCATTCCTCGGTCTTTGCTGGAATGCAGCATTAACCTGATCCTGTCCTTGCGATGGTGGATTGTAAGGACACTCTTCGGTTAAGTGAGAAGGATCGGAACAAGAAGCGCAGATGGTACGAAGGGGAAGAACAGGGGCAGGAGCAGTAGAAGAAAATTTGCTCTCTATGGCTTCAAGCTTTTTCGTTATTGCAGCCATTTCAGCTTTCATCGCAATAGAGACATCAAGTTGGTGAATTCCTACCCTAGACTGACCGGTAGACGTGGAGGTAGAAGAAGAAGAAGTCGGTCTGGTGCTCTCCCATTGTAGCGTTTGCTCCGTAAGGTCGTCAAAGAATTGCCATTCTTCCTCGTCAGATTTTGATAGGAAGTGGCCCTGACAGATGGTTTCCAACAACTGCTTCGTTGCTGGGTTCAGGCCCTCGTATAAGGTTTGGCAAAGTTGCCATTTCTCTATACCGTGGTGAGGACACTGAACAAGAAGGTCTTTGTACCGGTCAATGCACTTCCAGAAGGGTTCAGAAGGAAGCTGAGAGAATTGGTTGATTTCATTGCGAATCCTTGCGGTTTTATGATTCGGATAGAACTTTTTGAGAAACGCTTTTACAAACTCGTCCCAACTGGTTATGGAGTGGGAAGCGGTGCTATACAGCCATTTTTCAGCAAGATCGCATAAAGTGAACGGAATGACCCGTAGACGTATAGCATCGTCCGACAGTTGGGTACTTTTCATCATGGCACAAACGTTTTGAAATTTATTGATGAAGATATAGGCATCTTCAGATTCAAGCCCATGAAATCGTGGAAGCATATTGATGAAGTGGGGCTTAATTTCAAAATTATCCCCATTGGCCGGTGGAAGAGAAAGGCAGGTGGGAAGTGCAGAACGGGTGGGATAGAAACGATCCTGGAGCGCGATTCGCTGCGGCGCTACAACAGGCGGGGGTGGTGGGTTATTAGTCTCAGTAGGTGGTGGAGCCAATCCAGGGGTAGTCAAAGAGATGTTCGGATTAAATCCTGACATCGCGAAAGAAGAGGTTAGTGATGGTGAAGGTGAAGATGTATGAAAAGAATTCCGGTCAACGTCGGAGTTGGCCGGCAAAGGTAAAGGTGAAAGAGGAGTGGACGGAGTTTCGACGTCTGAGTCGATCGCGTAGTCGGTAGCGACTAACGTAACGCGGACTAGGCGGGCGCTGGTGTCCCGAGTCCAAGCGGACATACACTAAACAAGTTTAGTATAGTCAAAGTGGAGAAGGTGAGGGTAAGAAAACGTCAATGGAGAAAGGCGATGGGTGGTGGGTGAAAAATGGATTTTGGCGACAAAGGGCAAGTTTTTATAAAAGTTTTTGATTTTTTTCCTTTTAATTTTATTTTATTTTTAGAAAGAGCTTTACAGAAATATGTACGGACTTACGGCTTTAAGCAATCACAAACAAGATATGCACAATCACACCTAGATCTAGGGTCACCTAGGTCTGCTAGACAGCTCCTAACTGTTCCAGAGGGCTAGAAATAGGACCTCAAACCGCCTCTTCTCCATCAATTGCGACCAGGTAAGTGCCAGGTAAGTGGGAGGTTGTCCAACGCTTTCGCGAAGTTCCTTAATTAAATAACCACTTGCCTTCGACACACTTGCCTAGACACCGCAAAAGTCAGATAGGACAAACGGCCAATGCCTGTAACTAGTCGTCTGTCCTATTGAGCGCGAAGTCCTTAGGGCTAAGTCTAGTATTTTTTAATTTAACAATGGTCAATGCATATGCTTTTTGTGATTTCTGGGGTCCTGGGAAGGGTGATGAAATCCCCACCCAATCTGAATTGGTTTCAAGCCCCTTAAGTTCGTATTAATAAATGCAAAGCAGTAACAAATCAACTGCAAACAATTTTTATTTTTAGCACGGAGCAAAGAATCCTGCACAAGAACAGTTTATTGGAAGGGGGAAGAGAATTTGCTCAAAGAATTCTGCAGAAAACACAGTTTATTGGAGTCCAGAGGAGTGGGGAGAGGGAAAGAAAGACTCACAGAAAAAATGGCAGCCAGAAGGCTCCAAATGGCCACGGTTCCTCGGCCAAACTCGTGCTTAGGCCGCGGTTCCGCGGCTGAACAGAGAGATTGGGCTTCCAATTTTTTTCTGTGTGCTGGCCTGGGAGTCCTCTACTTGTCTGGATTTGCTGAATTTTGACTTGCTTACTGTATCTGCTCCAGATTTTTACAGTAGACCGTTTGCTTCCTTTTGATCCGTCGCGGTGTAGCCGCGAAATGTGGGTCTATCTTCCCACGTCTTTGGCACTGAACTCGAACTCCGTATTATCCTGCACACTTGCACAAAAACTAATCAAAAATAACAAGATGATTTTTTTTTACAAAGTATATTTTTTTGTTTTGTTTTTCGGTTATATTTATATTCATAAGTTAACCCGAAATTACACAAAGAAATAAACTACCGTCTCCCCGGCAACGGCGCCATTTGATTGGTAGTGGTTCTGCGTGTTTAAGTTTAGTTAATTACCGCAATCAAAACGGTTTCTCTTGTAGCCAGCCGGTTGAGTACGGGTCGTCCGCAGGGAGATGGGAATCTTTTTCTATGTGTTTTAACGAGTTAAGTCCAATTTTCCAGATTTGTTTGTGATTATCTAAGTGTTAAAATGATATGTAAAGAGAGCTTGTTAGGGTTAGGATTAGGTTAGTTTGAGTTAGGAGTCGCTCACTTCTTTCGTTGCCACTCTTAATATCGGTGTTACGGTAATCGGCAACAACGGGGATTAGCACGACTAGAAAGGAACTTGCGAGTATAAGCTATGCTTTCCAACGCTTAAGTTCTTCCTTTTGGTGCTTGTCCGTCCGTTCTTGGCTCTTAGCCATAACCTCCGGTTAATTCAACCACAACCGGTCTCACTACGGAATCACCGCTATCATGTAGGATAGGGTGCCGTAGGGAGCGGATTGTGGTTCAATTAACGGGAGTTGATTTAAGATGTTGGGCAAGGAAAGAGTGAGAGAGATTTCCTTCTGTCAAACTTCCCTTATCCTACCCTAACAAGTATGGAAACTACTCACACATCATAATGAAAAGAAAATAAAACAAAGAGGAAGATAGAAAGAAAGAGATTAGAAGATAACAACTAGCTATTTGCGACCTCACCTTGGCAAGGATCAAGCGTAAGCATCATGGTTGTTTTAAGGATAAAGAAAAAGAGAAAGAAATAAACAACAATAAATAACAACAACTACTTAACAAATGAAAATTACAAGCAATAATAAGAGAACAAGACAAGTATAATAACAAAAGGAACTTCTTTATTCATCATTCTTCACTCACAAAAGCTCACTACAAGTTTTTCAATGGAGAAGAGATGAGAAGAGGAAGAAGAACAAGTATTCTAAAACCTAGAAAAAATACAAGATTATGCAACCTTTCCTTCACAAGGTTCTGGGCTATTTATAGGCTGGAAAATGAAAACCTAGGGCAACATTCAGAACTAAAGTGAAATGACCAATCTACCCACAAAAATTGGTCAACTGCCGCCACCATACGGCCGCGGTTCCGCGGCCTAAGCCTGCTATTGCCTCGGAACCGCGGCACTTTAGAGGAATTGGTTCATCATTTTTGGTGGCTTTTCCTGTTATGTTGTTCCCATTAGTCTGGTATATGATTTTTCTCAGAATTGCTTCACGATTTTTCCTGAATTTCTGTTGATCAAAAGGTGATTGGATATGGATCTTTTTGTCATGATTTTCTCGAGCTCCGCGTAGATTTCTTGGATCTTGTGTTGCCATTGAGCCTTGTGCATGAAAATGACATTGATTTGCCATTTTGTCTCTTAAACTGGTGTGTGGCAACAGACGGATAAAGAGCAGAGACCCGTGTTTTATCTGTGGTTGGCAGGAACCCGGATTTTGTCGTGCTTTTCTATGAATTTCACCGTTTAGAGCCGAGAACCTATATCCTGTAATTGACTAGAAAACACGGCTCAAGAGTACCTACCGATAAGCAATATGATAAAAATTGGGCGGTATAAAAATGCAAAAATCTGATATGAACAACGTACCCGGTAGTTTGTGTATCCCACCTTGGGTCTATCCTAGAAGAAAAAACAGTAAAAAGAAATAATACAACGGTGGCTACAACCGCAACCTGGATGTGCCCTGCAAAAGAATATTACATCAAATTACATTTACATTGAATGAATGAATATTAAACACATCTCAAAACCCCGGCTAATCATCACAACATCCCAATACCGTTCATATACTCAAACAGTAAAAATTTCAGAAATTTGCAACCCCCTGCCAACCGACATACTAGCAGTTAAGGGAGGTTTACGAACACATTAAACATTACAGATAAAAACCCAATCAGCAAATGTCTTAGAACACCGATCGAATACCATATTCCGTGTCTTCCCCAAAAGCAAACCTGCACTGAAGTAACCTGGACAGAAACAGTATATACAGGAAAACAAAACACTATAAAACAAGAATAACAGAGCAAATCCGAGTCAACTCGGAGTTGACTCGGCGGCGGATCCGCGGCACAAGCACTCTATTACCGCGGATCCGCGGCCATAACACCGAGTTGGAACTTCGTATTTTCCCAGTATTCTTAAATTTCCCTGCTGTGAATTTTAAGGTATGTCAAATAGTTTTTCAGACAAGTTTAAAATTAACAGAAACTAGGAATATCCAGGGTTTTGTTTTCGTCGTTTCCGACGATCGATGTTCTAATCAGTTGCTAACAAGCTAGTAATGGTTTAGTTAGCTCTGATACCACTGTAAGTCCATGTCACGCACCCCATGAACTTGCGGGGAGGCGGAATATATGAAAAACGATTATCAAAGCTTCATAACACGGACTTGAGCGCATGAATCGTATCTAAACCATTGCTAGCAAACTACGAGAGGTTTAATTACTCGGATTCGACGTTATACCTCACGTTACTTGTCCTTAGGGTCTTCATCGCGGTCCTCCACTCCTCGTAGGCTCCTTGCAATATCGGCACCTCAACGGCGTCGTCGAATCAAAGATGATCCACCCGAGAGCACCTACGCCAAGCTTTATCTCTAACTTAAGATAACTAGGTTGCTCAAAGTGCTAATCTAAGCGACCTAGGGGATATAGAGTAAGATATGGATGTATTAGTCTATCTAATCCTTGATCTCAACACATGAGAGGGGAGGATTAGGGTTTCAAGGGAGGATGAGCTTGAGGAGAGAGAAGGTGAGCATGACAAAAAGAATGAGATAATGATCTATCATAATATATATGAAGCATTATTGTTTATCAAATAAATAAATAAATGATTTAACAACCATGCTTTATAAATATCTATGAGTGATTCATCTCCATGAGTCATTAAGCATTTATGATGCATTAATGACATGGATGAATCACACAAATGCTTCACTAATCTCTTTTAATGCAATGCCACCTTACCCCACAAGTCACCACTCTTCTAGAAGCTTCCCGACAAATTACGAGAATACCCCTCTAATCCGTGAAAACACGGAAAAAGTTTAGACTGTATAAATCCAATAACCCGATACTAGAATCTGGCTTAAACCAAAGCCGGCTAGTAAAAACTGTCCGAAAAGTCGTATGTGCGTAAACACACGTACGCGTCCGAACCCTTGTCATAAAACCATACGACCTCTATATCGTTTCGCCTGGAGCATGGAAACTCTCTGTGTGGGACTCTAAAAACTCGACACTACGCTGGCACTAGGTTTAACCACATACCGCAAGCGGTACTAGCTGTACGTAACGGTCCCCAGGTAGATGTCGATAAGAAGGCCGATGAGTAAACTCATCCGAACTCCTACTGAGCCTGATGTGACAATCTTCGTACAGTCCGGTCTGTTCGTCTAAGACTATCGCATATCAAGCCTAGGGGGTGGCAAGCGTCGGTCCCCTAATAGCTGTATAAGTCGTGTCGGAGCGAAGCCCATTACACCCTGAGAAACTACTGGAACCTGCCAGTATATCTCGCTTGCCCTGGCCAGGGACTTTGCATAATGGCTCTCTGACACAGCGCGATATCATCTCCCAATACCGGGCGAAACGAATCCTGTCTTACCACTACTGCCTCCAAGTGCTCGGGACTGCACCCATCTGCTACCTGTTTGCACGACTCCTTTGAGCCGTGGTAGGGTAGCAATCTAAGAACAGTGGGACATACTCGAGGCGAAGTAGCAGTGTCAAGTCTGTGGACTATGCTGTACTCATGTTACCTAGGAACAGTTAACTGACGACGGGTATAATACCATCTAACAGTTCCCCTGCGAGTCCTCTCTGGTATACCCATAACCTAACGAGCACCTGTTTACTATCTCCAGTACGACGTACTGATGGCTATGGGACAGACCATCTCCCCAACTGGGATGAGAAGCATACACACTGTTAGTTATGTATATGCCCTAGAGGCCATTGTTGTACATATGATGTATATTATGATGGATGCTTGGATATATACAGAGAGGACTTTCTTGCTCGTCATGATAGTATGCTATTTGGTTTTACTTTATCTTAACATGTTGACTTGTATTGGTTTACTGTTTTTCTCTCAAATGTTGATAAAGCCCTTAAGATCTGTACTCGACTACTGGGATTATGATGAGATCATACTAGTGGGGCCACGGTAGTCGATGAGTACATCCTATAAATATTCCATGTCGAGGGTATATCGAGACGGGGCATCGATACGCCAGAGTAGACTAGCGTATACGCATCTTGACCAATGTGATGGGCGATGGGTGATCCCATAGCCATCGGTGTTTGACATCAGAGATGGTGTACGGGTGCTCAGTGGAAACTGGGTACACTGGACGGACTCGCCGAGAACTCCCAGATGGTGATATACCACACGTCAGATGGCAGTTCTCCGGTGACACTGGTACAGGGTAGTCTGTAGACCCGAGATCGTCATAGAGTCTTGTGTGATTCCCACCGTGTTTTGATTTCCACCTTACCACGTCCAAGAGGGCGTGCAAAACGGTGGCTTTTGGGTACAGTCCCGAATCACATGGAGGCAATGAGCGGTAAGAGGGGATTCGTCTCTCCCGGTATAGGGAGTTGATGTTGTGCTGTGTTCGATTGGCTATAACTGGAAGTCCCTGGCCAGGGCTGATATAGAGATTTACTGGTAAGTGTTACCAGTAGTTTCTCGACCTGTTATGAGCCTCACATCGACACGACTTATCGGTTACCCGGGTCTGAGGTATACCACCCCTAGACTTGAAATGCGACATATCAGACGAACAGACCGGACTGTACGGGAGTGTTACTGATTGGATTCAAATGAGAACGGACATGCTAGCTTGTTGATCTTCTGATCGCTCAATACATGGGTGGCTGTTATGTTTAGCTGACCGCTTGCAAGCCTGTGGGTGTTTGATATGATCATCACCTGCTGCCGGCGTATTGACGATTCTTTAGAGTCCTACACAGAGGTTACTTGGCTCAGGCAAAACCGAGTAGAGGCACATATGAGATATGTGCAGGACCGAGGATAATGCGATATGAGATACCGTATTATATTCTCACGATATTTAGATATGAACCGGGACATCGGATCAAGTGTTGATGCGATGAATCGGTACATGATATATTAGTCGGTTATATTCGATATAGCCGGATCGTCGGATCAAGTGTTGATTCGATGATTTAATGTATAATGATATATACGATATATTTTACTACATTATCTGTTATTTGCTCGCTTTATTATTTCATTTTCTCTCCAGATTAATACATTGATATATATGCGATATATGTTAATTGTATTATTTTCTTTTGTTGCAAATATATAATATATATGTGATATATATTATTGTGACATGATATGATTTATTATGAAACATGTTTAGGGTCGATAAAAAGGGATTAGGGTTTGATTAGGGTTAGCTCTTTCTTGATTATTCTAGAAGGGTTTCCTTTTTGTCTTGGTTAAGATATTATGGTTGATACTTATCCTTAACCTAACCAAACCTTAGCTCTAGTTTATTCTCTACAAAGGTTAAGCCTATCATCCATGACCATGGTTCCATATCAATCATATATTCTTATCTAGTATTCATCACAAAAGGAATTATCTCATATTTCTTCATCTTCTTCTCTCTTGATTTTGAGAGTGAGTTCACTAGAAATTCCTTTTGTGATGATTTCTTGTGAGAAATTGATATAAAAAGAGAGCATAAATACTACTCCATCATCCTCATCTAATCTAGCCCATTAGATTAGAGTGTTCACCTCATTAGAGTGAGAGAGCTTGGGTTATAGGAACTTCGACGTAGATCATCGGAGAAGCGGAACACTTCAAGCTAGCATGGATCGTTCGAGTCGTGGAGCCTCTCTTGAGTCCGGAAGATCATGGATCGTGGCGAAGGGACTTCTACTCGGAGCTTTTGAGGCGAAGGAGCGGACTACAAAGGTTGTAATCCCTCACACTTAGTATTAAAGTTGTTATCTTGCATTTTAAACCCTAATAATCTAGCAAAGATCCTGTCTTTGGGTTGTTCGGCACATCTAAATTTTATTCGGGCATGTTTGATGCTTTATGAATCTTCACAAGAGTGCCTAGGAACCCTACAGTGGTATCAGAGCCTAGCTAGAGCATTAGGCGATGTGTTTATGAAGTTAAAACTCCGATCGAACCCGAACCGACAAAATAAAACCCCTCTCTGGATATTTTTCAAAAACGTGATATTTTCTGAATTAAAAATACCTAAAAAATTCAGCAGGGAAATATAAGAATTGTAGTGAAAAACGAGCACCTAATACTTCCAAACCGCCGCGGAACCGCGGCCGTACCGTGTTTGGGCCGCGGATCCGCGGCCGTACAGGGGAGATTTGTATTTGTTTTTACACAGTAATTCATATTTCTGTGATTTATATTTTATGGGTATTTTTATTCTGACTCAAGTGTTGAGTATTCTGGGGTTTATTTTGTAATTGTAGATTCGATCGGAAAAATTTAAATTCGTTATTATTTCCGGATATTTAGAATCTGTTAAATTGTTCGAACGGATATCATTAACTCAATTTTTCACGGCACGAAAAACTTTCAAGTGTTGAATTTTTATCGGGTTTAAATCTTTCGGAAAAATGTGCAAGTAACACGGTGGACCCTCTAGAAGACAACAAACCTTAACTCGATTATATGACCGTCTTGAACTGCCTTTTGATCCTTCGGGTTTGGGGCAGTACGGCGTGCCACATGTGAGGCGTTGGCTTGACCCTTCTACGGCTGGATCACTGGTACTGTGACATATTCTGGGACTTTTTGAACTCCGCTCAAGTGTTGAGCACTTAAGAAAATTTTGGGTATTTGATTATCTGTTCGAAAATTTTAATACTGTCTATTTATCTGGAATTTGATACAATATGTGGAAGTCATTGTGTTAGGCATGAAATGCGAAGGATGTGATATTTCGGAATTACGATGTCTAAAGTGATTGTGGATTCCAAATATTGTAGTTTTACAATTTCTTTTCTGTGACCATAAGTGTAGTTTGTAGTTGTATTGCCGGTTTTCGTTGCTATACGACAACGACGATCGGTGTATGCATACTTACTTACGTTGATGATATGTGATATTATGTGTTGCTGTGATATGTTATATTGGATCGTAGTGTTCTGAATAGCCGGGGGTTTTATGTGAGATGAGGGTTTTTATTTTCATTCATGTAAAATTCAATTATATGTAATATTCTTTTATTGGGGCACTTCCGGGATGAGGTTGATGTTACCTTTGTATATTATTTACTTTTCCGCATTAGGTAGACCCAAGGAGGGGAGCATAAGTAACCGGGTTTTAGGGTCCGGTGGGAGGCCATCTCGAGGAGTCGAGACTGGGTCTCCTAACCCTAGAATTGGCAGTGTTACTTGCCGCTCTCGTAGGGGTCTAGGGATGTGGGTTTGGCTATTCATCACGACCGTGGAATCCGTGTTTTATACAGGCTCGTATTGAAAACACGGACATCCTAGTATATCCATTATTTCATATATGTTCTTCTGCTGCAATGTTCTGTGATGAGATCATATTACTGCCTGAGACGAATGCTTATACTGAGACGAATGCTGATATATAAATATTACTGCATTCGTTTCTTCTGTGATGCTTAGGAAGCATAAGCTGATGTGAATTTTTATTAATGAGATTAATAAAAAGAAAAGAAACCTGAAAGATGTTGTGGAATCAAAACTTTATAAAATGGGTAGCTACAGTTTTGCTTTGCATAGCAGTATATATGATATACCCTGCACCTTATTCAATGAGGAAAGCGCCGAGATCCCTTCACCGGGAGTGACCTCTTTAGCGAAACTGGCAGATGCTACAAAACTCGGTTTGTTTTTTGATTGCTTTTAGAGTTTTGCTTTGCACAGTGATATATATGATATGTCCTGCACCTTATTCGATGAGGAAAGAGCCGAGATCCCTTCACCAGGAGTGACCTCTTTAGAAAAACTAATGAAAGCCTAAAAAACACTCGATTTCAAAATTTCACATGATTCTACGACGATATCAAGTTCATTACGCTCATGGTTTTTTGAAAAACCTGCGTAGCCCTCCGTCATTTCAGATAAAGACTAGTTAGTATTCGTGCTACATTTGTTGACTATGTTAAGGCGTAATGTGCGGTAGCTAATTAGTACTTATCTGTTTAAACATGAGATGTGATTGGATTAGGGTAGTTGTACGACTTTGTTGACTATGTTAAGGGTCGTACAGGTAGGTTTAATTCAATCGGGAAATGACGGGTTGAACTTGGCTAGCAATTATGATTTGTTGGCTATGTTAAGGTCATAAGTTGCTAGGGGCAAAATATTATCGGGAATTTCAAATGCTGAAATTTGCAATAAGATTGCATACTTCCTATGAGATAGTTGGATCCCGATACCTGCTGCGAGTAAGAGTTACTCCTGCGAGTGTTTTGTTGGAGATAGTGCCCTCAGAGTCAATTATTAGATCACAGGTACGTGATTGTAATGATTGAGGGAGGACCTATCCCGGTAGGACAGTCTTACTCGAGATGATAGTATGCTATCTGGTTTACCTTTATCATCGTGTACTGTTTTAGGTGACATGACACGTCGCTATTACACGTTGATAGAGCCCCTAGGATTCTTGCTTGACCACCAGCAGTATGAGGGCGATCATATAAGTGGGAGCTGGGGGTCTACAAGCATATCCTTAAAAGGTCCCTAGTCGTGGGAGTTTCGAGACCGGGCATCGATACTCCATTAGTAGACTAGTGTATACAGTCGAGACCCCGACGAGGGGCGGTGGCCGGTCTCACAAGCCACTGGTGTCAGTTGGATCACCTAAGATGTATACAGGTGCTCATTGGGTTATGAGTACACCGGACAGGACTCGCCGGGAACATGCTAGTTGGTAATATACCAGACGTCAGATGGCAGTTCCCTGGTGACATGTGTGCAGGTTAGTTCATCGACCTGGGGATCGTCATTTGTCTCGTGTGAGTTCCCACTGTACTTTGATTACTACCCTACCACGGCTCAAAGGAGTCGTGCAAACAGGTTTTAGTTGGGTACAGTCCCGAGCCACATGGAGGCAGTGAGCGTATCTTCAGGGGTTCGTCTCTCCCGGTATTGGGGGTGAGGTCGTGCTGTGTCTAGGAGAGCCATTACACAAAGTCCTTGGCCAAGGCAAGGAGATTTACTGGTAGGTATTCCAGTAGTATCTCAGGGTGTTCTGGGCTACACTCCGACACGACTTGTACCGCTTTTGGGGGTCTGACTTTTACCAACCCCCTAGGCCCGCCATGCGATACTCATAGACGAACGGACCGGACTGCACGGATATTGTCACTGACAGGCTCAGTTGGGTGTCGGGGTGAGCTTCCTCATCGACGTCCCATTTGGTCAATAGCTGGTGGCCCGTTACGTATTGGCTTATACCTCTGACGGGCTAGTGGTTAAATCCACAGCCATAGTATTGACGAGTCTTTAGAGTCCACCACACTTTCAGTTACTCAGCTTTCGGGCGAAACGCTGTAGAGGCCGTATGGAGATATGGCAAGGTCCGATCAGATACGTGCGGTATTGCACGGATCAGGATCGGACAGTTTTGTACTAGTGGCCGTATAGTTATATGGCAGGGTTCGATCAGATACGTGCGGTATTGCACGGATCAGGATCGAACGGTTTTTACTAGCCGGCTTTGGTTTAAGCCGGTCCTAGTTTAGTACAGTGTAGATTTTGTCTCTTTGCATTCGTATCCGGACGGAATACAGATGCGGGTGTGTATGCACAGTATCGGGGTTTTCCTGTAATTTATTACGGGACCAGTTTTCTGGAGTTGCCAGTTTGCATTCCGTTCCGGCCGGTTTTCCTTTGTTCTTTCCCGGCCGGACTTTTCCGATGGAGGGGGTTATTTGCAGTTTTGCAAATAACACTTTGTGGGGGGGTTTCTTGCAATTGTATTGATTATGATAGTTTTGTTTCTTTTGCTCCATGCTTTTGAATTGAGAGATTTGAAAGGTTATGGGTTGAATAGTGTGAAGCATGGTTGTTTGTTTATTTGTCTCTTGATGTGGTTACCTCCACCATTCTCCTACACTCACCTTCCTTCTTTTGTTATGCTTCATATTCAATCCTCCACCCTTTATTCTCACTTGATGATAAGTCTTTCATGGTTGTGAGAAGAAGAAGAGAGAGCTTCATTCATGAGAGTTTTCTTTCTTGATCTAGTTTTTATGCTAGAAAAATGCAAGCACCATTTTTCTAATCCTTGTTTCCTCCATCATCCTCATTGGCAACAACATAACCCCAAAGAGACAAGCATCTTCTACACTACATTCTACAGCATATCTTGAGCATGTCGAGTTGCCGGCTTCATGCTCGAGTTGCCTCGGTATTGAGGCGGGAGCCCGTAAAAGACGAAGGCGATGTGGTGCCCTTTCCGGCGAGGAGGCGACGATGTGGACGGAGATCCCGCGAGGAGATCGGAGTGGAGATGAAGACCGGAGGACTTGGATCGTCGGTATATCTCTATTCCCATTCTTGTAGATAGCTTAGACTAGTTAATGGTCCGATCCGGTTAAAGTGCGCGGTGGTGCCGGTTTGCAAAGTCCGCAAAAATTTAAGTTATTCACCGCTTCCGCATTCCGGCGTCGGATTGACGGCCGGGGCGCCGCCGTGCACTTACAGTGGTATCAGAGACTCGCCATTAACTTCGTCTAGCTTTTGTGTAATGTGTTTAACGTTTCCGATCGAACAAAATCCCGAAAACACGTATTTCAAGCACATCAGTTTCTGTCGAATTTTTTTTGAGTCCAAAAATTTTTCAGGTTGTCTCAGAATGATGTGCAGGGAAATATAAGCATTCTGTAAAAAATTGGTACCATGATCTCACTGTTCCGCCGCGGAAGGGCGGCCAAACCCCTGCTTGGGCCGCGCTTCCGCGGCGATTTTAACTGTTCATGCTCCCAAATTTTTGTAGTATGTTCCTCTGTGATAAATGTGGTTTCTGGAATATTAAAATTGGGCCCAGGTTTTCTGTGGTTGCTACAGTTTTGTTTGGGGGCCCACTTGTTAATGTTTGATCAATCGGAAAATTTTTAACACATTTTTCACAGTATTTACATTATATCTGCGACCGTGAATGTCACTCGATCGGTAAATCCCGTCTAACTGCTATAGCCCGGTTAGACGGATTTGCGAACGTGACTTTCACGTTGATGTTCTATGTATTTGCTGTGATGTTGCGGATCGGTCGTGGGGGATAGCCTGGATGCAATGCTAGTACAGTTTTGTTGTAATATGTACATTTGATATTGCGGGGCGAGCGTCCGACATGTGGACTGCCGTCACTGCCTGACTGTATTATTATTTTGGGGCACGACCTGGTTGCGGTCGATGTACCCGGTGTATGTATATTTTACTTTCTGTACTAGGATTGCCCCGCGGAGGGGTGCACGGATAGCCGGGTTCTGGAGGGCAACAAGCCCGCATCTCATGGCATTGAGACGGAGGGGGCTTCACTCTAGGATTGGCGGGCTATTCGCCGCACTCGTAGGGGGTACAGGTTGACCCAGGAGGGGTGCCCAAGTTGCCGGATTCCGTGAAGTGCTGGGTGGTCCATTCACGGCGCTGAAGGGGGCTGCCTCGCTTCAGGTTTTGGCGGGTGACTTGCCGCGCCCGTAGGGGTCTAGGATTTCATTGCACAGGCTATCCACACGACCAGGGGAACGTCGGGTTTCAGTAGTGGCTCTGTGAAACCCGGGGATCCCAGATATCTGTATTGTTCTGTGATGCTGTACATTTCTGTGATGTTGCATTTTATTCACGCCTTGAGCGAAATACTATATATTGGTATATATATTAGTAGATGTTGTATATGTTTTTCATCCGCGCTAGTCCAGTCCCCGCTCTGCCGTTAGTTAGCTAACCTAACGGGTGATGACGGGACCCAGTGGCGAATGCGGATGGCATATACGTACGTCAGTATATTTTCGTTCTTTGTGGTGTGATCAATTGATGGGACTGCATTGATTCGGATCAATGCAAGTTAAACAAACCTAATCTGATGTTGTTGGAACACTTTTCAAAAAGCTGTTATTGCAAGGACGTTCACTTTTGTTTTGCATCGTGGTATTCATTGGAATATCCTGCTCCTCAGTCGACGAGGCAAGGGCCGAGATCCCTTCACCGGGAGTGACCCCTTGGACAGAAGTTTGCGTTAGGGCATTAACTTCACTATAGCCGATTACTTTTGCTTTGCACCGTGGTATTCATTTGGAATATCCTGCACCTCATTCTACGGGGAAAGAGCCGAGATCCCTTCACCGGGAGTGACCTCTTTAGTAAAGGTTTTCGTCACTATATTTTCTAAAAAGCTATCCGTTCCTTCAACGATATCAAGTTCTTTACGTTAAAGGTTTTCGCCAGAAACCATTCGTAGCCCTCCGTCGTTTCATATGGGTGGTCAATAGTATTCAAGCTGTGTATGTTGGCCAAAGTCAAGGCACAGTGATTGGTAGCTATTGGGGTATTCATATGCAGCATAGATAGATGCGTTGGTTTGGGACAGTCGTGCTGCCATTTTGGCCAAAGTCAAGGGTATGTACGGGTGGATTCAAATTAACCTGGAGAATGACGGGTAGAACTTGACATGTGACTTATGATATGTTGGCCAAAGTCAAGGTCATAAGAGCATGGGGCAGAAATTACATCGGGAGTTTCAAAAGTACTGAAACTTGCCAGATATGCGCATACCTTCTGGAGTATGATACCGTGAGCGGATTCCGTCACGTTGTCATGCGATGAGAGTTGGATCCCGATTCCCACTGATGAGTTAGTTTACTCCTCGGGTGACCCCGACTAATTCTTCTTTTAGGTTTGGAGGAGAATTTGAGGTACAGTGGGAGGATTCCAGATTAGATAAATTGGTGACCATTCTGATCTAGGTTAGAGTGCACGCTGAGTGTTTCTTTTCTCTCTCTCTTTGGCAGCGACCATTGACCCGACCCTAAGACTATGACTCAGTGACCAAGTTGACCGAACCTTCTTAACACAGGCTTTTGGATTGTCATAGTTGCAGACCTCATTGCCACTCCTACTTTTACCCTTTTCTCCAGGACACCCCGTATTACTACGAACGTCCACTTCCATTGGACAAAACCATCGTATGGTTAGATACGAACTCGAAGGGATTCGAGGATGGTTTCCGGTTCTGGAGAAAACGGATAGGATTATTCAGTTGTCTTTTCCTTCTACCCTCTCTCAGGTTACGAGTACTCCTTGGTTTAGGGGTAGCACACCTATTATGCAAATTGGATTGTCTTCTTCCAAACCTTAGGCTGGTGCCGACCGGTAGGGAATGAAGAAAACCAATTAGCATAACGATGGTGTGCAGAAGGTATTAAGTTCAGACAAAGCAAGGGATTAGTAAGAGGGCAAAGTAAATTGCAACAGATATTCACGACCAAACCAAATATTTCGTTACCACTCCCACATCACCTTTGTATTTCTCCAGGACACTCCGTATCACTACGAAGATCCACAGTTTATTTGGATACTCCATCGTATGGTTATATACGAACTCGAATGGAACTTGTTCCTGTTCGGGGATGGATTCTGGTCCAGGAGAAATAGGAATAAAGTACATTCAGGTGTCTTTTATCTTCACCTTCTCTCACGTTGCGAGTGCTCCTAGGATTAGGACAGTACACCCTTTATGCTTATTGGATAGTCTTCTTCCAAACCATAGGCTGGTGCCGAACGGTAGGGAAGGAAGAAAACCATTTGGCCTAAAGGGGTGTGCAGAAGGTAAAGACTAAAGACATATGAAGGGATTTGGAGAGGTGGCAAAGAACTATACGGTTATAGTTGTGAATCTGGATAATGGTAGAGGCATTACTAGGAATACCAGAATACCCCATCGGAACATTTCAATGTTTCAGTTCAACTGTGTAATGTTAAAGGAAAACTGATTTCCCGATTAGATGCTTACTCCAGGGTATGTATTTACCAGGTATGATTCTCACATCTGTATGGTTTTACAGATGATGAGAGGGAGTAGGTTATTGGGAATTGGGTGATCATCCTCATTATATCGGGATTCGTTGTAATCGGTGATATTTGAGGAAATCACCTGGGCTGTTTGCCGGTCGGCAAATATTTGGTTTTGAATATCCGCAGTTATGCACCAATTTCAAATTGATATATCTGTACGTCTATTTTTATAGAGTGAGATATACCTTTCTGAAATTATGTCTACGACATTTACCTATATCAGTGGATGGTTAGGTAAGGAGCATTAAACAGCGGTGTAATTCTTCATAACCATAAGTACAGTTTTCAACCTACGACACACAGTGAATGAGTTATCAGACTCAAGGGACTTATACAGAGAATTGTATGTTGTCCAGGGTCCATCAGGACAGAGGGGTTGGTCCTCATACTATATTCTGTTTACTTTTAACTTCTCTAGTTCTTAGACATGTGTTTCGTAGAAACACAGGGTCTAAGTTTTGAGGAGTTATAGGTATTTGAATAGAGTAGAGAACCAGGTGTAGCAAGTATCGGGATTCTTCAAAGTGATCGAAGATGTAGATACTTGTGTATGGTATTCAGTTGATAGTAATGATAAAGAGATCTTGCTTCTCTTTCAGGTTACTCATAATTGGAAGTATTCCTAAGTTGAGTAACGCTGATCGGCCTCTTTCCATTTAGTTGACATGCACTGGAGACAGCTGCATGATGTGAATCTGGTTCAAATAAATCAGCGCCTCTGATTCTATATTGGATATAGAACAGTTCATATCTTAACGATGTTAAGGTACGGGGAGTTGTCCGGTTTATGCTTAAAACCAGATATTGGACAACTCTAGGCACGTTTCTGTAATGGCTGTTTGTGGGTTGACCCAGGCTATGACGAGGGTTGACTTTCTACCATCTGGATGAACAATAGCGATATTGTTCTAGACTCGCCACAGTTTTATTAAAAATGGATTTTTTCAGAAAACAGTAGTGGGAGTATGGTAGAACTGGAAGTGATTCCAGAACCACAAACGATTACTGAAGATTTGATAAGGAACCTAAAGATTCAATCTGGATTGACATTCCATTGGCCACTCCGCAGATAAGGTGGGTAACTTCAGGCACCCGAGAGGTACTACGGTAGCCTCAAGGACGGTGACAGGGAAGTTCTTGTTTACCCACAATTACCATTGCTGTTGTTCCAGGCTGCGAGACCCGGCGGGAGGATGAGTATAGCGTCGTTCTAAACTAGTTTTAGAAGTGTACGTCTATATGACTCTGCCAGAGGGTTGTCGTAGTCAGTGGGAGCAGCGGAAGCATTGGTGGACAGGTAGCTTATGTCTATTTATAGACTAAAGCAGATGTAGCGGAGATAGATCATCTATTTCTGACGTGACAGTCATGAGTTTGACTTCATCAGAATAGGGGATGGATCTGTTGAGAAGGTAGTAGGGTGTGATGTCCTGGTATCTGGATGACATACACATAATAGGAAAAGAAACTCCTATACTACAATCGGTTATACTTTGGTCGTCACACAGTGGTTTCTCCACAAAGGACATGGATTTTATATCAGACATACTGGTTACTAGATCTGTGGTTTTAGATCTAGATTTGGGTGGTTTCCCAATCAGGGTACTTGACAGCATTCTAAGAGTATTTAGGATGGACGACTCCTGGCACGGTAGTGTACCTGCAGGTAATGGAGTCACCCTCTCTAAACGTGTCTTACAGACTAAAGGGGAGAGGGACGTGCATGATTGGCAGATCACTTGCTTAGGCAAGTGAGTCAATCATGAGATGTCAAGTACCACACCAGATGTTGTTCTTGCACTAGATGCAATAAGTTGACATTAATCCAATCCTGGAGAAACAGTCGGAAGCAGTTTTAGAACATAAGTGGATGTTCTAGGGATATGATAACGACAGCCTCATTTGGGAAACAGTTATCATTCCAGGCTTCCAAGGTGACATGGACGACAAGGAGGTTGTCAGAGCTATAGTTTTCCCTCTGACGAGGGGCAGTATTTTGGACAGGTGATCCAAGGCAATACTGAGGGAGGCATGGCGCGCAGGATACTGATTAAGTTCAGTTAACGATACAGTCTAAGAAGTTTGGATTTGGAGTTCATTTATGAGCTATGTCCCATCAGACATCCAGACACATTCTAAGACAGGTATTGCTCATTTCGGGAGATGGGTTTCTCCGCGAACTTGAGATATAGAGAGACATAGAAAGAAACAACTAAGCGGATCCACTCACTGAGGCTATTCCTGGAACGCAATAGTTTCGCAAACGAGCTTTGTGAGACTGACTAGTAGAGGAGTTGGATGTTCGGTATCTCACGGGCTGTGAGTATGCGACATCGCAATAATTAGCCTTGAGTGCAAGTGGGAGATTGTTGGAGATAGTGCCCTCAGAGTCAATTATTAGGTCACAGGTACGTGATTGTAATGATTGAGGGAGGACCTATCCCGGTAGGACAGTCTTACTCGAGATGATAGTATGCTATCTGGTTTACCTTTATCATCGTGTACTGTTTTAGGTGACATGACACGTCGCTATTACACGTTGATAGAGCCCCTAGGATTCTTGCTTGACCACCAGCAGTATGAGGGCGATCATATAAGTGGGAGCTGGGGGTCTACAAGCATATCCTTAAAAGGTCCCTAGTCGTGGGAGTTTCGAGACCGGGCATCGATACTCCATTAGTAGACTAGTGTATACAGTCGAGACCCCGACGAGGGGCGGTGGCCGGTCTCACAAGCCACTGGTGTCAGTTGGATCACCTAAGATGTATACAGGTGCTCATTGGGTTATGAGTACACCGGACAGGACTCGCCGGGAACATGCTAGTTGGTAATATACCAGACGTCAGATGGCAGTTCCCTGGTGACATGTGTGCAGGTTAGTTCATCGACCTGGGGATCGTCATTTGTCTCGTGTGAGTTCCCACTGTACTTTGATTACTACCCTACCACGGCTCAAAGGAGTCGTGCAAACAGGTTTTAGTTGGGTACAGTCCCGAGCCACATGGAGGCAGTGAGCGTATCTTCAGGGGTTCGTCTCTCCCGGTATTGGGGGTGAGGTCGTGCTGTGTCTAGGAGAGCCATTACACAAAGTCCTTGGCCAAGGCAAGGAGATTTACTGGTAGGTATTCCAGTAGTATCTCAGGGTGTTCTGGGCTACACTCCGACACGACTTGTACCGCTTTTGGGGGTCTGACTTTTACCAACCCCCTAGGCCCGCCATGCGATACTCATAGACGAACGGACCGGACTGCACGGATATTGTCACTGACAGGCTCAGTTGGGTGTCGGGGTGAGCTTCCTCATCGACGTCCCATTTGGTCAATAGCTGGTGGCCCGTTACGTATTGGCTTATACCTCTGACGGGCTAGTGGTTAAATCCACAGCCATAGTATTGACGAGTCTTTAGAGTCCACCACACTTTCAGTTACTCAGCTTTCGGGCGAAACGCTGTAGAGGCCGTATGGAGATATGGCAAGGTCCGATCAGATACGTGCGGTATTGCACGGATCAGGATCGGACAGTTTTGTACTAGTTGCCGTATAGTTATATGGCAGGGTTCGATCAGATACGTGCGGTATTGCACGGATCAGGATCGAACGGTTTTTACTAGCCGGCTTTGGTTTAAGCCGGTCCTAGTTTAGTACAGTGTAGATTTTGTCTCTTTGCATTCGTATCCGGACGGAATACAGATGCGGGTGTGTATGCACAGTATCGGGGTTTTCCTGTAATTTATTACGGGACCAGTTTTCTGGAGTTGCCAGTTTGCATTCCGTTCCGGCCGGTTTTCCTTTGTTCTTTCCCGGCCGGACTTTTCCGATGGAGGGGGTTATTTGCAGTTTTGCAAATAACACTTTGTGGGGGGGTTTCTTGCAATTGTATTGATTATGATAGTTTTGTTTCTTTTGCTCCATGCTTTTGAATTGAGAGATTTGAAAGGTTATGGGTTGAATAGTGTGAAGCATGGTTGTTTGTTTATTTGTCTCTTGATGTGGTTACCTCCACCATTCTCCTACACTCACCTTCCTTCTTTTGTTATGCTTCATATTCAATCCTCCACCCTTTATTCTCACTTGATGATAAGTCTTTCATGGTTGTGAGAAGAAGAAGAGAGAGCTTCATTCATGAGAGTTTTCTTTCTTGATCTAGTTTTCATGCTAGAAAAATGCAAGCACCATTTTTCTAATCCTTGTTTCCTCCATCATCCTCATTGGCAACAACATAACCCCAAAGAGACAAGCATCTTCTACACTACATTCTACAGCATATCTTGAGCATGTCGAGTTGCCGGCTTCATGCTCGAGTTGCCTCGGTATTGAGGCGGGAGCCCGTAAAAGATGAAGGCGATGTGGTGCCCTTTCCGGCGAGGAGGCGACGATGTGGACGGAGATCCCGCGAGGAGATCGGAGTGGAGATGAAGACCGGAGGACTTGGATCGTCGGTATATCTCTATTCCCATTCTTGTAGATAGCTTAGACTAGTTAATGGTCCGATCCGGTTAAAGTGCGCGGTGGTGCCGGTTTGCAAAGTCCGCAAAAATTTAAGTTATTCACCGCTTCCGCATTCCGGCGTCGGATTGACGGCCGGGGCGCCGCCATGCACTTACATGTTTTACACAGGACAATTAGCCGATCAAGTAGGTGTCTAGAAAAGTGTTAACGGGGTTACGCCTCTGGGAAAACGAGGTTTATATTAATTAGGTCCGTGCGAAAGAACGGGGAACCTCCCTCAAGTACCGACACTGATCTGGCTGAAAGATTTACGAAATTGTAGGGTGTAATTAATCCCGGCTAAACTTACCTTTTAGGGTTTGAACGTAGATTTGATAAAAACAGTGGGAGAAATCCTGATTAGATAAGATAATAACCAATCTATTCTTGTAAGAGCATACGCTAAAGTGTTTTCTTCTCTCTCTCTCCAGGTAGCGACCATGTCAGGCCATAATCAAGATAATAATATGGATGTATTGACTGAACCCGCTTATTATACTGAGCAGGGAACGTTAGACCCGTTCTTTCTTATAAGAGTTATAAGACTGAACAGGGAATAGGAGAATATCTGGATTCTCACGCCGCCCAAAAGAACATGCATGTTGATGCATCTTCTTCAGGTGTGTTAGTTATTGAGAACTGTTTCTTAGTTCACCCTACGTCCTGGGTATTAGATACCGGATCAGGATCCCACATATGTAAATTGTTACATGGGCTACGAAAAGGTAGAGAACTGTGAAAAGGTGATCATTCCGTTCAAGTAGGAAATGGTGCAAGTATTACAGCCAAAGTAGTTGGCGAATATCACCTTATATTGCCAAGTCGTAATACACTGATTCTAAATGAGTGCTATTATATACCGAACATGATGTGCAACATTATATCAGTCTCTTTATTAAGTAAAGAAGGATATAATTTTGTAGTAAAGGATAATGTAATGAACATATTCCTAGATCAAAAGTTGATTGCATCAGGCTCGTTACATAATGGCATATTCATTCTAAATAAGAATACAGTCCTCAATATACAAAACACACACAAGAGGAAAAGTTCAGAAATGAACGAATCCTTTTTGTGGCATTGTAGACTTGGTCATATCAATGCAACACGACTGGCTAAGTTACATAAGGTTGGTTATTTGAATCCATTCGAATTATCATCTTATGATACTTGCCATTCATGTCTCAAAGGAAAAATGACCAAAGCTCCGTTTAGTGGACACGGAGAAAGAGTTACTGAACTCTTAGGACTGGTACATAGTGATGTATGCGGTCCTATGTCTACGCATGCCAGGAACGGTTCTTCCTACTTCATTACATTCACTGATGATCTCTCTAGATTCGGACATGTGTTCCTGATGAAACACAAGTCTGATGCTTTTGAGAAATTCAGAGAATATAAGCATGAAGTAGAGAATCAAACGGGCAAAAGTATTAAGATTCTTCGATCCGATTGAGGAGGTGAATACATAAGCAATGAGTTCCTAGATTATCTAAAGGAGAATGGAATTCTCTCTCAGCTTACTCCTCCTTATACACCATAGCACAATGGTGTATCGGAACGGAGGAATTGCACCCTATTAGATATTGTGCGTTCTATGATGAGCGAGGCTGAGTAGCCTATTTCCTTCTGGGGTTATGCTCTTGAGACAGCAACATACCTATTGAATCAAGTTTCGTCTAAATCTATGCCTACCACACCATATGAGATATGGAGTGGGAAGAGACCATAATTTAAACGAGTTAAGATATGGGGTTGTCCGGCCTATGTTAAAAGGCAAAATCCAGACAAACTCGAAGCACGGTCAGTTCTTTGCAAGTTTGTGGGATATCCTAAGAATTCCCAAGGATATTTTTTCTACCACGCTGAAGAACAAAAAGTGTTTGTTTCTCAATATGCCACCTTTTTGGAAAGGAATTTCTTGCAAAAGAAATTAGTGGCAAAGAGGTAGAGCTGGAAGAGGTTCCAGAAACACAAATTGCAACTGAAGATTTAGTACATCAAGATGATTCAGTAGTACCCGACGAACCCCAGCCTCTCCGCCGATCTAGTAGGGTTTCTCGTCCACCTGAGAGATACTACGGTTTTCTTATTGATGGTGGAAGTGAGGATTGCATCATGGAAGATGATGACCCGACTAGTTTCGAGCAGGCCTTCACGAGTGGTGACTCTGTGAAATGGATGGATGCAATGCGATATGAGATTGAATCCATGTACACCAATAAAGTATGGATTTTGGAAAATGCTCCTGAAGCGGTTAAACCCATTGGGAGCAAGTGGATTTTTAAAAAGAAATTTGGTGTAAATGGAAAAGTTGAGACTTTTAAAGCTAGACATGTAGCAAAGGGTTTTCGTCAACGACCAGGTGTGGATTATGACGAAACCTTTTCTCCAGTGACTAAGCTTAAGTCCATCCGGATCTTACTTGCCATTGCTGCATACCATGACTACGAAATCTGGCAAATGGATGTTAAAACCGCCTTTCTAAATGGTGATTTAGAAGAGTGCGTGTACATAACTCAGCCAGAGGGCTTCGTAGATAGTGGGAGCAGCGGAAAGGTGGGCAAGCTGCTGAAATCCATTTATGTGTTGAAGCAAGCATCGCGGAGTTGGAACATCTGTTTTGATGTTGTAGTCAAAGAGTTTGACTTCATCAAAAACATAGATGAACCTTGTATCTATAAGAAGGTAGCAGAGAGTAAGGTTTTCTTCATCGTATTGTACGTGGATGACATACTCTTGATAGGAAATGATATTCCTATGCTGCAATCAGTCAAGCTCTTCTTATCACAAAGATTCTCAATGAAAGATCTAGGTGATGCCTCCTGCATATTGGGGAATAGGATCAATAGAGATAGATCCAAACGGATACTGGGATTGTCCCAATCCAGGTACATTGACACCATACTAAAGAGGTTTGGTATGGAAGAATCCAAGAATGGGAACCTACCCATGATCTCTGGACTCACTCTCTCCAAAGAGATGTCTCCCAAGACTGATTTGGAGAGAGCTCGCATGCAAGGGATACCCTATGCTTCGGTAGTAGGCTCTATCATGTATGCGATGCTATGTACCAGACCCGATGTAGCATACTCACTGAGTGTAGTAAGTCGGTATCAAGCAGATCCTGGAGAGAGTCACTGGGCAGCTGTGAAGAACATTCTCAAGTACTTGCGAAGGACTAGAGACATGTTCTTGGTGTATGGTAACGGAGAACTCCGGGTGGAGTCCTTTACCGATTCCAGCTTCCAAAGTGATAAGGACGACTCTATGTCGCACTCGGGATTTGTCTTTACCCTCAATGGAGGGGTGGTATGTTGGAAGAGTTCAAAACAGGATACCGTTGCAGACTCGACGATGGAGGCTGAATACATCGCTGCAAACGATGCTGCCAAAGAGGCTGTCTGGATGAAGAAGTTCATTAGTGAACTTGGTGTGGTTCCATCCATTGAGTATCCAATACCTCTGTATTGCGATAACAATGGAGCTGTGACTTTGGCCAAGGAACCCAGGTCCTATCAGAAGTCCAGATATATTCTGAGGCGGTATCACCTGATCAGGGAGATAGTTGATCGCCGGGAGATCGAGGTCAGGAGAGTAGATACGAAGGATAACACTGCGGATCCATTCACGAAGGCCATTCCCTAGATACGGTTTGAGAGATTATTCGGGATGCTAGGTATGAAATACTACAGCAGCTGGCCTTAGTGCAAGTGGGAGATTGTTAGTTATGTATATGCCCTAGAGGCCATTGTTGTACATATGATGTATATTATGATGGATGCTTGGATATATACAGAGAGGACTTTCTTGCTCGTCATGATAGTATGCAATTTGGTTTCACTTTATCTTAACATGTTGACTTATATTGGTTTACTGTTTTTCTCTCACATGTTAATAAAGCCCTTAGGATCTGTACTCGACTACTTGGATTATGATTAGATCATACTAGTGGGGCCACGGTAGTCGATGAGTACATCCTATAAATGTTCCTAGATGAGGGTATCTCGAGACGGGGCATCGATACACCAGAGTAGACTAGCGTATACGCATCTTGACCCATGTGATGGGCGATGGATGATCCCATATACATCGGTGTTTGACATCAGAGATTTACGGCTGCTCAGTGGAGACTGGGTACACTGGACGGACTCGCCGAGAACTCCCAGATGGTGATATACCACACGTCAGATGGCAGTTCTCCGGTGACACTGGTACAGGGTAGTCTGTAGACCCGAGATCGTCATAGAGTCTTGTGTGATTCCCAATGTGTTTTGATTTCCACCTTACCACGTCCAAGTGGACGTGCAAAACGGTGGCTTTTGGGTATAGTCCCGAATCACATGGAGGCAATGAGCGATAGGAGGGGATTCGTCTCTTCTAATATAGGGAGTTGATGTTGTACTGTGTTCGATTGGCTATAACAGGAAGTCCCTGGCCAGGGCTGATATAGAGATTTACTGGTAAGTGTTACCAAAAGTTTCTCGACCTATTATGAGCCTCACATCGACACGACTTATCGGTTACTGGGGTCTGACGTATACCATCCCTAGACTTGATATGCCACATATCAGACGAACAGACCGGACTGTACGGGAGTGTTTCTGATTGGATTCACAGGAGAACGGACATGCAAGCTTGTTGATCTTCTGATCGCTCAATACCTGTGTGGCTGTTACGTTTAGCTGATTGCTTGCAAGCTTATGGGTGTTTGATATGATCATCACCTGCTGCCGGCGTATTAACGATTCTTCATAGTCCTACACAGAGGTTTCTTGGCTCAGGCAAAATTGAGTAGAGGCACATATGAGATATGTGCAGGACCGAGGATAATGCGATATGAGATACCGTATTATATTCTCACGATATTTAGATATGAACCGGGACATCGGATCAAGTGTTGATCCGATGAATCGGTACATGATATATTAGTCGGTTATATTCGATATAGCCGGATCGTCGAATCAAGTGTTGATTCGTTGATTTAATGTATAATGATATATATGATATATTGTATTACATTATCTAATATTGGCTCGCTTTATTATTTCATTTTCTCTCCAGATTAATACATTGATATATATGCGATATATGTTAATTGTATTATTTTCTTTTGTTGCAAATATATAATATATATGTGATATATATTATTGTGACATGATATGATTTATTATGAAACATGTTTAGGGATGTTAAAAAGAGATTAGGGTTTGATTAGGGTTAGCTCTTTCTTGATTATTCTAGAAGTGTTTCCTTTTTGTCTTGGTTAAGATATTATGGTTGATACTTATCCTTAACCTAACCAAACCTTAGCTCTAGTTTATTCTCTACAAAGGTTAAGCCAATCATCCTTGACCATGGTTCCATATCAATCATATATTCTTATCTACTATTCATCACAAAAGGAATTATCTCATATTTCTTCATCTTCTTCTCTCTTGATTTTGAGAGTGAGTTCACTAGAAATTCCTTTTTTGATGATTTCTTCTGAGAAATTGATATAAAAAGAGAGCATAAATACTACTCCATCATCCTCATCTAATCTAGCCCATTAGATTAGGGTGTTCGCCTCATTAGAGTGAGAGAGCTTGGGTTATAGCAACTTCGACATAGATCATCGGAGAAGCGGAACACTTCAAGCTAGCATGGATCGTTCGAGTCGTGGAGCCTCTCTTGAGTCCGGGAGATCATGGATCGTGGCGAAGGGACTTCTACTCAGAGCTTGTGAAGCGAAGGAGCGGACTGCAAAGGTTGTAATCCCTCACACTTAGTATTAAAGATGTTATCTTGCATGTTAAACCCTAATAATCTAGCAAAGATCCCGTCTTTGGGTTGTTCGCCACATCTAAAATTTGATTCGGGCATGTTTGATGCTTTATGAATCTTCACAAGAGTGCCTAGGAACCCTACACACACAAGTCTACTCTGGAGTATCGATGCCCTGTCTCGATAATCCTATGACTAGGGACCTGTATAGGATGTTGCTTATTGACTACCCAGCCCCCACTAGTGTGACTGCCATCACAACACTGGTAATCAAGAAAAGAACCTCTGGGCTCTACTAATATGTATAAGTGATACGTTACAAGAAACATATTCACAAATTAAAGTAGACACAGACCAAGTAGCATACTACCATTTTTAGCAAGACTGTATATACAACTGTGAATATCCCAAGCTTTACATACAAGTATGATACAATAATGGCCCCTATGTACACTAACAAATTTCTCTGTCTTGTTTGGTGTTGGCTTTAGGGTTTTTTTTCTGATGTCTGGAATCTTATAATTCTTTCTTGGTTGCTGCCAAATTTCAAGTCTTTGACTTGCTGCACTTTATCGACACTTTTGCGATTCCGATTCTTTTACCTGAAGAATTTTTTGCACACAATCTTGATAAAATATGTTGAGATATACAAAATCATGCATGTAGTAATAAACACTCAATTTCCCTCATAATGCCGGTTATAATGTATAACACATGTTATTTGATATTTTGTAGATGAATTGGAAATATGTACTATATTTATACCAAATACCTTTAAATGATTAGAAAGAGTAGGGTAATTGATGTGTTAAGAATGCAATATTTTTAACTGATCAAATTCTCGCAATATTAATTTTGGTCGTCTCGAGCAAACATCTTTTATTCAAGAGAAGGAAAAATTATAAGAAAAAGAAAAACTAACTAGCACACTTTCGTAGGCAACACGATTGCACTGATCACGTGCAACAAGCCTTTAAACCTCTATGTGTTACTAGTAGGAGGAGTGTTGTCTCCTGAGGGTTTTCAGCGGATTGCACCCACAAAATCCTATAATAAAAGGAAGACTGTGAAAGTTAGATATAAAGATAAGAATTGTAAAAGAAAGACTTTGAAAATTAGAGTTTCCAACTACACTAGCTTTTCTGTTGTCATGAGCCCTATCTTAATGGTCATGAAAAGATTGTTGGGTAGTAGGAGCGCCCCGGCCATCGAACCATGGCCAAATGCGGAACAAAATTTTTGTAAAACCCGGCGATACCATTACCCGATAAACAAGGTCGAAACCATTAACCCTAAAACCAGCAAGCTAACAAAAGGAGATAGAATAGTTATACCTAATGATCCAATTCCTTCGGGTTTTCAACCATTTCCAAGCGCCTAGTCATGCGGATCGACTTTGATCGCCGGTCTTCCTTCATCTCCGATGATCCACCCGGGGGAAATGACACAAGCTTCAGGTTCGCCAAGCGAACCAACCAGCTCTTCAAAATTGCTAGTAGTGGAGAGTGGGGAGTGTAAAATAGTGACACTAAAACTTTCTCTCAACAATGAGCTCAAGTGAGCAACAATAGAAGATGAAGAAGAGGGTGACCAAAACTAATGGCATAAGCAAGTGGCTAAGTATTTTGTGTGAGCATGAGAGTGTGAGAGCACCAAGTGTAATATCAAAAATGAGTAAGCCCCCACCTCAAAGAAGTGGCCGCCCCCCTTCTCATGCCCACTCAAAAATAATGTAATTTCCAATTTGCATTAAACAAATACGACCATACCAATCACTACATGAAAAAGCCTTGCTTTGACCCAAACGACCAAGCCTTTCCATGTCATCATTTCCACCTCATTTAAACTTGTGATATTATAAATAAAATCAATAATGAGGTGGCATCTTTTAGAAGTCATTCCGCATAAATACGGAATACTTCCCGGTACACGTATCGAAATACACATACGTGTATTCGTACGAAAATACCAATATCCAAGAGAGAAAATGAATAGTGAACAATAGTACTAGAATACATATATATAAATAAATATGATATTTATTAAATCAAAACTTCATTGAACAATCTGGCTTAATCCTAAGCCGCTAGTATTATCAACCGTCCGATTAAAGTCTGTGCAGTCCGTGCATATATTTAATCGGACACCTGTATGTATCAACTTACGTCACCTACACTATATCGCCTGAACCGAGAAAACACTCTGTGTGGGACTCCAAAGACTCGTCAATACGCTGGCAGTGCGTTTAACCACAAGCACGTCAGCGGCACTAGCTGTACGTAACGGCTACCAAGGTATTGAGCGAAAAGAAGGCCAACGAGCAAAGTCATCCGAACCCCTACTGATCCTGTCAGTGACAATATCCGTACAGTCCGGTCTGTTCGTCTAAGAGTATCGCATATCGAGTCTAGGTGGTGGATAAAGACAGAACCCTAACAACACGATAATTCGTGTCGGTATGAAACCCATCACTACCCGAGAAACTATCGATCCTGGATCGGTAATTCTCACATACCACGGCCGAGGATTTCTAGTGATTTCCATCCGTGCACTGCGTAACATCAACCCCCAATACTGAGAGAGACGAATCCCCGACGATCCGCTCACTGTCTCCATGTGGCTTGGGACTGTACCCAACTAAAACCTGTTTGTACGACTCCTTTGAGCAGTGGTAGGGTAGTAATCAAAGCACAGTGGGAACTCACACGAGACAAATGACTATCTCAGGTCGACAGACTAACCTGTACACATGTCACCAGGGAACTGCTATCTAACTATAGGTATAATACCAACTAGTATGTTGCCGGCGAGTCCGTCCAGTGTACTCATAACCCAATGAGCACCTGCATACTATCTTAGATGAACAACTGACACCAATGGCTTGTGAGACCGGCCACCGTCCCTCGTCAGGGTCTAGATAAGTATACACCAGTCTACACTGGAGTATCGATGCCCAGTCTTGATACTCTCACGACTAGGGACATTTAAGGATGTGCTTATAGACCTCCAGCTCCCACGTATGTGATCGCCATCACAATGCTGGTAGTCAAGCAAGAGTCCTATGGGCTTTATCAACATATGCATGATGATAAAGACAAACCAGAAAGCATACTATCATCTCGAGTAAGACTGTTTTATCGGTATAGGTACTCCATCAATCATCATGATCAGATGCCTGCGACTATGATAATTGCCTTGAGGGCACTATAGCCAACAATCTCCCACGTGCACTTAAGGCTAATTATTGCGATGTGGCATACTCACAGCCCGTGTGATTCCGAATACCCAACTCCTCTACTAATCAGTTTCACAAACCTCGTTTGTAAGACTATTGCGTTCGAGAAATAGCCTCTGTGAGTGGATCCGCTCCAATTTTTCTTTCTATGACTCTATTTATCTCAACTTCGCGGAGCAAACTATCTCCCGAAATGAGCAATACCCGTCTCAGAATATTTCTGGATATCTGATGGGACCCAGTTCATAAATGAACTCCAAATCCAGCAAACTTCTTAGACCGTATCGACTACTGAACTTAATCAGTCTGCTGCACCATGCCTTCCTCAGTATCTGCTCGGACCACCTGTCCAAACTACTGTCCCTCGTCAGAGGTAAAACTATAACTCTGGCAGTCACTCTATCATCCCTGTCACCTTGGAAGGCTAGAATGATAACCGTCTCCTAAAGGAGGGCGCCGTTATCAAATCCCTAGAACATCCACTTATGTTCATAAACTACTTCCATTCGTTTCTCTCCATGATTGGATTAATATATCAACCTTTTGCATCTAGTGCAAAAACAACATCTGGTGTGGTACCTGACATGTCATGATTGACTCAATTGCCTAAGCAAGTGATATGCCAATCATGCACAACCCTCTCCCCTTTAGTCTGTAAGACACCTTTAGAAAGGGTGACTCCATTGTAGGGTTCCTAGGCACCCTAGTGAGGTCTCACAAGGCATCAACCATGCCAATTTCAAAAATTCTAGGTGCCGAGAAACCCGACTACGGATCGTTTGCTAGAAATCTAGGCGAGAAAATAAAACTAGTTAACACTTAACTAAGGGAATACGGAAATACAACCTTTGTAGATCCGGTGCTCCACCTCCATAGCTCTGCAACGAAGTCCCCTCGCTGTCCAAATGAGTTCCCGGGCTCTAGCGTCGGCTTCGTCGGAGAATGGGCAAGCTAGGTCGTCGATGTCCATGCTGAAGATGATCTACGTCGAGGCGTCGCAAGATCAAGCTCCAAACTTCACCAAGTCATGAAAACTTGTGAAGGAAACACACTCTACTACTTGGCAAGAGGTAGAGGATGAAGAAATAGGAAGTGGGTAGACTTTAGAATTGGATTTCTCACTCATTTCATCAATCCACCATTGATGAAGTGAAGGTTTCTTCTTGAGTTCAAGGAAGAAAAAGAAGAAATGATATGATAAGTTAATTAGAAAAGAAAAGAATAATAATTCTTATCATAAAGGTAACCATGGTAAAGTGTAGAGAATTAACTTAGGTTAAATGAATGGTTAGGGTCAAGGTTTCATGAAGCTTCCACTAAACAACAAAAAAAGGCACCATTCTTTTCTCTTTTCCATTTATTTTCCAAAAATGAATAAATAGATAAATAAATGAGAAAAGGAAATAAAACCCTAATCATAAGTTTAACCATGGTTTAATTCTTTATACTTAACCAAGTATACATGTATCATCAAACATGATACAATAAAATGCACAAAAAGTATATCACATATACAACTTATACATCCAAGTGAGAAAATCCATCTAAAGTGAACCGATACTAGTTAATGCAAAGTAATATATCAAATATATATACAATTATACATTAAATCATTAAATCAAACACTTGATTTAACGATCCGGTCATATCACATATAACCGACTAGTATCAATGTATCGGTTTATCGAATCAATCCTTGATTCGATAACTAGGGTATATCGCATATAACCTAATCGATACATTCATCGCGAGAATGGAATACGGTATCACATACACGCATTATTCTCGGTCCCGCACATATCTCATATGCGCTCCTATTTCTTTTCGCTTGAGCCAGGAAAGCTCTGTGTAGGACTCTAAAGACTCGTCAATACGCTGGCAGCAGGTGATGATCATATCAATCACCCACAAGCCGCAAGCGGTCTGCTAAACGTAACGGCCACCCGGGTATTGAGCGATCTGAAGATCGACGAGCAAGCCCGCTCACACTCCAGTGAATCCAACCAGTAACACTACCGTACAGTCCGGTCTGATCGTCTGATATGTCGCATATCTCGCCTAGGGATGGTAAACGTCAGACCCCAATAGCTCGATAAGTCGTGTCGATATGAGGTCTATAACAATTCGAGAAACTACTGGTAACACTTACCAGTAAATCTCAGCAACCGTGGCTAGTGATTTCCTGTTATAGCCAATCGAACACAGCGCAACATCAACTCCCTATACCGGGAGAGACGAATCCCCTCCTATCGCTCATTGCCTCCATGTGACTCGGGACTGTACCCAAAAACCACCGTTTTGCACGCCCTCTTGGACGTGGTAAGATGGAAATCAAAGCACAGTGGGAACCACACAAGACTCAATGACGATCTCGGGTCAACAGACTACTCTGTACCAGTGTCACCAGAGAACTGCTATCTGACGTGAGGTATAATACCATCTGGGAGTTCTCGGCGAGTCCGTCCAGTGTACCCAGTCTCTACTGAGCACCCGTATATCATCTCCGATGTCAAACACCAATGGATATGGGATCATCCATCGCCCATCTGTATGGGTCGAGAGGGTACACGCTAGTCTACTCTGGTATATCGATGCCCCATCTCGATACACCCACGACAAGGGACTTTGAAGGATGTACTTATGGACTACCATGTCCCCACTAGTATGATCCGCATCACAGTCCAGGTAGTCAAGTACACATCCTAAGGGCTTTACCAACATGTAACAGAGAGACAATCAGTGTACACGTTAAGGTAAAGGTCAACCAGATAGCATACTATCATGTCGAGCAAGAAAGTCCTCCCTATATATGTCCCAGCATCCACTACAATATACATCCAATGTACAGTAATGGCCTCTAGGGCATACATATAACTAACAATCTCCCACTTGCACTAGGGCCATCTGTAGCAGTGGTTGTAGTATCTCATACTCAACCATCCCATAAAAGTCTCTCTCTAGGAACAGGCCTTTGTGAGTGGATCCGCTGTGTTGTCCTCTGAGTCTACTCTCCAAACCTCGATCATCCTGGAGATCAACCATCTCCATGATCAGGCGATACTGCCTTAGAATATGTCTGGATCACTGATGGGACCTGCGTTCCTTGGCATAAGCCACAACTCCATTGTCTCACAATAGTAGGAACGTAGTTCATCTCATGAACCAATATACACCCAAACAGCCTCTTTGGTAGCATCTTTAGTAGCGATGTATCATGC
Source organism: Agapanthus africanus (assembly GCA_030015575.1). Lineage (NCBI taxonomy): Eukaryota > Viridiplantae > Streptophyta > Magnoliopsida > Asparagales > Amaryllidaceae > Agapanthus > Agapanthus africanus. The sequence continues at coordinate 662,176,190 of CM057338.1, forward strand.
CTTTATCGTCTAGTATGCCACGGTTTCTAGCTTGGAACTCTTCCAACATACCGTCCCTTTACTTAGGGTAAAGACAATGCCTGTGACTGACATTCAGTCGTCTTTATCACCCTGGAACACTTCCAGTGATTCTCCCCAGGATCAATTGATACTATCTCACTACAACTAGTAAGAATCTTAACATCCAATTAGATCTATCTCATAGATCCAAAATCCAGGATTTAGTAGGTATCACTTTGATCCTATGCGGAGAATCTTTGTGATAAACGGAGATTGATCGAGCGTAGCATAAGAAACTCCTTTCTTATCAAGAGTATGTCATCCACGTACTCTACGAGGATCAGCACCATACTCCCTACTACCTTTTTGTTTATACAAGGTTCATCTACCATTTTGATGATGTCAAACTCTTTGACTAATCCATCAAAACAGATGTTCCAACTCCGCGATGCCTGCTTTAATCCTATAAAGCATCTTGCACACGTTTCCGCTGCTCCCACTGTCTACGAAGCCCTCTGGCTGTGTACTTATAGACGCTCTCTTCTAAATCATCATTTAGAAAAGCAGTCAAGACACCCAACCACCAGATATCGCAGTCATGGTATGTAGCCGTGACAAGTAGGATCTGGATGGACTTAAGCATAGCTACTTGAAAAGGTTTCATCATTATCCACACCTGGTCAATGATGCAAACTTTTAACAAGTCTAGCTTTGAAAGTCTCAACTTTTCCATGTACACCAAGTAATCTTCTCAAGATATACCTGCTCCTGATGGGGATTTAACCCTTCAGATATAGCAACCAAAGTCCATACTTTGTTGGTGTATAAGGATTCCATCTCAGATCGATAAACATCCAGCCATTCTTACAGAGTCTCACTCTTGATGGCCAGCTCGAAACTAGTTGGGTCATCATCTCATGATGCAATCCTCGCTCCCACCGTCATAGAGAAACCGAAGTATCTCTCAGGTGGGTGAGGAACCCTACTAGATCGGCGGAGAGGCTGAGGTTCGTTGGAATCTACTGAATCCTTTGGTTCTATCAAATCATCAGCTGCAGTCTGTATAGCTGGAATATTTTCAGTTCTATATAACAGACCTTGCCTTGAGCTTGTCCGGATTTTGCTTTTAGACAAAGGCCGGACAACCCCAAATCTTAACTAGCTTAAGACATTGGCTCCACCCTTTCCATATCACGTATGAAGTGGTAGGCATCTGATTTGATTCGAACCCTATTCAATAGGTATGCAACTTCTCAAGTGCATAACACCCAAAAGAAAATAGGTAACTCAGTAGTACTCATCATACAGCACACCATATCAAATAGGGTGTATCTGCTCCGCCCCGATATACCATCGTGCTATGGTGTATACAGAGGAGTAATGCTGAGAGAGAATCTCATTCTCCTTTAGAATAATCCAGGAATTCCGTGCTCAAGTATTCTCCTCCCTGTTCTCATCATAGGACATAATACTTATACCCGTATTTGTTCTCTACTTCTAACTTATATTCTGTGAATATCTCAAAAGGTTCGGACTTGTGTTTCAACAGGAACATATGTCTGAATCTTGAGAGATTATCAGAGAATATAATGAAGTATAAAGAACCAGTCCTGGTATGTGTAGACAGGGGACCTACATGCATCAACATGTATCATCCCAAGAGTTCACTAACTCTTTCTATGTTTCCAATAAACAGGGCTATGGTCATCTTATCTTTGTGACATGACTGGCGAGTTTCACAAGATGTAAATTCAAACCGATTTAAATATACATCTAAATGTAACTTCAGCTAGTCGGGTCACATTGATTTGACCTAGTCTACAATACCTCAAGAAGAATCCGTTCATTTCTGAACTCTTCCTTTTGTGTGTGTTCCATATACTAAGAACTGTAGTTTGATTTAGAATATCAATGCTTTTAGATAACGTGCCTGAACCGATCAACTTTTGATATAGGAAATGTTCAAAACATTATCCATCAATACAAAATTATATCCTTTCTTTTCTAACAAAGAGAGTGATATGATTTGGTATATCAGGTTCGGTATCTAATAACATTCGTTCAGAATCAATGTATTGGTAATACCGGGTGACAGTGACCGACAGACTTGGCTGCAACTCTTGCCCCGTTTTCTGTCTCATGAAACTTATCACCCGTTCTCAGTTTTTCTACCCTTTTGTAGCCCTATGTAACAGATTACATATCTGGGATCCGGATCCGGTATCATATACCAAGGATTTGGAGGATACTGAGAAACAGTTCTGTATAATGAACACACCCAAAGATGATGCATCAGCATGCACTCTTTTCGTTTGGGCGGCACGGGAAATCTGGTATTCCCCAATTTCCTGCTCTGTCTTATAACAATTATAAGTTGGAGCGGGACCAACGTTCCCCAGCTCAGTATAACAAGCGGGTTCGGTCAATAATCCGTATTATTATCTTGATTAAGGCGTGATATGGTCGCTACCTGGAGAGAGAGAGAAGAAAACACTCAGCGTGCGCTTTTGCAAGATCAGATTGGTTATTATTTTATCTAATCAGGATGGCTCCCACTGCTTTTTATCAAATCTTCCTTCAAACCCTAAAAGGAAAGACTAGCCGGGATTAATTACACACTACAAGTTCGCCAATCTTTCAGCCAGGCCAGTGTCGGTACTTTGAGGGAGGTCCCCCGTGCTTTCGCACGAACCTAATTAATGTAAACCTCGTTTTCCCAGAGGCGTAACCTCGTTAACACCTTTCTAGACACCTACTTGATCGGCTAATTGTAATGAATAAAACTCTCCCAGGAGTAACACTTACTCGCAGCGGGTATCGGGATCCAACTATCTCATAGAAGGTATGCAATCTCATTGTAAATTTCAACACTTGAAATTCCCGATAATATTTTGCCCCTAGCCTCCGATGACCTTGACGGAGGTCAACAAACCATAGGCTACTAGTCATGTTCAACCCGTCATTTCTTGATCGAATTAAACCCACCCGCACGACCCTTGACGGAGGTCAACAAGGCCGCACCACTACCCTAATCCAATCTGCATCATATGCATAAGCAGATAAATACTAGTTAGCTACCGCACACTACGCCTTGACGGAGATCAACAAACGTAGCACGAATACTAAATAGGACTTATCTGAAATGACGGAGGGCTGCGACAGGTTTTTCTGAAAACCTATTGCGTAATGAACTTGATATCGTTGTTGAATCAAATGATTTTAAAATGGAGTGCTTTTGAGGCTTTTCTAGTTTTGCTAAAGGAGTCACTCCCGATGAAGGGATCGTCGGTCCTTTCCTCGTCGAATGAGGTGCGGGATATATCACATATATCACTGTGCAAAGCAAAAAACACTTAAAAGCAATCAAAAGACAAACCGAGTGTGTAGCATCTGCCAGTTATTGCTAAAGGAGTCACTCCCGGTGAAGGGATCTCGGTCCTTTCCTCATCGAATAAGGTGCAGGATATATCATATATACCGTTGTGCAAAGCAAGAACAGTAGCTACCTGTTTTATTTTGAAATTCGATTCTACAACATCTTAGGTTTCTTTTATTTCATTAATGAAGTCCCATCATTTAATTACCTAAACATCACAGATAAATACGACGTACACTTATGCCATCCGCATTCGCCTCGATGTCCCGTCGTGCACCGTTAGGTTAGGTAACTAACGGCAGAGCGGGGCAGGGCTAGCGCGGGTGTAAAACATAAGTAACGCCTATATAATATATCATATATACTATATACTGTATCTATCACAGAAGATCACATGATCACATCACAGATATCGCAGCAGAAGAATCATATGAAATATTGGATATACTAGGACGTCCGTGTTTTTAATACGAGCCAGTATAAAACACGGATTCCACGGTCGCGATGAATAGCCAAACCCACACCCCTAGACCCCTACGAGAGTGGCAAGCAACCCTACCAATTCTGGAGTTAGGAGACCCGGACTCGACTCCTCGAGTTGGTCTCCCACTGGACTCCAGAACCCGGTTACTTGTGCCCTCCTCCTTGGGTCTATCCTAGTGCAGAAAAGTAAATAATCTACAAAATGTGACATCTTCCGCAACCTGGAAGTGCCCCAATAAAAGAATATTACATACAAGTTTTTACATGAATGAAAATGAAAAACACTCATCTCATATAAAAACCCCCGGCTATTCAAACACGACGATCCAATATAACATATCCAGCAACACATAACATCACATGTCATCAACGTAAGTAAATATGCGCATCCCAATTATCGTTGACATATAGCAACGAAACCGGCGATATCACATATTAAACTTACGGTCACAGAAAAGAAAGTGTAAAACTACAACAGTTGGAATCCGCAACCACCTCAGACATCGCATGCCTGACCAAATGAATTCCTTAGACATCACATGCCTAACAATTATAAACCCCGCATTTTTAGTCTCATTATCGAAAACACTTTTCAATATCAAGTCGGGTAATTCAACAAGATTCCGACATGCTGATCGAATACTCGTCGCAAGCTTCAGTAGACGGCCGCACCCCCGATACCGTCGACGAAGTGCACCAAGGCAGAACACCGCCACCGCGAGCACCCGAACGGATGCTTTCGGCGACGGGGTTCTCCTACAGTCACTTGGTCGGGGCTATGGAGTGAAGCTGTCTATTAAGTTTACCCGGCGAGTATCCGCGTACGCTACGTGATTGCGACGGACTTTTGATCACATCAAAATTCCGTGGCAACCGATCAAGTGAGACTAAATTGCTACGTTTATAACATTCATTCAGTTATCTCATAACTTATTGTGAATTCCAATTATTGTATCCCATTCCAGATAAACAGAAACTGTTAAACTTTTCGATTGAACAATCGAACACCCAAGTTTTCCCGATATAGATCAACACATGAAACAAGTCTAACAACATTCAGTTCGTGCCTCAGTACCAACGGTCCAGCCGTAGAAGGGTCAAGCCAACGCCTCACATGTGGCACGCCGTACTGCCCCAAACCCGAAGGTTCAAAGGACAGTTCAAGACGGTCACATAATCGAGTTAAGGTTTGTTGTCTTTGTTGGAGATAGTGCCCTCATAGTCAATTATTGGATCGCAGGTACGTGACTTCAATGATTGCGGAGGACCTATACCGGTAGGACAGTCTTACTCGAGATGATAGTATGCTATCTGGTTTGCTTTTATCAGTCGTGTACAGGTTCAGGTGACTGATTGCATGTTACACTTTGATAGAGCCCTTAGGATCTTGCTTTACTACCAACAGTATGATGGCGATCATATACGTGAGAGTTGGGTAGTTTATATGCATATCCTTAATTGTGGTCCCTAGTCGTGGGAGTTTCGAGACAGGGCATCGATACTCCGGAGTAGACTAGTGTGTACAGTCGAGACCCCGACGAGGGGCGGTGGCCGGTCTCACAAGCCACTGGTGTCAGTTGGATCACCTAAGATGTATACAGGTGCTCATTGGGTTATGAGTACACCGGACAGGACTCGCCGGGAATCTGCTAGTTAGTACTATATCTATCGTCAGATAGCAGTTCCCTGGTGACATGTGTACAGGTTAGTTCATCGACCTGAGGTCGTCATTTGTCTCGTGTGAGTTCCCACTGTGCTTTGATTTCTACCCTACCACGGCTTAAAGGAGTCGTGCAAACAGGTAGCTTTTGGGTACAGTCCCGAGCCATATGGAGGCACGTGAGCGGATCGGCAGGGGATTCGTCTCTCCCGGTATTGGGGGCGAGGTCGTGCTGTGTCTAGGAGAGCCATTACACAAAGTCCATGGCCATGGCAGGAGATTTACTGGTAGGTACTCCAGTAGTATCTCAGGGTGTTATTGGGCTACACTCCGACACGACTTATACTGCTATTGGGGGTCTGACGTCAGTAGCCCCCTAGGAGGATATGCGATACTCATTGACGAACGGACCGGACTGTATATACATTGTCACTGTTAGGCTCAGTAGGGTTTCCGGATGAGTTCGCTCATCGGCCTCCCTTGAGTTCGCTCATCGGCTTCCCTTGAGGTCAGTCCGTGGGCAACCGTTACGCATAGCTAGTGCCGCTGACGGTTGGTGGTTAAACCCACTGCCAGGGTACTGACGAGTCATTAGAGTCCCCCACAGACAGTTTCCCAAGTTCGGGCGAAACGTTGTAGAGGCCGTATGGTTTTATGGCAGGGTTCGGAAAATGCACGTGCGTTTACGCACGTGTCAGTTTTCGGGCAGATGATACTGGTCGGCTTTGGTTTAAGCCGGATCCGAGTATTATATTGAGTAGGTATAATATCTTTGTCTCAGTTGCATTTGAATTCGGTCGTAATACAAATGCGGGTATATTTATACAGATACGGGGTTATCATGAAAGTTGTTTCAGGATCACTTTTGGAAGTTGCCAGTTTCCTGTTTTCTATCAGCCGTCTTTTAACATTCGGTTAAAGACGGATTTATCTTTTCTTCAGTTGAGGTGAGTCAGTGTTCTAGAAGCATCTAGATGAGGTGACTAGGATTAATTGGTGTTGAGTTTTCATTGGATGCATTTAATGGTTCATTAATGCATGATGACTAGGTTTATGACTCATGCTTTAACATTAAAGCATTTTGTTTTGGTTAAGATCTTTTGTTCATGATATTATTTCTAATGGTTACCTCCATCTTCCTACCATCACCTCCCTCCACTTTTATAAGGTGGCCGGCCCTCTCTCTCCTCCACTATTCACTCATTTGAGAAATTATGGTTGCTAAAAAGAAAAGACTAAAGTTTTGGATGCATGGAAATTTCATAGTTCATTTCTTGTTCCATTTCATTTCCATCGGCAACTTCATTTACCGATCGTCCACGGACTTGGACGAAGTGAGACAAAGTCATCTACTCATTCTCTACATCATTCTTGGTCGTCTCTTCTAGCAAACTTGAAGACCGAGTTGCCTCGAGTCAGAGGCGGGAGCCCGTTTAAAGAATCAGTGATGTGGTGCCACCTAGACGAGCAGATAGGAGATCGACGAGATCGGAGCAGCCGCAACGGAGCGTGGGATGATGGTTAAAGAACGAAGGACTCGGATCGTTCGGTACAACCTTTCTACACTCTTTACAGTTTGTTAGTTTAGCAATAATGGCAGATCCGGGTTAAAGTATACGATAGCGCCAGTTAAAAAGTTTTTATTCCGCATTTGGCGTCTGTAGACGGCCGGGGCGCTACCGTAGACTTACAGTGGTTTCAGAGCCTCACCATTTTGCTTTACTAACTTGTGCTAACGCGTTTAAAATATCGATCGAACCGAAAATCAAAAATCGCAATTTTTAAGATTGACAGTTTCTGTTAATTTTCAAACTGGTCTAAATATCATTTTGACCATACCAGAAAATCAAGCAGGGTTTTTTAGGAATACTGGAGAAATTCGACCTAGTGAGTCGACTGTTCCACCGCGGATCCGCGGCCCCAGTAGTTGTCTTGGCCGCGGATCCGCCGCAGGAAAGTGACGTCACTTTGCCAATTTTCTACCATGAATTCTATGTTGGAAATTGGGATTTTTGGTATATATATTTTGGGCCCAGATTTTATTACTGTTCAACAGATTTGCGTGGGGCCCACTTTATGATATTTTGTCGATCGAAATTTAAACATGTTAGTTTACAGTGCTTACATTATGTCTCCGACCGGGAATGTCATTTGATCGGTAAACCGCGTCCGATTGCTATAGTTCTTTTAGACGGGTTTGCGAACGTGACATTCGCGTTGATGTTCTGTGTTGTGCTGTGATGTTGCAGATTTGTCGTGGTGGATAGCAGTGTGCAATGGTAGTACAGTTTAAGTTTATTTGTACATTTGATATTGCGGGGCGAGCGTCCAACATGTGGACTGCCGTCACTGCCTGTTGTATAATATTCTTTTGGGGCACGACCAGGTTGCGGTCGATGTACCTGTTGTACTATTTTTCATTACTGTACTAGGTTTTGCCCCGCGACGGAGTGCACGGATAGCCGGGTTCTGGAGGGCAACGGGTCCGCATCTCATGGCTTTGAGAGGCAGAGGGGCCCCACTCTAAAATTGGCAGACTGTTCGCCGCACTCGTAGGGGGTACAGGTTGACCCAAGGAGGGGTGCTCAATTTACCGGATTCCGTGAAGTGCCGGGTGTTCCATTCACTATGCTGTAGGGACTACCTCGCTTCAGGTTTTGGCGGGTAACTTGACGCACCCGTAGGGGTCTAGGTTTCAATGCACAGGCTATCCACACGACAGGGGAACGTCAGGTTTCAGTAGCGGCTCTGTGAAACCCGGGGATCCCAGATTATCTGTATTGTTCTGTGATGCTTATTACTTTTCTGTAATGTTGCATATTATCACGCCTGGAGCGATTATTGTATATTGGTATATATACTATTAGATGTTGTATATGTTTTACACCCGCGCTAGTCCAGTCCCCGCTCTGTCGTTAGTTAAGTAACCTAACGGGTGATGACGGGACCCAGTGACGAATGCGGATGGCATATACGTACATTTTATTTTCGTTCTTTTCTGGTGTGATTGATTGATGGGACTGCGTTGATTCTGATCAATGCAAAAAGTAAAACAAACCTGTTTTAGTTGTTGGAACAAATTTAAAAGGTGTTATTGCAAAGACGTTTCCTTTTGTTATGTATAGCGGTATTCAGTGGAATATCCTGCACCTCATTCGACAGGGCAAGGGCCGATATCCCTTCACCGGGACTGACCCCTTGGGCAGAAGTTTGCTTCAGGGTAATAACTTCACTATAGTCGATTACAAGTTGCTTTGCATAGCGGAATTCAGTGGAATATCCTGCACCTCATTCCACGAGGAAAGAGCCGAGATCCCTTCACCGGGAGTGACCTCTTTAGCAAAAGGTTTTCGCCACTATATTTTAAAAAGCTATCAGGTTCCTTCAGCGATATCAAGTTCACTACGTTAAAGGTTTTTCGCCAAAAACCAGCCGTAGCCTTCCATCACTTCTTTTGAGTATTCAGTAGTATTCAAGCCATGTATTTTAGCCAAAGTTAAGGCATAGTGTTTGGTAGCTGCTGGGTATTCAATTGTTGCATAGATAGATAAGTTGGTTTGGGACAGTCGTTCTGCCGATTGGCCAAAGTCAGGGGCATGTGCGGGTGGGTGCAAATTGACAAGATAGTGATGGGTAGAACTTGGCATGTGACTTATGACATTTTGACCAAAGCCAAGGTTATAAGAGCATGGGGAAAAAATCAGATCGGGAGTTTCTAAAGAAACTGAAACTTGCCAAGTATGTGCATACCTTCTGGAGTATGAGTAACGTGGATGCATTCCATCACGTTATCATGCGATGAGAGTTGGATCCCGATTCCCACTGATGAGTTGGTTTACTCTTCGGGTGATCCCGATTGATTCTTCTTTCAGGTTTGGAGGAGAATTTGACAGGACAGTGGGAGGTTTCCGGATTAGATAAAGTGATAACCATTCTGATCTAGGTTAGAGTGCACGCAGAGTGTTTCTTTTCTCTCTCTCTTTGGCAGCGACCTTTGACCGACCCTAGACTATGACTCAGTGACCTAGCTGACCGAATCTTCTTAAAATACTGGCTTTTGGATTGTCTATGTTGCATAAGTCATTGCCACTCCTTCTTTTACCCTTTGCATTTCTCAGAACACCCGTATTACTACGGACATCCACTTCCATTGGATAGATCCATCGTATGGTTATATACGAACTCGAAGGGACTTCTTCGAGGATGGATCCAGGTTCAGGAGAAATAGAATTGGTTTATTCAGTTGTCTTTTATTATCACCTTCTCTCAGGTTGCGAGGGCTCCTTGGTTTAGGAGAGTGCACCTATTACGCTTATTGGATAGTCTTATTCCAAACCATAGGCAGGTGCCGAAAGGTAGGGAATGAAGAAAACCAATTAGCCTAAGTAGGGTGTGCAGAAGGTAATATGTAAAGACAAAATAAAGGGATTAGAAAGAGGGCAAAGTAAATTGCGACTGATATCATTCACGACCAAACCGCGTACTCATCGCCACTCCTATTTCACCTTTAAAGGAATAGGGTATTATTCAGTTGTCTTTTATCTTCACCTTCTCTCAAGATACGAGTACTCCTTGGTCTAGGAGGGTATACCTATTATGCTTACTGGATAGTCTTCTTCCAAACCATAGGCTGGTGCCGAACGGTAGGGAAGGAAGAAAACCATTTAGCTTAACAATGGTGTACAGAAGGTAACGACTAAAGACAAATAAAGGGATTTGGAGAGATGGCAATAAAATATACGGTTGAAGTCATGAATAAGTTTATGGAAGAGGCATTGCTATGAATACCAGGATACCCCTACGAAACATTTTCATGTTTCAGTGCATTGTTAAAGAAAACCTGTTTTCCCGATTAGACACTTACTCCAAGGGTATGTATTTACCAGGTTTCATTCTCATATCTGTATGGTTTTACAGATGATGAGTGGGAGTAAGATATTGGGAATTAGGTGATCATCCCCATTATATCGGAATTCGTTGTAATTGGTGATATTTGAGGAAATCGCCAGGGTACAGTTTTCAACCTACGACGCACAAGTTTTGAGTTGTTTAACTCAGCGGACTTATACAGAGTATTGTATGTTGTCCAGTGTCCATCAGGACAAAGGGGTAGGTCCTCGTACTATGTTCTGTTTACTTATAACTTCTCTAGTATTTAGACAAGTGTTTCGTAGAAATACAAGGTCTAAGTTTTGAGAAGTTGTGGGTATAAGAATAAAGTAGAGAACCAGGTATCACAAGTATCGGGATTCTTCAAAGAGATCGAAGATGTAGATTCTTGTGATTGGTATTCAGATGATAGTGATGGTTTTGAGAAACGTATTTCTCTTTCAGGTTACTCATAATTGGATAGATTCCTAAGTTGAGTAATGCTGATTAGCCTCTTTCCATTAAGTTGATATGCACCGGAGACAGCTGCATGATTGAATATGGTTCCAATTAAATAAGTGCCAAAGTTTCTGTATTGGATATAGAATGGATCGTACCTTAAAAGATATTAAGGTATGGGGAGTTGTCCAGCTTATGCTTAAAACCAGAATCTGGATAACTCAGGGCACGTTTCTGTAATGGCTGTTTGTGGGTTGACCCTGGCTATGACGAGGGTTGATATTCTACCATCTGGAAGATCAATAGTGATATTGTTCTTGACTTGCCACAGTTTTAGTAAAATGGATCTTTTTCAGAAAACAGTAGTGGGAGTATGGTAGAACTGGAAGTGATTCCAGAACCGTGAACGATTACGGAAAATTTAATAGGACCTATATATTCAATCAGGTTTGACATTCCAATAGCCACTCCGCAGATATGGTGGGTAACCTCAGACACCCGAGAGGTACTTCGGTAGGCTCAAGGACGGTGACAGGGAGGTTCTGATCTACCCAGACTTGACACTACTGTTGTTCCAGGCTATGAGACCCGGTAGGAGGGTTGTCGTAGTCAGTGGGAGCATCGGAAGCAGGGTGGGCAAGTAGCTTATGTCTATTTATAGACTAGAGCAGTTATAGCGGAGATAGATCATCTAGTTCTGATGTGACAGTCATGGGTTTGACTTCAATCATAATAGGGGATGGATCTGTTAAGAAGGTAGTAGGGTGTGATGTCATGGTATTTAGATGACATACACAAAGTAGGAAGTAAAATTCCTATACTACGATCGGTTGTACTGTGGTCGTCACACAGGTGTTTCTCCAGACAGGATATGGATATAATATTTGACATTCTGGTTTCTGGATCTATGGTTTTAGATCTAGATTTGGATATTTTCCCAATGTGGGTACTTTGACAGATATTCTAATGGTTTTTAGAATAGTTGACTCCTAGCATGGTGGTGTACCTGCAGGTGATGGAGTCACCCTCTCTAAAGGTGTCGTATAGACTAAAGGGGAGAGGGCTGTGCATGATTGGCAGATCACTTGCTTAGGCAATTGAGTCAATCGTGAGGTGTCAAGTACCACACCAGATATTGTTTTTGCACTAGATGCAATGAGTTTGTATTAATCCAATCCTGGAGAAACATAAGGAAGCAGTTTTAGAACATAAGTACATGTTCTACGGATTTGATGACGGCAGCCTCCTTCGGGAGACGATCATCATTCCAGGCTTCAAAGGCGACATGGATGACAGAGTGATTGTCAGAGTTATAGTTTTTCCCTCTGACGAAGAGGGACAGTATTGTGGACAGGTGGTCCAAGAGGATACTGTGGGTGGCTTGGTGCCGGATACTGATTAGGTTCAGTGATCGATACAGTCTAAGAAGTTTGGATTTGTAGTTCATTTATGAACTAGGTCCCATCAGATATCCAGACCTATTCTAAGACAGGTATTACTCGATTCGGGAGATGGTTTTTTCCGTGAACTTGAGATTTAGAGAGATATAGAAAGATACATCTAGGCGGATCCACACATTGAGGCTATTTCTCGAACACAATAGTTTTACAAACGGGCTTTGTGAAACTGATTAGTAGAGGAGTTGGATGTTCGGTTTCACACGGGCTGTGAGTAGTCGACATCGCAATAATTAGCTTTGAGTGCAAGTGGGAGATTGTTGGAGATAGTGCCCTCATAGTCAATTATTGGATCGCAGTTACGTGATTGCAATGATTGCGGAGGACCTATACCGGTAGGACAGTCTTATTCGAGATGATAGTATGCTATCTGGTTTGCCTTTATCAGTCGTGTACATGTTCAGGTGACTGATTGCATGTTACACTTTGATAGAGTCCTTAGGATCTTGCTTTACTACCAACAGTATGATGGCGATCATATACGTGAGAGTTGGGTAGTTTATATGCATATCCTTAATTGTGGTCCCTAGTCATGGGAGTTTCGAGACAGGGCATCGATACTCCGGAGTAGACTAGTGTGTACAGTCGAGACCCCGACGAGGGGCGGTGGCCGGTCTCACAAGCCACTGGTGTCAGTTGGATCACCTAAGATGTATACAGGTGCTAATTGGGTTATGAGTACACCGGACAGGACTCGCTGGGAATCTGCTAGTTAGTACTATACCTATCGTCAGATAGCAGTTCCCTGGTGACATGTGTACAGGTTAGTTTATCGACCTGAGGTCGTCATTTGTGTCGTGTGAGTTCCCACTGTGCTTTGATTTCTACCCTACCACGGCTCAAAGGAGTCGTGCAAACAGGTAGCTTTTGGGTACAGTCCCGAGCCATATGTAGGCACGTGAGCGGATCGGCAGGGGATTCGTCTCTCCCGGTATTGGGGGCGAGGTCGTGCTGTATCTAGGAGATCCATTACACAAAGTCCATGGCCATGGCAGGAGATTCACTGGTAGGTACTCCAGTAGTATCTCAGGGTGTTATTGGGCAACACTCCGACATGACTTATACTGCTATTGGGGGTCTGACGTTACTAGCCCCCTAGGCGGATATGCGATACTCATTGACGAACGGACCGGACTGTATATACATTGTCACTGTTAGGCTCAGTAGGGTTTCCGGATGAGTTCGCTCATCGGCCTCCCTTGAGTTCGCTCATCGGCTTCCCTTGAGGTCAGTCCGTGGGCAACCGTTACGCATAGCTAGTGCCGCTGACGGTTTGTGGTTAAACCCACTGCCAGGGTACTGACGAGTCATTAGAGTCCCCCACAGACAGTTTCCCAAGTTCGGGCGAAACGTTGTAGAGGCCGTATGGTTTTATGGCAGGGTTCGGAAAATGCACGTGCGTTTACGCACGTGTCAGTTTTCGGGCAGATGATACTGGTCGGCTTTGGTTTAAGCCGGATCCGAGTATTATATTGAGTAGGTATAATATCTTTGTCTCAGTTGCATTTGTATTCGGTCGTAATACAAATGCGGGTATATTTATACAGATACGGGGTTATCCTGAAAGTTGTTTCAGGATCACTTTTGGAAGTTGTCAGTTTCCTGTTTTCTATCAGCCGTCTTTTAACATTCGGTTAAAAACGGATTTATCTTTTCTTCAGTTGAGGTGAGTCAGTGTTCTAGAAGCATCTAGATGAGGTGACTAGGATTAATTGGTGTTGAGTTTTCATTGGATGCATTTAATGGTTCATTAATGCATGATGACTAGGTTTATGACTCATGCTTTAACATTAAAGCATTTTGTTTTGGTTAAGATCTTTTGTTCATGATATTATTTCTAATGGTTACCTCCCTCTTCCTACCATCACCTCCCTCCTCCTTTATAAGGTGGCCGGCCCTCTCTCTCCTCCACTATTCACTCATTTGAGAAATTATGGTTGCTAAAAAGAAAAGACTAAAGTTTTGGATGCATGGAAATTTCATAGTTCATTTCTTGTTCCATTTCATTTCCATCGGCAACTTCATTTACCGATCGTCCACGGACTTGGACGAAGTGAGACAAAGTCATCTACTCATTCTCTACATCATTCTTAGTCGTCTCTTCTAGCAAACTTGACGACCGAGTTGCCTCGAGTCAGAGGCGGGAGCCCGTTTAAAGAATCAGTGATGTGGTGCCACCTGGACGAGCAGATCGGAGATCGACGAGATCGGAGCAGCCGCAACGGAGCGTGGGATGATGGTTAAAGAACGAAGGACTCGGATCGTTCGGTACAACCTTTCTACACTCTTTACAGTTTGTTAGTTTAGCAATAATGGCAGATCCGGGTTAAAGTATACGATAGCGCCAGTTAAAAAGTTTTTATTCCGCATTTGGCGTCTGTAGACGGCCGGGGCGCTACCGTATACTTACAGTCTTCTAGAGGGTCCATCGCGTTACTTGCACTACTTAGAACGTCGTTAAACTTCGGAAAAATCCAACACTTGGAAATTTCCCGACAGGGGAAAAATTGGGTATTTATATCCGGTTGAACTTTTTAACATATTCTAAAATTTATCCGGAAAGCCACATAGACAAAGTTTGACAATCCGATCGAAACACCGAGTCCCCAAAACAACCCTGAAAATTAAAACTCTGGAAAAAATATCAAAAATACTCAGGAAAAACACCACTGAAAAATAAGAATTACTGTGCAAACAATTTTACACACTATGCCCGTACGACCGCGGAACCGCCGCATGAGCCTAGCTCATGCCGCGGAACCGCGGCGGTTTAGTGGAATTGGGGTTTCAAACTTCACAGTAACTCTTAGATATTTGTGTTGTGTTCTCTGCATATTTTTAATGTGGAAAAATCCCAGATTTTAGAAAACGTTTCGAGAGCTATTTTGGGGTTAGGTTTTCGGTTCGTCCGGCTTTCAAACTCCGTCTAGACTTCGCCTAAGGCTCTAGCTAGGCTCTGATACCGCTGTAGGGTTCCTAGGCACCCTAGTGAGGTCTCACAAGGCATCAACCATGCCAATTTCAAAAATTCTAGGTGCCGAGAAACCCGACTACGGATCGTTTGCTAGAAATCTAGGCGAGAAAATAAAACTAGTTAACACTTAACTAAGGGAATACGGAAATACAACCTTTGTAGATCCGGTGCTCCACCTCCATAGCTCCGCAACGAAGTCCCTTCGCTGTCCAAATGAGTTCCCGGGCTCTAGCGTCGGCTTCGTCGGAGAATGGGCAAGCTAGGTCGTCGATGTCCATGCCGAAGATGATCTACGTCGAGGCATCGCAAGATCAAGCTCCAAACTTCACCAAGTCATGAAAACTTGTGAAGGAAACACACTCTACTACTTGGCTAGAGGTAGAGGATGAAGAAATAGGAAGTGGGTAGACTTTAGAATTGGATTTCTCACTCATTTCATCAATCCACCATTGATGAAGTGAAGGTTTCTTCTTGAGTTCAAGGAAGAAGAAGAAGAAATGATATGATAAGTTAATTAGAAAAGAAAAGAATAATAATTCTTATCATAAAGGTAACCATGGTAAAGTGTAGAGAATTAACTTAGGTTAAATGAATGGTTAGGGTCAAGGTTTCATGAAGCTTCCACTAAACAACAAAAAAAGCCACCATTCTTTTCTCTTTTCCATTTATTTTCCAAAAATGAATAAATAGACAAATAAATGAGAAAAGGAAATAAAACCCTAATCATAAGTTTAACCATGCTTTAATTCTTTACACTTAACCAAGTATACATGTATCATCAAACATGATACAATAAAATGCACAAAAAGTATATCACATATACAACTTGTACATCCAAGTGAGAAAATCCATCTAAAGTGAACCGATACTAGTTAATTCAAAGTAATATATCAAATATATATACAATTATACATTAAATCATTAAATCAAACACTTGATTTAACGATCCGGTCATATCACATATAACCGACTAGTATCAATGTATCGGTTTATCGAATCAATCCTTGATTCGATAACTAGGGTATATCGCATATAACCTAATTGATACATTCATCGCGAGAATGGAATACGGTATAACATACACGCATTATTCTCGGTCCCGCACATATCTCATATGCGCTCCTATTTCTTTTCGCTTGAGCCAGGAAACCTCTGTGTAGGACTCTAAAGACTCGTCAATACGCCGGCAGCAGGTGATGATCATATCAATCACCCACAAGCCGCAAGCGGTCTGCTAAACGTAACGGCCACCCGGGTATTGAGCGATCTGAAGATCGACGAGCAAGCCCGCTCACACTCCAGTGAATCCAACCAGTAACACTACCGTACAGTCCGGTCTGATCGTCTGATATGTCGCATATCTCGCCTAAGGGTGGTAAACGTCAGACCCCAATAGCTCGATAAGTCGTGTCGATATGAGGTCTATAACAATTCGAGAAACTACTGGTAACACTTACTAGTAAATCTCAGCAACCCTGGCCAGGGATTTCCTGTTATAGCCAATCGAACATAGCGCAACATCAACTCCCTATACCGGGAGAGACGAATCCCCTCCTATCGCTCATTGTCTCCATGTGACTCGGGACTGTACCCAAAAACCACCGTTTTGCACGCCCTCTTGGACGTGGTAAGATGGAAATCAAAGCACAGTGGGAACCACACAAGACTCTATGACGATCTCGGGTCAACAGACTACTCTGTACCAGTGTCACCAGAGAACTGCCATCTGACGTGAGGTATAATACCATCTGGGAGTTCTCGGCGAGTCCGTCCAGTGTACCCAGTCTCTACTGAGCACCCGCATATCATCTCCGATGTCAAACACCAATGGATATGGGATCATCCATCGCCCATCTGTATGGGTCGAGAAGGTACACGCTAGTCTACTCTGGTATATCGATGCCCCATCTCGATACACCCACGACTAGGGACTTTGAAGGATGTACTTATGGACTACCATGTCCCCACTAGTATGATCCGCATCACAGTCCAGGTAGTCAAGTACACATCCTAAGGGCTTTACCAACATGTAACAGAGAGACAATCAGTGTACACGTTAAGGTAAAGGTGAACCAGATAGCATACTATCATGTCGAGCAAGAAAGTCCTCCCTATATATGTCCCAGCATCCACTACAATATACATCCAATGTACAGTAATGGCCTCTAGGGCATACATATAACTAACATCCATCACCTGCAGGTTTACCACCATGCCAGGAGTCGTGCATTCTAAATCTCTTTAAAATACTGTCTTAGTACCCAAATTGGAAAACTATCCAAATCTAGATCTAAAACAATAGATCCAGTAACCAGAATGCATGATATAATATCCATATCCTATGTTGAGAAACCACTGTATGACAACCACAGTATAACCGATCGTAGTATAGGAATTATACTTCCTAAAAAGTGTATGTCATCCAAATACAAGGACATCACACCCTACTACCTTCTTAACAGATCCATCCCCTATTCTGATGAAGTCAAAGATCTTATGACTGTCATATCAAAAATTTGATGATCTATCTCCGCTATATCCGCTTTAGTCTATAAATAGACATAAGCTACTTGTCCACTACACTTCCGCTGCTCCCACTGATTACGACAACCCTCTGGCAGAGTCATATACACGTGCACTTCTAAAGCTAGTTTAGAATGATGTTGTACTCATCCTCCTGCCGGGTCACATAGTCGGGAACAACAGTAGTGTCAAGTCTGGGTAAATAAGAACCTCCCTGTCACCGTCCCTGAGGGTACCGAAGTACCTCTCGGGCGCTTGAGGTTACCTACCATATCTATGGAATGGCTAATAGAATGTCAAACCAGATTGAATCTTTAGGTTCTTATTAAATTTTTAGTAATAGTTTGTGGTTCTGGAATCATTTCCAGTTCTACCATACTCCCACTACTGTTTTCTGAAAAAATCCATTTTACTAAAACTGTGGCGAGTCAAGAACAATATCACTATTGATCTTCCAGATGGTAGAAAGTTAACCCTCGTCAATGCCTGGGATAACCCACAAACAGCCATTACTGAAACGTGCCTTGAGTTTATCCGGATTCTGGTTTTAAGCATCAGCCGGACGACTCCCAATACCTTAACATCGTTAAGATATAAATTGATTGTATATATATCTAATATAGAAACAAATGCACTAATTTAATTGGAACCAGATTAAATTCATGCAGTTGTCTCCAGTGCATGTCAACTAAATAGAGAGAGGCCGATAAGCATTACTCAACTTAGGAGTGCGTCCAATTATGAGTAACCTGAAGAGAAAAAAGTTCCTCAAAACTATTACTATCAACTGAATAACTCATACACGTATGTACATCTTCGATCACCTTGAAGAATCCTGATACTTGCGTCACCTAGTTCTGTACTTTATTCTTGTACCTATAACTCCTAAAACATGGACCTTGTATTTCTAGGAAACACTTGTCCAAAACTTGAGAAGTCATAAGTAAACAGAATATAGTACGGGGACCCACCCCTTTGTCTAAATGGACACTGGACAACATACAATACATTATATAAGTCCCGTGAGTTTAATAACTCAAACCATGTGCGTCGCAGGTTGAAAACTGTACTATGGTTACGAAGACTTACACCGCTGTTGAATGCTCCTTATCTAACAACGACTGATATAGGTAAATATCATGGATATAATTTCAAAAAGTTATATCTCACTTTATAAAAATAAACGTACAGATATATCAGTTTGAAATTGGTGCATAACAATGGATATTCAAAACCAAATAATTGCCGTCCGGCAAACAACCCAGGCGATTTCCTCAAATATCACCAATTACAATGAACTCCGATATAATGAGGATGATCGCCTAATTCCTAATAAATTACTCCCACTCAGCATCTGTAAAACCATACAGATGTGAGAATCAAACCTGGTAAATACAGACCCTGGAGTAAGGATCTAATTGGGAAATCAGTTTTCAATTAAGAACGCATAGTAAACTGAAACATTAAAATGTTTTGTAGGGGTATCCTGGTATTCCCAATAATGCCTCTTCCATTATCCATATTCATGACTGAAACCATATATTTCCTTACCATCTCTCCAAATCCCTTTATTTGTCTTTAGTCGTTATCTTCTGTACACCTTTGTTAGGCTTGAATGGTTTTCTACCTTCCCTACCGTTCGGCACCGGCCTATGGTTTGGAAAAAGACTATCCAATAAGCATAATAGGTGTGCTCACCTAATCCTAGGAGTACTCGCAACCTGAGAGAAGGTAAAGATAAAAGACAACTGAATAAACCTTATTCTATTTCTCCTGAACCAGTATCTATCCTCGAAAAAGTTTCTTCGAGTTCGTGTATAACCATACGATGGATTTATCCAATAGGATTAGATGTTCGTAGTGATACAGTGTGTTATGGGGAAATACAAAGGTGAAGTAGGAGTGGCGATGAATGACTTGGTTTGGTCGTGAATAGCAGTCACAATTTACTTTGCCCTCATTCTAATCCCTTTATTTGTCTTTACTCATTACCTTCTGTACACCACACTCAGGCTAATTGGTTTTCTTCATTCCCTACCTTTCGGCACATGACTATAGTTTGGAAGAAGACTATCCAATAAGCGTAATAGGTGTACCGTCTCCTAATCCAAGGAGCCCTCACTACCTGAGAAAAGGTAAAAGGAAAAGACAACTGAATAATCCTATTCATTTTCTCCAGAACCAGAAACCATCCTCGAAACTGTTCCTTCGAGTTCGTATATAACAATACGATTGTTTTATCCAATGGAAGTGGATATTCATAGTGATACCGGGTGTTCTGGAGAAAGGCAAAGGGTAAAAGTAGGAGTGGCAAAGATGTATGTAACTTGGACAATCCAAAAGCCAGTGATTTTAAGAAAGTTCGGTTAACATGGTCACAGATTCATAGTCTAGGGTCGGGTTATGGTCGATGACAATGAGAGAGAGAAAGGAAACACTCAGCGTGCACTCTAACCTACATCAGAATGGATAATCACTTTATCTAATGTGGATGGTTCTAACTGTTTCCTCGAATTCTCCACCAAACCTAAAAGGAGAATTAGTCAGAATCATCCGAGGAGTAATCTTACTCATCAGTGGGAATCGGGATCCAACTATCATCGCATGATAACTTGATGGAAGCCACTAAAGTCACCACACTCCAGAGGGTATGCGCAAGCGTAGAAAGTTTCCTGTATGTTTGAAACTCCCGATATGATTTTTACCCCAAGCGGCTTATGACCTTGACAGAGGTCAACATATCATAAGTCGCAAGTCAAGTTCAACCCGTCATTGTCCTGAATTAACTTAGACCCACCCGCACGTGCCCTTGATAGAGGTTAAAATGACCGTGCGACTGTCCTAAATAATCGCATATCTATGCAACAAACAAGTATTACCCAGCAACCAACCACTGTGCCTTGACAGTGGTCAACATACACAGCATGAATACTAAGAAATACCTGTAAGAAATGACGGAGGGCTACGACTGGTTTTTGGCAAAAAACCATTAATGTAATGAACTTGATATCGTTGAAGGAATCCATGTGGTTTTATAAAAGTATAGTGACGAAAACTTTTGCTAAAGAGGTCACTCCCGGTGAAGGGATCTCGGTTCTTTCCTCGTCGAATGAGGTGCGGGATATTCCAAACTGAATACCACGATGCAAAGCAAAAAGTAATCGACTATAGTCATGTTATTACATTGACGCAAACTCCTGCCTAAGGGGTCACTCCCGATGAAGGGATGTCGGCCCTTGCCTCGTCGAATGAGGTGCTGGATATTCATAATCGAATACCACTGTGCAAAGCGAAAGCGAACGTCTGTAATGTCAGGTTTTTAAAAAATCGGTTCCAACAACATCATGTAATAGGTTTGTTTTCCTTGCATTAATAAGAATCAACGCAGTCCCAACAATTAATTACACCAGAAAAGAACGAAAATAAAATGTACGTATATGCCATCCACATTTGCCACAGGGTCCCGTCATCACCCGTTAGGTTACTTAACTAACGACAGAGCGGGGACTGGGCTAGCGCGGGTGCAAAACATATACAACATCTACTAATATATATGTGTATATATAACAATCGTCCCAGGCATGATAAATGCAACATCACAGAAAAGTAATAAGTATCACGGAACAATACAGATAATCTGGAAGCCCCGGGTTTCCTAGAGCCACAACTGAAACCCGATGTTCCCCTGGTCGTGTGGATAGCCTGTGCATTGAACTCCTAGACCCCTATGAGCGCGGAAATTTACCCGCCAAAACCTGAAGTGAGGCAGCCCCCTTCAGCAAAGTGAATGGACCACCAAGCACTTCACGGAATCCGGTAACTTGAGCACCCCTCCTTGGGTCAACCAGTACCCCCTACGAGTGCGGCGAATAGCCCGCCAATTCTAGAGTGAAGCCCCCTCCGTCTCAATGCCATGAGATGCGGGCCCGTTGCCCTCTAGAACCCGGCTATCCGTGCACCCAACCTTGGGGTAATCCTAGTACAGAAAAGAAAATAATATACATAGGTGAAATTGATCTCAGCCCGGTCGTGCCCTAAAAGAATAATATACAAACAGGCAGTGACGGCAGTCCACATATCGGACGCTCGCCCCGCAATATCAAATGTACAAATAAATCCGAACTGCACTACCATTGCACACAAGCTATCCACCACGACAATCCGCAACATCACAGCACAACACAGAACATTAACGTGAATGTCACATTCGCAAACCCGTCTAAAAGGACTATAGCGATTAGACAAGGTTTACCGATCAAATGACATTCACGGTCACAGATAGAAATGTAAAGTACTAAAAAATTACACAGTTAAAATTTCGATCGACTAAAATTATCCGCAAAGGCCCCAAAAGCAAATCCAGTACTCAAAAGATACTTGGCCAAAACCATATATCACAAAAAATCACAATTCAATGTTCTAAGCTACAGGAAAAATTTCATGGCTCGTCGCTACTAAATGGCCGCGGAACCACCGCCAATAAGGGGTAAGTCCGGCGGTTCCGCGGCACGTTAGATTCTTTAGGAGCCCAAATTTTTTCTGCATTCATGAAATCGCCTGCACGGATTTTTATGCTACTGGAAATAATTTTTGGAGCACTTTCGGAAATCGACAGAAACTTGACAATATGGAAAATTGTTTTCGAAATTTTAATCGATCGAGATTTTAAGCTTGTGCAAACTAGCTAGTAGGGGTAAATAGGTGGCCCTGATACCATTGTTGTGTAGTGGGAGCGCCCCGGCCATCGAACCGTGGCCAAATGCGGAACAATAATTTTATAAAACCCGGTGCGACCATTACTTGATAAACAAGATCGAAACCATTAACCATAAAACTACGAAGCTAACAAAAGGAGATAGAATGGTTATACCTAATGATCCAAGTCCTTCGGGTCTTCAACCAATTCCAAGCTCCTAGTGATGCGGATCTACTTTGATCGCCGGTCTTCCTTCATCTCCAATGATCCACCCGAGGGAAAAGGCACAAGCTTCAGGTTTGCCAAGCGAACCAACCGACTCTTCAAAATTGCTAGTAGTGGAGAGTGGGGAGTGTAGGATAGTGACACTAAAACTTTCTCTCAACCATGAGCTCAAGTGAGCAACAATAGAAGATGAAGAAGAGGGTGACCAAAACTAATGGCATGAGCAAGTGGCTAAGTATTTTGTGTGAGCATGAAATTGTGAGAGCACCAAGTGTACTATCAAAAATGTGCAAGCCCCCACCTCAAAGAAGTGGCTGGCCCCCCTTCTCATGCCCACTCAAAAATAATGTCATTTCCAATTTGCATTAAACAAATACCACCATACCAATCACTACATGAAAAAGCCATGCTTTGATCGAAATGACCATGCCTTTCCATGTCATCATTTCCACCTCATTTAAACATGTGATTTTATAAATAAAATCAATAATGAGGTGGCATCTTCTAGAAGTCATTCCGCACAAATACGGAATACTTCCCGGTACATGTATCGAAATACACATACGCGTATTCGTACGAAAATACGAATAGCCAAGAGAGAAAATGAATAGTGAATAATAATACTAGAATGCATATATATAAATACATATGTAATTTTTTAAGTCAACACTTGATTTAACAATCTGGCTTAATCCTAAGCCGCTAGTATTATCAACCGTCCGATTAAAGTCTGTGCAGTCCGTGCACATATTTAATCTGACACCTGTATATATCAACATACGTCACCTACACTATATCGCCTGAACCGAGAAAACCCTCTGTGTGGGACTCTAAAGACTCGTCAATACACTGGCAGTGGGTTTAACCACAATAACGTCAGCGGCACTAGCTGTACGTAACAGCTACCCAGGTATTGAGCAAAAGGAAGGCCGACGAGCAAACTCATCCGAACCATACTGAGCCTGTTAGTGACTATATCCATACAGTCTGGTCTGTTCGTCTAAGAGTATCGCATATCGAGTCTAGGGGGGTGAATAAAGTCAGACTCCTAACAACACGATAATTCTTGTCGGTATGAAACCCATCACTACCCGAGAAACTATCGATCCTGGATCGGTAATTATCACATACCCCGGCCGAGGATTTCTAGTGATGGCCATCCGTGCATTGCGCGACATCAACCCCCAATACCGGGAGAGACGAATCCCCGACGATCCGCTTACTGCCTCCATGTGGCTCGGTACTGTACCCAACTAAAACCTATTTGCACGACTTCTTTAAGCCGTGGTAGGGTAGTAATGAAAGCACAGTGGGAACTCATACGAGACAAATGACGATCTCAGGTCGACAGACTAACCTGTACACATGTCACCAGGGAACTGCTATCTGACTATAGGTATAACACCAACTAGCATGTTCTCAGCGAGTCCTTCTAGTGTACTCATAACCCAATGAGCACCTGCATACTATCTTAGGTGAACAACTAACACCAATGACTTGGGAGACCGGCCATCGCCCCTCATCAGGGTTTAGATAAGTATACACCAGTCTACACTGGAGTATCGATGCCCAGTCTCGATACTCCCATGACTAGGGATATTTAAGTATGTGCTTATAGACCCCCAGCTCCCACGTATGTGATCGCCATCACAATGCTGGTAGTCAAGCAAGAGTCCTATGGGCTTTGTCAACATATACATGATGATAAAGACAAACCATATAGCATACTATCATCTCGAGTAAGACTGTTTTATCGTTATAGGTCCTCCCTCAATCATCATGATCACATGCCTGCGACTATGATAATTGCCTTGAGGGCACTATAGCCAACAATGATGTTAGAAATCACATCATCCCTCAATAAAACATCGGCTTTATTCTTCATTCCTATCTTTCTTCCAAACACCGATCATATACCCCTACGTGTGTGTAAGAGACATCCCTACACTCGGAAAATTCAATTCAAGCTATCATACTCTTGTCCATCTACCTCAGTACTTTTTAATCTGTGAATATTTAAATGGATTTGCTCACACATTTTTCATGCGACCGTTAATACTTCTTGAGGTACTAACCGACCGATTACTCATTTTCTTGCTGATTAGTTGTATTCAGTATTTTCCTCATCTTGCAACATCTATGGCTTAGCAGTGACTCCCAAACCAGTTGGTCTAAGGCACTGTGTAATGAAGCACCCTCGCTATATTTTTTTTATGCTGCCTTGGGGTTTACAAAACCAGTGTTCATTTTTCTACACCATTTTATATTTTATTCTTTCCTTCATATTTTGGCTTTTAGACAAGAGAACATCAAGGTATCCTCTACTATCCCGAGTTTCAAGATGTGTGAAAGTGCGTATAATAGGGTATCAACATTCAAATGTTTGGCTTCCAGAAAATAAACTATTTTTCAGACTTATTTTTATCCTCAGTTTAGTGACTTCTTTCATCTTACTAAACCTTGGGACAACGGCTCATAACTACTTATTACTAGTTCGATTAAGAAAACATATAACTTTCTTGGTTTTCTTAAACTTTTCCAATCTTTTGGATGTAAATTTTCACTATCTAATCTTTTATTATCTTATTTATGTACAAAAAATAATTTTTTTTATTTGTTTTGTGCTTATGTAAAGTATGATGCTAAGTGATGCGTGAATAAGCACAAACCTCTCCAAAACATGTTTTCAACAGTGTCCTCACTGTTGTCTTCTTCTAGATCACAAAAACTTGTAAGCTTGGGAGGAAAAAATTTATTAATGGGGACATGAAATATGATCGTGAGAATCCTCCCCCAAACTTATTCTTTGGCTCACCATTTTAAGTAAAATTTTTATTTTCAATAGCTAGATTATACCCCTCCAAACATGAGTTAAACAATGTTAAGCATTTAAAATCACAAGTAGGGGGTCAAAATTACTGGTCAATGCCAAGCTTTGCAAAGACCGAAAGTCAACATCAACCATTCAATGAATTTATCAGTGAAACGCACCGGTTGGTGGAAGAACATGTTGTCTAGAGCCAGGAAGAAGTGGGGAAGAGATAAGTGGTGTAAAATAAATGGTTTGCGTCTCAATTTGGAGAGACGACACAGTGATTGTGATGATGGATTACTCGCATTTTTGTGACTGTCAACAAGAAGGGGTGGAGGTTCAATTTCTTTTTGAAGTTGATTTATCTCAACACCTGTGTTTGCTAAAAATACGAGCTCATCAGCGAAAATTTTCTCAAATCTTTCATCGATAACCTGAAGAATAATGTCATCAGAAAAAGCGGGATGATCTCTAGATTCCATAACAGATTCATAATCAGCGTTAGATGTTGACCCGAACAACCTAATAGAAGAGTCCGTATGTGTATAATAAATAGTTGTGTCAAACAACAACGTATGAAAATAGTCTATGTAACATTTTAGAAAAAATATAATATTATATTTGGGAATTTTTATAATTTAATATTAATTTTAATGAATATTTTAATATTTCGGTATAATTAAATACAAATAAATGGGGAAAATTTTGGAAAATTATAGAAATTTCTAAAAGTGGGTGTTTTATGTGAATTATGCAATTTTTATGTTTTTATGATTAATTATATGCTAATTTAGTGCTAATCGCGATTAAAAATCGCTAATCGCGTTTAAGCTTGTTTTGTGCAAAACATGCGCCATATCTTTTCCTTAATACTTGTTGCATTTTCCTACTTGTTTTGGGTGCATGGTTTGTTATTTGGGGTTACTATTGAAGATAGAAGAAAATTAGAAAAGAAAAAGGAAAGGACTAAACAAATAGGTATGGGTGAGAGAGAGAAAGGTAAGGGTTTACCTTTGACTTTAGACTTGGCCATTCCCTCACCATTTCTTCTCCTCTCCTCTTCATTCCCTGCTGCTGCTGCTGCTCCTTCTCCCTCCCTTCTTCATCTCCCCAAAACTCCATGCTAAACACTTCAAAACCCAAACCCCATTTCACAAAACCGATGCACAAGTTCACTAGCTACGCCATGGACCAAGAAAGAGAAGATTTTGAGGACTATGAGCAACTCAAGAATTTTCTTGAGTTGCCAAATGAGATATTTTCTGAACCACTAGCTTAGTTTTCCTATTGCTTTCACATCCATGTTAACTTTAAACCGATATAGTGATGTTTAGTGAGGGTATGAAAATTCTAGTTAGGTTTATTGGAAATTAAGAGTTGTGGTGGGCAATTAAGCTCAGAAGAGGACATACAAACCCCCTAGTGCTAGGATTAAGACTCAAACCAGAGACTAGAAACCCGGAATACAGATTTAGAAAAGCCGATATCGGGAAATTGTGGAATCTATGAGGATTATATGAAATCTGCTATCACCCCGAAACTCTGAAAATTGTTTTGCACACACAGAGAGATGTGCTGTCACGACCCGAAAGTACGGAACGTGACCGGCACTTAGATTACGAAGCGTCTAGAGGCGCAAGGTAACCTAAGTAAGCCGAAGCCCAGAAATCTAAACCATAAAAGAAGAAGAAGTAAAAAAAACATTAAGGAAACAAGTTTAAAATCATCAGCAAATTTTCCCAAATATTTCGGCAGAGTCTCCTTTGTAAAAATTGGCCCCAAACGGGTACAACAAGTATAATATACATAAACAATAAAAAGCATCCCCAAACGGGAGCAAGCTCAACGCCAACAGGCGGAGACAACCACCACAATACACAATAGTATACAACGCCAAAGGGCGAGGCTCAAACTCAAAAGAAAACAATCCACCCAAAACAGAATAATACATGCGCGACTCTAAGGTCGAAATAATAACTTGTCCAAAAAACTTATCATGTAATACAAGTATGCTTGATGGAGCTTACTAGATACAAATGAAAGAATGAATGTACAATGCTGGTCCAGATACAAGTGAACCAACCTACCGTGCAAATCACCCTGAACGAAATGATATGCCAGCAACTGCCAGGGAAACCTGTACATTGAACCTGTAATAAAATTTGGCACAACGGGGGTGAGTTGCCAACTCGTGAGTAGAAAACATCTACGAAAAGAAATCGAATGCATGACGCTATCCTAGGTCATAATAATACACTACTATATCTCAATCATCCAGTAATAGCAGGGTAATACTACGTGTAAATGCAGACACTCCGTGCTCGTGCCAGTGCCACCTATAGTACTATGTTATATGAATGGATATGCATGCACCATGAATGTAAAGTAACCAATCCTGAAATCTAGATATATCTGTATAAGAAATCTTTAGAGGTTATCATAGTAAAATGTGTATAAGGATCTGAAATCTCAACAATGAAATCCATGGAAATCCGTGTCAAGCATCGACACAAACATGTAAATCTCAAGTCTCATAGTCTCAATATCTCCGGCTCCGTCAGTCCGGATCGACCCATATCATCATCAAATCTCACGACAACGGTCGGTATCCTCCAGATATCAGCCGCGCCAGACATCACCGGTAGGTAGCCTTCCCCTGCCAGGCTCATCGTCTACAACTCGATCTTCTTGCCCCGGGGTACCATACCGGGCCCACCATGTACCCGAGACGGTTCATCCATTCCTCGAATCGGGTCTCAAAATCCAACAGAAAACATGAAATCTCATGGTGGACGACACATACATCACAAGAAAATTGCATCTTATTTTAAAAAGAGAAGAGGAGAAAGAGGGAAGTTTTTATTTATTCTTGCGGTTTTCCCCAAAAATCCAGAAATCTCATAGAAACCCAAATCTTAAAATCATGAGTAAGTATATGATAAGTGTCGGCATATGCCCATGATACTGCATGATAACACGAAAATATGAATGCATGAATGTCTAAGTAATAAATGCCATGTCTAGACTAATATCTGAGAGTAATCCCAAAATTATATCGATCTAGTTGTTAACTGATTCTATCAATAAAAGATAATATGATCTAAAGTGTACGTGACATAGCAATTACCGATGATGATGTGTGTGAGCCGGCAAATAAGTGTGCGTGGAATATGCGCATCATCGGTAATGGTGCTGGTGTCCTAACAGGTAAAGTTTATACTAATTATAGCAACATATGTATGAACATGCAACATTATGATTACAGTGTGAAAGTAAAGACGGATGTGTGTTATCCACTCATTTGATATACAATTATCACTACCACTATATGACTCGAACCTAACCTAGTGTCCATCTAACCTCTAAGGAACTAAACCTAAGAAACTAGTCATTAAGAAACAAAAGTCTACCTAGGTCTGAATCAATATCTCTAATAGTCGGCGATCCAGCCTCAATAGCGTCACGTATGTAGTACGGCTTCCTCGAATCAAGAGTGCGGATCAATCATCATATCTATGCCTCGTACGGTAAAATCCATCGTACGGCATCCTAATATCGGGGTACGGGTCAAGTATCTCCTCGGTGTCTCATCATTAGTATAATGTCATCATCAACACATCTCATGATCAAGGTGCTAAATTGTGATCGCATACATCAATCATATATCATTGCCATCATAATAAGCATCATTAGTTTATCGTCAGAAATATCATGTCATATGTATCATATTGTGATTAAGTCATACTGATATCATATCGTCATCAAGTCACACCTATATGATATCAACATTAGGTCACACCTATGTGATATCGACATCAGGGCACACCTATATGATGTCGTAATCAAGTCATGCATATCCTATATCGTGATCAATCACAAGTTACAGTCCGGGTACTATTTTAGAGTCCCAAGTACCTCAATATCATCACCACCCATTATAATTTATGTATAAATGTTCATTATCTCATTCTCTAATGATCCGCTAACACTTAATACGACTGTATAGCCAAGAATCACGGCATCAAGTCCAGTTATACTGTTTCATCATACCTCAGATATCATATCACATCAATGTATCCCATAGACGTGTTGTATATATAAATATACCTATACCTAGTCCTATATATATACATGCACGTATACACCATGTCGAGTTTCAGTGTGTGCGTGTGTGTTTCTACCTGAAACCTACGAACCTCTTCCAAGGTACTCATTCTCTGATATGGTTTCCCTAAATCAGTCTAGTCCAGCCTAGGGTTATTACTAGGGTCCTACGCATTAAGAATTTATGGTCACATCTGGCTTCCTAATGTCAATAAGTACTATTCCTACTCTACGTTGCAGGGATGCTAAACGCCATCCACCCGACTTCCCCCCGTAGATATACATCTACTCACCTGGTCCATATCTGCCGAAGACGGTGTCGCCATCCTCCTCTTCATCGCCCGCAGTCCACGTGAGGGGTACCTCCAAATCATGAAATCCAAACATGAAATAATCCTCCAAAATGCATGCTTTCCATCTCCAAAATCCATGTAAAAATAAGCAAAGAATAAAGGGTAGGAAATAAATAGGATTTTGTGGATTTTTAATTGAATTTTTAAACGATTTTTGTTGAATTTTGGAGCAAAATAAAATGAGGAAAATGGGGGCTACCATGGGGGGTGAGGCCAGCCATTTTTTTGGAGGTGAAGGAGAGAAAGAAGAGGGTGAGAAAATGTGTAGAAGTCTCCACCAAAATATCACTTCATTATGTCTTTTCATGCATTTATTTATTTTTCTTTTATTTCTTTTACTATAGCAACTCAAGAAAACTCTAGAAAATAGGAAAAATTTGCAAATAAATTTTGCATGATACACACTAAATTCTAACATGCCATGGTTCATTTTTACAAATTAAAAAGATTCAAATTTGTAATTTACACTAATTTAGTGTAAAAATAAAGCATATGTTAATATTTAAAATAATTAATTTAGGAAAAA
Organism: Agapanthus africanus; assembly: GCA_030015575.1. Lineage (NCBI taxonomy): Eukaryota > Viridiplantae > Streptophyta > Magnoliopsida > Asparagales > Amaryllidaceae > Agapanthus > Agapanthus africanus. Next base: position 662,206,707 of record CM057338.1, read on the forward strand.
TATTTAATTAAACTAAAAATTTTAAGTGGCGAAATAAACACCATTTACTAGTAATTACATAATTAAAATAGGTATTTTTGAAATTATAATGAAAAACAATCACGGTTTAGTTTTATGAAAAATACATTTTACTTTACCGAAAATCATAAAATTCACTTAAACAATTTTATTCATTTAATTATTTATTTAATTATTTTTAAAACGTTACAATCTTCCCCCCTTTAAGAAATTCGGTCCCCGAATTTAAAGTAAAACTCCTCTTCCAAATACTAAAACACTTAGCAAACACTCAAATCGTTGGGGCTCCGAAATCATCAATACATAACTAAAATCAACTCCGTCAAGCATAACGCAATCATCGGAGTTATGGCGAGAAAAAAATATCAAAACCCAATATGAAGACCATCGTAATATACATCAATCTATAACTTATATATAGTTTGCATCCTAGTAAAATCGCCTAAACATCATAATAAAGAAGCATATAAAAAACCCTCTTGAAAATCGCCGTGCAATGCACGTGTCACGGCATAAGTAGCGGACGTTTATTTTTTTTAAAAATATCTATATATATCTATATCTTTTATTTAACATACACGTCCCGCCTGGTTACTAAATCAAATAATAATGATTATGAAACATACTGCTCAAACTGAAATCAATCCCAATCACATCAATAAAATATCATGTGCGTCCGGTGCGCACTGAAATCGAAACCAAATACAGATACTATGAATACACACAAAAACAAAATAAGTGCAACAGGTGTGCACCAAAACATCTGTCAAGTGCAACGGGCGGGCACGACTCCCTATCAGGTGCATATAATCTGCACAAAACCCCGATTTAGTGCATCTGGTGTGCACAAAATCGCATCAAGTGCGCCAAGTATGCGCAAGAATCCTAATCAGGTGCACATGGTGCACGAAAACATAAATCGAATATCAAAATCAAAATCACAGTACAAAAATGCATGAATACTAGGTCGAAACATATTTGAAAATCATGTGTGACCCCTATGCAAGAAATCAAATCAAAAACTCAAAATATATAAAACCTAATCAAGTGTACTAGGTGTGTACTAAACAACATCAATACAACTGATATATAAAACACAAATAGAATGTAATGAAGGTACACACATGAAATACCAATCGTAGAACAAAGTCCTCAAAATACCAAAATCCAATCAACGAAAATATGAAATGCAAATCACTAAATCACAATCGTAAACACTATCGTCAATGTACGTCTCTTTCCTCTGATGTCGGCTGCTTCAAACTTGTCTCTTCATAAGTTTGCTGACTGCACTACCAACGGCAATACTCATATCTAGAGTCTCCCACGTAGTCGATCCCTTCACTTGATATCCGGACTACATTAAACTTTTCGATCGATCCATCAAAATCCGATAATTTCCCGAGAGCTCAACACTCAAGTACAGTTTAAAAATATCCGGTACATACCCCAGTATCGATGATCCAGCCGTAGAAGGGCAAACCCAAGCCTCACTAATGGCACCGCGGAACTGCCGTAAACCCTAAGGTTCAAGGGCGTTCTCGTGGTCATTATGTCGAGTTAGAGTTTCATTCTTTTAGAGGGTCCATCGAAATACCTGCATGTTCTTCCGAATACTTTAAACTTAGGAAAATGGTTTTCTGATAATCGTTCGAACCCTTTAACTTCGTCTGGACGGCATGTGAATACGCTTCGTCCGCATGATAAGCAATGCTTCAATCCTCAAGAATAACCAATACTCTAATGGTTATCGCATTCGAGCCGCAGCTTCCTTTGACCGTGCGCCCGTGGTAACAGAAACCACCCTCCGACATCGACGAAGATAGATCAAAGGATTGAATGAAATACGGTACAAACAAATGTACATCCTAGGGCTCCTTAAGCAGAGTAGCGTACCGTAAGTATGCCGCGGATCATACCCACGGTACGTTACTCTACCTAAATCGCCTACTCCATCAACCAAGGGTCACCTAGACTTATACAAGGTTAAACCTAGCGCTCTGATACCAATTTTGTCATGACCCGAAAGTACGGAACGTTACCGGCACTTAGATTACGAAGCGTCTAGAGGCGCAACGTAACCTAAGTAAGCCGAAGCCCAGAAATCTAAACCATAAAAGAAGAAGAAGAAGTAAAAGAAACATGAAAGAAACAAGTTTAAAATCATCAGCAAATTTTCCCAAAAATTTCGGCAGAGTCTCCTTTGTAAAAACTGGCCCCAAACGGGTACAACAAGTATAATATACATAAACAATAAAAGGCATCCCCAAATGGGAGCTAGCTCAACGCCAACAGGCGGAAACAACCACCACAATACACAATAGTATACAACGCCAAAGGGCGAGGCTCAAACTCAAAAGAAAACAATCCACCCAAAACAGAATAATACATGCGCGACTCTAAAGTCGAAATAATAACTGGTCCAAAAAACTTTTCAAGTAATACATGTATGGTTGATGGAGCTTACTAGATACAAATTAAAGAATGAAAGTACAATGGTGGTCCAGATACAAGTGAACCAACATACCGTGCAAATCACCCTGAATGAAATGATGTGCCAGCAACTGCCAGGGAATCCTGTACATCGAACCTGTAATAAAATTTGGCACAACGGGGGTGAGTTGCTAACTCGTGAGTAGAAGACATCTACGAAAAGAAATCGAATGCCCGACGCTATCCTAGGTCATAATAATACACTACTATATCTTAATCATCTAGTAATAGCAGGGTAATACTACGTGTAAATGCAGACACTCCGTGCTCGTGCCAGTGCCTCCTATAGTACTATGTCATATGAATGGATATGCATGCACCATGAATGTAAAGTAACCAATCCTGAAATCCAGATATATCTGTATAAGAAATCTTTAGAGGTTATCATAGTAAAATGTGTATAGGGATCTGAAATCTCAACAATGAAATCCATGGAAATCCGTGTCAAACATCGACACAAACATGTAAATCTCAAGTCTCATAGTCTCAATATCTCGGGCTCCGTCAGTCCGGATCGGCCCATATCATCAAATCTCACGACAACGGTCGGTATCCTCCGGATATCCGCCGCGACAGACATCACCGGTAGGTAGCCTTCCCCTGCCAGGCTCATCGTCTACAACTCGATCTTCTTACCCCGGGGTACCATACCGGGCCCACCATGTACCCGAGACGGTTCATCCACTCCTCAAATCGGGTCTTGAAATCCAACAGAAAACATGAAATCTCATGGTGGACGACACATACATCACGAGAAAACCGCATCTTATTTTAAAAAGAGAAGAGGAGAGAGAGAGAAGTTTTATATATTCTTGCGGTTTTCCCCAAAAATCCAGAAATCTCATAGAAATCCAAATCTTAAAATCATGAGTAAGTATATTATAAGTGTCGGCATATGCCCATGATACTGCATGATAACATGAAAATATGAATGCATGAATGTCTAAGTAATAAATGCCATTTCTAGACAAATATCTGAGAGTAATCCCAAAATTATATCGATCTAGTTGTTAACTGATTCTATCAATAAAAGATAATATGATCTAAAGTGTATGTGACATAACAATTACGGATGATGATGTGTGTGAGCCGGAAAATAATTGTGCGTGGAATATGCACAACATCGGTAATAGTGCTGGTGTCCTAACAGGTAAAGTTTATACTGATTATAGCAACATATGTATGAACATGCAATATTATGATTACAGTGTGAAAGTAAAGACGGATGTGTGTTATCCACTCATTTGATATACAATTATCACTACCACTATATGACTCGAACCTAACCTAGTGTCCATCTAACCTCCTAAGGAACTAAACCTAAGAAACTAGTCATTAAGAAATAAGAGTCTACCTAGGTCTGAATCAATATCTCTAATAATCGGCGATCCAGCCTCAATAGCGTCACGTACGTAGTACGGCTTCCTCGAATCTAGAGTGCGGATCATTCATCATGTCTAGGCCTCGTACGGTAAAATCCATCGTACGGCATCCCAATATCGGGGTACGGGTCAAGTATCTCCTAGGTGTCTCATCATTAGTATAATGTCATCATCAACACATCTCATGATCAAGGTGCTAAACTGTGATCGCATACATCAATCATATATCATTGCCATCATAATAAGCATCATTAGTTTATCCTCAGAAACATCATGTCATATGTATCATATTGTGATTAAGTCATACTGATATCATATCGTCATCAGGTCACACCTATATGATATCAACATCAGGTCACACCTATGTGATATCGACATCAGGGCACAACTATATGATGTCGTAATCATGTCATACATATCCTATATCGTGATCAATCACAAGTTAAAGTCCGGGTATTATTTTAGAGTCCCAAGTACCTCAATATCACCACCACCCATTATAATTTATGTACACAAGTTCATTATCTCATTCTCTAGTGATCCGCTAACACTTAATACGACTGTATAGCCAAGAATCACGGCATCAAGCCCAGTTATACTGTTTCATCATACCTCAGATATCATATCACATCAATGTATCCCATACACGTGTTGTATATATAAATATACCTATACCTAGTCTTATATGTATACATGCACGTATACACCATGTCGAGTTTCTGTGTGTGCGTGTGTGTTTCTACCTGAAACCTACGAACCTCTTCCAAGGTACTCATCCTCTGATATGGTTTCCCTAAATCAGTCTAGTCCAGCCTAGGGTTATTACTAGGGTCCTACGCATTAAGAATTACGGGTCACATCTGGCTTCCTAATGTCAATAAGTACTATTCCTACTCTACGTTGCGGGGGTGCTAAACGCCATCCACCCGACTTTCCCCCATAGATATACAACTACTCACCTGGTCCATATCTGCCGAAGACGGTGTCGCCATCCTCCTCTTCAACGCCCGCAGTCCACGTGAGGGGTACCTCCAAATCATGAAATCCAAACATGAAATAAGCCTCCAAAATGCATGCTTTCCATCTCCAAATTCCATGTAAAAATGAGCAAAGAATAAAGGGTAGGAAATAAATAAGATTTTGTGGATTTTTAATTGAATTTTTAAAGGATTTTTGATCAATTTTGGAGCAAAATAAAATGAGGAAAATGGGGGCTACCATGGGGGTGAGGTCGGCCATTTTTTTGGAGGTGAGGGAGAGAAAGAAGTGGGTGAAAAAATGTGTAGAAGTCTCCACCAAAATATCACTTCATTATGTCTTTTCATGCATTTATTTATTTTTCTTTTATTTCTTTTAGCAACTCAAGAAAACTCTAGAAAATACGAAAAATTTACAAATAAATTTTGCATGATACACACTAAATTCTAACATGCCATGGTTCATTTTTACAAATTAAAACCATTCAAATTTGTAATTTACACTAATTTAGTGTAAAAATAAAGCTTATGTCAATATTTAAAATAATTAATTTAGGAAAAATATTTAATTAAACTAAAAATTTATAAGTGGCTAAATAAACACCATTTACTAGTAATTACATAATTAAAATAGGTATTTTTGAAATTATAATGAAAAACAATCACGGTTTAGTTTTATGAAAAATACATTTTACTTTACCGAAAATCATAAAATTCACTTAAACAATTTTATTCATTTAATTATTTATTTAATTATTTTTAAAACGTTACATGTGCAGGCACCCACGAAGCTAACCCCAAGACCCCAGCCCCTGATTCCTTCTTTTGGCTGCAGATTTAATCTAATTGGCCACAAATTGCAGCCTGGGTCCCACCAATTTTGTTCGTGTTGGTTCTGTAGCTTTATCACAAGTAAATTTGACCGGTGGCATGTGCAAAATTGTCCAATTTGACCTAGGTTAGAATCTGGAGCCTTTTTCCTGAGTTTCTATTTTAATTCGTGTTTTCGTTTTGCGTATTTTAAATTTTACCTCGATCGCTTGACGTTTGCACGGCGACATCGAGGGTTGTTTCATGGTCTAGAAAGCGTAGTCTATAGGTTCTAACCTATAGGCCTTAGCGCGTCGATTGGTTTCCTCGATTTGGTTTTAATGCAATGCGATACGTATGATATGTAGGTACCCCCATGATGATTCGAGATGATGAAGAAGATGAAGGCGACATCGACACCGACACGCAGGATGCAAAGTGAGTAGATTATATATATGGCGGAAGTCGGGTGGATGGCGTATAGCACCCCCGCAGTTCGATGTTTAGTATAGTATATATGTACTATTTATGATAGCTTATTGTGTATCGTGGATATTTGAGATGAGATTAGGTGTACTGTGGTTAGATTAGGGTGTATAAGTAAACTAGTATAGTTCCTAGTTGCGAACCCTAGAATAGGCTTACACCCACACGTGCACATGCATATTTGTTATACATATACCTAGATGATGAGGATAGTGGATGATATTTATATAGATGGTGTCGATTTGTACTAGACTTAGATCAGTACCCCAGATCATGTGATTTGAGGATAATGATACCTGATATTTGATGAGAGGAATGTGATATTGACCCGTACCCAGCTTTTGGGATGCCGTACGATGATTTTCCGTACGAGCTTCATATTGATGATAGATCCCCACTTATGACTCGAGGATGTCATATGATGTTGTATCGTACGCGGTACTTTTGAGGTGGGATCACCGACTATTATACTTATATATATACATACATACATATATATATATATATATATCGACTCATATTTAGGTGGTTTCCATACCCCTCCTGGTTGACTTGTTAGTTAGAACTGTAGTTTTTCTAGTAGATGTTAGGCTAGGTTGATGTAATACCTATTTATAAAACTAACGAATCGGGAGTATTTACAAACAGGAAAAAGGATTCTATGGATATTTTCAAAAGACGCATCTTTTCTTAAAAACACCGCAGCCCTTATTTTACTAAAAAACCCGATTCATCTTATATCAAATGGCAAACTGTGTGACCTTTTTTATGTTGATGCAGATGCATCCCTGTTGCATTTATTAGTCGATTTCTGCATACTCTTGTTATTCGCATCGCATTGCATGTGCAAATGGTTATTTTTATATTAAACTCATGCTGTTAGGACACCAGCACCATTATCGATGATGCATATGTTCCACGTACACCTGCTTGCCGGCTCACACACTTCATCATCGATAATTGCCATGTCACTACACTGTAGGACTGTTGCATTCAGGATATGACCCCTTGCTTGACATACTGATATGCTTACATTCTTTTATATGTCGCATACATCATTCTTTATGATTATATGCATTGAGATATGTTGTTTTTGTAGGGTTACTAGGCACTCTAACAAGGGTTAAGGAAGCATCAAACATGCCCGTTTAAAATTTTAGCCGTGCCGAATACCCTAAGCAATTTCGTTACTAGGAAATTAGGGTTTCAAATGCAAGTAAACTATGTTTACATCTAAGTGAATACGACATACAACCTTTGTAGATCGGTCCTTCACTTCTATTGCTCCTTGTTGAAGTCCCTTCGCTGCGATCGTGGTTCTCTCGGACCCTTGCATGGCTTCACGAGGCAAAAGACGCGTCCTTGCTTGAACTCTTTGAGGCCGAAGATGATCTACGTCGAGGGGATGCCAACTCAAGCTTCTACTTTACTAACTTGAGAATTAGTGAAGCAAATACCCTAAACTAAAGTGCTAGTCTAGTAGAGGATGGAGAAATAGGAAGTGGGTTCTCTTTAGAATTTTATTTCTCACAAGCTTTCTCACTTTTGATCAAACCCTAGCAAGCTTTTTCTTTTAAAAGTGAAGAAGAAGATGAACTAAAGAAAGAGAAGAGGATATGATCAAGTGAGTAGGCTAACCATGGTGAGTGAGTATCATATACTAACTCTTGTAGAGCCATAACCATAGCTAACACTTATGATTTGGTAAAGAAATATCTTTGGTAAAAATAAACTCAAGTGGACTTAGTCAATGCATCCACAAGCTTCCACAAGCTTCATGCATTGATCTAATCCTCCACTTAATTTTGTAATTACTTAAAATATAAAAACCCAACATAATATATAGCATGGTGTAAGTCTCCTACACCCAAGTCATGTATATCATCAACCATGATACATTAAGAAAACTCAATTTTAATATATATCATATATACATTAAAATTGTGCTCATGTAAGAAAAACCGTAAAGTGAAGAAGTGTTAGTAAATGTAAACTAGTTTATCTAATATACAATTATACACTTAATTATTAAATCAACACTTGACTTAATAATCCGGTCATATCTCATATAACCGACTAACATCCATTTTATCGACTTATCGAATCAACACTTGATTCGATAACCCGGCTATATCAGATATAACCGACCGATACAAAAAGTCGCGAGAATAGAATACGGTATAACATACACGCATTATTCTCGGTCCTGCACATATCACATACGTGCTCCTAGTTCGTTTTCCTGAGCCAGTAAAACCTCTATGTTGGACTCTAAAGACTCGTCAATACGCCGGCAGTAGGTGATGATCACATCAAGCACCCACAAGCCGTCAGCGGTACTAGCTGGACGTAACGGCTACCCGGGTATTGAGCGATCAGAAGATGAACAAGCAAGCCCGCTCCAACTCCTGTAAAATCCTGCCGGTAACACTTCTCGTACAGTCCGGTCTCCTCGTCTGATATGTTGCATATCATGTCTAGGGGTGTGTCACGACCCGAAATTGTCCCGTGACGGCCCTAATACTACGCAACGCCCAAAGACGTAACACAGTAAAAGAAAGCCAAAACCCAGAAATCTAAACCAAGAAAATACGGAAAAGATAATATAAGTTTATGAAACATTTGAAATCGCAACCCAAATTCTTTAAAAGTTCTACTTTATTTCTTTAAAATTTTAGCAACACCCCCTTTTGTAAAAACTAACCAAGATGAATGAAACACAAGAATATGAAGCTATAGCGAAGAAATAAAGACAGTAGAGAGAAAGCTGTATATATAAAACAACAAATCCACAAATAATATACAATAACGTCCTCACCAAGTCTCCAAGTCAACAATACAATAGTAGATGGAGAGTACAAAATACAACGAGTGTACAATATGAAATACAGATAATCATCCAACCCACCTAAGCAAAATGGTATACTGTGAGTTGATGCGATATCTGTAGAAAAAGATGATAGATGAGAAGCTGAATAGCGGAATAGCCTGCCTCGACTACTCTGGGGAACAACCTGAAAAACCCGTGGCACAACGGGGCTGAGTTGCCAACTCGTGAATAGTAGATAACATATGCAGGTAATCGCAGGAATGCACGTACAGCATGAATCTAAGATATGCGATTACAGTAATAACATGTCATGCAAATGCTGAATGAAGGTAAGTATACAAGCAGGTACAATCAATATGTGAAGCAACAGTAACTTGACAATAATATGCAATAACCATGCAATAGGGATATGAGAATGTAGATATGCAACTATCATAAGGGTACACTAACAGGTACTACCAATATATGAATCTGTGCAAAGAATAGATAAGTGTGAGGTACGGGGTGGAATATGTCATTTCCACGGAAACCTGACATCGTGGCCGGATCACAATCCATCAAGACACTCAAATCCCAAATCCTCAAATCAGCCCCCAAACTGGGCTCTCACATCATATAAGTCTCACATCACCTCAATGTACAATATCGAGTAGCTCTCCTATATCTCGAATGTACAAATCAACAATCTCTTTCATATCCAATATCCAATGTCAATGAATCACCTATATCCCAAGTCGAATCTCAAGTAAGTTTCTAACATCCTAAAGGTATATATATATTTGCAGAAATAAATATGGTGGGGGCAATACACATATATTAGCGTCCCATTACACTAATATTGGTGTAAGGGTATATATAACAACGGCTAATCCCCTGTTATATATACAAAGGTGTTTAAAAGAAATATCATGAAAACAATGTGCCAAGCATCGACACAGAAATCCTGATAGGTACGTATCATACGCTGTCCCGAAAGCACGAGTGCCTAGCTCTGACCCTCGCCTTTCGACGTATGCGTACATGCATGACTCCCAACGGTGTCTCCATGACCCCCGCCGAGTCATCAATACTGTCACTGGTAGGTACTAGCCCGCCTCCAGGCTCAATCGGAAAAATCCATCGATCTTCTTGCCGAGGAGAACCATACCGGGCCCCACCATGTACCCTCTACGGCCTCGACGCCTCCTCGTAGGGGTATATATATATATCAGCACCGATAAAACTCATGGTGGATGCGCAAATATCATATCAAGGAAACCGGGTTTTTCAATGTATGCATAATTTTATGAACTCCCGCGGTTCCCAAATCCAGAAAACATTATCTAAAATCCCAATAACAATGCACAAATCCAGGAAAAAATATATGCGATATATCTGAAATGCGAGCATATAAATGAGAATATGTAGCTGAAACCAGATGTATGCGAAACCAATAAGGTACAGCTAAGTAACATCAGTAAAGGTAAATATGTAACAACAACTGAATATGTGTGTAACATACAGGTGTACAAATGTATATGTATCTACCTATAAGAACTGATGTCGTATACCCCCCTGGGTATAAGTAAACTATGTAAGGTACTCCCTCCGGGTATGAGTGGAATATGAGCAAGGTATCTATGTAGCTAAATGTCAACTGTGATAAGTAATATAAGATCTATAATGGTTTATGTGTGACATGGAAATTATTGACGGTGTGTGTGTAGCATACAATTCGTGCTCGTGCAACATAAACCGTCAATAATGTGTGCAGTGCCCTACGGCTACTAGTCACAGTACAACTATATCTGAGCAAGTAAGGTAAAGGCGCAATTCTAACAATGACGTAGAATATGCGACAGATATTTGAATCCTAGCCCATACGCATAACGCCATGCGGGCGATTCCCCTGTAGATGTTAAATCTACTCACCTACACTCCACGCTAGGTGAATCCTACCATCTGCTCCCCCCTGTATCAGTGCCCGTAGTTCCTGCTTGCAAACCTGCAAATAAGACATGGAAATCATATATAATCCAAATATTCCACGAAACGCGATATCGAACCAAAACGAGAAACTCGCATCGTGAACTAAACGCGCGTGTGCACGATACGCTGAATCGTGTGTGTACGCGTCTAAAACCATCGCGACACGCCGCGATACGCTGGATCACAGAATCCTCTCACGTATCGCGCGTATCGCGCAAACACAACGAACACCAAATACGATATATAGTCCCAGATTTTTCTACAGGTAAAATACTACAAAACTAGACATGCCAAAGCCCTAGACAACACAGAAGAGAGCCCTACACATAACCCCAACACCCAACCCCTCTTCCTGGTCGCAAATTGCGGCCAGATTGGATAAATCTGCGGCCATGTTTTGGGATGGGTGGCTCGTGTTCTGGTTGTGGTATCTAGACCTAGTGAGCATGCCCCAGTTTTCTCAATTTTATCCTGTAGGGTCCGGGTCAAAAGCTGATCACAGATACCCAATATATCGTATAAAAACGACCATTTAGCATAAAAGCAAACCCTATGGTATTTTAGTGTAATCTGGGCTTTTTCTCAGTTGAAGTGACCCTATTAACACTAAAATAGGCTAGGTTTACCCACCCAATCACCACTTAATCAAAGTTCCACATAAATCACCATTTTGGCACAAAACTAACTATTTAACACAAACCAATGCTAAACTACACACAACATAAGCAAACCACGAAATGGGGTTCAAGAAATATACCCTAATGAACCCTAGAAGGCAGGTGATGAAGTGGAAGGAGCTTCTATAAGTCGCTGGAGCTCCTGCTGCTGTTGCTGCTGCCTGCTGCTGCTGCCTGCTGCTGCTGATGATGATGATGTTGCTGCTGCCTCTGTTGTTGTTGTTGTTGCTGTTGTCTCTGGTGCTGCTGCTGCCACTGCTGTAGGGGTGTGTGTGTGTGTGTTTATGAGAGAAAATGAGAGGAAGAATGAGAGAACAAAGCCAAGACCCCCCCTCTCTCTTCCCTCATAATGAGGCATGGCTCACACCATGCTTCCCATGCCCCCTCTCTCACACAAAGTCAACAAGAAGTCAAATTAAAACCCTTTTAAAAACCCTTTTTCATTTTAACAACCATGCACACTTAACAACCCATAACTCTTAAACAAAAATTAAAACTAGATTAGGGAAAATGGTTAAATCTCAAATTAACACTCTAGTTAACATGCACAAGTGTGTGTGTGCCTAACAAAATTCTAATAAAATACACATTAAATAGGATAAAATATTTAAAACTTAATTTGATAAACTTTTTATTAAAACCTATATATTAAAATATAATTAGCCACAAAACACATCCTAAGGTGTTACAATCTCCCCCCCCCCCCTAAAAGAAATTCGTCCCCGAATTTAAAAATATACAGCTACGCGTACCTTCAAAGAGAAGATTAAAATCCTCAAATCTCACTCGCAGCCTCCCAAGTGACTGTCTCACTATACGGCTACGTCCAAGGAAACCCTCCACAGATAGCAAGACCCTTGACCGATGTTCCTCCACCTGCTGAGCCATTAGCACACATGGCTGCTGGTGAACGAAAGATCGCGCCCAAGCTAATTGGTCTGGTGCCAAATCATGTGATAAAGGAAATGAAGGTAATTGTAAAGTATCATCACAAGGAATACGGGGTGAAAATCCAATAATCTGGCCGGAAGTGCCAATTTAAAGGCAACGAAACTAACTCGCTTATAGGATCTCAGAAGGACCTAAATCCTGGGACAAGCTTTCCAAAATCCAACACGTCTTTTCATCGGAAAAGTCCGTAGGAATACATGATCTGTCCCTGCGAACTCGAGTCTATGACCAACACAGTCATCATAAGACCTCAGTTCGCAATGGACAATTCTCATCCTGACCTAACACAACTAGACCATCTCCGAAGTCTCTAGACATAGCTGGGGTCCAAAATCCTACTTACGTAGAGTCAGAAAAACAACAGACTGGTGATCGACACGACCTAACCTCTAAACCTAAAGGTGGCCAATTGGAGTGTCTCCTGATAACATCTATCGAAGGAGAACCCTAACGATGGCGAGTGACGATCCCCAACCGCTGACAACAATCAAAATCCGCTGCAGGAAGATGTATATTAAGCTCTGGTGGTCCGTGAAAATCTGACACGACTCTCGAACAAGTAGTGTCTCCAAACCTCCAACGCAAAACCACCGCGGCCATCTCCAGATCATGAGTGGAATATCCTTCTTGTACTTCCTCCAATGCAGGGAAGCAAAAGCGATAACTCTATAGTGTCACCTCAGTACACACTCGAGCACACTCAAGAAACATTACAGTTAAACAACAAGGTCGCCCGGACCAAAAGCAAGGAAAGGACTAATGCAGTTGTTAACCGAATCTTCAACTGCCGAAAATTCCGTACACATGCCTCAGTCCAAAGAAAAGAAACCTCCTTTCCGGTCAAATCAGTCGACGGTGCAGCACTACTCTAGCAATCCTGCATGAAACGGTGGTAGAAAGCTGTTAAGCCCAACAATCTGCGGATTTCCGTCCTGCATACATGTCTGGGCCTAAGCTGTATGGCCACGATCTCCCTCGGAACCACATGAAACCATCTCCTGTGACCACAAGACCTAAGAGTCAACACAAACAAGCCTGAAGAAACACTCCGAGAATTTAGCAAACTGCTGGTGCACTCCCAGTATCTGCATAACAAATTCCCAAGGGTTGCTCCTGTTCCTCAAGACACACTAAATAGACCAGAATATCGTATATAGCACAACAAAACTGGTCGAGGAACGGCCTGAAGAAATCTGGTTCATCACATCTACGAATGCTGCTAGGGCATCAGTGAATCCAACGACTCACAAAAACACACAAAGCCCATCGCAATAATGATGACCTGATCCCAAGCAAACTTAGAAAATGTCTCGCGCTCTGGAGCTGATCGAAGAAATCGTCACGGCGAGGTGAAGGATACCTATCCGCACCGTAAGCCGGTTCAATTAACGATCCATCAATACGCAACCCTAAAATGCCGTCTTTCTCCTTGACGAACAGAAATAGGAGCTTCCAAAAGCGAAACACTCAGACGCACAAAACTCCCCAAACCACAACTTTGTAGCTGATCCTTTAGCTCCCAAGCTTCGCCGGCTCATCCGGAACAACGTTGGAAAAACTCTCGCACGAAAGGAACTCGGTCCAACAATCCCACTGTGGCTCCGGTATCACAAATGAACGCCAAGAATCCACGACATCTCCTCAAAAGCCGACTAGCGAAAAAGGTTGAATTCAAGCTGTGAAAGGCGGCAGAACTATCCACCTGCACAACGAGAACTGACTTGCCGGGAAAACAATTCTTGGCTGTTTCCTCACGGTAGTCCACAGACGCCTAACACGTAACTAAACAGTCCATGTCCAGGAGAACGTCAAATCCAATCTCTCTAGGAGGGTCAAATCGACTGACGAATCTCAATCTCCTATCGGATTGGCACACAACTGAAAACGTGTCGCGCAACAAATGAATCGCTGACAGAAGTTAAAACAACTAACTATGACTAATCTACCCAACCACGGTACAAACATGAAAAACAAACGAGTACCTCAAAAGAACGTATAAATCAAGGGTACCTGAAAACTCCACATTGGACGTCTGCGCGTCCCGATGAGTAAAAGCAAACTCCTGTGTCTGCCCTCTACTCGCAGCTGGATGAACTCCTCTGGTAGACTGAGCCCTCTGAGCGAACCTTCCACGTCCACGGCCTCTCTGAGTACGATCCTGACTCCGTGCTGAGGAACAATCCCAGACTAAGTGCTGAAGGCTTCCGAATCGAAAACATCCACGCGCCGACTGCTGACCATCATGGGGATGGGAGCTGAACGACTGTCCTCGTCCTAAGCCTCTGCTACTCCCGCGACGGCCACGAAATATGTCTCGATGACCAAACCTCTGTCTCTGGGCTGGTACACTGTACGAGTGCTCCACTGTCCTGGAACTCTCTGATCCTCTGGAATATGCGCCTCATCAACTGGAACTGTAACCACTGGTGCTATGTAGGTGACGGACTGCTGCTTGCTGGTCGCAAGTGATAACTGAGTAACAGGGGTGACAACTTCCTGTCGTAGCTCCCGAACGACATCTACCAATGAACTCATAGTCTGGCGGAATTCCTGCATCTCTACCAAAAGTCGATCAATAGTATAGGCCGTAGGCTGATCCGTCTGCACCTGTGCAACTACAGTGCCATCCTGGTCAGTACTCGTCTCACCCGAGCCAACTCTGACCTTGGCTCTCGCTGCATCACTCTGAGTCCCTATAGTCATCAGCGGCAAGGCTATAAATAGATATAAGATTCGATGAGAATAAGGAAACGAATCTCAAGGATATGAATCATCAACGAAGGAATTTCAAGCAAAATTGTTCTTAGGTCACTTAATGCAAAGTACCGCATCGTGGGTATGCTGCAGACATACACATACTACGTTATTCTGCTTAAGCTACCTATTCCATCATACTAAGGTCATCCTACACTCCGAAAGGTAAAACCTAGCGCTCTGATACCAACTTTGTCATGACCCGAAATTGGCCCGTGACGGCCCTAATACTACGCAACGCCCAAAGACGTAACACAGTAAAAGAAAGCCAAAACACAGAAATCTAAACCAAGAAAATACGGAAAAGATAATATAAGTTTTTGAAACATTTGAAATCGCAACCCAAATTCTTTAAAAGTTCTACTTTATTTCTTTAAAATTTTAGCAACACCCCCTTTTGTAAAAACTAACCAAGATGAATGCAACACAAGAATATGAAGCTATAGCGAAGAAATAAAGACAATAGAGAGAAAGCTGTATATATAAGACAACAAATCCACAAATAATATACAATAACGTCCTCACCAAGTCTCTAAGTCAACAATACAATAGTAGATGGAGAGTACAAAATACAACGAGTGTACAATATGAAATACAGATAATCATCTAACCCACCTAAGCAAAATGGTATACTGTGAGCTGATGCGATATCTGTAGCAAAAGATGATAGATGAGAAGCTGAATAGCGGAATAGCCTGCCTCGACTACTCTGGGAACAACCTGAAACACCTGTGGCACAACGGGGGTGAGTTGCCAACTCGTGAATAGTAGATAACATATGCAGGTAATAGCAGGAATGCACGTACAGCATGAATCTAAGATATGCGATTACAGTAATAACATGTCATGCAAATGCTGAATGAAGTTAAGTACACTAGCAGTTACAATCAATATGTGAAGCAACAGTAACAAGACAATAATATGCAATAACCATGCAATAGGGATATGAGAATGTAGATATGCAACTATCATAAGGGTACACTAACAGGTACTACCAATATATGAATCTGTGCAAAGAATTGATAAGTGTGAGGTATGGGGTGGAATATGTCATTTCCACGGAAACCTGACATCGTGGCCTGATCACAATCCATCAAGACACTCAAATCCCAATTCCTCAAATCAGCCCCCAAACTGGGCTCTCACATCATATAAGTCTCACATCACCTCAATGTACAATATCGAGTAGCTCTCCTATATCTCGAATGTACAAATCAACAATCTCTTTCATATCCAATATCCAATGTCAATGAATCACCTATATCCCAAGTCGAATCTCAAGTAAGTTTCTAACATCCTAAAGGTATATATATATTTGCAGAAATAAATATGGTGGGGGCAATACACATATATTAGCGTCTCATTCCACTAATATTGGTGTGAGGGTATATATAACAACGGCTAATCCCCTGTTATATATACAAATGTGTTTAAAAGAAATATCATGAAAACAATGTGCCAAGCATCGACACAGAAATCCTGATAGGTACGTATCATACGCTGTCCCGAAAGCACGAGAGCCTAGCTCTGACCCTCACCTTTCGACATATGCATACGTGCATGACTCCCAACGGTGTCTCCATGACCCCCGCCGAGTCATCAATACTGTCACCGATAGGTACTAGCCCGCCTCCAGGCTCAATCGGCAAAATCCATTGATCTTCTCGCCGAGGGGACCATACCGGGCCCCACCATGTACCCTCTACGGCCTCGACGCCTCCTCGTAGGGGTATATATATATATATCAGCACCGATAAAACTCATGGTGGATGCGCAAATATAATATCAAGGAAACCGGGTTTTTCAATGTATGCATAATTTCATGAACTACCGCGGTTCCCAAATCCAGAAAACATCATCTAAAATCCCTATAACAATGCGCAAATCCAGGAATAAATATATGCGATATATCTGAAATACGAGCATATAAATGAGAATATGTAGCTGAAACCAGATGTATGCGAAACCAATAAGGTACAGCTAAGTAACATCAGTAAAGGTAAATATGTAACAGCAACTGAATATGTGTGTAACATACAGGTGTAGCAATGTATATGTATCTACCTATAAGAACTGATGTCGTATACCCCTTGGGTATAAGTAAACTATGTAAGGTACTCCCTCCGGGTATGAGTGGAATATGAGAAAGGTATCTATGTAGCTAAATGTCAACTGTGATAAGTAATATAAGATCTATAATGGTCTGTGTGTGACATGGCAATTATTGACGGTGTGTGTGTAGCATACAATCCATGCTCGTGCAACATAAACCGTCAATAATGTGTGCGGTGTCCTACGGCTACTAGTCAACGTACAACTATATCTGAGTAAGTAAGGTAAAGGCGCAATTCTAACAATGACGTAGAATATGGGACAGATATTTGAATCCTAGCCCAGACGCATAACGCCATGCGGGCGATTCCCCTATTGATGTTAAATCTACTCACCTACACTCCACGCTAGGTGAATCCTACCATCTGCTCCCCCCTGTAGTAGTGCCCGTAGTTCCTGCTTGCAAACCTGCAAATAAGACATGGAAATCATATATAAGACAAATATTCCGCGAAACGCGATATCGAACCAAAACGAGAAACTCGCGTCGCGAACTAAATGCGCGTATGCACGATACGCTGAATCGTGTGTGTACGCGTCTAAAACCATCGGGACACGCCGCGATACGCTAGAGCACAGAACCCTCTCACGTATCGCGCGTATCGCGCAAACACAACGAACACCAAATACGATATATAGTCCCAGATTTTCCTACAGATAAAATATTACAAAACTAGACATGCCAAAGCCCTAGACAACACGGAAGAAAGCCCTACACAAAACCCCAACACCCAACCCCTCTTCCTGGCCGCAAATTGCGGCCAGATTAGATAAATCTACGGCCATGTTTTGGGATGGGTGGCTCGTGTTCTGGTTGTGGTATCTAGACCTAGTGAGCATGCCCCAGTTTTCTCAATTTTATCCTGTATGGTCCGGGTCAAAAGCAGATCACAGATACCCAATATATCGTATAAAAACGACCATTTAGCATAAAAGCAAACCCTATGGTATTTTAGTGTAATCTGGGCTATTTCTCAGTTGAAGTGATCCTATTAACACTAAAATAGGCTAGGTTTACCTACTCAATCATCACTTAATCAATGTTCCACATAAATCACCATTTTGGCACAAAACTTACTATTTAACACAAACCGATGCTAAACTACACACAACTTAAGCAAACCACGAAATGGGGTTCAAGAAATATACCCTAATGAACCCTAGAAGGCAGGTGAAGAAGTGGAAGGAGCTGCTATAAGTCGCTGGAGCTCCTGCTGCTGCTGTTGCTGACTGCTGCTGCTGCCTGCTGCTGCTGATGATGATGATGTTGTTGCTGCCTCTGTTGTTGTTGTTGTTGTTGTCTCTGGTGCTGCTGCTGCCACTGCTGTAGGGGTGTGTGTGTGTGTGTGTTTGTGAGAGAAAATGAGAGGAGGAATGAGAGAACAAAGCCAAGACCTCCCTCTCTCTCTCTCTCTTCCCTCATAATGAGGCATGGCTCACACCATGCTTCCCATGCCCCCTCTCTCACACAAAGTCAACAAGAAGTCAAATTAAAACCCTTTTAAAAATCCTTTTTCATTTTAACAACCCATAACTCTTAAACAAAAATTAAAACTAGATTAGGGAAAATGGTTAAACCTCAAATTAACACTCTAGTTAACATGCACAAGTGTGTGTGTGCCTAACAAAATTCTAATAAAATACACATTAAATAGGATAAAATATTTAAAACTTAATTTGGTAAACTTTTTATTAAAACCCATATATTAAAATATAATTAGCCACAAAACACATTCTAAGGTGTTACAGGGTGGTAAACGTCAAACCCTAACAACCGATAAGTCGTGTCGATATGAGGCTCATAACAGGTCGAGAAACTACTGGTAACACATACCAGTAAATCTCTAAATCAGCCCTGGCCAGGGACTTCCCTGTTACGGCCAATCGAGCACAGCGCAACATCAACGCCCAATACCGGGAGAGACGATACCCCTCCTATCGCTCATTGCCTCCAGGTGACTCGGTACTGTACCCAAAAACTACCGTTTTGCATGCCCTCATGGACGTGGTAAGGTGGAAATCAAAACACAGTGGGATTCACACAAGACTCTATGATGATCTCGGGTCTACAGACAAACCTGCACAAGTGTCACCAGAGAACTGCTATCTGACGTGAGGTATAATACCATCTGGGAGTTCTCGGCGTGTCCGTCCAGTATACCCAGTCACCACTGAGCACCCTTATACCATCTCTGATGTCAAACACCAATGGATATGGGATCATCCATCGCCCATCTTATGGGTCGAGAAGCGTATACGCTAGTCTGCACTGGTATATCGATGCCCCGCCTCGATACACCCACGACTAGGGACCTTGAAGGATGTACTTATGGACTACCATGTCCCTACTAGTTTGATCTGCATCATAGTCCAGGTAGTCAAGTACACATCCTAAGGGCTTTACCAACATGTGACGATAAGACAGTATAAAGAGACTAGCATACATGTTAAAGTAAAGAGCAGCCAGATAGCATACTATCATATCGAGAAAGAAAGTCCTCTCTATATATGTCAAAACATCCAATATAATCTACATCATCTGTACAATACTGGTCGCTAGAGCATACATACAACTAACAATCTACCACTTGCACTAGGGCCAGCCGCTGTAGTATCGCATACCGAGCATTCCGAAGAGTATCTCAAACTGTATCTAGGGAATGGCCTTCGTGAGTGGATCCACAGTGTTGTTCTTCGTGTCAACCCTCCTGACCTCGATCTCCCGGCGATCAACTATCTCCCGGATCAGGTGATACCGCTTCAGAATATGCCTGGATTGCTGATGGGACGTGGGTTCCTTAGCCAAAGCCACCGCTCCATTGTTATCACAATACAAAGGTATTGGATGCTCAATGGATGGAACCACTCAAAGTTCAGTAATGAACTTCTTGATCCAGACAGCCTCTTTGGCAGCATCGTTGGCAGCGATGTATTCAGCCTCCATCGTCGAGTCTGCCACGGTTTCCTGCTTGGAACTCTTCCAGCTAACCGCCCCTCCATAAAGGGTAAAGACAAATCCCGACTGCGACTTAGAGTCGTCCTTATCACTCTGGAAGCTCGAATCGGTAAAGGACTCCACTTGGAGTTCTCCGTTACCATACACCAAGAGCATCTCTTTAGTCCTTCGTAAGTACTTGAGAATGCTCTTCACAGCTGTCCAGTGACTCTCTCCAGGATCAGCTTGATACCTACTAACTACACTTAGTGAGTATGCTACATCGGGTCTGGTACACAGCATCGCATACATAATAGAGCCTACAGCCGAAGCATAGGGTATCCCTTGCATGCGAGCTCTCTCCAAATCAGTCTTGGGAGACATCTCTTTAGAGAGAGTGAGCCCTGCGATCGTGGGTAAAAACCCACGTTTGGACTCTTCTATACTAAACCTCTTTAGTATGGTGTCAATGTACCTGGATTGGGACAATCCCAATATCCTTTTAGATCTATCTCTATAGATCATAATTCCCAATATGCAGGAGGCATCACCAAGATCTTTCATTGTGAATCATTGTGATAAGAAGAGCTTGACCGATTGCAGCATAGGAATGTCATTTCCTATCAAGAGTATGACGTCCACGTACAATATGAGGAAGACAACCGTACTCTCTGCCACCTTCTTGTGGATACAAGGTTCATCTACGTTTTTGTCGAAATCAAACCTTTTGATAACGATGTCAAAGCAGATGTTCCAACTCCGCGATGCTTGCTTTAATCCTTAAATGGATTTAAGCAGCTTGCACACCTTCCCGCTGCTCCCACTATCTACGAAGCCCTCTAGCTGAGTCACGTACACGCACTCTTCTAAATCACCGTTTAGAAAGGCGGTCTTAACATCTATTTGCAAGAATTCGTAGTCATGATATGCAGCGATGGCAAGCATGATCCGGATGGATTTAAGCATAGCCACTGGAGAAAAAGTTTCGTTATAGTCCATACCTGGTCTTTGACGAAAACCCTTTGCAACAAGTCAAGCTTTGAAATTCTCTACTTTCCCATCTACACCAAGTTTTTTTTGAAGATCCACTTGCTCCCAATAGGTTTTACCCAATCAGGAACATCTTCCAAAGTCCATACTTTGTTGGTGTGTAAGTGCACGGCGGCGCCCCGGCCGTCAATCCGACGCCGGAATGCGGAAGCGGTGATTTACTTTAACTTTTCAAACCGGCACCACCGCGCACTATAAACCCAGATTATGCCATTAAACTAGTCCTAGCTAACTACAAGATGGGAAGAGAGATATACCGAGTGATCCATGTCCTCCGGTCTTCTCGTCGTCGTCCCGATCTCCCGCGGAATCTCCGGTGTCCACCTCGTCCCCGGAAGGGCAGCACGTCACCGGCTTCTTTTACGGGCTCCCACCTCTATACCGAGGCAACTCGGGCATGAAGTTGGCGAGCCGACGTGCCCAAGGTTTGCTGTAGAATGTGTGTAGAACCATGTCTCATTTTAGGGTAGTGGATGTTTCCTTTGTTGTGGAGGAAAATGAACTTGGAGAGAGGCAAGAAAAATGTAGCATGCAAAGAATGAGATTAACATTTTTCTCACAAACAAAAGAGAAAGTCCCTTCCCCTAGTTAGTGGCCGACCCATGCATGAATGGAGAGAGAGGGTGAATGAGGGAGTGTATGGATCAATAATGCAAGAAGAGAATCAAAAGATATCATGAAGGGAAATGATCACAAACACAAAAACACACTCCACCAACCTCAACATCTCATCACAAAGTCAAGCCATCATGAAAGAAGAAGTCAAATGGTCAAGGGATGGTTCTGTTCGTGTATATGCCCTAGAGGCCATTACTGTATCATACTAGTTTGTATATTACTTAATGGAAGCTTGGGATATTCACCTTGTATAAACAATCTTGCTCAATATAGTAGTATGCTACTTGGTTTGTTTCTACTTCAATGTGTACATGTGTTTATTTTGCGATATCATCTATACGCATTAGTGGAGCCCTTAGGATCTTTGCTTGATTACCAGCGTTGTGATGGCAGTCACACTAGTGGGGGCTGGGTAATCTATAAGCACATCCTTATACAGGTCCCTAGTCGCAGGATTATCGAGACAGGGCATCGATACTCCGGAGTAGCCTAGCGTATGCGCTTCTCATCCCAGTGTGGGAGATGGTCTGTCCCACAGCCATCAGTACGTCGTACTGGAGATAGTATACAGGTGCTCGTTAGGTTACGAGTACACTGGACAGGACTCGTCGGGAACTGACAGGTTGGTATTATACCTATCGTCAGTTATCAGTTCCCAGGTGACATGAGTACAGCTTTGTCCGCTGACTTGACACTGGCACTTCGCCTAGAGTGTGTTCCCACTGTACTTTGACTACTACCCTACCACGGCTCAAAGGAGTCGTGCAAACAGGTGGTAGTTGGGTGCAGTCCCGAAGCACTTGGAGGCAGTGCCGGTTAGACAGGATTCGTCTCTCCCGATATTGGGGGTTGACATCGCGCTGTGTCTAGGAAAGCCATTACAGGAGTAGTCCCTGGCCAGGGCAAGCGATATATACTGGTAGGCTTCCAGTGTTATCTCAGGGTGTTTTGGGCTTCACTCCGACACGACTTGTACCGCTATTGGGGGACTGACGTTTACCGCCCCCTAGGCCCGACATGCGATGTATCAGACGAACAGACCGGACTGTACGGAGAATATCACATTCAGACTCAGTAGGAGTTCAGATGGGGTTCACCTCGTCAGCCTTCTTATCGGCATCTACCTGGGGACCGTTATGCACAGCTAGTGCCGCTAGCGGTCTGTGGTTAAACCCACTGCCAGCGTAGTGTCGAGTCTTTAGAGTCCCACACAGAGGGTATTCGCCTCTGGGCAAAACAGAGTAGAGGTCGCATGGTTTTGCGACAGGGTTCGTTCTCATCCGCGCACTTGTGCACGTTTGGAGTCCGGACGGATATTGCCAGCGGGCTCTGGTTTGAGCCGGATACTGGTATATGTTTTGGGGTTACTTTTATCTCTCAGTATTCATGTTCCTCGGAACAAGAATGCAGGTGTGTATGCACAGTTGTTTGAGGCGGAAGAAGAGGTTTTTCATTAGGGTTTCGGAACGGGTGCGCATGCACAGTTGACAGTCGTCTTTTTTCCGAACCCTAATGAATTAGTGAGATATCTATTAATAATAGTAATTAAATGAAATTATGTTATGGTTGGTTTTGTTGACTTGTTGACCATGGTTGACTTGTTGACCATGGTTGAATGTTTGACCATCATCATTATTTTGCAAGGATGCTCCTTGATTCTTGCCAACATTCATTTAAAGAAGTTTGATAGTGGTCATTCCAAAACAACCATCAACTATTCTCATTTGAATTATTATTACTAATTAGATAATTCTTTTTCTTTTGATATGGTTGCAAAAAGGAAAAAAGATAACTCATTCTATCATAATCATTCTCTCTCCTCACTTCATCTTCTTCTTCCTCAAGCTCAAGGAGAATCCTTCTCATGTGTTGAGAATCCCTCTCCTTGAAAAGAAAACAACCCCTAGACACTCTCTACTCACTCTAGGATCAAAGGTTGAGCAAGCCGAAGACTCTAGTTCTCTCAAAGTTCGAGAAATAGCCCGAAGGTTGAACCCTCAGGTGGATCCATCTTTGACGGAAGAAGGCGACGAGGAAAGAACCATCAACCTCTATAAAGTTTGAAGAAGAAGGAGTTCAAGTTTAGGTATAACCATCTTTCCGAGTAGCTAACTCTCTTTAGCATGTTTGCTAGTTTTAGTTTAGGAAAAGATCCCGACTTTGTTAGTCCATGTTGCCCCATGCGCTAAAAATTTTATTTTTATACCGTTTCTGCCTCCCCGTAAGAACCGGGGGTCGCAACGTGGACTTACAGTGGTATCAGAGCCTAACTAAACTTAAACTAGCTTGGTAGCGAAGTGTATGGAAGTTCGAAACCGAAAAATCGCAAAACCGGAAAATCCAAAACCCTAAGTTTCTGTTGAATTTTTTTATGCTCTAAAAGTAAAAGTTTTTACTCCTAAAATCGGCTCAGGGTTTTGTAAGAACACCCAAGAAAAACGATCCCCTAATTCCTTCAAACCGCCGCGGATCTGCGGCCTCAGCTATTCTCTTAGCCGCGGATCCGCCGCCGTTTGGGCTCTTCAAGCGATCGTGTTTTGTGCAGTGTTCTTCTGGTAGGGTTTTGGGATTTTTCAAATATGTTATATATGCCCAGATTTTCCAGAGAAGAAATTTACTTTTGGGGTCCTATAAATCCGTATTTTTTTCGAACTTCGCTACACTTTGGCTATGTTGGTTATATCTGTGATGTTTGCATGTATTGAACGTCGGCTAATCGCTATAAGTCGATTAGTCGGGGTTATACATCTCTGTGATCTGTGTTTGATATTGGAATGTGTATATGAATGTGTTGGACTGTCGCGGGTGAATAGCCGGGGTGGATGTGAGATGAGCTTTTGTTTTTCTTTCATTCATTTGTAAATGTAAATTGATGTAATAATATTATTTGTATGGCCGCACAACCGGGTCGGGGTTGTAGCCGTCATTGTATAATTCTTTTTACTGTTTTTGCTCCTAGGATAGACCCATGGAGGGGTGCACAAACTACCGGGTACTTGGCGGGTAGTTTGCCGCACCCGTAGGGGTCTTGGGTGGGGTTTTGGCTATTCACCGCGACCGTGTAATCCGCTTTTCGTTGCAGGCTCGAATGGATTGCGGATTCCTAGTATATCCAATGTATTCATCTGTGATCTGTAATGTCTATCATTGCTTTATATTTAGGCGTTGCTTATGTTTTACAGCCGCGCTAGCCCAGCCTCCGCTCTGTCGTTAGTTAAGTAACCTAACGGGTGATGACGGGACCCCGTGGCGAATGCGAATGGCATAAGCGTACGTCATATTTTGGTTGTTTTCTGCAATGGTAGGATTAAATGATGGGACGCATTAAAAGAACTAATGCAAGAATATCACGCATTAAAAGAACTAATGCAAGATAATAAACCAAGCTAAAGTCGTTGGAACACTTTCGAAAAACCACTCGGTTCTTTTCAAAACTAACTTTTAAATGCGGAGCTTGAGCCACTCCTTCTAAAAGCTATCTCGTTCCATCGATTATATCAAGTTCACTACGTTCACGGTTTTACCAAAACCATTCGTAGCCCTCCGTCGTTTCACATAAATAGTCAATAGTATTCAAGCTATGTATTTTGGCCAAAGTCAAGGCATAGTGATTGGTAGCTATTGGGTATTCATGTGTAGCATAGATAGATGCGTTGGTTTGGGACACTCGTACTGCCATTTTGGCCAAAGTCAAGGGTAGGCACGGATGGATCCAAATTAACCTGGATAGTGACGGGCAGAACTTGACATGTGACTTATAATATTTTGGCCAAAGTCAAGGTCATAAGAGCATGGGGCAAAAATCCACATCGGGAGTTTCATAAGTACTGAAACTTGCTAGATTTGCATACCATTTGGAGTGTGATGATTATGGTAGGATTCCTTCATTTTCGTCACGCGATGATATTTGGATCCCGATCTTACTGTGAGTATATGCTACTCCTCGGGAAATTTCTCACTAAACGATCAATGCTATAAACCTAGTAGGTGCCTAGAAAGGTGTTAGCGGGGCTACGCCACTAGGGAAAAGAGGTTCTTAAATTAAGGAACTTCGCGAAAGCGTTGGAAAACCTCCCTCGAAGTACCGACACTGGCCTGGCTGAACGGTTAAGCAAGTATTGTGCGGTGGGATTGATCCCGGCTAATTCTTCCTTTGTGGTTTGAGGAGGGATTCGAGAGACAGTGGGAGACATCCTATTTAGACAAATTAAAAACCATTCTAAACTTGCAAGAGCATCGTGCTAAGTGTTTCTTCTCTCCCCCTGCAGCGACCAAATCGAAATGACTGGACTTAAGTTACTTCTAGATAAAAACATACTGACAGGGCCAAACTACAAAGATTGGCTCAGGAATGTCAAAATGGCAATCACTTACGACAAGCTGGGGTATCTTCTTACCACCAAAGCTCCCCCCGTCCCAGGTCCCACCTCCAGCGTCGCGGATAAGGAAATCCGTAAGACTTGGGAGATTGATTGCGCGAAGGCCAAGTGCCTTGTGCTTGCCTCTATGGACAACGATCACCAGAGGAGGCACGAGAATATGGACTTGGAATCCATATTTCTTCATACAAAAGAACTGTATGGAGAGCTGTCTCGTATCGCAAGATACAAAGTGTCGAAGAAGTTATTTTCGGCAAAGTTGGCCGTCGGATCATCGGTAGCGGACCACGTGCTTAAGATGATTGGCTACATTGAGGAGCTCGCGGAACTTGGGACCACGTTGGACAGTGAACTCTATACGGACTTAGTTCTCCAGTCCCTTCCACCCACTTACGTCCAGTTTATACTGAACTTCAACTTACAAGAAAAAGAAGTTGAACTTTCAGAACTCCTCAACATGCTGAGGAGCGCATAGGGCACCCTACAGAAAGGTAGGGAAACACCCGCTTTGTTTGTAGGAGGATCTTCTTCCTCTAGGTCCAAGGCGAAAGCCAAGGGAAAGAGGAAGAAAGCCCCCGCCAAACCAAGAGGCGGTGTTAGTAAAGTGGGTACGAAGGGAAAGGAAAAGGCAACAAAGATTGCGGGGAAGCTTGTTGGAAAGGAAGAATGCTTCTATTGTCATAAGAGTGGACACTGGAAGAAAGATTGCAGGGCTTGGAAGGCCAGGACACAGGAACTGAAGCAGGTTGCGGCTTCAGCTTCAGGTGTGTATGTTATTGAAAACTGTCTTTCTATAAACTCTACTTCCTGGGTATTGGATACCGGATCAGGATCTCATATCTGTAATTCTTTGCAGGCGTTGAGAAACCGTTGGTTTTTGAAGGCAGGTGACATGACCCTCAGAGTTGCGAACGGAGCTAGCATGGATGCTAAAGCCGTGGGGGACTATCACCTGGGAATGTCAGATGGGCATGTTTTGGTTTTGCGTAATTGCTTTATTGTACCCAACGCAACTTGTAATATCATTTCTGTATCTTTGGTTTCTAAAGAAGGTTATGAATTTGCGTTTGTAAGTAATGTTGTAAACATTCACCTTAATCAAGTTCTGATTGGGTCAGGTACACTGAGCAATGGTATATACGTGTTGAACCAACCACAGATTTTCAATGTCCAGAATACACACAAAAGAAAGTCTCCAGATATCAATCAGACTTTCTTATGGCATTGTAGACTGGGTCACATCAATGAGAGAAGGTTGACTAAGTTACATACAGAAGGATATTTGGATCCGTTCGAATAACAATCATATGCCACTTGTCAATCCTGTCTCAAAGGAAAGATGACAAAGACTCCGTTCACTGGACACGGAGTAAGAGCGAGCGAGCTCTTGGGACTCGTACACAGCGACGTATGCGGTCCAATGTCTACACATGCGCGAAGCGGTTACTCTTACTTCATTACTTTTACGGATGACTTTTCAAGGTACGGTTATGTCTTCTTAATGAAACACAAGTCCGAAGCCTTTGAAAAGTTCCAGGAATATAAGAATGAAGTAGAAAACCAAACCGGCAAAAGTATCAAGATTCTAAGATCGGATCGAGGTGGAGAATACTTAAGTGCCGAGTTCCTGAATTATTTAAAAGAGAACGGAATTCTCTCTCAGCTTACTCCTCCATACACTCCGCAACATAACGGTGTATCGGAGAGACGGAACCGAACCCTATTGGATATGGTACGGTCCATGATGAGTAAAGCTGAGTTACCGCGATCATTCTGGGGGTATGCGCTAGAATCAGCTGCGTACCTTTTGAACCGAGTTCCTACTAAGACTGTGCCTACTACACCATATGAGATGTGGTGTGGGAAGAGGCCCCATCTCCGTCACATTAAGACTTGGGGAAGTCCAGCTTTTGTTAAAAAGCAGCATGCGGACAAGCTCGAGGCGCGCTCAGTACTGTGTAAGTTTGTGGGATATCCAAAGAATTCCAAGGGATATCTCTTCTACTACGAAGAGGAACAAAAAGTTCTTGTTTCTCGTCATGCCCACTTTCTAGAACACCAGTTCTTAGAAAAATAATTAAGTGGGAGCGCAGTAGAACTGGAAGAAATTCCAGAACCACAGACTATTACTGAAAGCTTAGTGGAACCAGAGGGTTCAAATGAACAGGACATTCCTACGCCGCTCCGCAGGAGTAGTAGGCAGTCTCATCCGCCAGAGAGATACTACGGTTTTCTCATAGACGGGGATAGAGAGGATTGCATCATAGATTATGATGAGCCTACTAGCTTCCAGCAGGCCGTTCAGAGCGTTGACTCGGTAAAATGGCTGGATGCAATGCGGACCGAAATGGAGTCCATGTACACCAACAAAGTATGGACGTTGGACATTGCTCCAGACGGGGTAAAACCCGTAGGATGCAAGTGGATCTTCAAAAGGAAGATTGGTGTAGATGGACTGGTTGAGACCTATAAAGCTAGACTTGTAGCAAAGGGTTTCCGTCAAAGACCTGGTTTGGACTATGACGAAACCTTTTCTCCAGTGGCTATGCTGAAATCCATTCGGATCCTTCTTGCTATTGCTGCCTTCCACGATTATGAGATTTGGCAGATGGACGTAAAAACCGCTTTTCTAAATGGAAATTTAGAGGAGTGTGTCTATATGGATCAGCCAGAGGGTTTCATTCAGAGTTGGAGCAGCGTAAAGGTGTGCAAGTTGATTAAGTCCGTCTATGGACTAAAGCAGGCATTGCGGAGTTGGAACATCTGTTTTGATGAGACGGTCAAGGAATTTGGCTTTATCAAAAATCCAGATGAACCATGCATCTATAGTAGATTTGTAGCGAGAACTGTAGTATTCCTCGTTTTATACGTGGATGACATTCTCTTAATAGGAAATGACATTCCTATGCTACAATCTGTCAAGGGTTTCTTGTCACACAGGTTCTCCATGAAAGACCTGGGTGATGCCTCTTACATCCTGGGGATCCGGATCCATCGTGATAGATCCAAGAGGATATTAGGACTTTCACAGTCCAGGTACATCGACACTATACTGAAGAGATTCAGTATGGAAGATTCCAAGCGCGGTAACCTACCGGCTTGTCACGGGATCACCCTCTCTAAAGAGATGTCTCCCAAGACTGATTTGGAGAGGGATCGCATGTCTATTATACCCTACGCTTCTGCGGTAGGCTCCATAATGTATGCGATGTTGTGTACCAGACCGGATGTAGCTTATGCACTGAGTGTAGTAAGCCGGTATCAGTCAAACCCTGGGGAGAAACACTGGATAGCAGTAAAGAACATTCTAAAGTACCTGAGAAGGACTAAGGAGATATTCTTGGTGTATGGAGGAAAAGACCTCCAGATCGAGGCCTTTGCTGACTCCAGCTTCCAGAGTGACAAGGATGATTCCAAGTCCATGTCGGGTTTTGTCTTTACCCTCAATGGAGGGGCGGTGTGTTGGAAGAGTTCCAAACAGGAAACCGTTGCAGACTCGACGATGGAAGCGGAATACATCGCTGCATCTGATGCCGCAAAAGAAGCTGTCTGGATGAGGAAGTTCTTGAAAGAACTTCAGGTGGTTCCGTCCATTGTTGACCCAATACCTCTGTATTGCGACAACAACAGGGCTATAGCTTTAGCGAAGGAACCCAGGTCCCATCAGAGATCCAGGCACATCTTGAGGCGGTATCACCTGATCAGGGAGATCGTGGATCGCAAGGAGATCGAGGTTCGGAGGGTTGCTTCAGAAGAAAACACTGCAGATCCATTCACCAAGGCCCTACCCCAGACTCAGTTCGAGCGGCTGATCGAGATGATAGGTCTTCGATACGCCAGTACATGGCCTTAGTGCAAGTGGAAGATTGTTAGTGTATATGCCCTAGAGGCCATTACTGTATCATATAGTTTGTATATTACTTAATGGAAGCTTGGGATATTCACCTTGTATAAACAATCTTGCTCAATATAGTAGTATGCTACTTGGTTTGTTTCTACTTCAATGTGTACATGTGTTTATTTTGCGATATCACCTATACGCATTAGTGGAGCCCTTAGGATCTTTGCTTGATTACCAGCGTTGTGATGGCAGTCACACTAGTGGGGGCTGGGTAATCTATAAGCACATCCTTATACAGGTCCCTAGTCGCAGGATTATCGAGACAGGGCATCGATACTCCGGAGTAGACTAGCGTATGCGCTTCTCATCCCATTGTGGGAGATGGTCTGTCCCACAGCCATCAATACGTTGTACTGGAGATAGTATACGGGTGCTCGTTAGGTTACGAGTACACTGGACAGGACTCGTCGGGAACTGACAGGTTGGTATTATACCTATCGTCAGTTATCAGTTCCCAGGTGACATTAGTACAGCTTAGTCCGCTGACTTGACACTGGCACTTCGCCTCGAGTGTGTTCCCACTGTACTTTGACTACTACCCTACCACGGCTCAAAGGAGTCGTGCAAACAGGTGGTAGTTGGGTGCAGTCCCGAAGCACTTGGAGGCAGTGCCGGTTAGACAGGATTCGTCTCTCCCGGTATTGGGGGTTGACATCGCGCTGTGTCTAGGAGAGCCATTACACGAGTAGTCCCTGGCCAGGGCAAGCGAGATATACTGGTAGGCTTCCAGTGTTATCTCAGGGTGTTTTGGGCTTCACTCCGACACGACTTGTACCGCTATTGGGGGACTGACGTTTACCGCCCCCTAGGCCCGACATGTGATGTATCAGACGAACAGACCGGACTGTACGGAGAATGCCACATTCAGACTCAGTAGGAGTTCAGATGGGGTTCACCTCGTCAGCCTTCTTGTCGGCATCTATCTGGGGACCGTTACGCACAGCTAGTGCCGCTTGCGGTCTGTGGTTAAACCCACTGCCAGCGTAGTGTCGAGTCTTTAGAGTCCCACACAGAGGGTATTCGCCTCTGGGCAAAACAGAGTAGAGGTCGAATGGTTTTGCGACAGGGTTCGTTCTCATCCGCGCACTTGTGCACGTTTTGGAGTCCGGACGGATATTGCCAGCGGGCTCTGGTTTGAGCCGGATACTGGTATATGTTTTGGGGTTACTTTTATCTCTCAGTATTCATGTTCCTCGGAACAAGAATGCAGGTGTGTATGCCCAGTTGTTTGAGGCGGAAGAAGAGGTTTTTCATAAGGGTTTCGGAACGGGTGCGCATGCACAGTTGACAGTCGTCTTTTTTCCAAACCCTAATGAATTAGTGAGATATCTATTAATAATAGTAATTAAATGAAATTATTTTATGGTTGGTTTTGTTAACTTGTTGACCATGGTTGACTTGTTGACCATGGTTGAATGTTTGACCATCATCATTATTTTGCAAGGATGCTCCTTGATTCTTGCCAACATTCATTTAATGAAGTATGATAGTGGTCATTCCAAAACAACCATCAACTATTCTCATTTGAATTATTATTACTAATTAGATAATTCTTTTTCTTTTGATATGGTTGCAGAAAGGAAAAAGATAGCTCATTCTATCATAATCATTCTCTCTCCTCACTTCATCTTCTTCTTCCTCAAGCTCAAGGAGAATCCTTCTCATGTGTTGAGAATCCCTCTCCTTGAAAAGAAAACAACCCCTAGACACTCTCTACTCACTCTAGGATCAAAGTTTTAGCAAGCCGAAGACTCTAGTTCTCTCAAAGTTCGAGAAAGAGCCCGAAGGTTGAACCCTCAGGTGGATCCATCTTTGACGGAAGAAGGCGACGAGGAAAGAACCATCAACCTCTACAAAGTTTGAAGAAGAAGGAGTTCAAGTTTAGGTATAACCATCTTTCCGAGTAGCTAACTCTCTTTAGCATGTTTGCTAGTTTTAGTTTAGGAAAAGATCCCGACTTTTTTAGTCCATGTTGCCCCATGCGCTAAAAATTTGATTTTTATACCGTTTCCGCCTCCCTGTAAGAACCGGGGGTCGCAACGTGGACTTACAGTGGTATCAGAGCCTAACTAAACTTAAACTAGCTTGGTAGCGAAGTGTATGGAAGTTCGAAACCGAAAAATCGCAAAACCGGAAAATCCAAAACCCTAAGTTTCTGTTGAATTTTTTGGTGCTCTAAAAGTAAAACTTGAGTAACTGAATGTGGGGGACTCTAAAGACTCGTCAATAATATGGCTGTAGATTTAACTACTAGCATGTCAGAGGTATTAGCCATACGTGACGGGCTACCAGCTATTGACCAAAAGGGACGTCTGTGAGCGAACTCATCCTGACACCCTACTGAGCCTGTCAGTGACAATATCCGTACAGTCCGGTCCGTTCGTCTATGAGCATCGCATGGCGGGCCTAGGGGGTTGGAAAAAGTCAGACCCCCAAAAGCGGTACAAGTCGTGTCGGATTGTAGCACATAACACCCTGAGATACTACTGGAATACCTACCAGTAAATCCCCTGCCTTGGCCAAGGACTTTTCATGTTCTGGCACTCCTAGACACAGCGCGACCTCACCCCCAACACCGGAAGAGACGAACCCCTGAAGATCCGCTCACTGCCTCCATGTGGCTCGGGACTGTACCCAACTAAAACCTGTTTGCACGTCTCCTTTGAGCGTTGTAGGGTAGTAATCAAAGTACAGTGGGAACTGTTAGTGTATATGCCCTAGAGGCCATTACTGTATCATACTAGTTTGTATATTACTTAATGGAAGCTTGGGATATTCACCTTGTATATACAATCTTGCTCAAAATAGTAGTATGCTACTTGGTTTGTTTCTACTTCAATGTGTACTTGTGTTTATTTTAGTATATCACCTATACACATTAGTGGAGCCCTTAGGATCTTTGCTTGATTACCAGCATTGTGATGGCAGTCACACTAGTGGGGACTGGGTAATCTATAAGCACATCCTTATGAAGGTCCCCAGTCCCAGGACTATCGAGACAGGGCATCGATACTCCGGCGTAGACTAGCGCATGTGCTTCTCATCCCATTGTGGGAGACGGTCTGTCCCACAGCCGTCAGTACGTCGTACGGGGGATAGTATGCGGGTGCTCGTTGGGTTACGAGTACACTGGACAGGACTCGTCGGGAACTGACCGGTTGGTATTATACCTATCGTCAGTTATCAGTTCCCAGGTGACATGAGTACAGCTTAGTCCGCTGACTTGATACTGTCACTTCGCCTCGAGTGTGATCCCACTGTACTTTGATTACTACCTTACCACGGCTCAATGGAGTCGTGCAAACAGGTAGTAGTTGGGTGCAGTCCCGAAGCACTGAGGCAGTGACAGTTAGACAGGATTTGTCTCTCCCGATATTGGGGGTTGACATCGTGCTGTGTCTATGAGAGCCATTACACGAGTAGTCCCTGGCCAGGGCAAGCGAGATATACTGGTACGCTTCCAGTGTTATCTCAGGGTGTATTGGACTTCACTCCGACACGACTTGTAACGCTATTAGGGGACTGACGTTTGTTAGTTATATGTATGCCCTAGAGGCCATTACTGTACATACGATGTATATTGTTGTGGATGCTAGGACATATATAGGGAGGACTTTCTTGCTCGACATGATAGTATGCTATCTGGTTGTACTTTATATTAACATGTACTCTGATTGTCTCTATATTACATGTTGATAAAGCCCTTAGGATATGTACTCGACTACTGGGACTATGATGAGATCATACTAGTGGGGCCACGGTAGTCGATGGGTACATCCTATAATTGTTCCTAGTCGTGGGTGTATCGAGACAGGGCATCGATGCACCAGTGTAGACTAGCGTATACGCATCTTGACCCATATGATGGGCGATGGATGATCCCATATCCATCGGTGTTTGACATCAAGGATGGTGTACGGGTGCTCAGTGGAGACTGGGTACACTGGACGGACTCGCCGAGAACTCCCAGATGGTATTATACCATACGTCAGATGGCAGTTCTCCGGTGACACTGGTACAGAGTAGTCTGTCGACCCGAGATCGTCATAGAGTCTTGTGTGATTCCCACTGTGCTTTGATTTCCATCATACCACGTCCAAGAGGGCGTGCAAAAAGGTGGCTTTTGGGTACAGTCCCGAATCACATGGAGGCAATGAGCGATAGGAGGGGATTCGTCTCTCCCGGTATAGGGAGTTGATGTTGTGCTGTGTTCGATTGGCTATAACCGGAAATCCCTGGCCAGGGTTGCTGAGATTTACTGGTAAGTGTTATCAGTATTTTCTCGAACTGTTGTAGACCTCAAATCGACACGACTTATCACGCTACTGGGGTCTGACGTTTACCACCCCTAGGCGAGATATGCAACATATCAGACGACGAGACCGGACTGTACGGGAGTGTTACTGTTTGGATTCGCAGGAGAATGTACAGGCTTGTTTGTTGATCTTCTGAGCGCTCAATACCTGGGTAGCTGTTACGTTTAGTTGACCGCTTGCAGCTTGTGGGTGTTTGATATGATCATCACCTACTGCCGGCGTATTGACGATTCTTTAGAGTCCTACACAGAGGTTTCTTGGCTCAGGCAAAACGGAGTAGGAGCACATATGTGATATGTGCGGGACCGAGGATAATACGATATGAGATACCGTATTCTATTCTCGCGATATTTGATATCAACCGGGTCATCGGATCAAGTGTTGATTCGATGAATCGGTACGGATAAATATTAGTCGGTTATATGCGATATAGCCGGATTGTCGGATCAAGTGTTGATTCGATAATTTAATGAATAATAATATATATGATATATTAAATTACATTAACTAATATTAGCTCACTAAAAGATTCTTTTTCTCACCGGATTAATACATTGATATATATGCGATATATGTTAATTGTATTATTTTCTTTTGTTACGATAAATATTATATATGTGATTTATAATATTGTAACATGATATGATAACTAATGCAACTTGTTTTGTGGAGTTT
Source organism: Agapanthus africanus (assembly GCA_030015575.1). Taxonomy (NCBI): domain Eukaryota; kingdom Viridiplantae; phylum Streptophyta; class Magnoliopsida; order Asparagales; family Amaryllidaceae; genus Agapanthus; species Agapanthus africanus. The sequence continues at coordinate 662,242,039 of CM057338.1, forward strand.
AAACATGATTAGGGTTAAACCTTCTAGTTGATTCTAGAAGCTTTTCTTTTTGTCATGATAAAGATATTTGTGTGTGACTCATTCTTAACTCAACCCAAACCCTAACCCTTGGTTAATTCTCTACAATGGTTAAGGGAACCATGGTTGCATATTTGATCATTATCTCCTTTTCCTATTCATCATAAAAGGATTTTTATCATGTTCATCTTCTTTTTCCTTCATTCTTTCATGAAAAAGCTTGCTAGAATTTTCCAAAGTGATGAATAAATATGAGAAAAAGATAAATAAAGAGAGCAAAAATCCTACTTCATCATCCTCATCTTCCCTTGCCATTTAGATGAAGGTGTTCACATCATTTCATGAGTGTTAGCTTGTGTTAAAGAAACTTCAAGGTAGATCATCTTAGTATCGAAGATCGGAAGTAAAGGTTGCGTCTTTCTCTTCGTGGAACCTCTCGAGAGTCCGGATCCCGATGATCGCAGTGAAGGGACCACAACACGGAGCATATGAAGTGAAGGACCGGATCTACAAAGGTTGTAATCCCTATCACTTAGTGTTAAAGTGTTTAGCATGCTTGTTTTCGCCTAATCTCTAGTTTAAAGTTCCGTATTCGGGTTGTTCGGCACGGCTAAATTTTTAATCGGGCATGGTTGATGCCTCGTAGACCCTTGTGCGCGTGCCTAGCAACCCTATAGTTTTTTTGAGCATTTTTAATTTGGAAAAAATCACAGTTTTAAAAAATTTCCAGAAACTAGGGTATATCGGGTTTTCCGGGTTCGATCGGACTTTAAACTTCGTCTAGACTTCGCCTGAAGCTCTAGCTTGGCTCTGATACCACTGCTCAAAAAATTCAGCAGGGAAATACAAGAGTTACTGTGAAGCACGTGCGCCTAATTCCACCAAAGTCTGTAGGGTTGCTAGGCACGCGCACAAGGGTCTACGAGGCATCAACCATGCCCGATTAAAAATTTAGCCGTGCCGAACAACCCGAATACGGAACTTTAAACTAGAGATTAGGCGAAAACAAGCATGCTAAACACTTTAACACTAAGTGAGAGGGATTACAACCTTTGTAGGTCCGGTCCTTCACTTCATATGCTCCGTGTTATGGTCCCTTCACTGCGATCATCGGGATCTGGACTCTCGAGAGGTTCCACGAAGAGAAAGACGCAACCTTTGCTTCCGATCTTCGATACTAAGATGATCTACCTTGAAGTCTCTTTAACACAAGCTAACACTCATGAAATGATGTGAACACCCTCATCTAAATGGCAAGGGAAGATGAGGATGATGAAGTAGGATTTTTGCTCTCTTTATTTATCTTTTTCTCATATTTATTCATCACTTTGGAAAATTCTAGCAAGCTTTTTCATGAAAGAATGAAGGAAAAAGAAGATGAACATGATAAGAATCCTTTTATGATGAATAGGAAAAGGAGATAATGATCAATTATGCAACCATGGTTCACTTAACCATTGTAGAGAATTAACCAAGGGTTAGGGTTTGGGTTGAGTTAAGAATGAGTCACACACAAATATCTTTATCATGACAAAAAGAAAAGCTTCTAGAATCAACTAGAAGGTTTAACCCTAATCCAAACCCTAATCATGTTTAAACTCCACAAAACAAGTTGCATTAGTTATCATATCATGTTACAATATTATATATCACATATATAATATTTATCGTAAAAAAAGAAAATAATACAATTAACATATATCGCATATATATCAATGTATTAATCCGGTGAGAAAAAGAATCTTTTAGTGAGCTAATATTAGTTAATGTAATTTAATATATCATATATATTATTATTCATTAAATTATCGAATCAACACTTGATCCGACAATCCGGCTATATCGCATATAACCGACTAATATTTATCCGTACCGATTCATCGAATCAACACTTGATCCGATGACCCGGTTGATATCAAATATCGTGAGAATAGAATACGGTATCTCATATCGTATTATCCTCGGTCCCGCACATATCACATATGTGCTCCTACTCCGTTTTTCCTGAGCCAAGAAACCTCTGTGTAGGACTCTAAAGAATCGTCAATACGCCGGCAGTAGGTGATGATCATATCAAACACCCACAAGCTGCAAGCGGTCAGCTAAACGTAACAGCTACCCAGGTATTGAGCGCTCAGAAGATCAACAAGCAAGCCTGTACATTCTCCTGCGAATCCAAACAGTAACACTCCCGTACAGTCCGGTCTCGTCGTCTGATATGTTGCATATCTCGCCTACGGGTGGTAAACGTCAGACCCCAGTAGCTTGATAAGTCATGTCGATTTGAGGTCTATAACAGTTCGAGAAAATACTGATAACACTTACCAGTAAATCTCAGCAACCCTGGCCAGGGATTTCCGGTTATAGCCAATCGAACACAGCACAACATCAACTCCCTATACCGGGAGAGACGAATCCCCTCCTATCGCTCATTGCCTCCATGTGATTCGGGACTGTACCCAAAAGCCACCTTTTTGCACGCCCTCTTGGACGTGGTATGATGGAAATCAAAGCACAGTGGGAATCACACAAGACTCTATGACGATCTCGGGTCGACAGACTACTCTGTACCAGTGTCACCGGAGAACTGCCATCTGACGTATGGTATAATACTATCTGGGAGTTCTCGGCGAGTCCGTCCAGTGTACCCAGTCTCCACTGAGCACCCGTACACCATCCTTGATGTCAAACACCGATGGATATGGGATCATCCATCGCCCATCATATGGGTCAAGATGCGTATACGCTAGTCTACTCTGGTGTATCGATGCCCTGTCTCGATACACCCTCGACTAGGAACAGTTATAGGATGTACTCGTCGACTACCGTGGCCCCACTAGTATGATCTCATCATAGTCCCAGTAGTCGAGTACATATCCTAAGGGCTTTATCAACATGTAATATAGAGACAATCAGAGTACATGTTAAGATAAAGTACAACCAAATAGCGTACTATCATGTCGAGCAAGAAAGTCCTCCTTATATATGTCCTCCCATCCACTACAATATACATCGTATGTACAGTAATGGCCTCTAGGGCATACATATAACTAACAATCTCCCACTTGCACTAGGGCCATCTGTTATGGTATCGCATACCCAACAATTAGCTGCGGTTGAAGTATCTCATACTCAACCATCCCGTAAAAGTCTCTACTGGGAAAAAGGCCTTTGTGAGTGGATCCGCGCTGTTGTCCTCTGTGTCTACTCTCCTCACCTCGATCTCCCTGGAGATTAACCATCTCCCTGATCAGGTGATACTGCCTAAGAATTATATCTGGATTTCTGATGGGACGGTAGTTCCTTGGCATAAGCCACAACTCCATTGTCATACAATGGTAGGAACGAAGTTCATCTTATGAACTTATAAATATCCAGACTGCCTCTTTTGTAGTATCATTGGTAACGATGTATCTTGCCTTTAATCGTCTAGTATGTCACGGTATCTAGCTTGGAACTCTTCCAACATACCGTCCCTCCACTGAGGGTATAGACAAGCCTGTGACTAACATTCAGTCGTCCTTATCAGCCAGGAACCTTTCCAGTGATTCTCCCCAGGATCGATTGATACCATCTCACTACAACTAATGAGTGTCCTAACATCCAATTAGATCTATCTCATAGATCCTAAAACCCAGGATTTAGGAGGTATCACCTTGATCCTACATGGAGAATCCTTGTGATAAGCGAAGATTGACCGAGCGTAGCTTAGGAAACTTCTTCCCTATCAAGAGTATGTCATCCACGTACTCTACGAGGATCACCACCATACTCCCTACTACCTTTTTGTATATACAAGGTTCATCTACCATTTTGACGAAGTCAAACTCTTTGACTGCCACATCAAAACAGATGTTCCAACTCCGCGATGCCTGTTTTATCATATAAAACATCTTGCACACGTTTCCGCTACTCCCACTGTCTATGAAGCCCTCTGGCTGTGTACTTATAGACGCTCTTTTCTAAAACATCATTTAGAAAAGCAGTCATGACACCCAACCACCAGATATCGTAGTCATGGTATGTAGTCATGGCAAGTAGGATCTGGATGGACTTAAGCATAGATCCTTAGAAAAGGTTTCAACATAATCCATACCTGGTCTATGATGCAAACCTTTAACAAATCTAGCTTTGAAAGTCTCAACTTTTCCATGTACACCGAGTAATCTTCTCAAGATATACTCGCTCCTGATGGGGATTTAACCCTTCAGATAAAGCAACCAAAGTCCATACTTTGTTGGTGTATAAGGATTCCATCTCAGATCGATAAGCACCCAGCCATTCTTACAGAGTCCCACTGCTGATGGCCAGTTCGAAACTAGTTGGGTCATCATCTCATGATGCAATCCTCGCTCCCACAGTCGAAGTATCTCTCAGGTGGATGAGGAACCCTACTAGATCGGCGGAGAGGCTGAGGTTCGTTGGAAACAATTGAATCCTTTGGTTCTACCAAATTATCAGCTGTAGTTTGTATAGCTGGAACCATTCCAGTTCTACATAACAGACCTTGCCTCGAGCTTGTCCGGATTTTGCTTTTAGACATAGGCCGGACAACCCCAAATCTTAACCAACTTAAGATATGGGCTCTTCCCTTTCCATATCACATATGAAGTGGTAGATAACTGATTTGATTTGAACCCTATTCAATAGGTATGCAGCTTCTCAAGTGCATAACTCCCAAAAGGAAATAGGAAACTCAGTAGTACTCATCATAGAGCACACCATATCACATAGGGTGCTATGGCTCCACCCCGATACACCGACGTGCTGTGGTGTATACGGAGGAGTAATGCTGAGAGAGAATCTCATTCTTCTTTAGAATAGTCCAGGAATTCCGTGCTTAAGTATTCTCCTCCTTGATCACATCAAAGGACATAATACTTATACCCGTATTTTGGTTCTCTACTTCTAACTTATATTCTGTGAATATCTCAAAAGTTTCGGACCTGTGTTTCAACAGAAACATATGTCTGAATCTTGAGAGATTATCAGAGAATGTAATGAAGTAGAAAGAATCGATCTTGGCATGTGTAGACAGGGGACCTTACATACATCAACATGTATCAATCCTAAGAGTTCACTAACTCTTTCTCTGTTTCCAATAAACAGAGCTATGGTCATCTTATCTTTGTGACATGACTGGCAAGTTTCATAAGATGTAAATTCAAACTAATTTAAATATACATCTAAATGTAATTTTAGCCAGTCGGGTCGTATTGATATGACCTAGTCTACAATGCCTCAAGAAGGATTTGTTCATATCTGAACTCTTCCTCTTGTGTGTGTTCTGTATACTAAGAACTGTAGTTTGATTTAGAACGTCAATGATTTTAGATAACGTGTCTGAACTGATCAACTCTTGATATAGGAAATGTTCAAAACATTATCCAACTATACAAAATTATATCCTTTCTTTACTAATAAAGAGACTGATATGATTTTGTATATCAGGTTCGGTATCTAATAACATTTGTTCAGAATCAATGTATTCTGGTAATACAGGGTGATAGTGACCAACAGACTTGGCTGCAACACTTGCACCGTTTTCTGTCTCATGAAACTTATCACCCGTTCTCAGTTCTCTACCTTTCTGTAGCCCATGTAACAGATTACATATGCGGGATCCTGATCCGGTATCACATACCCAGGACGTAAAGGATACTGAGAAACAGTTCTCTTTAATGAACACACCCGAAGATGATGCATCAGCATGCACTTTCTTCGTTTGGGCGGCACGGGAAATCTGGTATTCCCCAATTTCCTGCTCTGTCTTATAACAATTATAAGTTGGAGCGGAACCAACGTTCCCCAGCTCAGTATAACAAGCGGGTTTGGTCAATATATCCGTATTATTATCTTGATTAAGGCGTGATATGTTCGCTACCTGGAGAGAGAGAGAAGAAAACACTCAGCGTATGCTCTTGCAAGATTAGATTGGTTATATAATATATCTAATCAGGATGTCTCCCACTGTTTTAGTCAAATCTTCCTTCAAACCTTAAAAGGAAAGACTAGCCGGGATTAATTACACGCTACAAGTTCGCCAATCTTTCAGCCAGGCCAGTGTCGGTACTTTGAGGGAGGTCCCCCGTGCTCTCGCACGAACCTAATTAATGTAAACCTCGTTTTCCCAGAGGCGTAACCCCGTTAACACCTTTCTAGACACCTACTTGATCAGCTAATTGTAATGTGTAAAACTCTCCCAGGAGTAACTTTTACTCGCAGCGGGTATCGGGATCCAACCATCTCATAGAAGGTATGCAATCTCATTGCAAATTTCAACACTTGAAATTCCCAATAATATTTTGCCCCTAACGTGCTATGACCTTGACGAAAGCCAACAAACCATAGCCCGCTAGTCAAGTTCAACCCGTACATTTTTTGATTGAATTAAACCCACCCGCACGACCCTTGACGAAAGCCAACAAAGCCGCACGACTACCCTAATCCAATCGCATCGTATGCTAGCAGATAAGCAGCATATAGCTACCGCACACTGCACCTTGACGAAAGCCAACAAATGCAGCACGAATACTATATACAACTTATCTGAAATGACGGAGGGCTACGACAGGTTTTTCTGAAAACCTATTGCGTAATGAACTTGATATCATTGTAGGGTCGAATGAATTTTGAAATGGAGTGTCTTTGAGGCTTTTCTAGTTTTGCTAAAGGAGTCACTCCCGGTGAAGGGATCGTCGGTCCTTTCCTCGTCGAATGAGGTGCGGGATATATCATATATATCACTGTGCAAAGCAAAAACTATTAAAAGCAATCAAAAGACAAACCGAGTGTGTAGCATCTGCCACTTATTGCTAAAGGAGTCACTCCCGGTGAAGGGATCTCGGTCCTTTCCTCATAGAATAAGGTGCAGGATATATCATATATACCGCTGTGCAAAGCAAGAACTGTAGCTACCTATTTTATTTTGAAATTCGATTCTACAACATCTTAGGTTTCTTTTATTTCATCAATCTCATTAATGAAGTCCCATTTTATTATGCTTCACAAGCATCTCTTTTGAAACGAAATCTGCAATATAACATATATCTCATATATATAAAATATAAACATTCGTCTCAGACAGTAATATGATCTCATCACAGAACATTGCAGCAGAAGAACATATATGAAATATTGGATATACTAGGACGTCCGTGTTTTCAATACGAGCCTGTATAAAACACGGATTCCACGGTCGCGATGAATAGCCAAACCCACATCCCTAGACCCCTAGGAGAGCGGCAAGTAACACTGCCAATTCTAGGGTTAGGAGACCCGGTCTCGACTCCTCGAGATGGTCTCCCACTGGACCCTAGAACCCGGTTACTTGTGCTCCCCGCCTTGGGTCTACCTAATGCGGAAAAGTAAATAATATACAACGGTGACATCTTCCGCTACCTGGAAGTGCCCCAATAAAAGAATATTACATACAAATGAATTTTACATGAATGAAAAAGAAAAACTCTCATCTCACATAAAACCCCCGTCTATTCAAAAGCGACGATCCAATACAACATATCACAGCAACACATAATATCTCATATCATCAACGTAAGCAAGTATGCGTATCCCGATTGTCGTTGATGTATAGCAACGAAGTCGGCGATACACCACATACTACGCTTACGGTAACAGAAAAGAAAGTGTAAAACTACAATAGTTGGAATCCGCAACCTCTTTAGACATCGCATGCCTAACCAAATGAATTCCTTAGACATCGCATGCCTAACAATTATAAACCCCGCATTTTAGTCTCATTATCGAAAACTCTTTTCAATATTAAGTCGGAAAATTCAGAAAGATTTCCGATAACCTGATCGAATCATCGTCGCAAACTTTAGTAGACAGCCGCACCCCCGAAGCCGTCGACAAAGTGCACCAAGGCGGAACACCGCTACCGCGAGCACCCAAACGGATGCTTTCGGCGATGGGGTTCTCCTACAGTCACTTGGTCGGGGCTATGGGGCGTAGCTGTATATTAAGTTTACCCGGCGAGTATCCGCGTACGCTACGTGATTGCGACGGACTTTTGATCACATCAAAATTCCGTGGCAACCGATCAATTGAGACTAAACTGCTATGTTTATAATATTCAAATCAGTTATCACATAACTACCTGTGGATTCCAAATATTGTATCACATTCCAGATAAAACAAAAAATGCTAAACTTTCCGATCGAACAATCAAACACCCAAGATTTCCCCAATATATCTCAACACTTGAAATAAGTTTAAAAAACATCCATCACATGCCACAGTACCAATGGTCCAGCCGTAGAAGGGTCAAGCCAACGCCTCACATGTGGCACGCCGTACGGCCCCAAACCCTAAGGTTCAAAATGTTGCGCCCCGGCAGCGCCCCGGCCATCTATCCGAGGCCAAATTGCGGAATCAAAATTTTCTTATCTTTTAAACTGGCGCTACCGCGGACAATATACCCGGATCGTAATCATTAACCTAATGCTAGCTAACAAGAGATGGGAAGAGAAGTATACCGAGTGATCCGAGTCCTCCGGTCTTCTCGTCATCGTCCCGATCTCCCGCGGAAAGTCTTGTCTCCACATCGTCACCTCCTCGCCGGAAGGGCACCACATCGCCTGCGTCTTTTACGGGCTCCCGCCTCGATACCGAGGCAACTCGGGCATGAAGCCGGCAACTCGACATGCTCAAGATTTGCTGTAGAATGTGTTGTAGATCATGCTAGTCTCATTTGGGGTTTGTAGTTGCCTTGATGGAGGAATGGGGTTAGGAAAAATGGTGCTTTCATTTTTCCAAAACAAGAAGAAGAAGGAGATGAAGAATTCCTCACATAACCAAGATGAACTCTCTCATTCTTTTCTTTCTCTCAAGTGAGTTCTACCATGTTCCAATGAGAATGGTGGAGGAGGGAATACAAAACCACAACCTTAGAAGGAAGGTTATGGTAGTAAAAGCAAGTGGTGACCATAGCCAAAAACATCATGATAACAATCTCACATCAACTTTCATCTCATTTCTAATCTTTATAAAGCAAGAAATGATGAAGGAAAAGAATGGTATCAAAAGATGCTATCATAATAAATACATTTGCAAGAAAACCCTCCACAATGTGTTATTTGCAAACTTGCAAATAACACCCTCCATCGGAAAAGTCCGGCCGGGAAAGAACAAAGGAAAACCGGCCGGAACGGAATGCAAACTGGCAACTCCAGAAAACTGGTCCCGTAATAAATTACAGGAAAACCCCGATACTGTGCATACACACCCGCATGTGTATTCCGTCCGGATACAAATGCAATGAGACAAAATCTACATTGTACTATACTAGGACCGGCTTAAACCAAAGCCGGATAGTAATATCCGTTCGATCCTGATCCGTGCAATACCGCACGTATCTGATCGAACCCTGCCATATATCCATACGGCTACAAGTACAAACCGTCCGATCCTGATCCGTGCAATACCGCACGTATCTGATCGGACCCTGCCATATCTCCATACGGCCTCTACAGCGTTTCGTCCGAAAGCTGAGTAACTGAAAGTGTGGTGGACTCTAAAGACTCGTCAATACTATGGCTGTGGATTTAACCACTAGCACGTCAGAGGTATTAGCCAATACGTGACGGGCCACCAGCTATTGACCAAAAGGGACGTCGATGAGCGAACTCATCCTGACACCCTACTGAGCCTGTCAGTGACAATATCCGTACAGTCCGGTCCGTTCGTCTATGAGCATCGCATGTCGGGCCTAGGGGGTTGGTAAAAGTCAGACCCCCAAAAGCGGTACAAGTCGTGTCGGAGTGTAGCCCAGAACGCCCTGAGATACTACTGGAATACCTACCAGTAAATCTCCTGCCTCGGCCGAGGGCTTTGCGTAATGGCTCTCCTAGACACAGCGCGACCTCACCCCCAATACCGGGAGAGACGAACCCCTGAAGATCCGCTCACTGCCTCCATGTGGCTCGGGACTGTACCCAACTAAAACCTGTTTGCACGACTCCTTTGAGCCGTGGTAGGGTAGTAATCAAAGCACAGTGGGAACTCACACGAGACAAATGACGATCTCAGGTCGATGAACTAACCTGTACACATGTCACCTCGGAACTGCTATCTGACATCTGGTATAAGACCAACTAGCAGGTTCCCGGTGAGTCCTGTCCGGTGTACTCATAACCCAATGAGCACCTGTATACATCTTAGGTGAACCAACTGACACCAGTGGCTTGTGAGACCGGCCACCGCCCCTCGTCGGGGTCTCGACTGTATACACTAGTCTACTAATAGAGTATCGATGCCCTGTCTCGAAACTCCTACGACTAGGGACCTTTTAAGGATGTGCTTACAGACTACCAGCTCTCACGTATATGATCGCCATCATACTGCTGGTAGTCAAGCAAGAATCCAAGGGGCTCTATCAACGTGTAATAGCGACATATCAGGTCACCTAAAGCAGTACACGATGATAAAGATAAACCAGATAGCATACTATCATCTCGAGTAAGACTGTCCTCCTGGGATAGGTCCTCCCTCAATCATTTCAATCACATGCCTGTGATCCAATAATTGACTCTGAGGGCACTATCTCCAACAATCTCCCACTTGCACTCAAGGCTAATTATTGCGATGCCGCATACTCACAGCCCGTGTGATACCGAACACCCAACTCCTCTACTAGTAAGTCTCACAAAGCTCGTTTGCGAAACTATTGCGTTCGAGGAATAGCCTCAGTGAGTGGATCCGCTGTGATGTTTCTTTCTATGTCTCTCTATATCTCAAGTTCGCGGAGAAAGCCATCTCCCGAAATGAGCAATACCTGTCTTAGAATGTCTGGATATCTGATGGGACCTAGCTCATAAATGAACTCCAAATCCAAAATTCTTAGACTGTATCGTCAACTGAACTTAATCAGTATCCTGCGCCATGCCACCCTCAGTATTGCTTTGGACCACCTGTCCAAAATACTGCCCCTCGTCAGAGGGAAAAACTATAACTCTGACAACCTCCTTGTTGTCCATGTCACCTTGGAAGCCTGGAATGACAACCGTCTCCTAAAGGAGGCAGCCGTTATCATATCCCTAGAACATTCACTTATGATCTAAAAATGCTTCCGACTGTTTCTCCAGGATTGGATCAATGTCAACTTATTGCATCTAGTGCAAGAACAACATCTGGTGTGGTACTTGACATCTCATGATTGACTCAATTGCCTGAGCAAGTGATCTGCCAATCATGCACAACCCTCTCCCCTTTAGTCTGTAAGACACCTTTAGAGAGGGTGACTCCATCACCTGCAGGTACACTACCGTGCCAGGAGTCGTCCATTCTAAATACTCTTAGAATGCTGTCAAGGTACCCTGATTGGGAAACCACCCAAATCTAGATCTAAAACCATAGATCTAGTAACCAGAATGTCTGATATAATATCCAAGTCCTGTGTGGAGAAAATACTGTGTGACAACCAAAGTATAACCGATCGTAGTATAGGAATTTCCTTTCCTACTCTGTGTATGTCATACAAAATCAGGACATCACACCCTACTACCTTCTTAACAGATCCATCCCCTATTCTGACGACGTCCAACCTATAACTGTCACATCAGAAATAGATGATCTATCTCCGCTACATCTACTTTAGTCTATAAATAGACATAAGCCTGATGTCCACCAATGCTTCCGCTGCTCCCACTGACTACGACAACCCTCTGGCAGAGTCATATAGACGTGCACTTCCAACGCTAGTTTAGAACGATGCTATACTCATCCTCCTGCCGGGTCTCGCAGCCTGGAACAACAACAATGGCAAGTGTGGGTAAACAAGAACTTCCCTGTCACCGTCCTTGAGACTACCGGAGTACCTCTCGGGTGCCTGAAGTTACCCACCTTATCTGCGGAGTGGTTAATGGAATGTCAAATCAGATTGAATCTTTAGGTTCCTTATCAAATCTTCAGTAATCGTTTGCGGTTCTGGAATCACTTCCAGTTCTACCATACTCCCACTGCTGTTTTCTGAAAAATCCATTTCTATTAAAAATTGTGGCGAGTGAAGAACAATATCACTATTGATCTTCCAGATGGTAGAAAATCAACCCTCGTCATAGCCTGGGTCAATCCACAAACAGCCATTACAGAAACGTGCCTCGAGTTGTCCAGTGTCTGGTTTTAAGCATAAGCCGGACAACTCCCCGTACCTTAACAATGTCAAGATATGAACTATTCTATATCCAATATAGAAACAGAGGCACTGATTTAATTGAACCAGATTCAAATCATGCAGCTGTCTCCAGTGCATGTCAACTAAATGGAAGGAGGCCTATCAGCGTTACTCAACTTAGGAATGTTTCCAATTATGAGTAACCTGAAAGAGAAGCTAGTTCTCTTAATCATTACTATCAACTGAACACCATACACAAGTATCTACATCTTCGATCACTTTGAAGAATCCCGATACTTGCTACACCTGGTTCCCTACTGTATTCAAATACCTATAACTCCTCAAAACTTAGACCCTGTGTTCCTCCGAAACACATGTCTAAGAACTAGAGAAGTTAAAAGTAAACAGAATATAGTATGAGGACCAACCCCTCTGTCCTAATGGACACTGGACAACATACAATACTCTGTATAAGTCCGCTGAGTTTAGCAACTCTTTCACTGTGCGTCGTAGGTTGAAAACTATACTTATGGTTAAGAAGAATTACACTGCTGTTTAATGCTCCTTACCTAACCATCCACTGATATAGGTAAATGTCATCGACATAATATCAAAAGGTATATCTCACTCTATGAAAATAGACGTACAGATATATCAATTTGAAATTGGTGCACAACAGCGGATATTCAAAACCAAATATTTGCCGACCGGCAAACAGCTCAGATGATCTCCTCAAATATCACCGATTACAACGAATCCCGATATAATGAGGATGATCACCCTATTCCCAATGACTTACTCCCACTCATCATCTGTAAAACCATACAGATGTGAGAATCATACCTGGTAAATACATACCCTGGAGTAAGTATCTAATCGGGAAATCAGTTTTCTTTTAACATTACATAGTGAAACTGAAACATTGAAATGTTTCGGTGGGGTATTCCGGTATTCTTAGTAATGCCTCTTCCATTTTCCAGATTCACAACTGTAACCGTATATCTCTTTGCCATCTGTCCAAATCCCTTTATATGTCTTTAGTCATTACCTTCTGCACACCCCTTTAGGCCAATTGGTTTTCTTCCTTCCCTATCGTTCGGCACCAGCCTATGGTTTGGAAGAAGACTATCCAATAAGCATGATGGGTGTACTGTCCTACTCCTAGGAGCACTCGCAATGCGAGAGAAGGTGAGGATAAAAGATAACCGAATAAACTGTATTCCTATTTCTCCTGGACCAGAATCCATCCCCGAACTGGAACAAGTTCCTTTCGAGTTCGTATATAACCATACGATGGAGTATCCAAATAAACTGTGGATCTTCGTAGTGATACGGAGTGTCCTGGAGAAATACAAAGGTCATTTTAGGATTGGCGAAGAAATACTTGGTTCGGTCGTGAATAGCAGTCGCAATTTACTTTGCCCTCTTACTAATCCCTTGCTTTGTCTTAATCTTAATACCTTCTGCACACCATCGTTATGCTAATTGGTTTTCTTCATTCCCTACCGGTCGGCTCCAGCCTAAGGTTTGGAAGAAGACTATCCAATTTGCGTAATAGGTGTACTATCTCCTAAACCAAGGAGTACTCACAACTTGAGAGAAGGTAAAAGGGAAAAGACAACTGAATAATTCTATCCGTTTTCTCCAGAACCAGAAACCATCCTCGAAGTCCTTCGAGTTCGTATATAACCATACGATGGTTTTGTCCAATGGAAGTGGACGTTCGTAGTAATACGGGGTGTCCTAGAGAAAAGGGTAAAAGTAGGAGTGGCAATGAGGTCTGCAACTCTGACAATCCAAAAGCCTGTGTTAAGAAGGTTCGGTCAACTTGGTCACTGAGTCATAGTTAAGGGTCGGGTCAAAGGTCGCTGCCAAAGAGAGAGAGAAAAGAAACACTCAGCGTGCACTCTAACCTAGATCAGAATGGTTATCATTTTATCTAATCAGGAAACCTCCCACTGTACCTCAAATTCTCCTCCAAACCTGAAAGAAGAATTAGTCGGGATCACCCGAGGAGTAGACCAACTAATCAGTGGGAATCGGGATCCAACTATCATCGCATGATAACATGACGGAATCCACTCACGTCACCACACTCCAGAAGGTATGCGCATGTCTGGCAAGTTTCAGTTCTTTTGAAACTCCCGATGTGATTTTTACCCCTAGGACCCAAGTGACCTTGACGAATAATCAACAAATCAAAAGGTCCTAGTCAAGTTCAGCCCGTCATTATCTTGATTGCGTTAAACCCACCCGCACGACCCTTGACGAATAATCAACAAAGTCATACGACTGTCCTAACCAATCCACATATCCATGCGATAGAATAGCACAACAAAGCTACCGCACACTACGCCTCGGCGAATAGCAACGACAAACGCAGCGCGAATACTAAGCAATGCTGATCTGAAATGACGGAGGGCTACGACTGGTTTTTGGCGAAAAACCTTTAACGTAATGAACTTGATATCGTTGAAGGAACTGGATAACCTTTTATAAAATATAGTGACGAAAACCTTTACTAAAGAGGTCACTCCCGGTGAAGGCATCTCGGCTCTTTCCCCGTAGAATGGGGTGCAGGATATTCCATCTGAATACCACGATGCAAAGCAAAAGTAATCGGCTATAGTGAAGTTAATGCCCTGACGCAAACTTCTGTCCAAGGGGTCACTCCCGGTGAAGGGATCTCGGCCCTTGCCTCTGTTGGGGTAAAAATTTACACCCCGGTTGACCAAGTCAAAATCAAAGTCAACCCCAAGCCAAGTGGGCCCAAGCCCAGATCCAGTGGGCCCATGCCCGGGTCGAGCCCGAACATGAAGCGGCCGGCCTCCCCCACGCCAAGATAAAATTTTTGTAATAAATAATTTCGTTGCATTTTCTTTTATTTTATTTTCGGATAAATGTAAGAAAAATAGGCATGAGGCCAAATTTTTGTAAAGCCCATGGCTTATGTGCAAAAAGAAATGGCACATGAGCCATGGGATAGGCAAAATGCCATTTTTGTGAAGCCCAAGGGGCTATGTGTAAAATGTATGTCCTATAAAGGCAAAGATAATGAAATATCTCAACAACTTTTTCATTCTCTCCACAAAAAATTAGAGCCGAGCTCTTTCTTCCTTCTTCAAGGTTCCAAAACCTTCTTCTTTCTCTTGAATTAAATCAAGAGTTTTACTCTTCCTTTTTCAAAACTAAATAGTTTTCCACCACAAAACCCACAAAGGGGAACTTGGATCTGCCATCAGATCTTAAAAAGGAGAGATTTTGAGATTTTACATCTCTTGATCTTCAAGATCCAGCAAGCAACAGGAGGAAGAAGAAGAACCCTTCCATTAACCCAACAAAAAAAAAAAAAAAAAAAAAAACTCAGGAGTCTAACTCCTCTTTGATTTCTCTTCAGAGAAATCTTTTTAGGCTAAAAGCCTGTTGTGTGCGCAAGTCGCCCGCGTGCCGACACGTGGCGCGCGCGCTTGCGCAACTGCGCAAGTGCGCAAGTCGCCCGCGTGCCGACACGTGGCGCGCGCGCTTGCGCAGTTGCGCAAGGCGCCCGCGTGCCGACACGTGGCGCGCGCGCTTGCGCAACTGCGCAAGTGCGCAAGTCGCCCGCGTGCCGACACGTGGCGCGCGCGCTTGCGCACCTGCGCAGTTGCGCAAGGCGCCCGCGTGCCGACAAGTGGCGCGCGCGCTTGCGCAACTGCGCAAGTGCGCAAGTCGCCCGCGTGCCGACACGTGGCGCGCGCGCTTGCGCACCTGCGCATCCCTTGGATGTCTTTTCCCCCTCTTTTGTGTACATATATACACATATACATATGTATACAAATTTATACATACACGTACTCCACGACACTGTCCCTGTTAGAAAAAAATTTCTAACGGGGCGCTGCCCCGCACCCCGCAAGGGGGCTGCTAGCCCCCTTGACCCCCAGCCCGCTATCCGGGTAGCGGGACCCCCGTAAAAACTCTGCGTGGCTCCCGATATATCCAAACCCCCCTTTCAGAACTGAACACACGTATACTGCACATTGAGTTCGCATGACCAGTTTAACCCGTTAATCGGAGGTTCCCTCGCCCCAAAGGCGATGGGTAATTAACGGCAGCTTAGTCCGCGGCTGCCGGAGATTCGGATCCCCACAATCATTAAACCCCGGCCTACCCTAGGCCGGGGGAATCTGTAGTACGCCTGACAAGCGCGCGCGTATTCCCATCTCAATGGGGTGACGAAAAACACCCTACAGATTCTGGCACGCCCGGTGGGACCAATCTCTCCTCCCATATTTCGGGTTAAACGTTCATGCGAACTCAATCAATATACATACCTGTATTTATACTAAAAATAATGCGTTTTAATGCAGATTTTCAAGCAATCAACCTTCGACGACAATGTCTCCCCAGACGAATTCAACTTCCAATGCGACCCCGATTCTGTACGTGGTCAAGATCAACGCTCGTGTGGTTCTCCCCGCAAGCCTCAGTCGACAGTGGGAGGAACCGCCCCGTCAGTTCGGCTCCGTCATCATCTACCCTGCCGGAAGCGCTCATCTGGCGGAGATCCCGGCGGAACAGGTGGCCAAGCCGGTCTCAAGGGGAAAGAGGCCGAATGTCGTGATCGCCAAGGCACCACACCGAAACTCAAGACGCTATCTGAACGACTCCCTGGCACTCTAGCTGGGGGCAAGACTTCCGATGCGAAAGGAAACATCAAATGTCGCGGACGAGCTCAGGCGATGACTCTAACAAATGCACAATCGGGCGTATCTCCAAGGCCCTCCATCAACCGGTCTGCGGCATCTTCCCAAAAAGTCGAAGTCTGCCAGGTGCTTAGAACAGAAAAGTTAAGGCAGAAGCGGCTCAGGTATCGAGCCAACAAGAGGGCCAAGGCTTCGGCCAAATGGAATCGTGTGAAGTTCCAAGTGCAGGGTTGCCCAGCGACGACGGCTGAGTCGGACGTAAGAATCAGCAATTCCTTCGAGCCTCTGAAGTGGGTTCAGAAAAATGCCATGACCGCCAAAATCAAGAAGACAGCGGTCCGAACAGTGCCACAAAGAGACGTGTCCCGGCCCCAACGGAAGAAGTATGACACTGTCTCATCAAGAGTCTATCAAGCGCTCTGTGCCGCACGAAAGCAGCGGGGCAAATCCAGAAAAAAAGCGCCATCACCATTCAAGAACCTGGGTAGGCCAGCCGTCTTCAATCGATTACCAGCTACCAAAGCAAGGGGGTCAAGACAGCGATCCGTGAAATCAGCTTCCAATGATAAAAAGACGGCCGGATACATCATCCATACGGTCTATATGGCGGGCGGACGCCCCAGCGACAACCTTCGCAGCAAAAGCAAGGATGGGGCCACCACATCCCAAGCCCAATCTAGCCTGAATGTGGTCGCCGCCGCTCAAGAACAGCCGCCCCCGCTGGATGAGGAAAACCCTCTCGATGAGGATGATAGGCAGAAAGACCCCTCGGTCCACACAGAGTCAAGCTCGGACAGCGAGGAAGAGCCGACTTTCCGCCCCAGGACTGCGGAGCAAGAGCTGCTTCAAGAGCTTCGAAAACAGCTCAGGAGCAAAGATAAAGAGATGGCCAAGCTCTATTCGAAGATTGACGACTTAACGAACGTGGTGATGCAGCTTACGGCTCAAATTGCTCGAGCGCCTCCCAATCAAGCACAAGCTGCTACTAATCAGCCGGGTGATGACAATCCGAGGCAGCCAATGCCTGTTCCTTCGGGTCCAAGACTGGTCGAGCCACATGAGAGCCGTCCACACTCCACTTCTGGGGATGCCTTGGCCCCAGATAATACTATCCCGCTAACACAGGATCGGATAATGGATTTGGTCACCAGCAAGGTTAAAACATTGGTGGCCGAAGCTGAAGCTCAGAAAGAAATCGGCAGTAGCGGGCGGCCATATCCCGCGCAGTACGATCTGATTGAGTTCCCAAGCGGCTATGTTATTCCTAAGTTCGGAAGATTTGATGGAACGGGGAATGCAAATCAGCACGTCGCCCACTTCAAAGCATCGTGCGGAAATACTGGGGGCAACGACGCGCTCCTTCTTCGTCAGTTTGTCAATAGCCTGACCGGCGTCGCCTTCGACTGGTACGCGAGCATACCAGACGGGTCCGTCATTACCTTTGCCCAAATGGAGTCTCTGTTCCGGCAAAGATTCATGAGCGTCAGTGATAAAATCTCCATTGCCGACCTTGTGAGGACCAAGCCGGGGAAGAATGAAAGCAACACTGACTTTATCGCCCGATGGCGTAATCTCACGGTCAAGTGCGAACCGCCGCTGGAGCAGGACCAGTCCGTCAGCCTTCTCATTGGGAACCTCAGCAATTGGATGGTCCCCTTCTTGTGTACAGCGGGCCTCAAGACGTTTCAGGAGCTAACCAAGAAAGTCCAAATGCTGGAACGCTCGAAGCAAGAGTCCCCGCCAGACTCTCAGAGAGACAAAACCTGGAAAAGCAAGCGGGACGACAACCGTAGAAGCGGGAGTTCCAGCAGTACCAATGTCTTCAATGCCTCCGACAATGAAGAAAAGCGAAGGGCGGGCGAATCCAAAACCAACCGGTCTCGAAAGCCATTGCTGGGAGGAGATGGGCCTTCCCTAGAGGAGAAAAAGAACAAGGTTTACTCTTTCAGAAGGGACAAGATCCGCAAGATATTTAAAGATGCCTTGAACAACGGCTTACAATTGCCGGAGTCGAAAAGACCCCAAGAAGCAAAAATGACCGACAATCCTCTGTATTGCCCGTACCACCGAGTAGTGAGCCATGCGATCGAGGATTGCTATATCTTCAAAGACTGGGTCGAGAAGCAGTACAAGGCTGGAGAGATCGAGCTGTCCAAAAGCGTGTTGGTGAACAATCAAGTTGCGACCGCCAACTTTATACAGACAGAAGTTGAAGCCTTCTGGGAGCAGACAGCTGAACCCGCTGCCCCGACAAACGAAACCGACTCATCGCAGCCTCTGTGGAGTACGCACATATCTAATAAGACAAAGAAGATGCTAAAGCTGATTCGGAAAGAGCCCAGGATGGAATGGGAAGGACAGAAGAAGCCTACCAGTCCAGCTGCCAATGCGGCTCCTTCAGGCTCAAAATCCAAGAAGCTCAAGAAGAAGAAAAGTGCAGCTTGGCGCGAAAAAGAGTCTGCAGGGAGATCAACCATTCAAAAATATATCGATTCCCTCGAAGAATATGAACAAAAGGAAAGAACATTGATTCAATTGAAGGAGTTCTTCCCTATACAAGCGGCTGAAATTCTGGAGGAGTTAGAAGAAGACATCAATGAAGAGATCCCAGTAGTGACCTGCTATGCCATCCATCTTGGCAGCGACTCCGAGGATGAGCTCTGTTTTCCCGAAGAGGACGAGGAGCTCACCACAAAGGCCAATCAAATCCAGCTCAGAAGCGGCAGGGCTCTACCGCCAAATCAGGGCAACGCCCCGAAAGGGAAGGAAAAACAAGTCACTAATGAAGAAGATGGCAGAGAATCGGCTGATGAAAACATAAGTCCTTTCTCGGTGGACTATAATGTCTTGGCGCATCTCCGGAAGCTTCCGTCTCTCCTGAGCATCTATGACGCCTTGGTCCTATCTAAGGAGCTTAGAGATGTTCTCATTCACGCTCTGCAAAACCCCGATCGGTATCAGGCTCACTTTGCGGAAATTAATATGAAAGAAGCCCAGCACGCTCTGCATGCCGCCGCAGTCACATTTAAGGATGAAGACTTGCTACTAGGAACGGCTGAGCACAATCGGCCGCTTTACGTGACCGGGTACAGCGACGGAGATCGAATTAATCGCATATTGATTGATCCGGGGTCCTCAGTGAACATCATGAACTTGCGAACGCTGAAGAGTTTGTCGATGGACGTCCGACACCTGTCAAGGGAAAGGATTGTCATTCAAGGCTTCAACCAAAATTGCCAGCAAGTTCTCGGGTCTATAGCTCTGCCAATCAAATTCGGGGATCTGCAAACTGAAGCTAAGATATACGTGATCGATGCCGACACATCTTATAAGATTCTCTTGGGGCGGCCGTGGATCCATGATTACGGCATCATTCCGTCGACTCTCCATCAATGCATGAAGTATACTAAAAATGGCGAAGAAAGACGCATTGACGGAGACATCCAACCGTTCGGTGTGCATGAAGTCCGATATGAAGATTCTCGGTACTTTATGAACCATCAAAATGCTAAGCCACAACTGACTGAGGATAGACCAGCCCCAAGGCTCAAAAGCAAATCTGCGCCGGTTGTCACTTTCAAAAGTAAAAACGCCCAAGTGCGCCCACATTTCGGTAGCGACACTGATGAGTCCGACGATGGAAGCCCGTCCTTCCGTAAAACTCGCCTTCATTTCGGCAGCGATACAGACAAATCTGATGCTGAAGGCCCATCTAGCAGCAAAGTCCGCCCTCATCTTGGCAGTGACACTGAAGAGTCAGAGGAAGAGGACCTATCGTGCAACAGCGGTACAGATTGGACCCCCATGCAAAAAGCGAAACTACGAGAGACCTTCGAAGTTGCAGAAGGGTCCCTAGCCGTTACAAGGGTACCAGAGCAAATGTGCAAAGAGCTCGATGCATTATCAATCTCCACCGTGGACCAGCTGAAAACTTTCTACGTTCCCGGGAGGAAAAGTGGACAGAAGGGCATCTTGTTTTATGGGTCAAACCCCGTTGCGCACCCGGACGATTTGTCTGTCGCGTGCCTTCCATATGAGAGAGGCATAAGAGCCGTCCTCAATCCCAGATACTATGCGCCCGAGATGCGGGAATACTTTAAGAAATGCGGATGCCGGTTATATCAAACGGAGTCCGAAGCAAAGTTTTACGAAGGGCTATGGCATCCTCCCCAGGTCCGAGCACTCATCGATGGACGAATTCCAGACAGACGGGGAATAGGTTACATTCAACCTGATTCTAGAGCGTGCTACATGATCCATGTTGGTGAAGCTGGCGAAAGATCAAATGATGACGACGAGATAGCCGAGCCAGAAGAAGCTCCTCAAGAGCTCGAAGATGGAGGACAAGCAACCTTTGACGAGCTAACCGAGATTGACTTAGGAACGCCCGATAATCCAAGGCCGACCTACATCAGCTCGCTCTTGTCAGAGGAAATGAAAGAGCAGATAATTGCCCTGTTGCGTGAGTTCGTTGACTGCTTCGCGTGGACATACAAAGAAATGCCTGGCCTTTCCCCTGAGGTAGCCGTGCATAAGCTGGCTATATCTCCTGATGCTAAGCCAGTCAAACAAGCTCCTCGAAGAATGAGAAGGGAGTTGGAAGAAAAGGTCATCGAGGAAACCAAGAAACTCATCGATGCCGGCTTCATCAGAGAAGAGAAATATGCGGACTGGATCGCATGCATAGTCCCAGTCAAGAAGAAAAATGGGCAGATCCGAGTCTGTGTCGATTTCAGGGACCTCAATAAGGCATGTCCTAAAGATGACTTCCCGCTACCGGTCATGGAAATGATGGTCGATGACACCTCAAATTATGAACTGTTCACCTTTATGGACGGCTCGTCTGGATATAATCAGATCAAGATGTTGCCTGAGGATGAGAAGCACACAGCATTTCGAACCCCGATCGGAATATATTGCTACAAGGTAATGCCGTTCGGACTGAAGAACGCAGGTGCTACGTATCAAAGGGCAATGACCAATATCTTCGATGACCTAATTCATAAAGTCGTCGAATGTTACGTTGATGATCTGGTCGTTAAGACTGAAACCAAGGCCGATCATATCCAAGATCTCAGGACCGTTCTCACCAGACTGAGGGAATACGATCTGAAGATGAATCCCCTGAAGTGCGCTTTTGGCGTGTCATCGGGAAAATTCTTGGGCTTCATAGTCCGACATCGAGGGATCGAAGTTGACCCATCAAAGATAAAGGCCATCATGGAGATGCCCCCTCCGAAGAGTCTGACGCAGCTAAGATCTTTTCAAGGCAAGCTTGCTTATATACGGAGGTTTATCTCAAATTTATCGGGGAGATGTAGGCCCTTCTCAAAGCTCATGAAGAAAGGAGCTCCTTTTATCTGGGATGCCGAATGTCAAGCAGCGTTCGAAAGCATCAAACAATACTTGTTGCACCCTCCAGTGCTGGCCGCTCCCATTCCAAATAAACCGCTGATTCTCTACACTGCCGCGCTAGATGAGTCACTTGGTGCGCTCCTTGCTCAGAACAATGAGGAGGGAAAGGAAAATGCCCTCTACTACCTCAGTCGAACTCTAGTCGGGGCGGAACACAACTATTCCCCAATCGAAAAGCAATGCCTGGCTCTGATATTTGCTGTGAAGAAGCTGAGGCACTATCTGCTGGCTCATCGGGTTATGCTGATCTCCAAGGTCGACCCGCTCAAACACTTGATGACCAAAGCAAGCCTAGCCGGCAGGATGGCAAGATGGGCTGTCATGCTACTTGAGTTTGACATAGTTTATACCCCTCAGAAAGCTGTAAAAGGGCAAGCTATTGTAGACTTTCTCGCCGCTCATCCCATACCAGAAGGGTCGCCGCTAAATTGTGAGTTGCCCGACGAGCAAGTGCTGCACCTCGAGGAAGATGAGCCATGTTGGGAGCTCTACTTCGATGGGGCCTCATCAATAAGAAGCTCCGGCAGATCAAGCGTCCCGGAGGTAAAAGCAGGGGTAGGATTGGTGTTCATCACACCATCAATGGGAACCCTACGGCGTTCTTTTGCTCTCACCGAGCCTCGGACAAACAATGAAGCTGAGTATGAAGCTCTGATAGCTGGTTTGGAGCTTGCCGTAGAAATGGAAATCCGTCGGCTACGAGTTTACGGTGACTCCCAGCTTGTCGTCAACCAAGTAAGCGGCGACTATAAGATATACAAACCCGAGTTAGCTCGGTACAGAGGCCGAGTGGTGGAACTCATGAAACGGTTCACTCATATTGAACTAACGAGAGTCCCTAGAGCGTTGAACGGAAAGGCTGATGTACTCGCTCGCTTGGCCAAGGAGCTGGCTGATCCTGACATGGACGAAATTCTGATCACAGTCAGGAGCCGGCAAATTCTACCCCCAGTCTCTCTACGAGAAGAGGAAAGCACGGAACAGAGGAGCTGTCCTGCGGAAGAAGCTTCGATCATCCAAAACGAGCCCGATTGGAGAGAACCCTTCATAGAGTACCTCCGATACGACAGGCTGCCCGAAGAAAAATCTGCGAGGATCCAGCTGAAGAAGAGAGCTCTCCGATACGTGTTTGTAAATGACACGTTATACCGCAGGTCATACGACCAACTATGGCTCAGGTGTCTGTCATTGGCCGAAGCCCAAAAGGTCATGAAAGATGTCCACTCGGGCGTTTGCGGTGCTCACCAATCTGGCCCCAAGATGCGACTTCAAATCAAACGACTTGGGTATTACTGGCCCACCATGATACGGGATTGCGGAGGGCATGCAAAGAAATGTTATATCTGCCAAATTCATGGTGATTTTATTCACAAGCATCCCAACCCATTGCATCCAACAGTGGCGTCGTGGCCCTTCGAAGTTTGGGGCACCGACATTGTTGGCCCAATTGATCCTCCGTCATCTAAAGGCCACCGGTTCATACTGGCCGCGACAGACTACTTCTCCAGATGGGCTGAAGCTGTCCCGCTAAAAGAAGTTAAGACAAAGGATATTCTGACATTCTTCCAGCATAATATTCTATACCGCTTCGGTACACCAAGAAGAATCATATCTGACAATGGGCCTTCTTTCAAGAGCTTCAATGTCTCAAGGTTCGCTACTCAGCACAAGATATACTGGAGATATTCCTCCATCTATAATCCAAGAGCCAATGGGCTCGCCGAAGCCTTCAATAAGACTCTATGCAAGCTCCTGAGGAAAAATGCTTCAGCCAACAAGAGGGACTGGAATCTCAAGCTTCACGAGGCACTTTGGGCATATCGTACCACACACCGTACTCCAACTCAGTCCACTCCATACTCATTGCTCTTCGGAGTGGAGGCGGTCCTCCCCCTCGAAGTTGAAGTTCCAAGCTTAAGAATGGCCGTCCAACATGAGTTGACGGAGGAAGAAAACGTGCTCCTTCGACTTGAAGAACTCGATGCCCTCGAAGAAAAGAGGCTCGCGGTGCAGCAAAATCTGGAGCTATACCGAGCCCAAATGTCACGGGCCTATGACAAGATAACCCGTCTCCGCGCTTTCAAGAAAGGTGAATTGGTGTTGGTCCTTAAAAGACCGATCATCCTCAATCGACATGCCAAGGGAAAATTCGAGCCAAACTGGGAAGGACCATACGCCATTGAGAAAGTGTTCGACGGAGGATCCTACCAACTAATAAGTGCCGAGGGAGAAAGGCCCATGCCACCTATCAATGGCCGATATCTCAAGAAATACTACACGTGAATGCTCCAAGTCGCAGGCGAATTGAGCACATCAGCCCTACGGTCTGGATCAGACATCCTGCAAAACCGTATACAATCCACGGGCGTAAAAGACCCCTATTTCTCCCAAATCCCGCCGTGAGACTACTTTAAAGTCCCACCAGCGGACAGACAAAAAAAAAAAAAAAAAAAAAACGGTATGTCCACAAGCAAAATGGGCACGGATGAAAACCCGAAAGGGCTCCGTGAGTGAAAACAGCAGGACTACCGGCGAGTCTGTGAAAACCCGAAAGGGGCACAAATTCGTGAAAAGAGATGAAATACACTCGCAAAGTCCTCTCGACCTTGTAAGGAGAAAACCCCTGCGTGAGATCCTTACGACTCACAAAGGAGCAACACACTTAGGAATCCTCACGATTCCTAAGGAGAAAATACACCTGCGGGATCCTTACGACTCGTAGGGAGAAAATGCTTTTATGGGACCCTCACGGCCCGTAAAATTGAAAAGCCTTAGGTGATAGGGACCCAAACCTGTCTCCTAAGCCATCGTTCCCCAACGGGCAACGGCAAATGATGAGTCGCTCCTGGCATTTCGCTTCAGTGTTAGCGGTGCTGATGCCGACCAAAACCCAAATCCCAAGTCCTCCCATGGCAAATGATGAGTTGCTCCTGGCATTATTCCAGTGCAGCAATGCTGATGCCAAACAAGATCCAAATTCCAAGTCCCCAAACGGCGAATGATGAGTCGCTCCTGGTACCATATTCCAGTGCAGCGATGCAGACGCCAACCAAAATCCAATTTCTCAAAATTCTCCGGCCCTACGGTGGGTCCCCAAATTGACCATCGTATACAATCCACGGGCTCAAATAATTCTCATCATACCCATGCCCCACCGTAATCACCAGTTACGCGGCCGGTCTCCGCTTTGGGAATGATGCTCCATTGATAAGACCCACTCATGGTCCTCACGATATATGAGGAGAACAAACCTTTGTGAGATCCTTACGACTCATAAAGGAACACACTTAGGAGTCCTCACGACTCTTAAGGAGAAAATACACCTGCGGGATCCTTACGACTCGTAGGGAGGAAATGCTTTTATGGGACCCTCACGGCCCATAAAATTGAAAAGCCTTAGGCGATAGGGATCTAAACCTGTCTCCTAAGCCATCGCTCCCCAATCCCCAAATGGCGAATGGTGAGTCGCTCCTGGTACCATATTCCAGTGCAGCGATGCAGACGCCAACCAAATTCCAAATCCCATACCCCAACGGCGAATGATGAGTCGCTCCTGGTACCATATTCCAGTGCAGCGATGCAGACGCCGACAAAGTCCCAAAATTTTTTCCGGCCCTATGGTCTGGATCATACATCCTGCAAAACCGTATGCAATCCACGGGCGTAAAACAATCCCAATTTCTCCCAAATCCTCTCAGGGCAAATGATGAGTTGCTCCTGGCATTATTCCAGTGCAGCAATGCAGATGCCAAACAAAAACCAAAATCCCAAAATCCTCTCCATGACAGATGATGATTCGCTCCTGGTACCATATTTCAGTATAGCGATGCTGATGTCAACCCAAATCAAAATCAACAAGTCAACTTCCACTCCGACACCGCAAGAAGCGGAGCAAGTCAAGTCTACCCCTGGCATTGCAAAAAGCAGAGCAAGTCAAATCAAGCATCGACCGTCCACGTCGCTAAAAGGGCAGCATCGACCGTCCACGTCGCTAAAAGGGCAGAACCGACCGTCCAAGTCGCTAAAAGGGCAGCACCGACCGTCCACGTCGCTAAAAGGGCAGCACCGACCGTCCACGTCGCTAAAAGGGCAGCACCGACCGTCCAAGTCGCAAAAATGGCAGCATCGACCGTCCACGTCGCTAAAAGGGCAGCACCGACCGTCCACGTCGCTAAAAGGGCAGCACCGACCGTCCACGTCGCTAAAAGGGCAGCACCGACCGTCCACGTAGCTAAAAGGGCAGCACCGACCGTCCAAGTCGCAAAAAGGGCAGAACCGACCGTCCAAGTCGCTAAAAGGGCAGCATCGACCGTCCACGTCGCTAAAAGGGCAGCACCGACCGTCCAAGTCGCAAAAATGGCAGCACCGACCGTCCAAGTCGCAAAAATGGCAGAACCGACCGTCCAAGTCGCAAAAAGGGCAGAACCGACCGTCCACGTCGCTAAAAGGGCAGAACCGACCGTCCACGTCGCTAAAAGGGCAGCACCGACCGTCCACGTCGCTAAAAGGGCAGCATCGACCGTCCAAGTCGCTAAAAGGGCAGCATCGACCGTCCAAGTCGCAAAAAGGGCAGCGCAGGATTCCTACAAAGCGGGGACCAGATAACTCCGGGCCAGGGAAAACGTCTATCACGGACACTCCGTCTCGGAGACATGTCAAGCAACGACCGTCCATGTCGTAAAAAAGGGCAGTGCCAGCTTCCCAAAAAGCCGGAACCAAATCAAGTCGCCTCCACGTGAAAGAAGATCCATCAATTTCATGCACACGACCTACATATGTGGTGTGCATTTATTGATGGGGGGCAATTTGTTGGGGTAAAAATTTACACCCCGGTTGACCAAGTCAAAATCAAAGTCAACCCCAAGCCAAGTGGGCCCAAGCCCAGATCCAGTGGGCCCATGCCCGGGTCGAGCCCGAACATGAAGCGGCCGGCCTCCCCCACGCCAAGATAAAATTTTTGTAATAAATAATTTCGTTGCATTTTCTTTTATTTTATTTTCGGATAAATGTAAGAAAAATAGGCATGAGGCCAAATTTTTGTAAAGCCCATGGCTTATGTGCAAAAAGAAATGGCACATGAGCCATGGGATAGGCAAAATGCCATTTTTGTGAAGCCCAAGGGGCTATGTGTAAAATGTATGGCCTATAAAGGCAAAGATAATGAAATATCTCAACAACTTTTTCATTCTCTCCACAAAAAATTAGAGCCGAGCTCTTTCTTCCTTCTTCAAGGTTCCAAAACCTTCTTCTTTCTCTTGAATTAAATCAAGAGTTTTACTCTTCCTTTTTCAAAACTAAATAGTTTTCCACCACAAAACCCACAAAGGGGAACTTGGATCTGCCATCAGATCTTAAAAAGGAGAGATTTTGAGATTTTACATCTCTTGATCTTCAAGATCCAGCAAGCAACAGGAGGAAGAAGAAGAACCCTTCCATTAACCCAACAAAAAAAAAAAAAAAAAAAAAACTCAGGAGTCTAACTCCTCTTTGATTTCTCTTCAGAGAAATCTTTTTAGGCTAAAAGCCTGTTGTGTGCGCAAGTCGCCCGCGTGCCGACACGTGGCGCGCGCGCTTGCGCAACTGCGCAAGTGCGCAAGTCGCCCGCGTGCCGACACGTGGCGCGCGCGCTTGCGCAGTTGCGCAAGGCGCCCGCGTGCCGACACGTGGCGCGCGCGCTTGCGCAACTGCGCAAGTGCGCAAGTCGCCCGCGTGCCGACACGTGGCGCGCGCGCTTGCGCACCTGCGCAGTTGCGCAAGGCGCCCGCGTGCCGACAAGTGGCGCGCGCGCTTGCGCAACTGCGCAAGTGCGCAAGTCGCCCGCGTGCCGACACGTGGCGCGAGCGCTTGCGCACCTGCGCATCCCTTGGATGTCTTTTCCCCCTCTTTTGTGTACATATATACACATATACATATTTATACAAATTTATACATACACGTACTCCACGACACTGTCCCTGTTAGAAAAAAATTTCTAACGGGGCGCTGCCCCGCACCCCGCAAGGGGGCTGCTAGCCCCCTTGACCCCCAGCCCGCTATCCGGATAGCGGGACCCCCGTAAAAACTCTGCGTGGCTCCCGATATATCCAAACCCCCCTTTCAGAACTGAACACACGTATACTGCACATTGAGTTCGCATGACCAGTTTAACCCGTTAATCGGAGGTTCCCTCGCCCCAAAGGCGATGGGTAATTAACGGCAGCTTAGTCCGCGGCTGCCGGAGATTCGGATCCCCACAATCATTAAACCCCGGCCTACCCTAGGCCGGGGGAATCTGTAGTACGCCTGACAAGCGCGCGCGTATTCCCATCTCAATGGGGTGACGAAAAACACCCTACAGCCTCGTCGACTGAGGAGCAGGATATTCCAACTGAATACCACGATGCAAAACAAAAGTGAACGTCCTTGCAATAACAGCTTTTTGAAAAAGTGTTCCAACAACATCAGATTAGGTTTGTTTATCTTGCATTGATCCGAATCAACGCAGTCCCATCAAATGATCACACCACAAACAACGAAAATATACTGATGTACGTATATTCCATCCGCATTCGCCACTGGGTCCCGTCATCACCCGTTAGGTTACTTAACTAACGACAGAGCGGGGACTGGACTAGCGCGGATGCAAAACATATACAACATCTACTAATATATATACCAATATATTATATTCGCTCAAGGCGTGATAAAATGCAACATCACAGAAATGTACAGCATCATAGAACAATACAGATATCTGGAAGCCCCGGGTTTCACAGAGCCGCTGCTGAAACCCGACGTTCCCCTGGTCGTGTGGATAGCCTGTGCAATGAAATCCTAGACCCCTACGGGCGCGGCAAGTCACCCGCCAAAACCTGAAGCGAGGCAGCCCCCTTCAGCTCCGTGAATGGACCACCCAACACTTCACGGAATCCGGTAACTTGGGCACCCCTCCTGGGTCAACCTGTACCCCCTACGAGTGCGGCGAATAGCCCGCCAATTCCAGACTGAAGCCCCCTCCGTCTCAATGCCCTGAGATGCGGGCTTGTTGCCCTCCAGAACCTGGCTATCCGTGCACCCCACCGCGGGGAAACCCTAGTACAGAAAGTAAAATATACATACACCGGGTACATCGACCGCAACCAGGCTGTGCCCCAAAAGAATAATACAAACAGGCAGTGACGGCAGTCCACATGTCGGACGCTCGCCCCGCAAAATCAAATGTACATAATACAACAAAACTGTACTAGCATTGCATCCAGGCTATCCCCCACGACCGATCCGCAACAACACAGCATAAACATAGAACATCAACGTGAAAGTCACGTTCGCAAATCCGTCTAACCGGGCTA
Source organism: Agapanthus africanus (assembly GCA_030015575.1). NCBI lineage: Eukaryota > Viridiplantae > Streptophyta > Magnoliopsida > Asparagales > Amaryllidaceae > Agapanthus > Agapanthus africanus. The sequence continues at coordinate 662,271,618 of CM057338.1, forward strand.
TAGCAGTTAGACGGGACTTACCGATCAAGTGAAATTCACGGTCGCAGATATAATGCAAATACTGTGAAATAATGTGTTTAAAATTATCCGATCAATCAAACAATTAACAAGTGGGCTCCCAAGTGAAACTGTAGCAGTCACAGAAGATCTGGGCCCAAATTTAATATTTCAAAAGCCCTATTTTCAGCCCAGAAAGCAACTGAACAAAAACGACCAAGTGACCTTACCATAGTGCGGCGGAACCGCGGCCCAAAGGGGGTTTTGGCCGCGGTTCCGCGCTCCAACTAGGGAATCACTTTGTCGTTTTTCTACAGCAGCCTTATCTTTTTCAGCACATCATTTTTCTGCAACCTGAAAAATTTTTAGACACTAAAAAATTCCAACAGAAAACTGATGCAGGAAAAAACGCGGTTTTTGGAATTTTGGTCGATCGGAAATGCAAAACACATTAGAACAAGCTAGGTAAGGTTAATGGCATGGCTCTGATACCATGTTGCGCCACGGCAGCGCCACGGCCGTCTATCCGAGGCCAAATTGCGGAATCAAAATTTTCTTATCTTTTAAACTGGCGCTACCGCGGACAATATACCCGGATCATAACCATTAACCTAATGCTAGCTAACAAGAGATGGGAAGAGAAGTATACCGAGTGATCCGAGTCCTCCGGTCTTCTCGTCATCGTCCCGATCTCCCGCGGAAAGTCTTGTCTCCACATCGTCACCTCCTCGCCGGAAGGGCACCACATCGCCTGCGTCTTTTACGGGCTCCCGCCTCGATACCGAGGCAACTCGGGCATGAAGCCGGCAACTCGACATGCTCAAGATTTGCTGTAGAATGTGTTGTAGATCATGCTAGTCTCATTTGGGGTTTGTAGTTGCCTTGATGGAGGAATGGGGTTAGGAAAAATGGTGCTTTCATTTTTCCAAAACAAGAAGAAGAAGGAGATGAAGAATTCCTCACATAACCAAGATGAACTCTCTCATTCTTTTCTTTCTCTCAAGTGAGTTCTACCATGTTCCAATGAGAATGGTGGAGGAGGGAATACAAAACCACAACCTTAGAAGGAAGGTAATGGTAGTAAAAGCAAGTGGTGACCATAGCCAAAAACATCATGATAACAATCTCACATCAACTTTCATCTCATTTCTAATCTTCATAAAGCAAGAAATGATGAAGGAAAAGAATGGTATCAAAAGATGCTATCATAATAAATACATTTGCAAGAAAACCCTCCACAATGTGTTATTTGCAAACTTGCAAATAACACCCTCCATCGGAAAAGTCCGGCCGGGAAAGAACAAAGGAAAACCGGCCGGAACGGAATGCAAACTGGCAACTCCAGAAAACTGGTCCCGTAATAAATTACAGGAAAACCCCGATACTGTGCATACACACCCGCATCTGTATTCCGTCCGGATACAAATGCAATGAGACAAAATCTACATTGTACTATACTAGGACCGGCTTAAACCAAAGCCGGCTAGTAATATCCGTTCGATCCTGATCCGTGCAATACCGCACGTATCTGATCGAACCCTGCCATATATCCATACGGCTACAAGTACAAACCGTCCGATCCTGATCCGTGCAATACCGCACGTATCTGATCGGACCCTGCCATATCTCCATACGGCCTTTACAGCGTTTCGCCCGAAAGCTGAGTAACTGAAAGTGTGGTGGACTCTAAAGACTCGTCAATACTATGGCTGTGGATTTAACCACTAGCACGTCAGAGGTATTAGCCAATACGTGACGGGCCACCAGCTATTGACCAAAAGGGACGTCGATGAGCGAACTCATCCTGACACCCTACTGAGCCTATCAGTGACAATATCCGTACAGTCCGGTCCGTTCGTCTATGAGCATCGCATGTCGGGCCTAGGGGGTTGGTAAAAGTCAGACCCCCAAAAGCGGTACAAGTCGTGTCGGAGTGTAGCCCAGAACGCTCTGAGATACTACTGGAATACCTACCAGTAAATCTCCTGCCTCGGCCGAGGGCTTTGCGTAATGGCTCTCTTAGACACAGCGCGACCTCACCCCCAATACCGGGAGAGACGAACCCCTGAAGATCCGCTCACTGCCTCCATGTGGCACGGGACTGTACCCAACTAAAACCTGTTTGCATGACTCCTTTGAGCCGTGGTAGGGTAGTAATCAAAGCACAGTGGGAACTCACACGAGACAAATGACGATCTCAGGTCGATGAACTAACCTGTACACATGTCACCTGGGAACTGCTATCTGACATCTGGTATAAGACCAACTAGCAGGTTCCCGGCGAGTCCTGTCCGGTGTACTCATAACCCAATGAGCACCTGTATACATCTTAGGTGAACCAACTGACACCAGTGGCTTGTGAGACCGGCCACCGCCCCTCGTCGGGGTCTCGACTGTATACACTAGTCTACTAATGGAGTATCGATGCCCTGTCTCGAAACTCCTACGACTAGGGACCTTTTACGGATGTGCTTACAGATTACCAGCTCTCACGTATATGATCGCCATCATACTGCTGGTAGTCAAGCAAGAATCCCAGGGGCTCTATCAACGTGTAATAGCGACATATCAGGTCACCTAAAGCAGTACACGATGATAAAGATAAACCAGATAGCATACTATCATCTCGAGTAAGACTGTCCTTCTGGGATAGGTCCTCCCTCAATCATTGCAATCACGTGCCTGTGATCCAATAATTGACTCTGAGGGCACTATCTCCAACACAAAAGGCAGTTCAAGACGGTCACATAATCGAGTTAAGGTTTGTTGTCTTCTAGAGGGTCCACCGAGTTACTTGCACGACTTAGAACATTCTTAAACACGAGAAAAAAAAACAACTTTTGAAAAATTTTCCGACAGGGGAAAAAGTGAGTTATTGATATCCGTTCGAACTTTTTAACAGTTTCTAAAAGTTATCCGGACAAAACACAAAGACGCAGTTAAAGTTCCCGATCGAATCATCGAATCCCCAATACAACCCAGAAAATTCAACAGTTGAATAAATATTAAAAATTCCCAGAAAATACAGCACTAAAAGACAAGAATTACTGTGCAAATTTCAAACAGTGAAGCGACAACAAAGCGCGGCGGAACCGCGGCACATGCCATACGTTTACCGCCCCCTAGGCCCGCCATATGATGTATCAGACGAACAGACCGGACTGTACGGAGATTGTCACATTCAGGCTCAGTAGGAGTTCATATGGGTTTCACCTCGTCAGTCTTCTTGTCGGCATCTACCTGGGGACCGTTACGCACAGCTAGTGCCGCTTGCGGTCTATGGTTAAGCCCACTGCCAGCGTAGTGTCGAGTCTTTAGAGTCCCACACAGAAAGCTATTAGCCTTTAGGCAAAAGGGTAGAGGTCGCATGGTTTTGCGACAGGTCGCATGGTTTTGCGACAGGGTTCAGTCACATCCGTGCACTTGTGCACGTTTAGTGTCCGGACAGTTTACACTAGCGGGCTTTGGTTTAAGCCAGATCCTAGTGTACGTATTGGGATTGGTTTTATCCAGTTTGTATTCGTGTTCCTCGGAACGCGGATGCGGGTGTGTATGCACAGTTGGCGGAGAGACAGAGGCAGAGGATTCTCATTAGGGTTGTTGACCGTTGACTGTTGACTATTGACTTTTTGCTCAACTCTAATGAGAATATGATATATGATTAACAATAATATTAATTAAGTATTGTGGTGACATGGTTGTTGAGGGGTTGACTTTGTTGACTTGTTGACTTTGTTGACCGGTTGACTAGGTTGTTCTAGTTGACCATCATGATGGCAATGGCTATCATTTCATGGAAAAGACTTTTCACTTGCTTGTTCTCTTGTGCAATATGAGTGCATGAATTGATTTAGCCATTTTGACTTGAACCATTTTACACAATACTTGATTACTATTTTTGTGATGATGGTTTTGGATTATGTGAGCCAAGTGAGAAAAGTCTTTCTCATTCTATCATTTTCATTCTCTCTCTTGTTCTTGAGCTCTCATCTTCTTCCTCTTGCTCTCCCTCTCTTTGTCTATGGTTCACTTGTTTTATGTGTTGAGAACCAAGAACCATAGAGAAAATCCCAACACACTCTTCTCTACTCACTCTAGTTCATAAGGTTTAGCAAACCAAGTGAACTAGTTTTTCAAAGACCGAAGAAGAAGCCAAAGGTAGAAGCTTTCAGGTGGATCGATCTTCGGCGCAGGAAGACGACGGGGTGAAGCCGATCCGGACAACAATCGAGGCTTGAAGACGAAGGAGTTCAAGAAAGAAAGGTATAACCCTATAACCGAGTAGTTAACAACTCCTAGTTAGGTTGTTAGTTAGATGTTTAACCAAGATCCGGTTTTGAGTCCATGTTACCGCCTCTAGAAAATTGTGTTTCACCAAATTCCGCATGCCCGAAAGTACCGGGAGAGGTAGCATGGATTTACAGTGGTATCAGAGCCAGGTTAAACTCTATCTAACATGTTAGCATAGTAGCTAGAAATTCGATCGGAGAAAAAGTCCCGAAATAAACCCGAAAATTCAAAGTTGCTGTCGATTTTTAAAGTTCTGTAAAATTGATAAATTTCATCTTAAAAATCGGCTCAGGGTTTTTATTAAACACCCACGAAATTTGGTCCCACGAATCGGTCAAAGCGCCGCGGAAACGCGGCGGGAGCACGCTTCCGCCGCGGTTCCGCGGCCGAGTTGACTCGGCCGAGGTCCAAATTTTGTACAGTGTTATTCTGGGGTTGTTTTGGGATTTTTGGAATATGTATTTTCTGCCCAGATTTTCCAGAACGAAAATTTTGTATTTGGGGCCTGAAAATCCGTATTTTTGATCGAACTTCTAAAATACTTAAGCTGACGGGTTTTTCTGTGATGTGATATTTGTATTGAACGTCTACTAATCGCTATATGTCGATTAGTGGGGGTTATACAAATCTGTGATCTGTAATGTTATTTGAATGTGTATATGAATTCATTGGATTGTCGCGGGTGAATAGCCGGGGGGTTGTGAGACGAGAGTTTTCTTTTCTTTCAATTCATGTAAATTTGTAAATTGATGTAATAATTATTTGTATGGCCGCACAACCAGGTCGGGGTTGTAGCCGTCATTGTATAATTTCTTTTTACTGTTTTTGCTCCTAGGATAGACCCATGGAGGGGGTGCACAAACTACCGGGTATGCCGAAGTGCCGAGTGGCCTACTCACGGAGTTGAGGGAGGTTGCTTCGCTTCGGGTACTTGGCGGGTAGTTTGCCGCACCCGTAGAGGTCTTGGGTGGGGTATTGGCTATTCACCGCGACCGTGTAATCTGCTTTTCGTTACAGGCTCGTACGAATTGCGGGTTCCTAGTATATCCAATGTGTTCATCTGTGATCTGAAATGGCTATCATTGCAATATATCGATATATGATATTATTTAGGCGTTGCTTATGTTTTACAGCCGCGCTAGCCCAGCCCCCGCTCTGTCGTTAGTTAAGTAACCTAACGGGTAATGACGGGCCCCCGTGGCGAATGTGAATGGTATAAGCGTACGTCATTTTTTGGTTGTTTTCTGCAATGGTAGGATTAAATGATGGGACACATTAAAAGAACTAATGCAAGAATATCACGCATTAAAAGAACTAATGCAAGAAAAATAAACCATGTAAAAGTCGTTGGAACACTTTCGAAAAACCACTCGGTTCTTTTCAAAACTAAATTTTAAATGCGGAGCTTGAGCCACTCCTTTTAAAAGCTATCTCGTTCCATCGATTATATCAAGTTCACTACGTTCACGGTTTTGCCAAAACCATTCGTAGTCCTCCGTCGTTTCACATGGATGGTCAATAGTATTCAAGCTATGTTTGTTGGCCAAAGTCAAGGCATAGTGATTGGTAGCTATTGGGTATTTATGTGCAGCATAGATAGATGCGTTAGTTTGGAACAGTCGTACTGCCTTGTTGGCCAAAATCAAGGGTAGGTGCTGGTGGATTCAAATTAACCTGGAGAACGACGGGTAGAACTTGACATGTGACTTATGATTTGTTGGCCAAAGTCAAGGTCATAAGAGCATGGGGCAAAAATCCACATCGGTAGTTTCAAAAGAACTGAAACTTGCTAGTATTGCATACCATTTGGAGTGTGATGATTCTGGTAGGATTCCTTCAGCTTCGTCAGGCGATGATATTTGGATCCCGATCCTACTGTGAGTATATGCTACTCCTCGGGAAATTTCTCACTTAACGATCAATGCTATAAACCAAGTAGGTGTCTAGAAAGGTGTTAGCGGGGCTACGCCCCCAGGGAAAAGAGGTTATTTAATTAAGGAACTTCGCGAAAGCGTTGGAAAACCTCCCTCGAAGTACCGACACTGGCCTGGCTGAACGGTTAAGCAAGTATTGTACGGTGATATTGATCCTGACTAATTCTTCCTTTTTGGTTTGAGGAGGGATTCGAGAAACAGTGGGAGCCATCCTGTTTAGACAAACTAAAAACCATTCTAAACTTGCAAGAGCATCATGCTGAGTGTTTCTTCTCTCTCCTAATTGCAGCGACCAATCGACATGACTGGACTTAAGTTACTCCTAGATAAAAACATACTGACAGGGCCAAACTACAAAGATTGTCTCAGGAATGTCAAGATGGCAATCACTTACGACAAGCTGGGGTATCTTCTTACCACCAAAGCTCCCCCTGTCCCAGGTCCCAAAACCAGCGTCGCGGATAAGGAAATCCGTAAGACCTGGGAAGTAGATTGCGCGAAGGCCAAGTGCCTCGTGCTTGCCTCTATGGACAACGAACATCAGAGGAGACACGAGAATATGGACCTCGAATCCATATTTCTCCATACAAAAGAACTGTATGGAGAGCAGTCTCGTATCGCAAGTTACAAAGTGTCGAAGAAGTTTTTTTCGGTAAGGTTGGCCGTCGGATCATCGGTACCGGAACACGTGCTTAAGATGATTGGCTACATAGAAGAGCTCGCGGACCTTGGGACCACGTTGGAGAATGAGCTCTATACGGACTTGATTCTCCAGTCCCTTCCTTCCACTTACGCCCAGTTTATCCTGAACTTCAACTTACAAGAAAAGGAAGTTGAACTTTCAGAACTCCTCAACATGCTGAGGAGTGCGGAGGGCACCCTACAGAAAGGTAGAGAAACATCCACTTTGTTTGTAGGAGGATCTTCCTCTTCTAGGTCCAAGGCGAAAGCCAAGGGAAAGAAGAAGAAAGCCCCCGCCAAACCAAGGGGCGGTGTTAGTAAAGTGGATACGAAGGGAAAGGCAAAAGCAACAAAGAAAGTGGGAAAGCTTGTGAATAAGGAAGAATGCTTCTATTGTCATAAGAAGGGACACTGGAAGAATGATTGCAGGGCTTGGAAAGCACGGACACAGGAATTGAAGCAGGTTGCGGCTTCAACTTCAGGTGTGTATGTTATTGAAAACTGTCTTTCAATAAACTCTACATCCTGGGTTTTGGATACCGGATCAGGATCTCATATCTGTAATTCTTTGCAGGCGTTGAGAAACCGTAGGGTTTTGAAGGCAGGTGACATGACCCTCAAAGTTGTAAACGGAGCTAGCATGGATGCTAAGGCCGTGGGGGACTATCACCTGGGAATGTCAGTTGGACATGTTTTGGTTTTGCGTAATTGCTTTTTTGTACCCAACGCAACTTGTAATATCATTTCTGTATCTTTGGTTTCTAAAGAAGGTTATGAATTTGCGTTTGTAAGCAATGTTGTAAACATTCACCTTAATCAAGTTCTGATTGGGTCAGGTACATTGAGCAATGGTATATACGTATTAAACCAACCACAGATTTTCAATGTCCAGAATACACACAAAAGAAAGTCTCCGGAAATAAATCAGACTTTCTTGTGGCATTGTAGACTGGGTCACATCAATGAGATAAGGTTGATGAAGTTACATACAGAAGGATATCTGAATGCGTTCGAATATCAATCGTATGCCACTTGTCAATCCTGTCTCAAAGGAAAGATGACAAAGACTCCGTTCACTGGACACCGAGTAAGGGCGAGCGAGCTTTTGGGACTCGTACACAGCGACGTCTGCGGTCCAATGTCTACACATGCGCGAAGCGGTTATTCTTACTTCATTACTTTTACGGATGACTTTTCAAGGTACGGTTATGTTTTCTTAATGAAATATAAGTCCGAAGCCTTTGGAAAATTCCAGGAATATAAGAATGAAGTAGAAAAACAAACCGGCAAAAGTATCAAGATCCTAAGATCGGATCGAGGTGGTGAATACTTGAGTGCCGAGTTCCTGGACTATTTAAAAGAGAACGGAATTCTCTCTCAGCTTACTCCTCCATACACTCTGCAACAAAACGGCGTATCGGAGAGACGGAACCGAACCCTATTGGATATGGTACGGTCCATGATGAGTAACGCTGAGTTACCGCGATCATTCTGGGGGTATGTGCTAGAATCAGCCGCATACCTTTTGAACCGAGTTCCCACTAAGACTGTGCCTACTACACCATATGAGATGTGGTGTGGGAAGAGACCCTATCTTAATCACATTAAGACATGGGGAAGTCTAGCTTTTGTTAAAAAGCAGCATGCGGACAAGCTCGAGGCACGCTCAGTACAGTGCAAGTTCGTGGGATATCCAAAGAACTCCAAGGGATGTTTCTTCTACTGCGAAGAGGAACAAAAGGTTTTTGTTTCTCGTCATGCCTACTTCTTAGAAACTGAGTTTTTGGAAAACCAGATAAGTGGGAGCACAGTAGAACTGGAAGAAATTCCAGAACCACGAGCTATTACTGAAAGCTTAGTGGAATCAGAGGGTTCAAAAGAACAAGACATTCCTACGCCGCTCCGCAGGAGTAGTAGGCAGTCTCATCCGCCCGAGAGATACTACGGTTTTCTCATAGACGGGGATAGAGAGGATTGCATCATAGATTATGATGAGCCTACTAGCTTCCAGCAGGCCGTTCAGAGCGTTGACTCGGTAAAATGGCTGGATGCAATGCGGACCGAAATGGAGTCCATGTACACCAACAGGGTATGGACATTAGACATTGCTCCAGACGGGGTAAAACCCGTAGGATGCAAGTGGATCTTCAAAAGGAAGATTAGTGTAGATGGACAGGTTGAGACCTATAAAGCTAGACTTGTTGCAAAGGGTTTTCGTCAAAGACCTGGTTTGGACTATGACGGAACCTTTTCTCCAGTGGCTATGCTGAAATCCATTCGGATCCTTCTTACCATTGCTGCCTTCCACGATTATGAGATCTGGCAGATGGACGTAAAGACTGCTTTTCTAAATGGAAATTTAGAGGAGTGTGTCTATATGGACCAACCAGAGGGTTTCATTCAGAGTGGGAGCAGCGGAAAGGTGTGCAAGTTGCTTAAGTCCATCGATGGACTAAAGCAGGCATCGCGGAGTTGGAACATCTGTTTTGATGAGACGGTCAAGGAATTTGGCTTTATCAAAAATCCAGATGAACCATGCATCTATAGCAGATTTGTAGCGAGAACTGTAGTATTCCTCGTTTTATATGTGGATGACATTCTCTTAATAGGAAATGACATTCCTATGCTACAATCTGTCAAGGGGTTCTTGTCACACAGGTTCTCCATGAAAGACCTGGGTGATGCCTCATACATCCTGGGGATCCGGATCCATCGTGATAGATCCAAGAGGATATTAGGACTTTCACAGTCCAGGTACATCGACACCATACTGAAAAGATTCAGTATGGAAGATTCCAAGCGCGGTAACCTACCGGCTTGTCATGGGATCACCCTCTCTAAAGAGATGTCTCCCAAAACTGATTTGGAGAGGGATCGCATTTCTATTATACCCTACGCTTCTGCGGTAGGCTCTATAATGTATGCGATGTTGTGTTCCAGACCGGATGTAGCTTATGCACTGAGTGTGGTAAGCCGGTATCAGTCAAACCGTGGGGAGAAACACTGGATAGCGGTAAAGAACATTCTGAAGTACCTGAGAAGGACTAAGGAGATGTTCTTGGTGTATGGCGGAAAAGGCCTCCAGATCGAGGCCTTTGCTGACTCCAGCTTCCAGAGTGACAAGGATGATTCCATGTCCATGTCGGGTTTTGTCTTCACCCTCAATGGAGGGGCGGTGTGCTGGAAGAGTTCCAAACAGGAAACCGTTGCAGACTCGACGATGGAAGCGGAATACATCGCCGCATCTGATGCCGCAAAAGAAGCTGTCTGGATGAGGAAGTTCTCGAAAGAACTTCAGGTGGTTCCGTCCATTGTTGATCCAATACCTTTGTATTGCGACAACAACGGGGCTATAGCTTTACCGAAGGAACCCAGGTCCCATCAGAGATCCAGACACATCTTGAGGTGGTATCACCTGATCAGGGAGATCATGGATCGCCAGGAGATCGAGGTTCGAAGGGTTGCTTCAGAAGATAACACTGCAGATCCATTCACCAAGGCCTTGCCCCAGACTCAGTTCGAGCGGCTGATCGAGATGATAGGTCTTCGATACGCCAGTACATGGCCTTAGTGCAAGTGGGAGATTGTTAGTGTATATGCCCTAGAGCCCATTACTGTAATATACTAGTTTGTATATTACTTAATGGAAACTTAGGATATTCACCTTGTATATACAATCTTGCTCAAAATAGTAGTATGCTACTTGGTTTGTTTCTACTTCAATGTGTACTTCTGTTTATTTTAGTATATCACCTATACACATTAGTGGAGCCCTTAGGATCTTTGCTTGATTACCAGCGTTGTGATGGCAGTCACACTAGTAAGGGCTGGGTAATCTATAAGCACATCCTTATGCAAGTCCCTAGTCGCAGGACTATCGAGATAGGGCATCGATACTCCGGAGTAGACTAGCGCATGCGCTTCTCATTCCAGTATGGGAGACGGTCTGTCCCACAGCCGTCAGTACGTCGTACTGGAGATAGTATGCGGGTGCTCGTTGGGTTACGAGTACACTGGACAGTACTCGTCGGGAACTGACCGGTTGGTATTATACCTATCGTCAGTTATCAGTTCCCAGGTGACATGAGTAAAGCTTAGTCCGCTGACTTGATACTGTCACTTCGCCTCGAGGGTGTTCCCACTGTACTTTGATTACTACCCTACCACGGCTCAATGGAGTCGTGCAAACAGGTAGTAGTTGGGAGCAGTCCCGAAGCACTTGGAGGCAGTGACGGTTAGACAGGATTCGTCTCTCCCGGTATTGGAGGTTGACATCGCGCTGTGTCTTGGAGAGCCATTACACGAGTAGTCCCTGGCCAGGGCAAGCGAGATATACTGGTAGGCTTCCAGTGTTATCTCAGGGTGTAATTGGCTTCACTCCGACACGACTTGTACCGCTATTAGGGGACTGACGTTTACCGACCCCCTAGGCCCGCCATGCGATGTATCAGACGAACAGACCGGACTGTACGAAGATTGTCACATTCAGGCTCAGTAGGAGTTCAGATGGGTTTCACCTCGTCAGTCTTCTTGTCTGCATCTACCTGGGGACCGTTACGCACAGCTATTACCGCTTGCGGTCTGTGGTTAAACCCACTGCCAGCGTAGTGTCGAGTCTTTAGAGTCCCACACAGAAAGCTATTCGCCTTTAGGCAAAAGAGTAGAGGTCGCATGGTTTTGCGACAGGTCGCATGGTTTTGCGACAGGGTTCAGTCACATCCGTGCACTTGTGCACGTTTAGTGTCCGGACAGTTTACAGTAGCGGGCTTTGGTTTAAGACAGATCCTAGTGTACGTATTGGGATTGGTTTTATCCATTTTGTATTCGTGTTCCTCGGAACGCGGATGCGGGTGTGTATGCACAGTTGGCAGAGAGACAGAGGCAGAGGATTCTCATTAGGGTTGTTGACCGTTGACTGTTGACTATTGACTTTTTGCTCAACCCTAATGAGAATATGATATATGATTAACAATAATATTAATTAAGTATTGTGGTGACATGGTTGTTGAGGGGTTGACTTTGTTGACTTGTTGACTTTGTTGACCGGTTGACTAGGTTGGACTAGTTGACCATCATGATGGCAATGGCTATCATTTCATGGCAAAGACTTTTCACTTGCTTGTTCTCTTGTGCAATATGAGTGCATGAAATGATTTAGCCATTTTGACTTGAACCATTTTACACAATACTTGATTACTATTTTTGTGATGATGGTTTTGGATTATGTGAGCCAAGTGAGAAAAGTCTTTCTCATTCTATCATTTTCATTCTCTCTCTTGTTCTTGAGCTCTCATCTTCTTCCTCTTGCTCTCCCTCTCTTTGTCTATGGTTCACTTGTCTCATGTGTTGAGAACCAAGAACCATAGAGAAAATCCCAACACACTCTTCTCTACTCACTCTAGTTCATAAGGTTTAGCAAACCAAGTGAACTAGTTTCTTCAAAGACCGAAGAAGATGCCAAAGGTAGAAGCTTTCAGGTGGATCGATCTTCGGCGCAAGGAGACGACGGGGTGAAGCCGATCCAGACAACCATCGAGGCTTGAAGACGAAGGAGTTCAAGAAAGAAAGGTATAACCCCCTAACCGAGTAGTTAACAACTCCTAGTTATGTTGTTAGTTAGATGTTTAACCAAGATCCGGTTTTGAGTCCATGTTACTGCCTCTAGAAAATTGTTTTTCACCAAATTCCGCATGCCCGAAAGTACCGGGAGAGGTAGCATGGACTTACAGGAACTTACACGAGACAAATGACGATCCTCAGGTCGATGAACTAACCTGTACACATGTCACCAGGGAACTGCTATCTGACGTCAGGTATAAGAACAACTAGCATATTCCCGGCGAGTCCTGTCCGGTGTACTCATAACCCAATGGGCACTTGTATACATCTTAGGTGAACCTACAGACACCAGTGGGTTTTGAGACCGGCCACCGCCTCTCGTCGGGGTCTCGAATGTATACACTAGTCTACTCTGGAGCATCGATGCCCTGTCTCGAAACTCCCACGATTAGGGACCTTTTAAGGATGTGCTTATAGACTACCAGCTCTCACGTATATGATCGCCCTCATACTGCTGGCAGTCAAGCAAGAATCCTAGGGGCTCTAACAGCGTGTAATAGCGACCTGTCAGGTCACCTAAAGTAGTACACGATGAACCAGATATTATACTATCATCTTGAGTAAGACCGTCCTCCTGCGATATGTCCTTCCTCAATCATTGCAATCACGTGCCGGTGATCCAATAATTGACTCTGAGGGCACTATCTCCAACAATCTCCCACTTGAACTCAAGACTAATTATTGCGATGTCGCATACTCACAGCCCATGTGATACCGAACACCCAACTCCTCTACTAGTCAGTCTCACAAATCCCGTTTGCAAAACTATTGCGTTCGAGGAATAACCTCAGTGAGTGGATCCGCTTTGATGTTTCTTTCTATGTCTCTCTATATCTCAAGTTCGCGGAAAAAGCCATCTCCCGAAATGAGCCATACCTGTCTTAGAATGTGTCTGGATGTCTGATGGGACCTAGCTCATAAATGAACTCCAAATCCAAACTTCTTAGACTGTATCGTTAACTGAACTTAATCAGCATCCTGCGCCATGCCTCCCTCAGTGTTGCCTTGGACCATCTGTCCAAAATACTGCCCCTCGTCAGAAGGAAAAACTATAACTCTGACAACCTCCTTGTCGTCCAGGTCACCTTGGAAGCCTGGAATGATAACTATCTTCCGAATGAGGCTATCATTATCATATCCCTAGAGCATCCACTTATGTTCTAAAACTGCTTCCGACTGTTTCTCCAGGATTGGATCAATGTCAACTCATTGCATCTAGTGCAAGAACAATGATTGAATGATTTTTTTTTGTGTTGTATGGTTTTGAGAAAATAGAGTTTAGAAATCAGAACCAAAAAAATTATTTGACCGCAATCAATAACGGTGTCGGAAGTAGCGCGTTAGCGAGTGCGGATCGTCCACAGGGAAAGTGTAATCCGTTCAATTTCCAAATTAGATGAGTTGAAAATTTAAGTAAAAGAAAAGAAAACAATTCATGATTTGTAATTGAAGATCAAGAGTAAGAAAATCTAGATCTAAAAGAAACGTTAAAACAAGAATTGAGATGAGAGATAATTTCCAATCAATAATCAAGATTATAAGGATAGCTCGTAGGAGTAGATCGGATCTATAGATGTGATGAGATTTAATGATTACTCATCCTTATCCATTAATGAATTGATACTAGATCGATGCAAATTCATCGAGGTTTAAGGATCGTGCGGGAAAATTAAGGATTCCGCAACTCATCCTTTTTCCTTTCGATAGATCGCATTCAAATTCTAGCTTCTAGTTAATCAAATGGTCAATAGTTGTTCCCTAGTTTTGAGTGAACACGATCTAGAAAGTATCATCTCGAAACTAGATCATTAATCATTTGATTCACTAGAATTTCAAAGCATTATAGGATTTAAGAATTGTAAGAATATCTAAATCATCCTCATCTAAAGATCGTCACAACTCCTACACGAGCGGAGATTACTCAAACATCATGATCACAAATACAATCACAAATTGAGATCTAATCATTATGCTTGAATTAAAGATAAGCAAGAATATAGAAAATTCACCTTTATTTATCGACAAATTTCGTTACAACTCTCTTGAATTTACAAAAGGTAGGAACTATATCGTCGATTTCGGCTTCGCTCGGCTCCTTGAGTCGCGGATCGGCGTGGATCTCTTGCTCTGTTGGAAATTCGGCGTTGCTTCTAAAGGTTGGAGGAATTCTTGCTTGAATTGATCTCGGGAATTTGATCTTGAGGTTGAATTGGGGATTGGGCACAAGTTTTGTCACTAAACTTGTGGAGGGAAGAGGGAGATGAATGAATTCTTGAACATTTTGCACCCTAGATCTAGGCTCCTTTTTATAGACCTCTAGATCTAGAATTGAAATTTGAATTCCCTCCATAAGTTAGTTAACCAAAAGATTTAAATTTCCCTCCAAAAAGTTAGTTAAGCCCAAAATTTGAATTTCCCTCCAAGAGTTTGTTAAGCCGAGCCTTCTAGATGTGCCACGTAGAGAATCGGGAGTCTTCTGGAAGCTTGGGCAGTTACAGTAGCCACGTGGAAGAAAACTGGAGGCATGAAGCCATCAAAGAGCCGCGGTTCCGCGGCGCAAGCCAGCTCCAGCCGCGGAACCGCGGCGGTTTGGAAGCCGTAGGGCTTGGGTCTTCTTCTGTGGTATTGGGCTGATAATTGGGCCTCTTTCTGATGTGTGGAATTTTATTTTTATTTCTGTAATATTACCAGATCTTCAGCCTTTGAGTTGGCGTATTTTATCTGCACTGTTTTCTCAATTTTGGGCTTTGCTTCGGGAATTTCCTGCATAGACTCCAAGACAAGAGTTGCGCAATACAAGGATGATGCAACGCCATGAAAAACACACAATTTCCCTAAAAAGTGCCGGTTTTAGTCTACAGTACAAGTAATCCAGTATTTTACATGTGTTTTGCAAATATGTGTGATATGAATACCGGATACCTTTACTTGACTGCAAAAGGTAGGGAAATTGCCGTTTTAGAAATGCAGTATTTTCGACTGATCAAATTCCCCCAAACTTATTTTCAATCGTCTCGATCGAACTATTTTATTAAAAAGAGAAGGAGAAAATAAAGAAAGAGAAAAGCACGCTTTCGTAGGCAATACGATTGCACTGAGCACGTGCAACAAGCCTTTAAACCTCTAGGTGTCCCTAGTAGGAGGAGTGTTGTCTCCTGAGGGTTTTCAGCGGATTGCACCCACAAAATCCAATAAAAGGAAGATCATGAATATTACATTTAAAGACAAGAATTGTAAAAGAAAAGGCTTGAAAATTAGGGTTTCCAACTAAGCTAGCTTTTCAGTTGTCATGAGCCCTATTTTAATGGTCAGGAAAAGATGTCAGAAATCACGTCCTCCCTCAATAAAACATCATCTTATTCTTCATTCCTATCTTTATTCCAAACATCGATCATATCACCCTGCGTGTGTGTAAAGGACATCCCTACACCCGGAGAATTCAATTCAAGCTATCATACTCTTGCCCATCAGCCTTAGTACTTTTTAATTAGATATGCTTACACACTTTCATGCGACCGTTAATACTTCTTGAGGTACTAACCGACCGATTACTCATGTGCTTTCTTATTTGGTGTATTTTCCTCGTCTTGCACCACCTCAGTTATAGCAGTGACTCCCAGACCAGTTGGCCTTAGGGCACTAGGTGAAAAGGCACCCTCGCTATATATTTTTTTATTATTGCCCTTGGTGATAACAAAACCAGTGTCCGTTTTTCTCACCACTTTATTTTTTTTTATTCATTTATTTTATTTCCTTCATACATCGGCTTTAAGACAAGAGCATTTCAAGATATCCTCTACTATCCCAGGCTTCAAGACGTGTGTTGTTAGTTATATGTATGCCCTAGAGGCCATTACTGTACATTGGATGTATATTGTATTGGATGCTGCGACATATATAGGGAGGACTTTCTTGCTCGACATGATAGTATGCTATCTGGTTGCTCTTTATCTTAACGTGTACACAGATTGTCTCTCTATTACATGTTGGTAAAGCCCTTACGATGTGTACTTGACTACCTGGACTATGATGCGGATCATACTAGTTAGGACATGGTAGTCCATAAGTACATCCTTGAAAGTCCCTAGTCATGGGTGTATCGAGATAGGGCATCGATATACCAGAGTAGACTAGCGTGTACCTTCTCGACCCATACAGATGGGCGATGGATGATCCTATATCCAACGGTGTTTGACATCAGAGATGATATACGGGTGCTCAGTGGAGACTGGGTACACTGGACGGACTCGCCGAGAACTCCCAGATGGTATTATACCTTACGTCAGATGGCAGTTCTCTGGTGACACTGGTACAGAGTAGTCTGTTGACCCGAGATCGTCATAGAGTCTTATGTGGTTCCCACTGTGCTTTGACTTCCATCTTACCACGTCCAAGAGGGCATGCAAAACGGTGGTTTTTGGGTACAGTCCCGAGTCACATGGAGGCAATGAGCGATAGGAGGGGATTCGTCTCTCCCGGTATAGGGGGTTGATGTTGCGCTGTGTTCGATTGCCTATAACCGAAAATCCCTGGCCAGGGTTGCTGAGATTTACTGGTAAGTGTTACCAGTAGTTTCTCGAACTGTTATAGACCTCATATCGAAACGACTTATCGAGCTATTGGGGTCTGACGTTTACCACCCCTAGGCGAGATATGCGACATATCAGACGATCAGACCGGACTGTACGGTAGTGTTACTGGTTGGATTCACTGGAGTGTGAGCGGGCTTGCTCGTCGATCTTCTGATCGCTCAATACCCGGGTGGCCGTTACGTTTAGCAGACCGCTTGCGGCTTGTGGGTGTTTGATATGATCATCACCTGCTGCCGGCGTATTGACGAGTCTTTAGAGTCCTACACAGAGGTTTCCTGGCTCAAGCAAAACGAAATAGGAGCGCATATGAGATATGTGCGGGACCGAGAATGATACCAGTATGTGATACTGTATTCGATTCTCGCGATCTGTGACATTGATCGGTTATATGCGATATAGCCGGGTTATCGGATCAACTGTTGATTCGATAAGTTGTTACATTGATATTAGTCAGTTATATGCGATATAACCGGATCGTTAAATCAAGTGTTGATTTAATGATTTAATGTATAATTATATATTTGATATATTACTTTGCATTAACTAGTATCGGTTCACTTTAAATGATTTTTCTCACTTGAATTGTGCAAGTAGTATATATGATATACTTTTGTGCATATGATTGTATCATGTTTGATGATACATGCTTTTTTGGTTAAGTGTAAAGAATTAAACCTTGGTTAAGTATATGGTTAGGTTTTTATTTATTTATCCTTTTATTTATCTATTTATTTTGGATTAATAAAGAGAGAGGAAAACAAAATGGTTGCATTGATTCATGAAGTTTCTTGAAGCTTCATGCAACTTTGACCATTTTGTCTTCATCTCCTTAACCTAACCATTCACTAACCCTAGTCTATTCTCTACACCTAACTATGGTTGGAATTATGATAAGGATTCATTTTTCTTTTCAATTCTAATTAACTTAATATAATTCTATCATCTTTCTTCATCTTCTTCTTCTTCTTCTTCAAGAAGGAAACTTTGCTTCATCAATGGCAAAGTGAGAAAAAGAGTGAGAAATCCAATTCTAAAGTGAACCCACTTCCTATTTCTTCATCCACTACCTCTTTCCAAGTAGTAGAGTGTGTTTTCTTCACATGTTTCATGACTTGGTGAAGTTGGAGCTTGATCTAGCGATGCCTCGACGTAGATTATCTTCGGCATCGTCGTCGATGACCTAGCCCGCTTTTTCTCCGATGAAGCCGATGCTAGAGCCCAAGATCCGATTTGTACAGCGAGGAGACTACATCGCGGAGCCATGGAGGTGGAGAACCGGATCTACAAAGGTTGTATTTCCGTTTACCATTTAGTTAAGTTGTTAACTAGTTTGCTTTGTCGCCTAGATTTCTAGGCAACGATCTTGTTAGGGTTTCTCGGCACCGTTAAAATTTGAAATTGGCATGGTTGATGCCTTGTGAGACCTCATTAGGGTGCCTAGGAACCCTACAGTGGTATCAGAGCCTAGCTAGAGCCTTAGGCGATGCGTAGACGAAGTTTGAAACCCGAACGAACCCGAAACCCTAAACCAAACATGCTCTCTGGACTTTTTCTAAAATCTGGAGTTTTTCGATATTGAAAATATGCAGAAAAATCAGCAGGGAATTGTAAGAATTACTGTGAAGCCCGTACCCATGAATCCACCAAAGTGCGGCGGAACCGCGGCAGAAGCCTAGCTTCTGCGGCGGTTCCGCGGCCAAAGGATGACATCATCATCCCCTGTTTGCACAGTAACTCCTATTTTATTGAGCTGGATTTTCTGGAAATTTTTAATATTTATTCAAGAGTTGAATTTTCTGGGTTGTTTTGGGGATTCGTATGTTCGATCGGATTATCAGATTTTGTCTATGTGGCTTTCCGGATATTTTAGAATATGTTAAAAAGTTCGACCGGATGTAAATACCCAATCTTTCCCCTATCGGGATATTTCCAAGTGTTGGATCTTTCCGTAGTTTAACGACGTTCTAAGTAGTGCAAGTAACGCGATCGTCCCTCTAGAAGACAACAAACCTTAACTCGATTATGTGACCATCTTGAACTGCCCTTTGAACCTTCGGGTTTGGGGTAGTACGGCGTGCCACATGTGAGGCGTTGGCTTGACCCTTCTACGGCTGGACCGTTGGTACTGAGGCACGAAGTGAATGTCTTTGAATTTATTTCATGAGTTGAGCTGTTTCGGGAAAACTTGGGTGTTCGATTGTTCGATCGGAAAGTTTAACATTTTTCTATCTTATTCGGAATGTGATACAATAATTGGAATTCACAAAAGTTATGAGATAACTGAATGAATGTTATAAATCTAGCAATTTAGTCTCACTTGATCGGTTGCTACGGAATTTTGATGCGATCAAAAGTCCGTTGCAATCACGTAGGGTACGCGGATACTCGCCGGGTAAACTTAATAGACAGCTACATCCCTTAGCCCCGACCAAGTGACTGTAGGAGAACCCCGTCGCCGAAAGCATCCATCTGGGTGCTCGCGGCAGCGGTGTTCCGCCTTGGTGCACTTCATCGACGGCATCGGGGGTGCGGCCGTCTACTGAAATTTGCGACGAGCATTCGATCAGGATGTCGGGAATCTTGTTGAATTGCCCGACTTGATATTGAAAAGAGTTTTCGATAATGAGACTAAAATGCGGGGTTTATAATTGTTAGGCATGCGATGTCTAAGTAATTCATTTGATTAGGCATGCGATGTCTATACAGGTTGCGGATTCCAACAGTTGTAGTTTTACACTTTCTTTTCTGTGACCGTAAGTGTAATATATGATATCGCCGGTTTCGTTGCTATATGTCAACGACAATTGGGATGGACATATTTACTTACGTTGATGACATGTGATGTTATGTGTTGCTGGATATGTTATATTGGATCGTCGTGTTTGAATAGCCGGGGGTTTTTATGAGAGATGAGTGTTTTTCATTTTCATTCATGTAAAAACTTGTATGTAATATTCTTTTATTGGGGCACTTCCAGGTTGCGGAAGATGTCGCCTTTTGTATATTATTTACTTTTCCGCACTAGGATAGACCCAAGGAGGAGGGCACAAGTAACCGGGTTCTGGAGTCCAGTGGGAGACCAACTCGCGGAGTCGAGTCTGGGTCTCCTAACTCTAGAATTGGTAGGGTTGCTTGCCGCTCTCATAGGGGTCTTGGGGTGTGGGTTTGGCTATTCATCGTGACCGTGGAATCCGTGTTTTATACTGGCTCGTATTGAAAACACGGACGTCCTAATATATCCAATATTTCATATGATTCTTCTGCTGCGATATCTGTGATGTGATCATGTGATGTTCTGTGATGGATACTATATATAGTATATATGATATATTATATAGACGTTACTTATGTTTTACACCCGCGCTAGCCCTGCCCCGCTCTGCCGTTAGTCACCTAATCTAACGGTGCACGAAGGGACATCGAGGCGAATGCGGATGGCATAAGTGTACGTCGTATTTATCTGTGATGTTTAGGTACTTAAATGATGGGACTTCATTAATGAGATTAATGAAATAAAAGAAACCTAAAGATGTTGTAGAATCGAATTTCAAAAATAAAACAGGTAGCTACAGTTTTTGCTTTGCACAGTGATATATATGATATATCCCGCACCTTATTCGATAAGGAAAGGACCGAGATCCCTTCACCGGGAGTGACTCCTTTAGCAATAACTGGCAGATGCTACACACTCGGTTTGTCTTTTGATTGCTTTTAAAAGTTCTGCTTTGCACAGTGATATATATGATATATCCCGCACCTCATTCGACGAGGAAAGGACCGACGATCCCTTCACCGGGAGTGACTCCTTTAGCAAAACTAGAAAAGCCTCAAAAACACTCCATTTTAAAATCATTTGATTCTACAACGATATCAAGTTCATTGCGCAATAGGTTTTCAGAAAAACCTGTCGTAGCCCTCCGTCATTTCAGATAAGTCCGTTTAGTATTCGTGCTGCGTTTGTTGACCTTATCAAGGCGCAGTGTGCGGTAGCTAACCAGTATATATATGCTTATGCATATGATGCAGATTGGGTTAGGGTAGTCGTGCGGCCTTGTTGACCTTGTCAAGGGTTGTGCGGGTGGGTTTGATTCAATCAAGAAATGACGGGTTGAACTTGACTTGCGGTCTATGGTTTGTTGACCTTGTCAAGGTCATAGATCGTTCGGGGCAAAATATTATCGGGAATTTCAAGTGTTGAAATTTGCAATGAGATTGCATACCTTCTATGAGATAGTTGGATCCCGATACCCGCTGCGAGTAAGAGTTACTCCTGGGAGAGTTTTACGCATTACAATTAGCCGATCAAGTAGGTGTCTAGAAAGGTGTTAACGAGGTTACGCCTCTGGGAAAACGAGGCTTACATTAATTAGGTTCGTGCGAAAGCACGGGGGACCTCCCTCAAAGTACCGACACTGGCCTGGCTGAAAGATTGGCGAAATTGTAGTTTGTAATTAATCCCGGCTAGTCTTTCCTTTTAGGGTTTGAAGGAAGATTTGATAAAAACAGTGGGAGCCATCCTGATTAGATAAAATAATAACCAATCTGATCTTGCAAGAGCATACGCTGAGTGTTTTCTTCTCTCTCTCTCCAGGTAGCGACCATATCACGCCTTAATCAAGATAATAATACGGAATATTGACCGAACCCGCTTGTTATACTGAGCTGGGGAACGTTGATCCCGCTCCAACTTATAATTGTTATAAGACAGAGCAGGAAATTGGGGAATACCAGATTTCCCGTGCCACCCAAACGAAGAGAGTGCATGCTGATGCATCATCTTCGGGTGTGTTCATTATATAGAACTGTTTCTCAGTGTCCTTTACGTCCTGGGTATATGATACCGGATCAGGATCCCGCATATGTAATATATTGCATGGGCTACAGATAGGTAATTCTTTGAGAACGGGTGATAAGTTTCATGAGACAGAAAACGGGGCAAGTGTTGCAGCCAAGTCTGTTGGTCACTGTCACCCTGTATAACCAATATATTGATTCTGAACGAATGTTATTAGATACCGAACCTGATATACAAAATCATATCAGTCTCTTTACAAGTAAAGAAATGATAAAATTTTGTATTGTTGGATAATGTTTTGAACATTTCCTATATCAAAAGTTCATCGGTTCAGGCACGTTATCTAAAAGCATTGATGTTGTAAATCAAACTACAGTTCTTAGTATACAGAACACACACAAGAGGAAGAGTTCAGAAATGAACGATTCCTTCATGAGGTATTGTAGACTAGGTCATATCAATACGACCCGACTAGCTGAAGTTACATATAGATGCATATTTAAATCAGTTTGAATTTACATCTTATGAAACTTGCCAGTCATGTCACAGAGATAAGATGACCACAGCTCTGTTTATTGGAAACAGAGAAAGAGTTAAAGAACTCTTGGGATGATATATGATGATGTATGTAGGTCCCCTGTCTACACATGCCAGGACCGGTTCTTTGTACTTCATTACGTTCTCTGTTGATCTCTTTAGATTCAGACATATGTTCTTGTTGAAACACAAGTCCGAACCTTTTGAGATATTCACAGAATATAAGTTAGAAGTAGAAAACCAAAATACGGG
Organism: Agapanthus africanus; assembly: GCA_030015575.1. Lineage (NCBI taxonomy): Eukaryota > Viridiplantae > Streptophyta > Magnoliopsida > Asparagales > Amaryllidaceae > Agapanthus > Agapanthus africanus. The sequence goes on from CM057338.1 coordinate 662,294,315, forward strand.
TGTAAGTATTATGTCCTATGATGAGATCAAGGAGGAGAATACCTGAGCATGGAATTCCTGAACTATTTTAAAGGAGAATGAGATTCTCTCTCAGCATTACTCCTCCGTATACACCATAGCACGATGGTATATCGGGGCGGAGCAATCACACCCTATATGATATGGTGTGCTCTATGATGAGTACTACTGAGTTTCCTATTTCCTTTTTGGGAGTTATGCACTTGAGAATCTGCATACGTATTGAATTACGTTCGAATCAAATCAGTTGCCTACCACTTCATATGTGATATGGAAAGGGAAGAGCCTATGTCTTAAGCTAGTTAAGATTTGGGTTGACCGGCCTATGTCCAAAAGCAAAATCCGGACAAGCTCGAGGCAAGGTAAGTTATGTAGAACTGGAAGTGTTCCAGCTATACAAGCTACAGCAGATGATTTGGTAGAACCGAAGGATTCAGTAGATACCAACTAACCTCAGCCTCTCCGCCAATCTAGTAGGGTTCCTCACCCACCTGAGAGATACTTCTGTTTCTCTATGACAGTGGGAGCGAGGATTGCATCATGAGATGATGACCCAACTAGCTTCGAGCAGGCCATCGAGAGTAGGGACTCCGTAAGAATGCCTGGATGCTTAGCGATCTGAGATGGAATCCTTATACACCAACAAAGTATGGACTTTGGTTGCTATATCTGAAGGGTTAAATCCCCATCAGGAGCAAGTATATCTTGAGAAGATTACTTGGTGTACATGGAAAAGTTAAGACTTTCAAAGCTAGACTTGTTAATGGTTTGCATCATTAACCAGGTATGGATCATGATGAAACCTTTTCTAAGGAGCTATGCTAAAGTCCATCCAGATCCTACTTGCCACGGTTACATACCATGACTACGATATCTGGCGGTTGGGTGCCATGACTGCTTTTCTAAATGATGTTTTAGAAAAGTGCGTCTATAAGTACACAGCCAGAGGGCCTCGTAGACAGTGGGAGCAGCGGAAACGTGTAAAAGATGCTTTATAGGATAAAGCAGGCATCGCGGAGATGGAACATCTGTTTTGATGGATTAGTCAAAGAAGTTGACATCATCAAAATGGCAGATGACGTTGTATAAACAAAAAGGTAATAGGGAGTATGGTGGTGATCCTCGTAGAGTACGTGGATGACATACTCTTGATAGGGAAGGAGTTTCCTATGCTACGCTCGGTCAATCTCCACTTATCACAATGATTCTCCATATAGGATCAAATTGATACCTCCTAAATCCTGGGTTTTGGATCTATGAGATAGATCTAATTGGATGTTAGGATTCTCACTAGTTGTAGTGAGATGGTATCAATCGATCCTGGGGAGAATCACTGGAAGGGTTCCAGGGTGATAAAGACGACTGAAAGTCAGTCACAGGCATTGTCTTTACCCTCAGTAAAGGGGCGGTATGTTGGAAGAGTTCCAAGCTAGATACCGTGGCATACTAGACGATAAAGGCTGGATGCATCGCTACTTAAGATGCTACCAAAGAGGCTGTTTGGGTGTATATTGGTTCATGAGATGAACTACGTTCCTACCATTGTGAGACAATGGAGTTGTGGCTTATGCCAAGGAACGCAGGTCCCATCAGTGATCCAGACATATTCTAAGGCAGTATCACTTGATCATGGAGATGGTTGATCTCCAAGGAGATCGAGGTTAGGAGAGTAGACTCAGAGGACAACACGGCGGATCGACTCACGAAGGCCTATTCCCAGAGAGAGACTTTTATGGGATGGTTGAGTATGAGATACTACAACCACTGCTACAGATGGCCCTAGTGCAAGTGGGAGATTGTTAGTTATATGTATGCCCTAGAGGCCATTACTGTACATTGGATGTATATTGTAGTGGATGCTGGGACATATATAGCGAGGACTTTCTTACTCGACATGATAATATGCTATCTGGTTGCTCTTTACCTTAACGTGTACACAGATTGTCTCTCTATTACATGTTGGTAAAGCCCTTAGGATGTGTACTTGACTACCTGGACTATGATGCGGATCATACTAGTGGGGACATGGTAGTCCATAAGTACATCCTTGAAAGTCCCTAGTCGTGGGTGTATCGAGATGGGGCATCGATATACCAGAGTAGACTAGCATGTACCTTCTCGACCCATACAGATGGGCGATGGATGATCCTATATCCATCGGTGTTTGACATCAGAGATGATATACGGGTGCTCAGTGGAGACTGGGTACACTGGACGGACTCGCCGAGAACTCCCAGATGGTATTATACCTTACGTCAGATGGCAGTTCTCTGGTGACACTAGTACAGAGTAGTCTGTTGACCCGAGATCGTCATAGAGTCTTCTGTGGTTCCTACTGTGCTTTGATTTCCATCTTACCATGTCCAAGAGGGCATGCAAAACGGTGGTTTTTGGGTACAGTCCCGAGTCACATGGAGGCAATGAGCGATAGGAGGGGATTCGTCTCTCCCGGTATAGGGGGTTGATGTTGCGCTGTGTTCGATTGGCTATAACCGGAAATCCCTGGCCAGGGTTGCTGAGATTTACTGGTAAGTGTTACCAGTAGTTTCTCGAACTGTTATAGACCTCATATCGACACGACTTAACGAGCTATTGGGGTCTGACGTTTACCACCCCTAGGCGAGATATGCGACATATCAGACAATCAGACCGGACTGTACGGTAGTGTTACTGGTTGGATTCACTGGAGTGTGAGTGGGCTTGCTCGTCGATCTTCTGATCTCTCAATACCCGGGTGGCCGTTATGTTTAGCAGACCGCTTGCGGCTTGTGGGTGTTTGATATGATCATCACCTGCTGCCGGCGTATTGACGAGTCGTTAGAGTCCTACACAGAGGTTTCCTGGCTCAAGCAAAACGAAATAGGAGCGCATATGAGATATGTGCGGGACCGAGAATGATACCAGTATGTGATACTGTATTCGATTCTCGCGATCTGTGACATTGATCGGTTATATGCGATATAGCCAGGTTATCGGATCAACTGTTGATTCGATAAGTTGTTACTATTGATATTAGTCGGTTATATGTGATATAACCGGATCGTTAAATCAAGGGTTGATTTAATGATTAAATGTATAATTATATATTTGATATATTACTTTGCATTAACTAGTATCGTTTCACTTTAAATGGATTTACTCACTTGAATTGTGCAAGTAGTATATGTGATATACTTTTGTGCACATGATTGTATCAAGTTTGAAGATACATGCTTTTTTGGTTAAGTGTAAAGAATTAAACCTTGGTTAAGTATATGGTTAGGTTTTTATTTATTTATCCATTTATTTATATATTTATTTTGGATTAATAAAGAGAGAGGAAAACAAAATGGTTGCATTGATTCATGAAGTTTCTTGAAGCTTCATGCAACTTTGACCATTTTGTCTTCATTTCCTTAACCTAACCATTCACTAACCATAGTCTATTCTCTACACCTAACTATGGTTGGAATTATGATAAGGATTCATTTTTCTTTTCAATTCTAATTAACTTAATATAATTCTATCATCTTTCTTCATCTTCTTCTTCTTCTTCTTCAAGAAGGAAACTTTGCTTCATCAATGGCAAAGTGAGAAAAAGAGTGAGAAATCCAATTCTAAAGTGAACCCACTTCCTATTTCTTCATCCTCTACCTCTTGCCAAGTAGTAGAGTGTGTTTTCTTCACATGTTTCATGACTTGGTGAAGTTGGAGCTTGATCTAGCGATGCCTCGACGTAGATCATCTTCGGCATCGTCGTCGATGACCTAGCCCGCTTTTTCTCCGATGAAGCCGACGCTAAAGCCCAAGATCCGATTTGTACAGCGAGGAGACTTCATCGCGGAGCCATGGAGGTGGAGAACCGGATCTACAAAGGTTGTATTTCCGTTTACCATTTAGTTAAGTTGTTAACTAGTTTGCTTTGTCGCCTAGATTTCTAGCAAACGATCTTGTTAGGGTTTCTCGGCACCGTTAAAATTTGAAATTGGCATGGTTGATGCCTTGTGAGACCTCATTAGGGTGCCTAGGTGTTAGTGTATATGCCCTAGAGGCCATTACTGTATCATACTAGTTTGTATATTACTTAATGGATGCTTGGGATATTCACCTTGTATATACAATCTTGCTCAAAATAGTAGTATGCTACTTGGTTTGTTTCTACTTCAATGTGTACTTGTGTTTATTTCAGTATATCACTTATTCGCATTAGTGGAGCCCTTAGGATCTTTGCTTGATTACCAGCGTTGTGATGGCAGTCACACTAGTGGGGGCTGGGTAATCTATAAGCACATCCTTATTCAGGTCCCTGGTCGCAGGACTATCGAGACATGGCATCGATACTCCGGAGTAGACCAGCGCATGCGCTTCTCATCCCAGTGTGGGAGACGGTCTGTCCCACAGCCGTCAGTACGTCGTACTTGAGATAGTATGCGGGTGCTCGTTAGGTTACGGGTACACTGGACAGGACTCGTCGGGAACTGACTAGTTGGTATTATACCTATCGTCAGTTATCAGTTCCCAGGTGACATGAGTACAGCTTAGTCCGCTGACTTGACACTGTCACTTCGCCTCGGGTGTGTTCCCACTGTACTTTGATCACTACCCTACCACGGCTCAAAGGAGTCGTGCAAACAGGTGGTGGTTGGGTGCAGTCCCGAAGCACTTGGAGGCAGTGACGGTTAGACAGGATTCGTCTCTCCCGATATTGGGGGTTGACATCGCGCTGTGTCTAGGAGAGCCATTACACGAGTAGTCCCTGGCCAGGGCAAACGAGATATACTAGTAGGTTTCCAGTGTTATCTCAGGGTGTATTGGGCTTCACTCCGGCACGACTTGTACCGCTATTGGGGGACTGACGTTTACCGCCCCCTAGGCCCGCCATGCGATGTATCAGACGAACAGACCGGACTGTACGGAGAATGTCACACTCAGGCTCAGTAGGAGTTCAGATGGGTTTCGCCTCGTCGGTCTTCTTGTCGGCATTACCTGGGGACCGTTACGCACAGCTAGTGCCGCTTGCGGTCTGTGGTTAAACCCACTGCCAGCGTAGTGTCGAGTCTTTAGAGTCCCACACAGAAAGCTTTTCGCCTTTAGGCAAAAGAGTAGAGGTCGCATGGTATTGCGACAGGTCGCATGGTTTTGCGACAGGGTTCGGTCACATCCGTGCACGTGTGCACGTACAGTGTCCGGACAGTTTACACTAGCGGGCTTTGGTTTAAGCCAGATCCTAGTGTACCTTATGGGATTGGGTTTACCCAGTTTGCATTCGTGTTTCTCGGAACGCGGATGCGGGTGTGTATGCACAGTTGACAGGGAGGCAGAGGCTGCGGATTCTCATTAGGGTTGTTGACAGTTGACCGTTGACTATTTGTCTTTATGCTCAACCCTAATGAGAATATGATATGTGATTAACTATTATATTAATTAAGTATTATGGTGATATGGTTGTTGACTTGTTGACTTTTGTTGACTTGTTGACTTTGTTGACTTGTTGACTTTTGTTGACTTGTTGACCGGTTGACTAGGCTTGACTAGTTGACCATCATGATAACCATGGTTATCATTTCATGCCAAAGACTTTTTCTTGCTTGCTCATTTGAGCAAAATGAGTGCATGACATGATAAGGTTATGGTTGCTTCTAACCATCACATAAGACTTTTTTGATATGATGAGTTATGATCACTTTAGATTATGAGAGGTTAAAGACAAAAAGAGTTGCTCATTCTTTCTTGCTCACTCTCTCTCTTGTTCTTGAGCTCTCCTCTTGCTCTCACCCTCAACCTCTTGCTCCCTCTCTTGATCTATGGTTCTCTTGTCTCATGAGTTGAGAATCAAGAACCATAGATAAAATCCCATTCTAAATCATCTCTACTCATTCTAGTTCACTAGGTTTAGCAAACCAAGTGAACTAGTTTCTTCAAAGAACAAAGAAGGAGCTAAAGGTTGGAGCTTTCAAGTGGATCTATCTTCGGCGTACGGAGACAACGAGAAGGAGCCATCGAACCACCATCGGAGCTTGAAGAGAAGGAGTTCAAGTTTAGGTATAACCATCTTCATCCGAGTAGCTAAATATATTTAGCTTAGTATGCTAGTTTTAGTTTAGATAAAGATCCCGACCTAGCTTAGTCCATGTTGCCTCTTACGTTAAAATTTTGATTTTATACCGTTTCCGCCTCCCCGTAAGAACCGGGGGTCGCAACGTGGACTTACAGTGGTATCAGAGCCTAACTAAACTTAAACTAGCTTGGTAGTGAAGTGTAACGAAGTTCGGACCCGGAAAAATCCAAAAACCAAACTTTTACAAAAACTGAGTTTCTGTTGAATTTTTTTTGGCTCAAAATGAAAAACTTTACACTTGTAAATTCGGCTCAGGGTTTTGTGTGAACACCCAAGAAAAACGATACAGTAATTCGTCCAAACTGCCGCCCATCCGCCGCGTGAGCTAGGTATCCGCCGCGGAAGCGCCGCGCTTTGTCGTCTTCTGTGCATCGTTTTTCGTGCAGTGTGTGTCTGTGTTGGTTTTGGGATTTTTGAAATATATTATATGTGCCCAGATTTTCCAGAAAAGAAATTTCCTTTTGGGGTCCTATAATTCCGTATTTTTCCGAACTTCACCGCACTTTGACTATGATGGTTATATCTGTGATGTTTGCATGTATTGAACGTCGGCTAATCGCTATAAGTCGATTAGTCGGGGTTATACATGATCTGTAATGTGCTGGAAGTGTATATAAATATGTTGGATTGTCACGGGTGAATAGCCGGGGGTTGTGAGACGAGAGTTTTCTTTTCTTGCAATTCATGTAAATTTGTAAATTGATGTAATAATTATTTGTATGGCCGCACAACCGGGTCGGGGTTGTAGCCGTCATTGTATAATTTCTTTTTACTGTTTTTGCTCCTAGGATAGACCCATGGAGGGGTGCACAAACTACCGGGTATGCCGAAGTGTCGAGTGGCCTACTCATGGAGATGAGGGAGGTTGCTACGCTTCGGGTACTTGGCGGGTAGTTTGCCGCACCCGTAGGGGTCTTGGGTGGGGTTTTGGCTATTCACCGCGATCGTGTAATCTTTTTTTGTTACAGGCTCGTACAAATTACAGATTCCTAGTATATCCAATGTATTTATCTGTGATCTGAAATGTTTATCATTGCAGTATATCTATATATGATATTATTTAGGCGTTGCTTATGGTTTACAGACGAGCTAGCCCAGCCCCCGCTCTGTCGTTAGTTAAGTAACCTAACGGGTAATGACGGGGCCCCGTGGCGAATGCGAATGGCATAAGCGTACGTCATATTTTGGTTGTTTTCTGCAATGGTAGGATTAAATGATGGGACGCATTAAAAGAACTAATGCAAGAATATCACGCATTAAAAGAACTAATGCAAGATAATAAACCAAGTTAAAGTCGTTGGAACACTTTCGAAAAACCACTCGGTTCTTTTCAAAAACAACTTTTAAATGCGGAGCTTGAGCCACTCCTTTTAAAAGCTATCTCGTTCCATCGACCATATCAAGTTCACTACGTTCACGGTTTTGCCAAAACCATCCGTAGCCCTCCGTCGTTTCACATGAATAGTCAAAAGTATTCAAGCTGTGTATGTTGGCCAAAGTCAAGGCACAGTGATTGGTAGCTATTGGGTGTTCATGTGTAGCATAGATAGATGCGTTGGTTTGGGACAGTCGTACTGCCATTTTGGCCAAAGTCAAGGGTAGGTACGGATGGATCCAAATTAACCTGGATAATGACGGGTAGAACTTGACATGTGACTTATGATATTTTGGCCAAAGTCAAGGTCATAAGAGCATGGGGCAAAAATCCACATCGGGAGTTTCATAAGTACTGAAACTTGCTAGATTTGCATACCATTTGGAGTGTGATGATTCTGGTAGGATTCCTTCAGTTTCGTCACGCAATGATATTTGGATCCCGATCCTACTGTGACTATATGCTACTCCTCGGGAAATTTCTCACTTAACGATCAATGCTATAAACCTCGTAGGTGCCTAGAAAGGTGTTAGCGGGGCTACGCCCCAAGGGAAAAGAGGTTCTTTAATTAAGGAACTTCGCGAAAGCGTTGGAAAACCTCCCTCGAAGTACCGACACCGGCCTGGCTGAACGGTTAAGCAAGTATTGTACGGTGGGATTGATCCTGACTAATTCTTCCTTTATGGTTTGAGGAGGGATTCGAGAAACAGTGGGAGCCATCCTGTTTAGACAAACTAAAAACCACTCTAAACTTGCAAGAGCATCATGCTGAGTGTTTCTTCTTCTCTCTCCTAATTGCAACGACCAATCAACATGACTGGACTTAAGTTACTCCTAGATAAAAACAAACTGACAGGGCCAAACTACAAAGATTGGCTCAGGAATGTCAAGATAGCAATCACTTATGACAAGCTGGGGTATCTTCTTACCACCAAAGCTCCCCCTGTCCCTGGTCCAACTTCCAGTGTCGCGGATAAGGAAATCCACAAGACTTGGGAGATTGATAGCGCGAAGGCCAAGTGCCTCCTGCTTGCCTCGATGGACAACGAACATCAGAGGAGGCATGAGAATATGGACATGGAGTCCATATTGCTCCATACAAAAGAACTGTATGGAGAGCAATCACGTATCGCAAGATACAAAGCGTCGAAAAAGTTATTTTCGACAAGAATGGCCGTCGGATCATCAGTAGCCGAGCACGTGCTAAAGATGATCGGCTACATTGAGGAGCTCGCTGACCTAGGGATCACATTAGAGTGTGAGATATATACGGATATAGTTCTCCAGTCCCTTCCTTCCACTTACGCCCAGTTCATACTGAACTTCAACCTACAAGAAAAAGAGGTTGAACTTTCAGAGCTCCTCAACATGCTGAGGAGCGCAGAGGGCACCCTACAGAAAGGTAGGGATACATCCACTTTGTTTGTAGGAGGATCATCTTCTTCTAGGTCCAAGGCGAAAGCCAAGGGAAAGAAGAAGAAGGCCCCCGCCAAACCAAGGGGCGGTGTTAGTAAAGTGGATACGAAGGGAAAAGCAAAAGCAACAAAGATAGCGGGGAAGCTTGTGGATAAGGAAGAATGCTTCTATTGTCATAAGAAAGGACATTGGAAGAATGATTGCAGGGCCTGGAAGGCCAGAACACAGGAATTGAAGCAGGTTGCAGCTTCAGCTTCAGGTGTGTATGTTATTGAAAACTGTCTTTCAATAAACTCTACTTCCTGGGTATTGGATACCGGATCAGGATCTCATATCTGTAATTCTTTGCAGGCGTTGAGAAACCGTAGGGTTTTGAAGGCAGGTGACATGACCCTCAGAGTTGCAAACGGAGCTAGCAAGGATGCTAAAGCCGTGGGGGACTATCACCTGGGAATGTCAGATGGACATGTTTTGGTTTTGCGTAATTGCTTTTTTGTACCCAATGCAACTTGTAATATCATTTCTGTATCTTTAGTTTCTAAAGAAGGTTATGAATTTGCGTTTGTAAGTAATGTTGTAAACATTCACCTTAATCAAGTTCTGATTGGGTCAGGTACATTGAGTAATGGTATATACGTGTTAAACCAACCACAGATTTTCAACGTCCAGAATACACACAAAAGAAAGTCTCCAGAACTAAATCAGACTTTCTTATGGCATTGTAGATTGGGTCACATCAATGAGAGAAGGTTGACTAAGTTACATACAGAAGGATATTTGAATACGTTCGAATATCAATCGTGTGCCACTTGTCAATCTTGTCTCAAAGGAAAGATGACAAAGACTCCGTTTACTGGACAAGGAGTAAGAGCGAGCGAGCTCTTGGGACTCGTACACAGTGACGTGTGCGGTCCAATGTCTACACATGCCCGAAGCGGACATTCTTACTTCATTACTTTTACGGATGACTTCTCAAGGTACGGTTATGTCTTCTTAATGAAACATAAGTCCGAGGCCTTTGGAAAATTCCAGGAGTATAAGAATGAAGTAGAGAAACAGACCGGCAAAAGTATTAAGATTCTAAGATCGGATCGAGGTGGAGAATACTTAAGTGCCGAGTTCCTGGACTATTTAAAAGAGAACGGAATTCTCTCTCAGCTTACTCCTCCATACACCCCGCAACATAACGGTGTATCGGAGAGACGGAACCGCACCCTATTGGATATGGTGCGGTCCATGATGAGTAACGCTGAGTTACCGCGATCATTCTGGGGGTATGCACTAGAATCAGCCGCATACCTTTTGAACCGAGTTCCCACTAAGACTGTGCCTACCACGCCATTTGAGATGTGGTGTGGGAAGAGACCCCATCTTAATCACATTAAGATATGGGGATGTCCAGCTTTTGTCAAAAAGCAGCATGCGGACAAGCTCGAGGCACGCTCAGTACTGTGCAAGTTTGTGGGATATCCAAAGAATTCCAAGGGATATTTCTTCTACTGTGAAGAGGAACAAAAAGTTCTTGTTTCTCGTCATGCCCACTTTCTAGAACACCAGTTCATAGAAAAAGAAATAAGTGGGAGCGCAGTAGAACTGGAAGAAATTCCAGAACCACAGACTGTTACTGAAAGCTTGGTGGAACCAGAAGGTTCGGAAGAACAGGACATTCCTACGCCGCTCCGCAGAAGTAGTAGGCAGTCTCATCCGCCCGAGAGATACTACGGTTTTCTCATAGACGGGGATAGAGAGGATTGCATCATAGATTATGATGAGCCTACTAGCTTCCAGCAGGCCGTTCAGAGCGTTGACTCAGTGAAATGGCTGGATGCAATGCGGACCGAAATGGAGTCCATGTACACCAACAAGGTATGGACGTTGGACATTGCTCCAGACGGGGTAAAACCCGTAGGATGCAAGTGGATCTTCAAAAGGAAGATTGGTGTAGATGGACAGGTTGAGACCTATAAAGCTAGGCTGGTAGCAAAGGGTTTTCGTCAATGACCTGGCTTGGACTACGACGAAACCTTTTCTCCAGTAGCCATGCTGAAATCCATTCGGATCCTTCTTGCCATTGCTGCCTTCCACGATTATGAGATCTGGCAAATGGACGTAAAGACAGCTTTTCTAAATGGAAATTTAGAGGAGTGTGTCTATATGGACCAGCCAGAGGGTTTCATTCAGAGTGGGAGCAGCGGAAAGGTGTGCAAGTTGCTTAAGTCCATCTATGGACTAAAGCAGGTATCGCGGAGTTGGAACATCTGTTTTGATGAGACGGTCAAAGAATTTGGCTTTATCAAAAATCTAGATGAACCATGTATCTATAGTAGATTTGTAGCGAGAACTGTAGTATTCCTCGTTTTATACGTGGATGACATTCTCTTAATAGGAAATGACATTCCTATGCTACAATCTGTCAAGGGGTTCTTGTCACACAGGTTCTCCATGAAAGACCTGGGTGATGCCTCATACATTCTGGGTATCCGGATCTACCGTGACAGATCCAAGAGGATATTAGGACTTTCGCAGTCCAGGTACATCGACACCATACTGAAGAGGTTCAGTATGGAAGATTCCAAGCGCGGTAACCTACCGGCTTGTCACGGGATCACCCTCTCTAAAGAGATGTCTCCCAAGACTGATTTAGAGAGGGATCGCATGTCTATTATACCCTACGCTTCTGCGGTAGGCTCTATAATGTATGCGATGTTGTGTACCAGACCGGATGTAGCTTATGCACTGAGTGTGGTAAGCCGGTATCAGTCTAACCCTGGGGAGAAACACTGGATAGCGGTAAAGAACATTCTCAAGTACCTGAGAAGGACTAAGGAGATGTTCTTGGTGTATGGCGGAAAAGACCTCCAGATCGAGGCCTTTGCTGACTCCAGCTTCCAGAGTGACAAGGATGATTCCAAGTCCATGTCGGGTTTTGTCTTTACCCTCAATGGAGGGGCGGTGTGTTGGAAGAGTTCCAAACAGGAAACCGTTGCAGACTCGACGATGGAAGCGGAATACATCGCTGCATCTGATGCCGCAAAAGAAGCTGTCTGGATGAGGAAGTTCTTGAAAGAACTTCAGGTGGTTCCGTCCATTGTTGATCCAATACCTCTGTATTGCGACAACAACGGGGCTATAGCTTTAGCGAAGGAACCCAGGTCCCATCAGAGATCCAGGCACATCTTGAGGCGATATCACCTGATCAGGGAGATCGTGGATCGCCAGGAGATCGAGGTTCGGAGAGTCGCTTCAGAAGACAACACTGCAGATCCATTCACCAAGGCCTTGCCCCAGACTCAGTTCGAGCGGCTGATCGAGATGATAGGTCTTCGATACGCCAGTACATGGCCTTAGTGCAAGTGGGAGATTGTTAGTGTATATGCCCTAGAGGCCATTACTGTATCATACTAGTTTGTATATTACTTAATGGATGCTTGGGATATTCACCTTGTATATACAATCTTGCTCAAAATAGTAGTATGCTACTTGGTTTGTTTCTACTTCAATGTGTACTTGTGTTTATTTCAGTATATCACTTATACGCATTAGTGGAGCCCTTAGGATCTTTGCTTGATTACCAGCGTTGTGATGGCAGTCACACTAGTGGGGGCTGGGTAATCTATAAGCACATCCTTATTCAGTTCCCTGGTCGCAGGACTATCGAGACAGGGCATCGATACACCGGAGTAGACCAGCGCATGCGCTTCTCATCCCAGTGTGGGAGACGGTCTGTCCCACAGCCGTCAGTACGTCGTACTTGAGATAGTATGCGGGTGCTCGTTAGGTTACGGGTACACTGGACAGGACTCGTCGGGAACTGACTAGTTGGTATTATACCTATCGTCAGTTATCAGTTCCCAGGTGACATGAGTACAGCTTAGTCCGCTGACTTGACACTGTCACTTCGCCTCGGGTGTGTTCCCACTGTACTTTGATCACTACCCTACCACAGCTCAAAGGAGTCGTGCAAACAGGTGGTGGTTGGGTGCAGTCCCGAAGCACTTGGAGGCAGTGACGGTTAGACAGGATTCGTCTCTCCCGGTATTGGGGGTTGACATCGCGCTGTGTCTAGGAGAGCCATTACACGAGTAGTCCCTGGCCAGGGCAAACGAGATATACTGGTAGGTTTCCAGTGTTATCTCAGGGTGTATTGGGCTTCACTCCGGCACGACTTGTACCGCTATTGGGGGACTGATGTTTACCGCCCCCTAGGCCCGCCATGCGATGTATCAGACGAACAGACCGGACTGTACGGAGAATGTCACACTCAGGCTCAGTAGGAGTTCAGATGGGTTTCGCCTCGTCGGTCTTCTTGTCGGCATTACCTGGGGACCGTTACGCACAGCTAGTGCCGCTTGCGGTCTGTGGTTAAACCCACTGCCAGCGTAGTGTCGAGTCTTTAGAGTCCCACACAGAAAGCTTTTCGCCTTTAGGCAAAAGAGTAGAGGTCGCATGGTATTGCGACAGGTCGCATGGTTTTGCGACAGGGTTCGGTCACATCCGTGCACGTGTGCACGTACAGTGTCCGGACAGTTTACACTAGCGGGCTTTGGTTTAAGCCAGATCCTAGTGTACCTTATGGGATTGGATTTATCCAGTTTGCATTCGTGTTCCTCGGAACGCGGATGCGGGTGTGTATGCACAGTTGACAGGGAGGCAGAGGCTGCGGATTCTCATTAGGGTTGTTGACAGTTGACCGTTGACTATTTGACTTTATGCTCAACCCTAATGAGAATATGATATGTGATTAACTATTATATTAATTAAGTATTATGGTGATATGGTTGTTGACTTGTTGACTTTTGTTGACTTGTTGACTTTGTTGACTTGTTGACTTTTGTTGACTTGTTGACCGGTTGACTAGGCTTGACTAGTTGACCATCATGATAACCATGGTTATCATTTCATGCCAAAGACTTTTTCTTGCTTGCTCATTTGAGCAAAATGAGTGCATGACATGATAAGGTTATGGTTGCTTCTAACCATCACATAAGACTTTTTTGATATGATGAGTTATGATCACTTTAGATTATGAGAGGTTAAAGACAAAAAGAGTTGCTCATTCTTTCTTGCTCACTCTCTCTCTTGTTCTTGAGCTCTCCTCTTGCTCTCACCCTCAACCTCTTGCTCCCTCTCTTGATCTATGGTTCTCTTGTCTCATGAGTTGAGAATCAAGAACCATAGATAAAATCCCATTCTAAATCATCTCTACTCATTCTAGTTCACTAGGTTTAGCAAACCAAGTGAACTAGTTTCTTCAAAGAACGAAGAAGGAGCTAAAGGTTGGAGCTTTCAAGTGGATCTATCTTCGGCGTACGGAGACAACGAGAAGGAGCCATCGAACCACCATCGGAGCTTGAAGAGAAGGAGTTCAAGTTTAGGTATAACCATCTTCATCCGAGTAGCTAAATATCTTTAGCTTAGTATGCTAGTTTTAGTTTAGGTAAAGATCCCGACCTAGCTTAGTCCATGTTGCCTCTTACGTTAAAATTTTGATTTTATACCGTTTCCGCCTCCCCGTAAGAACCGGGGGTCGCAACGTGGACTTACAGTGGTATCAGAGCCTAACTAAACTTAAACTAGCTTGGTAGTGAAGTGTAACGAAGTTCGGAACCGGAAAAATCCAAAAACCAAACTTTTACAAAAACTGAGTTTCTGTTGAAATTTTTTTGGCTCAAAATGAAAAACTTTACACTTGTAAATTCGGCTCAGGGTTTTGTGTGAACACCCAAGAAAAACGATACAGTAATTCGTCCAAACTGCCGCCCATCCGCCGCGTGAGCTAGGTATCCGCCGCGGAAGCGCCGCGCTTTGTCGTCTTCTGTGCATCGTTTTTCGTGCAGTGTGTGTCTGTGTTGGTTTTGGGATTTTTGAAATATATTATATGTGCCCAGATTTTCCAGAAAAGAAATTTCCTTTTGGGGTCCTATAATTCCGTATTTTTCCGAACTTCACCGCACTTTGACTATGATGGTTATATCTGTGATGTTTGCATGTATTGAACGTCGGCTAATCGCTATAAGTCGATTAGTCGGGGTTATACATGATCTGTAATGTGCTGGAAGTGTATATAAATATGTTGGATTGTCACGGGTGAATAGCCGGGGGTTGTGAGACGAGAGTTTTCTTTTCTTGCAATTCATGTAAATTTGTAAATTGATGTAATAATTATTTGTATGGCCGCACAACCGGGTCGGGGTTGTAGCCGTCATTGTATAATTTCTTTTTACTGTTTTTGCTCCTAGGATAGACCCATGGAAGGGTGCACAAACTACCGGGTATGCCGAAGTGTCGAGTGGCCTACTCATGGAGATGAGGGAGGTTGCTACGCTTCGGGTACTTGGCGGGTAGTTTGCCGCACCCGTAGGGGTCTTGGGTGGGGTTTTGGCTATTCACCGCGATCGTGTAATCTTTTTTTGTTACAGGCTCGTACAAATTACAGATTCCTAGTATATCCAATGTATTTATCTGTGATCTGAAATGTTTATCATTGCAGTATATCTATATATGATATTATTTAGGCGTTGCTTATGGTTTACAGACGAGCTAGCCCAGCCCCCGCTCTGTCGTTAGTTAAGTAACCTAACGGGTAATGACGGGGCCCCGTGGCGAATGCGAATGGCATAAGCGTACGTCATATTTTGGTTGTTTTCTGCAATGGTAGGATTAAATGATGGGACGCATTAAAAGAACTAATGCAAGAATATCACGCATTAAAAGAACTAATGCAAGATAATAAACCAAGTTAAAGTCGTTGGAACACTTTCGAAAAACCACTCGGTTCTTTTCAAAAACAACTTTTAAATGCGGAGCTTGAGCCACTCCTTTTAAAAGCTATCTCGTTCCATCGACCATATCAAGTTCACTACGTTCACGGTTTTGCCAAAACCATCCGTAGCCCTCCGTCGTTTCACATGAATAGTCAAAAGTATTCAAGCTGTGTATGTTGGCCAAAGTCAAGGCACAGTGATTGGTAGCTATTGGGTGTTCATGTGTAGCATAGATAGATGCGTTGGTTTGGGACAGTCGTACTGCCATTTTGGCCAAAGTCAAGGGTAGGTACGGATGGATCCAAATTAACCTGGATAATGACGGGTAGAACTTGACATGTGACTTATGATATTTTGGCCAAAGTCAAGGTCATAAGAGCATGGGGCAAAAATCCACATCGGGAGTTTCATAAGTACTGAAACTTGCTAGATTTGCATACCATTTGGAGTGTGATGATTCTGGTAGGATTCCTTCAGTTTCGTCACGCAATGATATTTGGATCCCGATCCTACTGTGACTATATGCTACTCCTCGGGAAATTTCTCACTTAACGATCAATGCTATAAACCTAGTAGGTGCCTAGAAAGGTGTTAGCGGGGCTACGCCCCCAGGGAAAAGAGGTTCTTTAATTAAGGAACTTCGCGAAAGCGTTGGAAAACCTCCCTCGAAGTACCGACACCGGCCTGGCTGAACGGTTAAGCAAGTATTGTACGGTGGGATTGATCCTGACTAATTCTTCCTTTATGGTTTGAGGAGGGATTCGAGAAACAGTGGGAGCCATCCTGTTTAGACAAACTAAAAACCACTCTAAACTTGCAAGAGCATCATGCTGAGTGTTTCTTCTTCTCTCTCCTAATTGCAGCGACCAATCAACATGACTGGACTTAAGTTACTCCTAGATAAAAACAAACTGACAGGGCCAAACTACAAAGATTGGCTCAGGAATGTCAAGATAGCAATCACTTATGACAAGCTGGGGTATCTTCTTACCACCAAAGCTCCCCCTGTCCCTGGTCCAACTTCCAGTGTCGCGGATAAGGAAATCCGCAAGACTTGGGAGATTGATAGCGCGAAGGCCAAGTGCCTCCTGCTTGCCTCGATGGACAACGAACATCAGAGGAGGCATGAGAATATGGACATGGAGTCCATATTGCTCCATACAAAAGAACTGTATGGAGAGCAATCACGTATCGCAAGATACAAAGCGTCGAAAAAGTTATTTTCGACAAGAATGGCCGTCGGATCATCAGTAGCCGAGCATGTGCTAAAGATGATCGGCTACATTGAGGAGCTCGCTGACCTAGGGATCACATTAGAGTGTGAGCTATATACGGATATAGTTCTCCAGTCCCTTCCTTCCACTTACGCCCAGTTCATACTGAACTTCAACCTACAAGAAAAAGAGGTTGAACTTTCAGAGCTCCTCAACATGCTGAGGAGCGCAGAGGGCACCCTACAGAAAGGTAGGGATACATCCACTTTGTTTGTAGGAGGATCATCTTCTTCTAGGTCCAAGGCGAAAGCCAAGGGAAAGAAGAAGAAGGCCCCCGCCAAACCAAGGGGCGGTGTTAGTAAAGTGGATACGAAGGGAAAAGCAAAAGCAACAAAGATAGCGGGGAAGCTTGTGGATAAGGAAGAATGCTTCTATTGTCATAAGAAAGGACATTGGAAGAATGATTGCAGGGCCTGGAAGGCCAGAACACAGGAATTGAAGCAGGTTGCAGCTTCAGCTTCAGGTGTGTATGTTATTGAAAACTGTCTTTCAATAAACTCTACTTCCTGGGTATTGGATACCGGATCAGGATCTCATATCTGTAATTCTTTGCAGGCGTTGAGAAACCGTAGGGTTTTGAAGGCAGGTGACATGACCCTCAGAGTTGCAAACGGAGCTAGCATGGATGCTAAAGCCGTGGGGGACTATCACCTGGGAATGTCAGATGGACATGTTTTGGTTTTGCGTAATTGCTTTTTTGTACCCAACGCAACTTGTAATATCATTTCTGTATCTTTAGTTTCTAAAGAAGGTTATGAATTTGCGTTTGTAAGTAATGTTGTAAACATTCACCTTAATCAAGTTCTGATTGGGTCAGGTACATTGAGTAATGGTATATACGTGTTAAACCAACCACAGATTTTCAACTTCCAGAATACACACAAAAGAAAGTCTCCAGAACTAAATCAGACTTTCTTATGGCATTGTAGATTGGGTCACATCAATGAGAGAAGGTTGACTAAGTTACATACAGAAGGATATTTGAATACGTTCGAATATCAATCGTATGCCACTTGTCAATCTTGTCTCAAAGGAAAGATGACAAAGACTCCGTTTACTGGACAAGGAGTAAGAGCGAGCGAGCTCTTGGGACTCGTACACAGTGACGTGTGCGGTCCAATGTCTACACATGCCCGAAGCGGACATTCTTACTTCATTACTTTTACGGATGACTTCTCAAGGTACGGTTATGTCTTCTTAATGAAACATAAGTCCGAGGCCTTTGGAAAATTCCAGGAGTATAAGAATGAAGTAGAGAAACAGACCGGCAAAAGTATTAAGATTCTAAGATCGGATCGAGGTGGAGAATACTTAAGTGCCGAGTTCCTGGACTATTTAAAAGAGAACGGAATTCTCTCTCAGCTTACTCCTCCATACACCCCGCAACATAACGGTGTATCGGAGAGACGGAACCGCACCCTATTGGATATGGTGCGGTCCATGATGAGTAACGCTGAGTTACCGCGATCATTCTGGGGGTATGCACTAGAATCAGCCGCATACCTTTTGAACCGAGTTCCCACTAAGACTGTGCCTACCACGCCATTTGAGATGTGGTGTGGGAAGAGACCCCATCTTAATCACATTAAGATATGGGGATGTCCAGCTTTTGTCAAAAAGCAGCATGCGGACAAGCTCGAGGCACGCTCAGTACTGTGCAAGTTTGTGGGATATCCAAAGAATTCCAAGGGATATTTCTTCTACTGTGAAGAGGAACAAAAAGTTCTTGTTTCTCGTCATGCCCACTTTCTAGAACACCAGTTCATAGAAAAAGAAATAAGTGGGAGCGCAGTAGAACTGGAAGAAATTCCAGAACCACAGACTGTTACTGAAAGCTTGGTGGAACCAGAAGGTTCGGAAGAACAGGACATTCCTACGCCGCTCCGCAGAAGTAGTAGGCAGTCTCATCCGCCCGAGAGATACTACGGTTTTCTCATAGACGGGGATAGAGAGGATTGCATCATAGATTATGATGAGCCTACTAGCTTCCAGCAGGCCGTTCAGAGCGTTGACTCAGTGAAATGGCTGGATGCAATGCGGACCGAAATGGAGTCCATGTACACCAACAAGGTATGGACGTTGGACATTGCTCCAGACGGGGTAAAACCCGTAGGATGCAAGTGGATCTTCAAAAGGAAGATTGGTGTAGATGGACAGGTTGAGACCTATAAAGCTAGGCTGGTAGCAAAGGGTTTTCGTCAACGACCTGGCTTGGACTACGACGAAACCTTTTCTTCAGTAGCCATGCTGAAATCCATTCGGATCCTTCTTGCCATTGCTGCCTTCCACGATTATGAGATCTGGCAAATGGACGTAAAGACAGCTTTTCTAAATGGAAATTTAGAGGAGTGTGTCTATATGGACCAGCCAGAGGGTTTCATTCAGAGTGGGAGCAGCGGAAAGGTGTGCAAGTTGCTTAAGTCCATCTATGGACTAAAGCAGGCATCGCGGAGTTGGAACATCTGTTTTGATGAGACGGTCAAAGAATTTGGCTTTATCAAAAATCCAGATGAACCATGCATCTATAGTAGATTTGTAGCGAGAACTGTAGTATTCCTCGTTTTATACGTGGATGACATTCTCTTAATAGGAAATGACATTCCTATGCTACAATCTGTCAAGGGGTTCTTGTCACACAGGTTCTCCATGAAAGACCTGGGTGATGCCTCATACATTCTGGGTATCCGGATCTACCGTGACAGATCCAAGAGGATATTAGGACTTTCGCAGTCCAGGTACATCGACACCATACTGAAGAGGTTCAGTATGGAAGATTCCAAGCGCGGTAACCTACCGGCTTGTCACGGGATCACCCTCTCTAAAGAGATGTCTCCCAAGACTGATTTAGAGAGGGATCGCATGTCTATTATACCCTACGCTTCTGCGGTAGGCTCTATAATGTATGCGATGTTGTGTACCAGACCGGATGTAGCTTATGCACTGAGTGTGGTAAGCCGGTATCAGTCTAACCCTGGGGAGAAACACTGGATAGCGGTAAAGAACATTCTCAAGTACCTGAGAAGGACTAAGGAGATGTTCTTGGTGTATGGCGGAAAAGACCTCCAGATCGAGGCCTTTGCTGACTCCAGCTTCCAGAGTGACAAGGATGATTCCAAGTCCATGTCGGGTTTTGTCTTTACCCTCAATGGAGGGGCGGTGTGTTGGAAGAGTTCCAAACAGGAAACCGTTGCAGACTCGACGATGGAAGCGGAATACATCGCTGCATCTGATGCCGCAAAAGAAGCTGTCTGGATGAGGAAGTTCTTGAAAGAACTTCAGGTGGTTCCGTCCATTGTTGATCCAATACCTCTGTATTGCGACAACAACGGGGCTATAGCTTTAGCGAAGGAACCCAGGTCCCATCAGAGATCCAGGCACATCTTAAGGCGGTATCACCTGATCAGGGAGATCGTGGATCGCCAGGAGATCGAGGTTCGGAGAGTCGCTTCAGAAGACAACACTGCAGATCCATTCACCAAGGCCTTGCCCCAGACTCAGTTCGAGCGGCTGATCGAGATGATAGGTCTTCGATACGCCAGTACATGGCCTTAGTGCAAGTGGGAGATTGTTAGTGTATATGCCCTAGAGGCCATTACTGTATCATACTAGTTTGTATATTACTTAATGGATGCTTGGGATATTCACCTTGTATATACAATCTTGCTCAAAATAGTAGTATGCTACTTGGTTTGTTTCTACTTCAATGTGTACTTGTGTTTATTTCAGTATATCACTTATACGCATTAGTGGAGCCCTTAGGATCTTTGCTTGATTACCAGCGTTGTGATGGCAGTCACACTAGTGGGGGCTGGGTAATCCATAAGCACATCCTTATTCAGTTCCCTGGTCGCAGGACTATCGAGACAGGGCATCGATACTCCGGAGTAGACCAGCGCATGCGCTTCTCATCCCAGTGTGGGAGACGGTCTGTCCCACAGCCGTCAGTACGTCGTACTTGAGATAGTATGCGGGTGCTCGTTAGGTTACGGGTACACTGGACAGGACTCGTCGGGAACTGACTAGTTGGTATTATACCTATCGTCAGTTATCAGTTCCCAGGTGACATGAGTACAGCTTAGTCCGCTGACTTGACACTGTCACTTCGCCTCGGGTGTGTTCCCACTGTACTTTGATCACTACCCTACCACAGCTCAAAGGAGTCGTGCAAACAGGTGGTGGTTGGGTGCAGTCCCGAAGCACTTGGAGGCAGTGACGGTTAGACAGGATTCGTCTCTCCCGGTATTGGGGGTTGACATCGCGCTGTGTCTAGGAGAGCCATTACACGAGTAGTCCCTGGCCAGGGCAAACGAGATATACTGGTAGGTTTCCAGTGTTATCTCAGGGTGTATTGGGCTTCACTCCGGCACGACTTGTACCGCTATTGGAGGACTGACGTTTACCGCCCCCTAGGCCCGCCATGCGATGTATCAGACGAACAGACCGGACTGTACGGAGAATGTCACACTCAGGCTCAGTAGGAGTTCAGATGGGTTTCGCCTCGTCGGTCTTCTTGTCGGCATTACCTGGGGACCGTTACGCACAGCTAGTGCCGCTTGCGGTCTGTGGTTAAACCCACTGCCAGCGTAGTGTCGAGTCTTTAGAGTCCCACACAGAAAGCTTTTCGCCTTTAGGCAAAAGAGTAGAGGTCGCATGGTATTGCGACAGGTCGCATGGTTTTGCGACAGGGTTCGGTCACATCCGTGCACGTGTGCACGTACAGTGTCCGGACAGTTTACACTAGCGGGCTTTGGTTTAAGCCAGATCCTAGTGTACCTTATGGGATTGGATTTATCCAGTTTGCATTCGTGTTCCTCGGAACGCGGATGCGGGTGTGTATGCACAGTTGACAGGGAGGCAGAGGCTGCGGATTCTCATTAGGGTTGTTGACAGTTGACCGTTGACTATTTGACTTTATGCTCAACCCTAATGAGAATATGATATGTGATTAACTATTATATTAATTAAGTATTATGGTGATATGGTTGTTGACTTGTTGACTTGTTGACTTTGTTGACTTGTTGACTTTTGTTGACTTGTTGACCGGTTGACTAGGCTTGACTAGTTGACCATCATGATAACCATGGTTATCATTTCATGCCAAAGACTTTTTCTTGCTTGCTCATTTGAGCAAAATGAGTGCATGACATGATAAGGTTATGGTTGCTTCTAACCATCACATAAGACTTTTTTGATATGATGAGTTATGATCACTTTGGATTATGAGAGGGTGAAAGACAAAAAGAGTTGCTCATTCTTTCTTGCTCACTCTCTCTCTTGTTCTTGAGCTCTCCTCTTGCTCTCACCCTCAACCTCTTGCTCCCTCTCTTGATCTATGGTTCTCTTGTCTCATGAGTTGAGAATCAAGAACCATAGATAAAATCCCATTCTAAATCATCTCTACTCATTCTAGTTCACTAGGTTTAGCAAACCAAGTGAACTAGTTTCTTCAAAGAACGAAGAAGGAGCTAAAGGTTGGAGCTTTCAAGTGGATCTATCTTCGGCGTACGGAGACAACGAGAAGGAGCCATCGAACCACCATCGGAGCTTGAAGAGAAGGAGTTCAAGTTTAGGTATAACCATCTTCATCCGAGTAGCTAAATATCTTTAGCTTAGTATGCTAGTTTTAGTTTAGGTAAAGATCCCAACCTAGCTTAGTCCATGTTGCCTCTTGCGTTAAAATTTTGATTTTATACCGTTTCCGCCTCCCCGTAAGAACCGGGGGTCGCAACGTGGACTTACACTAGGAACCCTACATGTGTAAGTGCGAATAGCAGGGTTTCAACATTCAAAAAATGTTTGGCTTTCCAGAATAGAAACTATTTTTCAGACTTATTTTTATCCTCAGATTAGTGACGTCCTTCATCTTACTAACCCTTGGGACAACGGCTCATAACTACATATTACTAGTTCGTATAAGAAAACTTCTAATTTTCTTTGTTTTCTTAAATTTTTCTAATCTGATGGATGCAATTGTTCACTATCTAATCTTTCATTATCATAAATATTAAATATTTTTATATTTTAAAAATTTTAATTTTTATGAGTTTTGAAAAATTTTGAATTTTTATGGATTTTGAAATTTTTTAAATTTTTATAGGTTTTTATAGGTTTTGAAAAAAAATATTTACAAAAAATGATGAACCAAAAGAAAAATATTTACACAAAAATTTTTATGGGTTTTGAAATTTTTTGAATTTTTATGGTTTTTTTTTAAAGAAATGTTTTGTGCTTATGCAAGTGATATGCACATGATGCAAAACTAAGCACAAACCTCCCCCAAACTTGTTTCCAACAGTGTCCTCACTGTTGTCATCTGCTAAATATCGAAAACCTGTATGCCTGGGAGGAATTTATTAGTGGGGGCAAAATATATAAGTGAGGATCCTCTCCCAAACTTATTTTTGACTCGCAATTTTTGTAAAAATTTTCTTTTCAAGAGCCAGAAAAATTGTTCCCCCCCCCAAACTTGAGTTATGCAATGTTAAGCTTTGAAAATCACATGAGGGGGTCAAGAATCATTGGTCGATACCAAGCTTTGCAAAGACCGAAGATTAACACCAACCATTCAAAGATTTTAACAATGCAGTGCTCGGGTTGGTGGAAGAAGAAGTGGGGAAAGGGTAAGGGGTGGAAGAGAGTGTGTGCGCGTCTCATTTTGGAGAGACGAAGCAGTGAATGTGATGGATAATTCGCATTCTTTTTACAGTTCAGAGGAAGGGGTGAAGGTTCAATTTCAGTGATTGGGACATCATTCATCTCAACACCCGTGTTATTCAAAAATGCGAGTTCATCAGCGAAGATCTTCTCAAAAGTTTCATCAATACCCCGAAGAATAATGTCATCACAAAGTGCGGGGTGATCTTCAGACTCTAAAAGCAGTTCATAATCGGTATTAGTCGTTGACCCGGACATCTCGGTGAAAGAGTCCGTATGTGTATGATACATAGTTGGGTCAAAACAACAACGTATGAAAAGAGTCAAGATCGGTATCAGGAGGATCATCAAATTCGCTGCTGTCGACATCCATTAAGTCGACAGAACAGACATGAGCAGTAGGTTTGGAGGGTACACTTCCAATCTTGTAAATGTTCAGCTCTATTGATCTATTCCGGAAGGATAGAGTCATAGAGCCATTACGACAGTTGATGATAGCGTTGGAAGTGGCCAAAAAGGGGCGACCTAAAATCACCAGAATTTGATTTCGGGGGTTTGCTACAGGCTGTGTATCAAGTACAATAAAATCCACAGGGAATACAAATTCCCCAATTTTTATTAACACATCCCCTAGTTCACCCCTAGGTTTGGTGATTGATCGGTCAGCCATCTGGAGAGTGCAATGGGCTGGTTTCAACTCTCCGATTCCTAGTTGCTCATAAACTGAGTATGGAAGCAAGTTAACACTAGCGCCAAGGTCTAAATGAGCACGGTTGATGTGTTTATCCCCAATAGAAATAGATATTGTAAGACACCCTGGGTCCTTACGTTTCTTTGGTAGCGGAGGGATAAAAGCAGTGCTAATGCTATTAGACATGAAGACCTTCTTTGGCACTTGAGTCTTCCTCTTCCTAGTGCACAAGTCCTTAAGAATTTTCGCATAAGCGGGGACTTGTTGAATGGCATATAGGAGAGGGATGTTGATGTTTACTTGCTTGAACATGTCCATACTCTTCTTCATATGTGGACTCGATGTGTTAGCCCTTAACCGGTTCGGGTAAGGTGCTTTAGCA
Source organism: Agapanthus africanus (assembly GCA_030015575.1). Taxonomy (NCBI): domain Eukaryota; kingdom Viridiplantae; phylum Streptophyta; class Magnoliopsida; order Asparagales; family Amaryllidaceae; genus Agapanthus; species Agapanthus africanus. The sequence continues at coordinate 662,318,986 of CM057338.1, forward strand.
ATGAGCGCTGGGTCCATCATAGACGAAGGAAGTGTGTGTGGCCCCGATCCCAAAATAGAAATGGGGATCGTCTGTGGAGGAGTAAAAGAGGTGGGCTGCGGTGGCGAGCCCAGAGGGAAATGGTGAATAGGCTCGCGAGAAGGCGGTGGGGTAGAAGAACAAGAATCAGAAACAGAAGTGTGTGTGTGAGGAAAGGTCTCAGCCGGGGCGTTGATAGGATTTTCAATATCATCAACTTCTTCCCCAACATGGTTATCCAGCACTCTCCCATATCTCAACGTGGTGATTGCATTCACATGATGTGAATAGCCATGATTGGGTAAAGGTTGAGCTGAGAGTTTCCCTTTTTCTCTTGCACTCATTTCGGCCTTAAGTCGTGCAATCTCAGCTTCCATCGTTTTGATACTCTCAGCTTGGGACGCTGAGTTTTTCTTTATCTCACCAACGGAAGTCCTAACCTCGGCCGACACTTCCATGAAATTTGACAGGAGTGATTTCATGGTTTGAGCGAATTGAGAGAATTCGTCAGAACAGGTCGACTGCATAGGATTAGACGGTGCAGGAGTGTTGAACTGGTTTTGGAAATTTTGTGACTGGTAGGGGTGCTGGGTGAGTTGAAGTGGTTGCTGTTGTGGTGGAGGGACCCGTTGGAATTGATTAGGGTTTGGAATCGTGTTTTGGGATTGGTTCCAAGCAAAATTCGGGTGATTCCTCCAACCCTGATTGTACGTGGAAGAAAAAGGATCGTTTCCAGGTCTTTGAAATGCGGCATTGGTATGCTCGAGACCTCGAAACTGAGAGTTTAATGGACATTCTTCCATCAAGTGAGAAGGATCAGAACAGCACCCACAAACAGTTTTGGGGAGCGATCTTGGGTTTAGGGAGGCTGCTAAGAATTTGTGTTCCATAGCGTCGAGCTTCTTTTGCATTGCTGCCATCTCAGCTCGAACACCTATGGACAAGTCTATTTGGTGTACGCCACCCCTACTCGATGGCTGGGTTCCAGTCTCCCACTGTTATGACTTTTCAGCGAACTCTTCTAAAAATTTCCATGCTTCCCCATCATCCTTGGTCATAAAGGTGCCTTGACACATGTTTTCAAGGTTTTGTTTAGTGGTAGGGTTACTGCCCTCATATATGATTCGGCAAAGTTCCCATCTCGGGATGCCTTGATGTGGGCATTGAACCAAAAGATCCTTGAATCGTTCAAAGTATTTTGAAAATGGTTCAGCCGGAAGCTGGGAGAATTGATACAGTTCGCTACGGATTCGAGCTGTCTTTTGCATAGGGTAGAATTTCTTAAGGAATGCCGCAACGAATTCTTCCCAATTCGTGATGGAGTGTGCGGTGGTGTTATACAGCCACTTCTGGGCTATATCACACAAGGTAAATGGAAGAAGTCATAGACGCATGGCATCCATAGAAAGTTGTGATGTACCCATCATTGCGCATACGTTTTCAAATTTGGTAATAAAAACGTAAGCGTCTTCAGTATCGAGACTGTGGAATTTGGGTAGAAGGTTGATGTACTGGGGTTTAATCTCAAAGTTATCCCCGTTGGCTGGTGGAATGGATAAGCAGGTCGAGAGAGGACCTCGCAAAGGATAGCACCTCTCTTGGAGAGAGATGCGGGGAGGATTCTGAGCACCAACGGACGGCGGCAGGGTAGCGATAAAGAGGTTTTATGGAGACTGATCAATCGGTGTGGGTGTGGTGGGGGTAAAAGAAAGGTAAATGGAGAAATACCGATTTCGGAGTCGATCAAGGGGACGCGGACAAGACGGGCACTAAAATCCCGTGTCCAGCCTATCTTGTACTAAAAGGGGTTAGTATAAGTGGCATCATGATTTATAATTAGGGGAATGAAGTGAGTGTGGTGTTTGTTTTGAAAAATGATACGGATTTTGAAAAAATGATATGAATCCCAAAATGCAACACACAAAACCCTAATTCTAGTGGTCACCTAGGTCCGGCTCTAGACCGCTCCTAACTCCCAAAAGACAAGTCGCAGGATAGAATCCTCCACTTCCTCTTTGTCCCCCGGTAGCCAGGTAAGTGCCAGGTAAGTGGGAAGGTACTCCACTACGTAAGTAGTGGGCCTAATTAATCACCACTAGCCTTCGACACACTTGCCTTAGACCCCACAAGAAAACGCGGATAAGCAATGAATTACCCACGGCCTTCTTCTGTCCTAGGTGAGCGCGACGGTCCTTAGAGACATCTCTAGATATTTTTTAATTAATGAAGGTATGCGGATGCAGGTTTGTGATTTTTGGGGCCTAAGAAGGGTAATGAACTCCCCACCTAATTTGGATTTGGCCGTGCCCCTTAATATCCGTATTTAGAATGCAAACAACCACAAAGTCAAAACAAGCACAATTTAATTTTTGCAATTTGCGCGCTGCGAATATTTGCAAAGAAACCTGCACAAAATGTTAATTGGAGCAGATTTTAGGGAGGAGATAAGAAAGATAGAGGTTACCTGCCAAAATTTGTACAGAGAGCTCTTTGAACTGCCGCGAAATCGCCGCAGGAGGTGGGTATTTGCCGCGGAATCGCGGTGGGGGAGAGAGATCACTCTGCCAAATTTCTCCAGAGAGCTCCTGATCACTTCCTTGGTCCTATGGAATTCTCCAAATAATTTTCCAATTTCACAGCAAGCTCCAGGTCTCCTTGCAATTAACCACAACAACTCGTATTAGTATTTTGCGCGAGTTTTGATCTAAAAATTTTTGATGGAATAAACTTTTCAACTCAAATTTCAAAAAATGAACAAATAGCACACGATCCCCGGCAACGGCGCCATTTTGATTGAATGATTTTTTGTTATGTTGTATGGTTTTGAGAAAATAGAGTTTAGAAATCACAACCAAAAAAATTATTTGACCGCAATCAATAACGGTGTCGGAAGTAGCGCGTTAGCAAGTGCGGATCGTCCACAGGGAAAGTGTAATCCGTTCAATTTCCGAATTAGATGAGTTGAAAATTTAAGGCAAAGAAAAGAAAACAATTCATGATTTGTAATTGAAGATCAAGAGTAAGAAAATCTAGATCTAAAAGAAACGTTAAAACAAGAATTGAGATGAGAGATAATTTCCAATCAACACTCAAGATTATAAGGATAGCTCATAGGAGTAGATCGGATCTATAGATGTGATGAGATCTAATGATTACTCATTCTTATCCATAAATGAATTGATACTAGATCGATGCAAATTCATCGAGGTTTAAGGATCGTGCTGGAAAATTAAGGATTCCGCAACGCATCCTTTGTCCTTTCGATAGATCGTAATCAAATTCTAGCTTCTAGTTAATCAAATGGTCAATAGTTGTTCCCTAGTTTTGAGTGAACACGATCTAGAAAGTATCATCTCGAAACTAGGTCATTAATCATTTGATTCACTAGAATTTCAAAGCATTATAGGATTTAAGAATTGTAAGAATATCTAAATCATCATCATCTAAAGATCGTCACAACTCCTACACGAGCGGAGTTTACTCAAACATCATGATCACAAACACAATCACAAATTGAGATCTAATCATTATACTTGAATTAAAGATAAGCAAGAATATAGAAAATTCACCTTTAATTATCCACAAATTTTGTTACAACTCTCTTGAATTTACAAAAGGTAGGAACTAGATCGTCGATTTCGGCTTCGCTCGGCTCCTTGAGTCGCGGATCGGCGTGGATCTCTTGCTCCGTTGGAAATCCGGCGTTGCTTCTAAAGGTTGGAGGAATTCTTGCTTGAATTGATCTCGGGAATTTGATCTTGAGGTTGAATTGGGGATTGGGCACAAGTTTTGTCACTAAACTTGTGGAGCGAAGAGGAAGATGAATGAATTCTTGAACATTTTGCACCATAGATCTAGGCTCCTTTTTATAGACCTCTAGATCTAGAATTGAAATTTGAATTCCCTCCACAAGTTAGTTAACCAAAAGATTTAAATTTTCCTCCAAAAAGTTAGTTAAGCCCTAAATTTGAATTTCCCTCCAAGAGTTTGTTAAGCCGAGCCTTCTAGATGTGCCACGTGGAGAATCGGGAGTCTTCTGGAAGCTTAGGCAGTTACAGTAGCCACGTGGAAGAAAACTAGAGGCATGAAGCCATCAAAGAGCCGCTGTTCCGCGGCGTAAACCAACTCCTGCCGCGGAACCGCGGCGGTTTGGAAGCCGTAGGGCTTGGATCTTCTTCTGTGGTATTGGGCTGATAATTGGGCCTCTTTCTAATGTGTGGAATTTTATTTTAATTTCTGTAATATTACCAGATCTTCAGCCTTTGAGTTGGCGTATTTTATCTGCATTGTTTTCTCAATTTTGGGCTTTGCTTTCGGAATTTCCTGCATAGACTCCAAGACAAGAGTTGCGCAATACAAGGATGACGCAATTCCATGAAAAACACACAATTTCCCTAAAAAGTGCCGGTTTTAGTCTACAGTACAAGTAATCCAGTATTTTACATGTGTATTGCAAATATGTGTGATATGAATACCGGATACCTTTACTTGACTGCAAAAGGTAGGGATATTGCCGTGTTAGAAATGCAGTATTTTCGACTGATCAAGCAACATCTGGTGTGGTACTTGACATCTCATGATTGACTCAGTTGCCTGAGCAAGTGATCTGCCAATCATGCACATCCCTCTCCCCTTTAGTCTGTAAGACACCTTTAGAGAGGGTGACTCCATTACGTGCAGGTACACTACCGTGCCAGGAGTCGTCAATTCTAAATACTCTTAGAATGCTGTCTAGGTACCCTTAACTGGGAAACCATCCAAATCTAGATCTAAAACCATAGATCTAGTAACCAGTATGTCTGATATAATGTCCAAGTCCCATGTGGAGAAACCACTGTGTGACGACTAAAATATAACCGATCGTAGTATAGGAGTTTCTTTTCCTATTCTGTGTATGTCAGCCAAATACCATGACATCACACCCTACTACCTTCTCAACAGATCCATCCCCTATTCTGATGAAGTCAAACCTTTGACTGTCACATCAGAAATTGATGATCTATCTCCGCTACATCTGCTTTAGTCTATAAATAGACATAAGCCACCTGTCCACCAATGCTTCCGCTGCTCCCACTGACTACGACAACCCTCTGGCAGAGTCATATAAACGTACACTTCTAAAGTAAGTTTAGAACGACGCTATACTCATCATCCTGCCGGGTCTCACAGTCCGGAACAACAGCAATGGCAAGTGTGGGTAAACAAGAACTTCCCTGTCATCGTCCTTGAGGCTAACGGAGTACCTCTCGGGTGCCTGAAGTTACCCACCCCAACTGCGGAGTGGCCAATTGAATGTCAAGCCAGATTGAATCTTTAGGTTCCTATGAAATCTTCAGTAATCGTTTGTGGTTCTGGAATCACTTCCAGTTCTACCATACTCCTACTACTGTTTTTCTGAAAAAAATACATTTTTAATAAAACTGTGGCGAGTCAAGAACAATATCACTATTGATCTTCCAGATGGTAGAAAGTCAACCCTCGTCATAGCCTGGGTCAACCCACAAACAGCCATTACAGAAACGTGCCTTGAGTTATCCAGAGTCTGGTTTTAAGCATAAACCGGACAACTCCCCGTACCTTAATATCGTTAAGATATGAACTGTTCTATATCCAATACGGAAATAGAGGCACTGATTTAATTGAACCAGATTCAAATCATGCAGCTGTCTCCAGTGCATGTCAACTAAATGGAAAGAGGCCGATCAGCGTTACTCAACTTAGGAATGCTTCCAATTATGAGTAAGCTGAAAGAGAAGCAAGTTCTCTTAACCACTACTATCAACTGAATACCATACACAAGTATCTACATCTTCGATCACTTTGAAGAATCCCGATACTTGCAATACCTGGTTCTCTACTTTATTCAAATACCTATAACTTGTCAAAACTCAGACGCTGTGTTTATACGAAACACTTGTCTAAGAACTAGAGAAGTCATAAGTAAACAGAATATAGTACGAGGACCAACCCCTCTGTCCTGATGGACCCTGGACAACATACAATACTCTGTACAAGTCCCTTGAGTCTGATAAGACATTCACTGTGTGTCGTAGGTTGAAAACTGTACTTATGCTTAAGAAGAATTACACCGCTGTTCAATGCTCCTTACCGAACCATCCACTGATATAGGTAAATGTCACAGATATAATTTCAAAAAGATATATCTCACTCTATAAAAATAGACGTCCAGATATATCAATTTGAAATTGGTGCATAACAGCGGATATTCAAAACCAAATATTTGCCGACCGGCAAACAGCCCAGGTGATTTCCTCAAATATCACCGATTACAACGAATCCCGATATAATGAGGATGATCACCTAATTCCTACTAACCTACTCCCACTCATCATCTGTAAAACCATACAGATGTGAGAATCATACCTGGTAAATACATACCCTGGAGTAAGGACTAATTGGGAAATCAGTTTTCCTTTAACAGTACACAGTGAAACTGAAACATTGAAATGTTTCGATGGGGTATCCCGGTATTCCTAGTAATGCCTCTTCCATTGTCCAGATTCACAACTGTAACCGTGTAATTCTTTGCCACCTCTCCAAATCCCTTTATATGTCTTTAGTCATTACCTTCTGCACAACCCTTTAGGCCAAATGGTTTTCTTCCTTCCCTACCGTTCGGCACCAGCCTATGGTTTGGAAGAAGACTATCCAATAAGCATAATGGGTGTAGTGTACTAATCCTAGGAGCACTCGAAATGCGAGAGAAGGTGAAGATAAAAGACAACCGAATAAACCTTATTCCTATTTTTCCTGAACCAGAATCCATCCCCGAACTGGAACGAGTTTCTTTCGAGTTCGTATATAACCATACGATGGAGTATCCAATAAACTGTGGATCTTCATAGTGATACGGAGTGTTCTGGAGAAATACAAAGGTGATTTTAGGATTGGCGAAGAAATACTTGGTTTGGTCATGAATAGCAGTCGCAGTTTACTTTGCCCTCTTACTAATCCCGTACTTTGTCTTAACTTAATACTTTCTGTACACCATCGTTAGTCTAATTGGTTTTCTTCATTCCCCACCGTTCGGCACCAGCCTATGATTTGGAAGAAGACTATCCAATTTGCGTAATAGGTGTACCATCTCCTAAACCAAGGAGTACTCGCAACCTGAAAGAAGGTAAAAGGAAAAGACAACTGAATAGTCCTATTCGTTTTCTCCAGAACCGGAAACCATCCTCGAATAAATTCCATCGAGTTCGTATCTAACCATACGATGGTTTTTTCCAATGGAAGTGGACGTTCGTAGTAATACGGGGTGTCCTGGAGAAAAGGGTAAAAGTAGGAGTGGCAATGAGGTTTGCAACTCTGAGAATACAAAAGCCAGTGTTCAAGAAGGTTCGGTTAATTTTGGTCACTGAGTCATAGTCTTAGGGTCGGGTCAATGGTCGCTGCCGAAGAGAGAGAGAAAAGAAACACTCAGCGTGCACTCTATCCTAGATCAGAATGGTTACCAATTTATCTAATCTGGAAACCTCCCACTGTACAGTCAAATTCTCCTCGAAACCTGAAAGAAGAATTAGTCGGGATCACCCGAGGAGTAAACTAACTCATCAGTGGGAATCGGGATCCAACTATCATCGCATGATAACGTGACGGAATCCGCTCACGGTATCACACTCCAGAAGGTATGTGCATATCTGGCAAGTTTCAGTTCTTTTGAAACTCCCGATGTGATTTTTGCCCTATGCTCTTATGACCATGACAAAGGCCAATATATCATAAGTCACATGTCAAGTTCTACCTATCATTGTCCAGGTTAATTTGAACCCACCCGTACATACCCTTGACGAAGGCCAAAATAGAAGTACGACTGTCCCAAACCAACGCATCTATCTATGCAGCAGAAAGGTATCAAGAAGCTACCATACACTATGCCTTGACGAAGGCCAACATACATAGCATGAATACTACGTTCTACCCATCTGAAACGACGGAGGGCTACGAATGGTTTCTGGCGAAAACCTTTAACGTAAAGACTTGATATCGTTGAAGGAACTGATAGCTTTTATGAAAATATAGTGACGAAAACCATTGCTAAAGAGGTCACTCCCGGTGAAGGGATCTCGGCTCTTTCCCCGTAGAATGAGGTGCAGGATATTCCAAATGAATACCACGGTGCAAAGCAAAAGTAATCGGCTATAGTGAAGTTATTGCCCTGACGTAAACTTTTTTTCCAAGGGTTCACTCCCGGTGAAGGGATCTCGGCCCTTGCGTCGTCGACTGAGGAGCAGGATATTCCAACTGAATACCACGATGCAAAACAAAAGTGAACGTCCTTGCAATAACAGATTTTTGAAAAGTGTTCCAACAACATGAGATTAGGTTTGTTTTTAACTTGCATTGATCCGAATCAACGCAGTCCCATCAACTGATCACACCATAAAGAACGAAAATAATATGAAGTACGTATATGCCATCCGCATTCGCCATTAGGTCCCGTCATTACCCGTTAGGTTAGCTAAGTAACGACAGAGCAGGGACTGGACTAGCACGGATGCAAAACGTATACAACATCTACTAATATATATATACCAATATATAATATTTCGCTCAAGGCGTGATAAAATGCTACATCACAGAAATGTACAGCATTACAGAACAATACAGATATCTGGGATCCCCGGGTTTCACAGAGCCACTACTGAAAATCGACGTTCCCCTGGTCGTGTGGATAGCCTGTGCAATGAAATCCTAGACCCCTACGGGCGCGACAAGTCACCCGCCAAAAGCTGAAGCGAGGCAGTCCCCTTCAGCAACGTGAATGGACCACCCGGCACTTCACGGAATCCGGTAACTTGGGCACCCATCCTGGGTCAACCTGTACACCCTACGAGTGCGGCGAATAGCCCACCAATTCTAGAGTGAAGCCCCCTCCGTCTCAATGCCATGAGATGCGGGCTTGTTGTCCTCTAGAACCCGGCTATCCATGCACCCCACCTTGGGGTAACCCTAGTATAGAAAGTAAAATATACATACAGCGTGTACATCGACCGCAACATGGTCGTGCACCAAAATAATAATACAAACAGGCAGTGACGGCAGTCCACATGTCGGACGCTCGCCCCGCAATATCAAATGTGCATAATACAACAAAACTGTACTAGCATTGCATCCAGGCTTTCCCCCACGACCAATCCGCAACATCACAGCAATACACAGAACATCAACGTGAAAGTCACGTTCGCAAATCCGTCTAACCGGGATATAGCAGTTAGACTGGATTTACCGATCAAGTGACATTCACGGTCGCAGATATAATGTAAATACTGTGAAATAATGTGTTTAAAATATCCGATCGATCAAATTTTACCAATTGGGCCCCCAAGTACTACTGTTGCACATCAAGAAATTCTGGGACCAAAAATAACATTCCAGAAACCACATTTTCAAGTCTGGAGGTCTCTCCAAAAAATTGGTGTACTGATCTGTCAAAACAGCGGCGAAACCGCGGCCCAAGCAGAGGTTTGGCCGCGATTCCGCGGTCGAATAATAAGATCTCGCAACCAAATTTTTACAGTAGGCTTATACTTCCATGCACAGTATTCTGAGACTACCTGAAAAAATTTTCGAGCCAGAAAAAAATCGACAGAGAACTGATGCAAAGAAAAATACGGTTTTTGGAATTTTGTTCGATCGGAAATGTAAAACACATTAGACCAAGCTAGACTATATTAATGGCGAGGCCCTGATACCACTGTAAGTGCACGGCGGCGCCCCGGCCGTCAATCCGACGCCGGAATGAGGAAGCGGTAATTTACTTTAACTTTTCAAACCGGCACCACCGCGCACTATAAACCCGGATCATGCCATTAAACTAGTCCTAGCTAACTACAAGATGGGAATAGAGATATACTGAGTGATCCGTGTCCTCCGGTCTTCTCGTCGTCGCCCCGATCTCCCGCGGAATCTCCGGTGTCCACCTCGTCGCCGGAAGGGCACCACGTCGCCGGCATCTTTTACGAGCTCCCACCTCTATACCGAGACAACTCGGGCACGAAGTTGGCGAGCCGACGAGCCCAAGGTTTGCTGTAGAATGTGTGTAGAACAATGTCTCATTTTAGGGTATTGGATGTTGCCTTTGTGGTGGAGGAAAATGAACTTGGAGAGAGGTAAGAAAAATGTAGCATGCAAAGAATGAGATTAACATTTTTCTCACAACCAAAAGAGAAAGTCCCCTCCCCTAGTTAGTGGCCGGCCCATGCATGAATGGAGAGAGAGGGTGAATGAGGGAGTGTATGGATCAATAATGCAAGAAGAGAATCAAAAGATATCTTGAAGGGAAATGATCACAAACACAAAAACACACTCCACCAACCTCATCATCTCATCATAAAGTCAAGCCATCATGAAAGAAGAAGTTGTTAGTTGTATGTATGCCCTAGAGGCCAGTATTGTATAGATGATGTATATTATATTGGATGCTTGGACATATATAGAGATGACTTTCTTGCTCGATATGATAGTACGCTATCTGGTTGCTCTTTATCTTAACATGTACACTTGTCTCTTTAAACTGTCTTATAGTTACATGTTGGTAAAGCCCTTAGGATGTGTACTTGACTACCTGGACTATGATGCAGATCATACTAGTGGGGACACGGTAGTCCATAGGTACATCCTTCAAGGTACTTAGTCGTGGGTGTATCGAGACGGGGCATCGATATACCAGTGTAGACTAGCGTATACGCTTCTCGACCCATGAGATGGGCGATGGATGATCCCATATCCATTGGTGCTTGACATCAGAGATGGTGTACGGGTGCTCAGTGGAGACTGGGTACACTGTACGGACTGGCCGAGAACTCCCAGATGGTATTATACCTCACGTCAGATGGCAGTTCTCAGGTGACACTTGTACAGGTTAGTCTGTAGACCCGAGATCGTCATAGAGTCTTGTGTGATTCCCACTGTGCTTTGATCTCCACCTTACCACGTCCATGAGGGCATGCAAAACGGTGGTCTTTGGGTACAGTCCCGAGTCACATCGAGGCAATGAGCGATAGGAGGGGTTTCGTCTCTCCCGGTATTGGGGGTTGATGTTGCGCTGTGCTCGATTGGCCGTAACAGGGAAGTCCCTGGCCAGGGCTGATCAGAGATTTGCTGGTAAGTGTTACCAGTAGTTTCTCGACCCATTATGAGCCTCACATCGGCACGACTTATCGGTTATTGGGGTCTGACGTTTACCACCCCAAGACTTGATATGCGACATATCAGACGAACAGACCGGACTGTACGGTAAGTGTTACTGGTTGGATTCACAGGAGTGTGAGCGGGCTAGCTCGTCGATCTTCTGATCACTCAATACCCGGATGGCCGTTACGTTTAGCAGACCGCTTGCGGCTTGTGGGTGCTTTATACGATCATCATCTGCTGCCGGCGTATTGACGAGTCTTTAGAGTCCTACACATGGGTTTCCTGGCTCAAGCGAAACGAAATAGGCGCGCATATGAGATATGTGCGGGACCGAGAATAATGCGAGTATGTGATACCGTATTTCATTCTCGCGATGAATGTTTCGATTGGTTGTATGCGATTAACCTAGTTATCGAATCGTTGATTCGATAAATCGATACATTGTATACTAGTCGGTTATGTGCGACATGACCGGATCGTTAAATCAAGTGTTGATTTAATGATTTAATGTATAATTATATATTTGATATATTACTTTGCATTAACTAGTATTGGTTCACTTTAAATGGATTTTTTCACTTGATGTGCAAGTTGTATATATGATATACTTTTGTGCACATGTTTGTATCATGTTTGATGATACTTGCTCATTTGGTTAAGTGTAAAGAATTAAACCTTGGTTAAGTAAATGGTTAGGGTTTTTATTTATTCATTCATTTATGTTTTTAATTTGGATTAAAAAGAAATTGCAAAAGAAAACAAAATGGTTGCTATCATTCTTGAAGCTTGTTGAAGCTTCATGAAGCTTTGACCAAAGTGACCATTTTGTCTTCATGCCTAACCCTAACCATTCATCTAACCTTAGCCAATTCTTTACACCTAACCATGGTTCATATTATGATAAGTATTCATTTTCTTTTGCATTTTAAATGAGATACTCATCATATTCTATCTTGAGCTTCTTCTTCTTCAAAAAAAAAAGAGCTTGCCATCATCAATGGCTTCTTGAGTAAAAGTGTGAGAAATCCAATTCTAAAGTGAACCCACCTTCTATTTCTTCACCCACTACCTCTTGCCAAGTAGTATAGGGTGTTTTCTTCACGAGTTTAACAACTTGGTGAAGTTGGAGCTTGATCTTGTGTAACCTCGACGTAGATCATCTTCGGCATCGTAGCCGACGACTAGTCTGCTCATTTCTCCGATGAAGCCGATGCTAGAGTCCGAGATCCGACTAGGACAGCGAGAGGACGTCTACGTGGAGTTAAGGAAGTGGAGAACCGGATCTACAAAGGTTGTAGCTTCTCACTTTTAGTTAAGATGTTAACTAGCTTAACTTTTCGCCTAAAATTCTAGTTAACGATCCGTATTAGGGTTTCTCGGCACTCGTAAAATTTGAAATTGGCATGGTTGATACCTTGTGAGACTTCATTAGCGTGCCTAGGAACCCTACAGTGGTATCAGAGCCTAGTTAGAGCCTTAGGCGATGCTTAGACGATATTTGAAACCCGATCGAAACTGAAACCCTAAAAGCAAATCGCACTCTGGACTTTTTCTAAAAACTGGGTTTTTTCCATATTAAAAATGCTTAAAAAATTCAGGAGGAAGTTATAAGAATTATGTTGCAAAATTGGACAAATGATGCCTCCAACCTGCGGCGGAACCGCGGCATAAGCCTAGCTTCTGCGGCGGTTCCGCGGCGACATGATGACGTCAGCCCTCCAAATTTGCACAGTAATTCCTAATTTACAGTGCTGAGTTTTATGGGAATTTTTAATATTTATTCAAGAGTTGAATTTTCTGGGGTGTTTTGGGTGTTTGCTGATTCGATCGGATTATCAGACTTTGTCTATGTGGCTTTCCGGATATTTTGGAATATGTTAAAAAGTTCGACCGGATGTAAATACCCAATCTTTCCCCTGCCGGAAAATATCCAAGTGTTGGATTTTTCTGTGGTTTAAGGACGTTCTGAGTAGTGCAAGTAACGCGATGGTCCCTCTAGAAGACAACAAACCATAACTCGATTATGTGACCGTCTTGAACTGCCCTTTGAACCTTCGGGTTTGGGGCAGTACGGCGTGCCACATGTGAGGCGTTGGCTTGACCCTTCTACGGCTGGACCGTTGGTACTGAGGCATGAAATGAATGTCTTTGAACCTATTTCATGTGTTGAACGGTTCCGGGAAAACTTGGGTGTTCGAATGTTCGATCGGAAAATTTAATATTTTCTATTTATCCGGAATGGGATACAATAATTGGAATTCACAAACAGTTATGAGATAGCTGAATGAATGTTATAAATCTAGCGGTTTAATCTCACTTGATATTGAAAAGAGTTTTCGATAATGGGACTAAAATGCGGGGTTTATAATTGTTAGGCATGTGATGTCTAAGTATTTCGTTTGATTAGGCATGCGATGTCTAAAGAAGGTTGCGGATTCCAACTGTTGTAGTTTTACACTTTCTTTTCTGTGACCGTAAGTGTAATATGTGATATCGCCGGTTTCGTTGCTATATGTCAACGACAATTGGGATGCGCATATTTACTTACGTTGATGACATGTGATGTTATGTGTTGCTGAATATATTATATTGGATTGTCGTGTTTGAATAGCCGGGGTTTTTTATGTGAGATGAGTGTTTTTCATTTTGATTCATGTAAAAACTTGTATATAATATACTTTTATTGGGGCACTTCCAGGTTGCGGAAGTTGTCACCTTTTGTATATTATTTACTTTTCCGCATTAGGATAGATCCAAGGAGGGGAGCATAAGTAACCTGGTTCAAGGGTCCAGTGGGAGACCATCTCAAGGAGTCGAGTCCGGGTCTCCTAACCCTAGAATTGTGTAGCGCCTTCAAATGTCGTTTTGGTGTTTTCCTGAAAATCGGTGAAAATTCGGTATTTTTTCGAAAACCGTCTTTCTCGTTATTTTACAGTTTAGGACTAATTATACCTAAAATGGATAGGTAATTGCTTGTTTTTAGTAGCTAATGAGCTACTTATGAAATTCTGGTCGTTTAAAAATTTTCCCTAATTTTTCAATTTTTTAATATTATTTTAAGCCGGTAAGAAAATACATTAAATTAGCGATAAATACAAATTTTTCTGGGCTAATTTTAATATTTAAAATTATGTTAATTAAAATCTAGTTGTAACATAAATTTTTAGTATTTTATTTTAATTTTTAACTAATTTTTATTACAGAAAACGAAATTTATTGAATTTTAAGCTAAAACTTGCAATTTTGGACTTGTAGGGGGTCTTTTTGCATAAAACTTTTTTTGTAAACCCCTCTCTCTCTTCCCTCAGCCCTAGGCCGGCCCCACCATGATCAGGTCCAGAATTTTGATTGCCTCACTTTGACTTTATCTTTTGTGAATGAATTGTTTTGGTTAGGATTAAAATATAGTAATGTAGGTATGGGTTTTGAGTGTATGTGAGAGCTTTGACTTTAGTCTTTCCAACTCCAATTCCTCACTTTCCACTTCCCTCTCCCTCTCCTGGCCAAGACCTGCTCCCCCCCCCCATTTCCATTATTTTCCTTCCTTTTTTCTCTCATTTTCTTCAAAAAATTGCATCAAAATTCAATAAAAATCAACAAATCCTTCACTTTTTCAACACAAAACCTTATTCCCTCTCTTCTCAAACCCAAATTGGTTCAAATCTTGGAGAAAGATGGCATCTTGGGAGGTTTTAGCAACATAGGGATTGATCTTTTGAGGTATAATTTCTAATCAAATGGTTAAATTGTAGTTTAAAGTGTGCTAATTGAACTTTGAAAATTGTTTTAGTGTTAATTTTAGTGTTAATTGCATACTAGTTTTTTTTAAAGTTTGTGGTTTGAAATTAATTTAGGGTTTAGATCACCATTAAGAGATTAATTAAGCTATTTTGTTATCTAGTTATTTTGTTAGCTTAATCTAAGTGGTTAAATTGCTAATTGGGCTAAAATCTAGTGTTAATTTAGTGTTAGATTCTAATCTAGTTTTTAAAGGTTTATGGTTAGAGTTAAACTAGGGTTTTTAGAAACCATTATTTAGTTAATTAAAGCTAATTAGATATCTAGTTAATTACTAAACCAATGTTTAAGGTTACTTTGCTTAAGTGGCTTCTTATTAAGCTAATCTATGTTAAACTTGTGTGAAATGTTCATTAAGTTTGCAAATTACCAAAATCAAGAAGAGGTTTGTGTATGGAATGTGGGTTTTGTAGCATGATAAATAAGTTAAAATTGTGTTTTTGGTGTCTAACTAGTTGTGTGGATTGGATGGTTGTGTTGGACCGTGATAACTTTGTCGCTATTGTCGATGTTGCACCAAATTGCTTTTCTAGCTTACTAGTTTTTACTAAAATGTTGTGATGAATTAATTGCGATGTCTTGATGATATTTTTAGCGTATCCTATGACATTTAGGATGCGTGAGTGCGTATTTTTGAGTAGTCGGGTTTTAGTTTTGCCGGACGACCAAATCGGCGGTTTTTTTTTGCAGTTTTTGCGATTTTCGCGTGTGTTCCGCGCACTTTGTGCACGTTGTACCTAGCTTGTGAACGTTAGTAGTTTCGTTTGGGTTTTGCGTCGTTCTTGATAGGTAACCTTATGTATGGTATTGATGTAAATTCCAGGTCCGGTCGCGGAGACGTCAGACGCGGCACGAAAGGGGAAAGCGGTGATTGGACGTGACTAGCTAGGGATTCCGGTGAGTAGATGTAACATCTACGGGGGACTATCGTTGGATGGAGCAAGCCGCCCGATAGTTTTAGTAACTTAAAAGATTCTTAGTAATGTTAGTAATTAGGGGTGTAATACTTGTATGATTATTTGCTACATTCATGCCCTATATTGACATACCTATACGAAACCATTCTATAGGACACCTGCACCATTGCCAGGGTTTTTATATGCAGCACGAGCACTATTCATGCTTACACACACATCCTGGTAATTGCCATGCCACCACACTAGATAACCTTTAAATTGAAACCTTTTACTAATTGATGCTTAAACCTGTGCTATTGCCTTTAATTCCTTAAAATGAAATCGTAGGATTGCTATTCATGTGCATGTACCTCATCATATTATTTGTTCATGCCTAGTCTATTAATCATACATCGTAGCTTAATTATTGATACCATATGCATTCATCACCATTGACATATACACTTATGAGGATTTCTTGAGATTTTATGATATTTCTGAATTTCGGGGGAAAGCCGCAAAATTTCTAAACTTATTATATTTTTTTAAAATATGTAAATTGCGGTTTTCTAGTGATGTAAGTGTCGTCCACCATGAGTTTGCTGTGGTTTTCGAGATCCGTGTCGAGGAGTGGAGGAACCGTCACGGGTACATGGTGGGCCCGGTAAGGTACCCCGGGGCAAGAGGAATGTGGTGTTGACGTTGAGCCTGGCAGGGGACGGATTACATACCGGTGACTGTTTGGGACGGCGGATATCCAGAGGATACCGACCGTGGCCGCTAGATGATGAGATATTGATATTTGAGATGAGTCAGCCGGACGGCTGAGGCCAGAGATACATTGATATGAGATTTGAGACAGTTTTGAGGTGTCGATGCTGGACACAGGTTCTTGTTGATTCTATTGGTATTGTGCTGGTATTTCAAAAGACATTCTTAAAGGGAAAAACATGATTTCTTATACTTACACATTCAGATCACGAGTTGATTCGCATTGCATTCATACCTGCTAGTATATCCATATTGCATACATACTTGCCATTATGTCCTGCCTTACCTGTATTTAGATGCTAGGATGCTTGTGTGCATGCATTCGATAGCCTGTGTAGATGTTATTTATTACTCGCGAGTTGGCAACTCACCCCCGTTGTGCCATAGCCTTTTTCAGGTCCGCTCCGTCAGTACAGTAGCGGCGGGCGCACTTGTTCTTTTGCCTCCTTTGCCTGGACTCGAGGTTTTGCTCCTAGATGGGTTATATCATTATTTTTGTACCACCTTGTATATTCTTTGTATCTAGTACACTCCATCTACTGTATCTACCAGCATTATTGTATATTGACGTAGAGATGAGACTGTGAGATTTATGGACCTTTATGCTGTATTTTGGGGTCGAGCTCACTTGAGTCGACATGCTGTTTTTCTTATGCTTCATTAAGATTATTTCGCATGTTGTTGCTTTATATTGCGTGGGATTTATGACCGCCTTGTGGCGAAGAGCTAGCTACCGCTTGGGGATGCCTTATTTGTTGGATTCATATATATTCTTGTTGTACCCATTTTGGGGGCCACTATTTACAAAGGTGACTCTGTCGAAATTTTCGGAAAAATTGTTATTGTTTTCAAAAAGGGTTTTACATGACTTATTTGATAAACTCGCTTTCAACTGATTGGGTTTTCTTCACACTTTTGCTTAATTGGTTTTGTTTTCCGGGCTTTGGCTTACTTATTTTACGGACGTCTTTAGACGTTTCGTAAACTTAAGTGCCAGTCACGTTCCGTACGCTGCGGGTCGTGACAAAGTTGGTATCAGAGCGATAGGTTTTACCTTTTTGAGTGTAGGATGACCCTTGGTAGATGGAGTAAGTGACTTAAGTAGGGTAACGTAGCGTGTGTATGTCCGCGGCATACTTACGATACGGTACTCCGCCTAAGTGACTTTAGGATATACTTGCTTGAAAATTCCTTCTTCAATTCCGTGTATCCTATGATCCTATTGCACTGTTCTTACTATCCGTTTTTCTGTACCAGCCACTATGCCGCCAAAGGCTACGAGAGCGCAGAGGGCTGCCGCCCGTGATGATATCCGAGCAGGCTCGTCCGAGACGAGGACTGAGCAGGGTGGTATACCTATGCCTCAGGGACAGACTGATTCGCATTCCCCAGGTCGCATGGATAGGCTTGAGTCCGGTATGGAGGAGCTGCGACAGATGATGGGAGGCATGCAGGAGTTACGACAGATGGTGGAATCGTTAGTAGAGGTCAATCGAGCACAGAGATCAGATATTACTACCCCTGCGGTCGTTTCGAGACCGAGTCGGATTCGCACTGATATGTTAGCACCTAGGAGGGTTCGCAGAGGCCGTGGTGGATTCTTTAGGGGCCAGTTATATCGCCTTCACCCATACGATCAGCAGCCATGGTTAGGATGTTTTTGGTGTGGTAGCCTGCATCATCGTAACAGAGACTGTCCGGCGAGACGACAGGGAGCGGCGACAGTTCCATATGTGACCCTACCACCATCACCACCCCCTCCTCAGAGAGCCCTACTTCCTACCACCGGCGATGCTCCATGCCAGTTAGGTGCACCCAGAGGCCGTGGACGCGGCGGTCCGATTCAGAGAGGACGAGGAGGCAGAGGCCGAGGTCAAGGTCAGCCCGCTATCGGTGGAGGTCAGGCCCGAGTATTTGCTTTGACACCGCAGGATGCGCAGGCATCCAATACCGTTGTGACAGGTACCTTATCCGTATGTTCTTTCGACGCACGGGTATTATTTGACCCAGGTTCCACACATTCGTACGTCTCTACACACTTTGCACCGATGTAGGGCCGTGAGTCGTCGTCGTTAGATCAGCCGCTTGTTGTTATTACCCCGGTAGGCGAGTCGTTTGTCGCTCGTTTTGTTTTTCGATTGTGTTCCATTCGTATCGGGGAGAGGGAGTCATTGGTTGATTTGATTCTCCTCGATATGTTGGACTTTGATGTGCTTCTGGGCATGGATTGGCTAGCCACTTGTTATGCTTCGGTGGACTGCCGTGAGAAGGCAGTCAGATTTAGCTTTCCGGGAGAGCCAGTCCTTGTTATTCAGGGAGGCCGCAGCGTCACCCTTCCCAGCTTGATTTCGTCTCTTCGCGCTGGTCAGCTCTTGCGGAAGGGATGTCAGGGATTCTTAGCGTATATTTGTGATACTCGAGCTGCAGAGGTTCCGTTGGACCGGGTCCCGGTTGTTTGTGAGTTCCCTGATGTTTTCCCTGATGAGCTACCTGGGCTACCGCCTGAGCGCGATGTTGAGTTCTGCATTAATTTGATTCCCGGCTCGGGGCCTATTTCTATACCGCCTTATCGGATGGCCCCAGCAGAGCTTCGAGAGCTGAAGGATCAGTTGCAGGATTTGTTAGATAAGGGGCTTATTCGACCGAGTGTTTCTCCGTGGGGTGCTCCGGTCCTGTTTGTCAAGAAGAAGGATGGAAGTTTGCGCTTATGTATCGACTACCGCCAGCTGAACAAAGTTACTGTTCGGAACAGATATCCGTTGCCACGCATTGATGATTTGTTCGACCAGCTTCAGGGTGCGGGGTATTTTTCGAGGATCGACTTGCGATCAGGATACCATCAGCTGCGAGTTCGACAGGAGGATATACCGAGGACAGCTTTCCGCACGCGCTACGGCCACTACGAGTTTTTGGTGATGTCGTTCGGACTCACCAACGCCCCAGCAGCATTCATTGATTTGATGAACCGTACATTCAGGCCGTATCTTGACTTGTTCATCATTGTGTTTATCGACGATATCTTGGTGTACTCCCGGAGCAGAGAGGAGCACGAGCAGCACTTGCGGATTACGTTACAGACTCTGAGGGAGCACCAGCTGTTCGCAAAGTTCTCCAAGTGTGCATTCTGCTGGA
Organism: Agapanthus africanus; assembly: GCA_030015575.1. NCBI lineage: Eukaryota > Viridiplantae > Streptophyta > Magnoliopsida > Asparagales > Amaryllidaceae > Agapanthus > Agapanthus africanus. The sequence continues at coordinate 662,338,758 of CM057338.1, forward strand.
CAGCGTCGGATTCTTGGGTCACGTGGTTACGAGAGACGGCATATGTATGGACCCGAACAAGATTGAGGCTGTTCAGCAGTGGCCCCGACCTACATCGGTTGCTGAGATCCATAGTTTTCTAGGCCTGGCGGGCTACTACAGGCGTTTTGTTCAGGACTTCTGCCGTATAGCTGCACCGTTGACCGGTTTGACCCGGAAGGGAGTTCTTTTCGTCTGGACGCAGGAGTGCGAGTGCAGTTTTCAGCAGCTACGGACTCGTTTGACTACGGCGCCGGTATTATCTTTGCCTTCGGGATCAGGCGGATTTGTGGTCTACTGTGATGCTTCGCGAGTGGGATTAGGATGCGTGTTGATGCAGCATGGCCTGGTGATCGCATATGCTTCTCGGCAGCTGAAGAAGCATGAACAGAACTACCCCACTCATGATTTGGAGATGGCTGCAGTGGTCTTTGCACTGAAGATTTGGCGACATTACTTATACGGCGAGTCCTGTCAGATATTCACCGATCACAAGAGCTTAAAGTACATATTTCAGCAGCGAGACCTGAACCTCAGACAGCGTCGTTGGATGGAGTTGGTGAAAGACTACGACTGCGAGATCTTATATCACCCAGGCAAGGCGAATGTGGTGGCAGATGCGTTGAGTAGGAGGCCCGGGGGTAGTCTATCCTTTTTGCGCGCAGTGCAGAGGCAGTCGTCAGCAGATTGGCAGATGTTATGCGACAGCCGAGTTGAGTTCGAGTTCACTCAGACAGGGGGACAGCTCGCGCATGTTCGTGCACGCCCACAGTTGCTTGACCGTATATATGAGGCAGGCGCAGTGACGACCGTTGCTCAGAGATCATGGCACAGATGGGACAGGGCAGGTTTTCCGAGTTCGTGATTGATGATCAGGGGATTTTACGATATGGATCTAGACTGTGCGTACCAGATGCTGATGGATTGCGGCGCGACATTCTTGAGGAGGCACACCGATCAGTGTATAGTGTCCACCCCGGTTCCACCAAGATGTACCATGATATGAGAGAGACCTACTGGTGGGACGGGATGAAGAGGGACATTGCGGAGTTTGTATCGAGATGCCTGACTTGTTAGCAAGTCAAGGCCGAGCACCAGAGGCCCGCAGGAGAGCTACAGCCGTTACCCATTCTAGAGTGGAAATGGGAGCAGATTTCGACGGACTTCGTTGTGGGTCTACCAGGACCAGTCGAGGGTACGACTCCATCTGGGTGATCGTAGATCGATTGACGAAAGCGGCTCACTTCCTTCCAGTGAAGACGACTTTCGGCTTCGCTCAGTATGCCCAGCTTTACATCGACGGGATCGTGCGGTTGCATGGCGTACCGACTTGTATCGTGTCAGATCGAGGCACCCAGTTCACCAGCCGACTTTGGCAGAGACTTCAGGAGGCTTTAGGCACTCGTTTGAGCTTCAGCACAGCGTTTCATCCGCAGACCGACGGCCAGTCAGACCGGACTATTCAGACTCTCGAGGACATGCTCAGAGCGTGCGTTTTAGACTTCGGCGGTAGCTGGGATCGTCATTTACCTCTAGTGGAGTTCACCTACAACAACAGCTTCCAGGATACTATTCAGATGGCACCTTTCGAGACATTGTATGGGAAGAGATGCAGATCGCCCGTCTGTTGGACCGAGCTCAGCGAGAGCAGTATTTTGGGGCCCCCGCTTGTTGAGGAGACGACAGCGAAGATACAGTTGATCCGAGACCGGATGAGAGCGGCTCAGATCAGGCAGAAATCGTATGCAGGCAGGCGCCGTCGCAAGTTAGAGTTCGCAGTTGGCGACCATGTTTTTCTGAAAGTCTCTCCGATGAAGGGCGTGATGCGTTTTGGGCAAAAGGGAAAGCTTAGCCCTAGATTCGTAGGTCCCTTCGAGATCCTCAAGCGTGTCGGCGCTGTTGCATATCGTTTGGCCCTTCCACCCAGCTTTCCCGATGTTCACCCCGTCTTCCATGTTTCGATGCTCCGCAAGTACCTTCACGACCCTTCGCATGCGATTCAGCACCCGACAGTCCAGCTAGAGCGCGACCTTTCTTTTACAGAGCAGCCGGTGGCCATCCTGGATCGGCAGGTGAAGAAGTTGAGGTCGAAGATTATACCAACCGTCAAGGTCCTTTGGCGTAGCCCGAGCAGCGAGGAGGTTACCTGGGAGACCGAGGGCGAGATGAGGAAGAAATATCCCCATCTCTTTGAAGGTACGCGTAGTTATATTTTTAAATTCGGGGACCGAATTTCTTTAAGGGGGAAGATTGTAGCACCTTGAAAAGTCGTTTTGGTGTTTTCCTGAAAATCGGTGAAAATTCGGTATTTTTCCGAAAACCGTCATTCTCGTTATTTTGCAGTTTAGGACTAATTATACCTAAAATGGATAGGTAATTGCTTGTTTTTAGTAGCTAATGAGTTACTTATGAAATTCTGGTCGTTTAAAAATTTTCCCTAATTTTTCAATTTTTTAATATTATTTTAAGCCGGTAAGAAAATACATTAAATTAGCGATAAATACAAAATTTTCTGGGCTAATTTTAATCTTTAAAATTATGTTAATTAAAATATAGTTGTAACATAAATTTTTAGTATTTTATTTTGATTTTTAACTAATTTTTATTATAGAAAACGAAATTTATTGAATTTTAAGCTAAAACTTGCAATTTTGGACTTGTAGGGGGTCTTTTTGCATAAAACTTCTTTTGTAAACCCCTCTCTCTCTTCCCTCAGCCCTAGGCCGGCCCCACCATGATCAGGTCCAGAATTTTGATTGCCTCACTTTGACTTTATCTTTTGTGAATGAATTGTTTTGGTTAGGATTAAAATATAGTAATGTAGGTATGGGTTTTGAGTGTATGTGAGAGCTTTGACTTTAGTCTTTCCAACTCCAATTCCTCACTTTCCACTCCCCTCTCCCTCTCCTGGCCAAGACCTACTCCCCCCCCCCCATTTCCATTATTTTCCTTCCTTTTTTCTCTCATTTTCTTCAAAAAATTGCATCAAAATTCAATAAAAATCAACAAATCCTTCACTTTTTCAACACAAAACCTTATTCCCTCTCTTCTCAAACCCAAATTGGTTCAAATCTTGGAGAAAGATGGCATCTTGGGAGGTTTTAGCAACATAGGGATTGATCTTTTGAGGTATAATTTCTAATCAAATGGTTAAATTGTAGTTTAAAGTGTGCTAATTGAACATTGAAAATTGTTTTAGTGTTAATTTTAGTGTTAATTGCATACTAGTTTTTTTAAAGTTTGTGGTTTGAAATTAATTTAGGGTTTAGATCACCATTAAGAGATTAATTAAGCTATTTTGTTATCTAGTTATTTTGTTAGCTTAATCTAAGTGGTTAAATTGCTAATTGGGCTAAAATCTAGTGTTAATTTAGTGTTAGATTCTAATCTAGTTTTTAAAGGTTTATGGTTAGAGTTAAACTAGGGTTTTTAGAAACCATTATTTAGTTAATTAAAGCTAATTAGATATCTAGTTAATTACTAAACCAATCTTTAAGGTTACTTTGCTTAAGTGGCTTCTTATTAAGCCAATCTATGTTAAACTTGTGTGAAATTTTCATTAAGTTTGCAAATTACCAAAATCAAGAAGAGGTTTGTGTATGGAATGTGGGTTTTGTAGCATGATAAATAAGTTAAAATTGTGTTTTTGGTGGCTAACTAGTTGTGTGGATTGGATGGTTGTGTTGGACCGTGATAACTTTGTCGCTATTGTCGATGTTGCACCAAATTGCTTTTCTAGCTTACTAGTTTTTACTAAAATGTTGTGATGAATTAATTGCGATGTCTTGATGACATTTTTAGCGTATCCTATGACATTTAGGATGCGTGAGTGCATATTTTTGAGTAGTCGGGTTTTAGTTTTGCCGGACGACCAAATCGGCGGTTTTTTTTTGCAGTTTTTGCGATTTTCGCGTGTGTTCCGCGCACTTTGTGCACGTTGTACCTAGCTTGTGAACGTTAGTAGTTTCGTTTGGGTTTTGCGTCGTTCTTGATAGGTAACCTTATGTTTGGTATTGATGTAAATTCCAGGTCCGGTCGCGGAGACGTCAGACGCGGCACGAAAGGGGAAAGCGGTGATTGGACGTGACTAGCTAGGGATTCCGGTGAGTAGATGTAACATCTACGGGGGACTATCGTTGGATGGAGCAAGCCGCCCGATAGTTTTAGTAACTTAAAAGATTCTTAGTAATGTTAGTAATTAGGGATGTAATACTTGTATGATTATTTGCTACATTCATGCCCTATATTGACATACCTATACGAAACCATTCTATAGGACACCTAAACCATTGCCAGGGTTTTTATATGCAGCACGAGCACTATTCATGCTTACACACACATCCTGGTAATTGCCATGCCACCACACTAGATAACCTTTAAATTGAAACCTTTTACTAATTGATGCTTAAACCTGTGCTTTTGCCTTTAATTCCTTAAAATGAAATCGTAGGATTGCTATTCATGTGCATGTACCTCATCATATTATTTGTTCATGCCTAGTCTATTAATCATACATCGTAGCTTAATTATTGATACCATATGCATTCATCACCATTGACATATACACTTATGAGGATTTCTTGAGATTTTATGATATTTCTGAATTTCGGGGGAAAGCCGCAAAATTTCTAAACTTATTATATTTTTTTAAAATATGTAAATTGCGGTTTTCTAGTGATGTAAGTGTCGTCCACCATGAGTTTGCTGTGGTTTTCGAGATCCGCGTCGAGGAGTGGAGGAACCGTCACGGGTACATGGTGGGCCCGGTAAGGTACCCCGGGGCAAGAGGAATGTGGTGTTGACGTTGAGCCTGGCAGGGAACGGATTACCTACCGGTGACTGTTTGGGACGGCGGATATCCAGAGGATACCGACCGTGGCCGCTAGATGATGAGATATTGATATTTGAGATGGGTCAGCCGGACGGCTGAGGCCAGAGATACATTGATATGAGATTTGAGACAGTTTTGAGGTGTCGATGCTGGACACAGGTTCTTGTTGATTCTATTGGTATTGTGCTGGTATTTCAAAAGACATTCTTAGAAGGAAAAACATGATTTCTTATATTTACACATTCAGATCACGAGTTGATTCGCATTGCATTCATACCTGCTAGTATATCCATATTGCATACATACTTGCCATTATGTCCTGCCTTACCTGTATTTAGATGCTAGGATGCTTATGTGCATGCATTCGATAGCCTGTGTAGATGTTATTTATTACTCATGAGTTGACAACTCACCCCCTTCGTGCCATAGCCTTTTTCAGGTCCGCTCCGTCAGTACAGTAGCGGCGGGCGCACTTGTTCTCTTGCCTCCTTTGCCTGGACTCGAGGTTTTGCTCCTAGGTGGGTTATATCATTATTTTTGTACCACCTTGTATATTCTTTGTATCTAATACACTCCATCTACTGTATTTACCAGCATTATTGTATATTGACCTAGAGATGAGACTGTGAGATTTATGGACCTTTATGCTGTATTTTGGGGCCGAGCTCACTTGAGTCGACATGCTGTTTTTCTTATGCTTCATTATGATTATTTCGCATGTTGTTGCTTTATATTGCGTGGGATTTGTGACCGCCTTGTGGCGAAGAGCTAGCTCCCGCCTGGGGATGCCTTATTTGTTGGATTCATATATATCCTTGTTGTACCCATTTTGGGGGCCATTATTTACAAAGGAGACTCTGTCGAAATTTTCGGAAAAATTGTTATTGTTTTCAAAAAGGGTTTTACATGACTTATTTGATAAACTCGCTTTCAACTGATTGGGTTTTCTTCACTCTTTTGCTTAATTGGTTTTGTTTTCTGGGCTTTGGCTTACTTATTTTACGGACGTCTTTAGACGTTTCGTAAACTTAAGTGCCAGTCACGTTCCGTACCTTGCGGGTCGTGACAAATTGGTAGGGTTGCTTGCCGCTCTTGTAGGGGTCTAGGGGTGTGGGATTGGCTATTCATCACAACCGTGGAATCCGTGTTTTATACTGGCTCGTATTGAAAACACGGACGTCCTAGTATATCCAATATTTCATATGATATTTTCTGCTGCGATATCTGTGATGTGATCATGTGATGTTCTGTGATAGATACTGTATATAGTATATATGATATATTATATAGGCGTTACTTATGTTTTACACCCGCGCTAGCCCTGCCCCGCTCTGCCGTTAGTTACCTAACCAAACGGTGCACGAGGGGACATCGAGGCGAATGCGGATGGCATAAGTGTACGTCGTATTTATCTGTGATGTTTAGGTATTTAAATGATGGGACATCATTAATGTGATTAATGAAAGAAAAGAAACCTAAAGATATTGTAGAATCAAATTTTAAAATAAAACAGGTAGCTACAGTTCTTGCTTTGCATAGCGGTATATATGATATACCTTGCACCATATTCGATGAGGAAAGGACCGAGATCCCTTCACCGGGAGTGACTCCTTTAGCAATAACTGACAGACGCTACACACTCGGTTTGCTTTTGATTGCTTTTGGAGTTCTGCTTTGCACAGTGATATATATGATATATCCTGCACCTCATTCGATGAGGAAAGGGCCGACGATCCCTTCACCGGGAGTGACCCCTTTAGCAAAACTAGAAAAGCCTCAAAATCACTCCATTTCAAAACTTCACTTGATTCTACAACGATATCAAGTTCATTACGCAATAGGTTTTCAGAAAAACACGACGTTGCCCTCCGTCATTTCAGATAAATCCTACTTAGTATTCGTGCTACGTTTGTTGACCTCCGTCAAGGCGTAGTGTGCGGTAGCTAACTAGTATTTATCTGCTTAATGCATGTGATGCAGATTGGATTAGGGTAGTCGTACGACCTTGTTGACCTCCGTCAAGGGTCGTGCGGGTGGGTTTGATTCAATCAAGAAATGACGGGTTGAACTTGACTTGCACCCTGTGGTTTGTTGACCTCCGTCAAGGTCATAGGATGCTTGGGGCAAAATATTATCGGGAATTTCAAGTGTTGAAATTTGCAATGAGATTGCATACCTTCTATGAGATAGTTGGATCCCGATACCCACTGCGAGTAAGAGTTACTCCTGGGAGAGTTTTACACATTACAATTAGCCGATCAAGTAGGTGTCTAGAAAGGTGTCAACGGGGTTACGCCTCTGGGAAAACGAGGTTTACATTAATTAGGTTCGTGCGAAAGCACGGGGGACCTCCCTCAAAGTACCGACACTGGCCTGGCTGAAAGATCGACGAAGTTGTAGGGTGTAATTAATCCCGGCTGGTCTTTCCTTTTAGGGTTTGAAGGAAGATTTGATAAAAACAAGTAGGAGCCATCCTGATTAGATAAGATAATAACCAATCTGATCTTGCAAGAGCATACGCTAAAGTGTTTTCTTCTCTCTCTCTCCAGGTAGCGACCATGTCATGCCCTAATAAAGATAATAATATGGATGTATTGACCGAACCCGCATGTTATACTGTGCTGGGGAACGTTGGTTCCGTTCTTTCCTATAAGAGTTATAGGACTGAACAGGATATAGGGGAATACCAGGATTCCCATGCCACCCGAATGAAGCAAGTACATGTTGATGCATTTTCTTCGGGTGTGTTCGTTTCAGAGAACTGTTTCTCCATTTGCTCTACGTCCTGGGTATTAGATACCGGGTCAGGATCCCATATATGTAATCAGTTACATGGGCTTAAGAAAGGTAAAGAACTTGGAGAAGGTGATAAAGACATTAGAGTTGGAAATGGTGCAATTGTTGCAGCTAAGACTGTCGGGGAATATCACCTTGTATTACCAACTGGTAATACATTGGTTCTGAACGAATGCTATTACATGCCGAACCTGATATGCAACATTATATCAGTTTCTTTATTGAGTAAAGAGGGATATAATTTTGTATTACAGGAAATTGTTATGAACATTTTCCGTATGCAAAAGTTGGTTGGATCAGGCACGTTGTGCAATGGCATTTATGTTCTAAATCAATCAACAGTTCTGAGCATAACAAACACACACAAGAGGAAGAGTTCTGAACTGAACGAATCCTTCTTATGGCATTGTAGACTGGGTCACATCAATGCGACACGACTAGCTAAGTTGCATAAAGATGGATATTTAAATCCGTTTGAATTTTCATCTTATGACACTTGCCAGTCATGTCTCAAAGGCAAGATGACCAAAACTCCGTTTACGGGACACGGAGAAAGAGTTACCGAACTCTTGCGACTGATACATAGTGATGTATGCGGTCCTATGTCTACACATGCCAGGGATGGTTCTTCGTACTTCATTACATTCACTGACGATCTCTCTAGATTCGGATATGTGTTCCTGATGAAACACAAATCAGAAGCTTTTGAGAAATTTAGAGAATATAAACAAGAAGTCGAGAACCAAACCGGAAAAAGTATTAAAATCCTTCGATCTGATCGAGGAGGTGAATACTTGAGCAATGAATTCCTGGACTTCCTAAAAGAGAATGGGATTCTCTCTCAGCTAACTCCACCATATACACCACAGCACAACGGGGTATCAGAACGGAGGAACCGCACCCTATTGGATATGGTGCGCTCTATGATGAGTATAGCCGAGTTACCTGTTTCCTTCTGGGGATATGCACTGGAAACAGCAGCATACCTACTGAATAGGGTTCCCACCAAATCTGTGCCTACCACACCATATGAGATATGGGAAGGGAAGAGACCATATCTTACTTTTATTAAGATATGGGGTTGCCCGGCCTATGTCAAAAGACAAAAACCGGACAAACTCGAGGCATGGTCTGTTTTGTGCAAATTTGTTGGATATCCCAAACATTCGCGAGGGTATATCTTCTACCACAGTGAGGAACAAAGAGTTTTTGTTGCTCAACATGCCACCTTTTTAGAAAAGGAATTTCTTGAAAAAGAGATTAGTGGCTCTGAGGTAGAACTGGAAGAGGTTCCAGCTGAACAAAACACAACAGAAGATTTAGTAAAACCAGAGGATTCAGTAGCTCACAATGAACCTCAGCCTCTCCGCCGATCTAGTAGGGTTCCTCGCCAACCTGAGAGATACTACGGTTTTCTCATGGATGGTGGGAGCGAGGATTGCATCATGGAGGATGATGACCCAACTAGCTTCGAGCAGGCCATCACGAGTAGGGACTCAGTGAAATGGCTGGATGCTATGCGGTCCGAGATGGAATCCATGTACACCAACAAAGTATGGACTTTGGATGTTGCTCCTGAAGGGGTAAAACCCATCGGGAGCAAGTGGATCTTCAAGAAAAAACTTGGTGTAGATGGGAAAGTGGAGACTTTCAAAGCTAGACTTGTAGCAAAGGGTTTTCATTAAAGACCAGGTGTGGAATATGACGAAACCTTTTCTCCAGTGGCTATTCTTAAATCTATCCGGATCATGCTTGCCATCGCTGCATATCATGACTACGAAATCTGGCAAATGGATGTTAAGACCGCCTTTCTAAATGGTGATTTAGAAGAGTGCTTGTACATGACTCAGCCAGAGGGCTTCGTAGACAGTGGGAGCAGCGGGAAGGTGTGCAAGCTGCTTAAATCCATTTATGGATTAAAGCAAGCATCGCGGAGTTGGAACATCTACTTTGACGTCGTTATCAAAGAGTTTGATTTCGTCAAAAACCCAGATGAACCTTGTATCTACAAGAAGGTAGCAGAGAGTAAGGTGGTCTTCCTCGTATTGTACGTGGACGACATACTCTTGATAGGAAATGATATTCCTATGCTGCAATCAGTCAAGCTCTTCTTATCACAAAGATTCTCAATGAAAGATCTTGGTGATGCCTCCTGCATATTGGGAATAAGGATCTATAGAGATAGATCCAAACGGATATTGGGATTGTCCCAATCCAGGTACATTGACACCATACTAAAGAGGTTTAGTATGGAAGAATCCAAGCGTGGGAACTTTCCCACGATCTCTGGAGTCACTCTCTCCAAAGAGATGTCTCCCAAGACTGATTTGGAGAGAGCTCGCATGCAAGGGATACCCTATGCTTCGGCTGTAGGCTCTATCATGTACGCGATGCTATGTACCAGACCCGATGTAGCATACTCGCTAAGTGTAGTGAGCAGGTATCAAGCTGATCCTGGAGAGAGTCACTGGACAGCTGTGAAGAGCATTCTCAAGTACTTACGAAGGACTAAAGAGATGCTTTTGGAGTATGGTAACGGAGAACTCCAAGTGTAGTCCTTTACCGATTCGAGCTTCCAGAGTGATAAGGACGACTCTAAGTCGCAGTCGTGATTTGTCTTTACCCTTTACGGAGGGATGGTTAGCTGGAAGAGTTCCAAGCAGGAAACCGTGGCAGACTCGACGATGGAGGCTGAATACATCGCTGCCAACGATGCTGCTAAAGAGGCTGTCTGGATCAAGAAGTTCATTATTCAACTTGGAGTGGTTCCATCCATTGAGCATCCAATACCTTTGTATTGCGATAACAATGGAGCGGTGGCTTTGGCCAAGGAACCTAGGTCCCATCAGCGATCCAGGCATATTCTGAGGCGGTATCACCAGATCCGGGAGATAGTTGATCGCCGGGAGATCGAGGTCAGGAGGGTTGACACGAAGAACAACACAGCGGATCCACTCACGAAGGCCATTCCCCAGATACAGTTTGAGAGACTCTTCGGGATGCTCGGTATGCGATACTACAGCAGCTGGCCCTAGTGCAAGTGGGAGATTGTTAGTTGTATGTATGCCCTAGAGGCCAGTATTGTACAGATGATGTATATTATATTGGATGCTTGGACATATATAGAGATGACTTTCTTGCTCGATATGATAGTATGCTATCTGGTTGCTCTTTATCTTAACATGTACACTTGTCTCTTTAAACTGTCTTATAGTTACATGTTGGTAAAGCCCTTAGGATGTGTACTTGACTACCTAGACTATGATGCAGATCATACTAGTGGGGACATGGTTGTCCATAGGTACATCCTTCAAGGTCCCTAGTCGTGATCGAGACGGGGCATCGATATACCAGTGTAGACTAGCGTATACGCTTCTCGACCCATGAGATGGGCGATGGATGATCCCATATCCATTGGTGTTTGACATCAGAGATGGTGTACGGGTGCTCAGTGGAGACTGGGTACACTGGACAGACTCGCCGGGAACTCCCAGATGGTATTATACCTCACGTCAGATGGCAGTTCTCAGGTGACACTTGTACAGGTTAGTCTGTAGACCCGAGATCGTCATAGAGTCTTGTGTGATTCCCACTGTGCTTTGATCTCTACCTTACCACGTCCATGAGGGCGTGCAAAACGGTGGTCTTTGGGTACAGTCCCGAGTCACATGGAGGCAATGAACGATAGGAGGGGTTTCGTCTCTCCCAGTATTGGGGGTTCATGTTGCGCTGTGCTCGATTGGCCGTAACAGGGAAGTCCCTGGCCAGGGCTGATCAGAGATTTGCTGGTAAGTGTTACCAGTAGTTTCTCGACCCGTTATGAGCCTCACATCAGCACGACTTATCGGTTATTGGGGTCTGACGTTTACCACCCCTAGACTTGATATGCGGCATATCAGACGAACAGACCGGACTGTACGGTAAGTGTTACTGGTTGGATTCACAGGAGTGTGAGCGGGCTAGCTCGTCGATCTTCTGATCGCTCAATACCCGAATGGCCGTTACGTTTAGCCGACCGCTTGCGGCTTGTGGGTGCTTGATATGATCATCATCTGCTGCCGGCGTATTGACGAGTCTTTAGAATCCTACACAGGGGTTTCCTGGCTCAAGCGAAACGAAATAGGCGCGCATATGAGATATGTGCGGGACCTAGAATAATGCGAGTATGTGATACCGTATTTCATTCTCGCGATGAATGTTTCGATTGGTTGTATGCGATATAACCTAGTTATCGAATCGTTGATTCGATAAATCGATACATTGTATACTAGTCGGTTTTGTGCGACATGACCGGATCGTTAAATCAAGTGTTGATTTAATGATTTAATGTATAATTATATATTTGATATATTACTTTGCATTAACTAGTATTGGTTCACTTTAAATGGATTTTCTCACTTGATGTGCAAGTTGTATATGTGATATACTTTTGTGCACATGTTTGTATCATGTTTGATGATACTTGCTCATTTGGTTAAGTGTAAAGAATTAAACCTTGGTAAAATAATGGTTAGGGTTTTTATTTATTCATTCATTTATCTTTTTAATTTGGATTAAAAAGAAATTGCAAAAGAAAACAAAATGGTTGCTATCATTCTTGAAGCTTGTTGAAGCTTCATGAAGCTTTGACCAAAGTGACCATTTTGTCTTCATGCCTAACCCTAACCATTCATCTAACCTTAGTCAATTCTCTACACCTAACCATGGTTCATATTATGATAAGTATTCATTTTCTTTTCCATTTTAAATGAGATACTCATCATATTCTATCTTGAGCTTCTTCTTCTTCTTCAAAAAAAAAGCTTACCATCATCAATGGCTTCTTGAGTAAAAGTGTGAGGAATCCAATTCTAAAGTGAACCCACCTCCTATTTCTTCACCCTCTACCTCTTGCCAAGTAGTATAGGTTGTTTTCTTCACAAGTTTCACAACTTGGTGAAGTTGGAGCTTGATCATGTGTAACCTCGACGTAGATCATCTTCGGCATCGTAGCCGACGACTAGTCTGCTCATTTCTCCGATGAAGCCGATGCTAGAGTCCGAGATCCGACTAGGACAGCGAGAGGACGTCTACGTGGAGTTAAAGAAGTGGAGAACCGGATCTAAAAAGGTTGTAGCTTCTTACTTTTAGTTAAGATGTTAACTAGCTTAACTTTTCGCCTAAAATTCTAGTTAACGATCCGTATTAGGGTTTCTCGGCACTCGTAAAATTTGAAATTGGCATGGTTGATGCCTTGTGAGACTTCATTAGCGTGCCTAGGAACCCTACAGAAGTCAAATGGTCAAGGGATGGTTCACCATCATGATACAATAATATGCAAAGACCACCTTCCAAATTGCTTATTTGCACAAATACAAATAAGCCCTCCTCCACCAAACTTCGGCCAATGAAAGATACAAAGAAATATGGCCGAAACGGAAAGCAAGCTGGAAACTCCAGAAAACTGGTCCCGTAATAAATTACAGGAAAACCCCGATACTGTGTATACACACCCGCATCTGTATTCCGACCGGATTCAAATGCAATGAGACAAAATCTACACTGTACTATACTAGGATCCGGCTTAAACCAAAGCCGGCTAGTATTATCCGTCCGATCCTGATCCGTGCAATACCGCATGTATCTGATCGAACCCTGCCATGTATCCATACGGCCTCTAGTACTAACCATCCGATCCTGATCCGTGCAATACCGTACGTATCTGAACGAACCCTGCCATATCTCCATACGGCCTCTACAGCATTTCGCCCGAAAACTTGAGTAACTGAATGTGGGGGAGTCTAAAGACTCGTCAATACTATGGCTGTGGATTTAACCACTAGCACGTTAGAGGTATTAGCTATATGTGATGGGCTACCTGCTGTTGACCAAAAGGGACGTCTGTGAGCGAACTCATCCTGACACCCTACTGAGCCTGTCAGTGACAATATCCGTACAGTCCGGTCCGTTCGTCTATGAGCATCGCATGGCGGGCCTAGGGGGTTGGTAAAAGTCAGACCCCTAAACGCGGTACAAGTCGTGTCGGAGTGTTGCCTAGAACACCCTGAGATACTACTGGAATACCTACCAGTAAATCTCCTGCCTTGGCCAAGGACTTTTCATGTTCTGGCTCTCCTAGACACAGCGCGACCTCACCCCCAATACCGGGAGAGACGAACCCCTGAAGATCCGCTCACTGCCTCCATATGGCTCGGGACTGTACCCAACTAAAACCTGTTTGCACGTCTCTTTTGAGCGTCGTAGTGTAGTAATCAAAGTACAGTGGGAACTCACACGAGACAAATGACGATCCTCAGGTCGCTGAACTAACCTGTACACATGTCACCACGGAACAGCTATCTGACGTCAGGTATAAGACCAACTAGCATGTGCCCGGTGAGTCCTGTCCGGTGTACTCATAACCCAATGAGCACCTGTATACATCTTAGGTGAACCTAAAGACACCAGCGGCTTGTGAGACCGGCCACCGCCCCTCGTCAGGGTCTCGAATGTATACACTAGTCTACTCTGGAGAATCGATGCCCTGTCTCGAAACTCCCACGACTAGGGACCTTTTAAGGATGTGCTTCTAGACCACCAGCTCTCACGTATATGATCGACCTCATACTGCTGGCAGTCAAGCAAGAATCCTAGGGGCTCTATCAGCGTGTAATAGTGACCTGTCAGGTCACCTAAAGCAGTACACGATGATAAAGATGAACCAGATAGCATACTATCATCTTGAGTAAGACTGTCCTCCTGGGATAGGTCCTCCCTCAATCATTGCAATCACATGCCTGTGATCCAATAATTGTCTCTGAGGGCAGTATCTCCAACATGGTGTACATGGATTCCATCTCGGACCGCATTGCATCCGGCCATTTCACTGAGTCCCCACTCGTGATGTCCTGCTCAAACCTAGTTGGGTCATCATCAACCATGATGCAATCCTCTCTCCCACCATCCATGAGAAAACCGTAGTATCTCTCAGGTGTGTGAGGAACCCTACTAGATCGGCGGAGTGGCTGGGGTTCATGGGGAACTACCGAATCCTCTGGTTCTACCAAATCTTCTGTTTTGGTTTGTACAGCCGGAACCTCTTCCAGTTCTACCTCAGAGCCACAAATCTCTTTTGCAAGAAATTCCTTTTATAAAAAGGTGGCGTGTTGAGCAACAAACACCCTTTGTTCCTCACTGTGGTAGAAGATATACCCTCGTGAATGTTTGGGATATCCTACAAACTTACACAAACCAGACCTTGCTTCCAGTTTGTCCGGTTTTTGTCTTTTGACATAGGCCGGGCAACCCCATATCTTAATAAAATTAAGATATGGTCTCTTCCCCTCCCATATCTCATATGGGGTAGTAGGCATATATTTGGTAGGAACCCTATTCAGTAGGTATGCTGCTGTCTCCAGTGCATATCCCTAGAAGGAAATAGGTAACTCAGCTATACTCATCATAGAGCGCACCATATCTAATAGGGTGCGGATCCTCTGTTCCGATACACCGTTGTGCTGTGGTGTATATGGTGGAGTTAGCTGAGAGAGAATCCCATTCTCTTTTAGGAAGTCCAGGAATTCATTGCTCAAGTATTCACCTCCTCGATCAGATCGAAGGATTTTAATAATTTTCCCGGTTTGGTTCTCGACTTCTTGTTTATATTTTCTAAATTTCTCAAAAGCTTCTGATTTGTGTTTCATCAGGAACACATAGCCGAATCTCGAGAGATCGTCAGTGAATGTAATGAAGTACGAAGAACCATCCCTGGCATGTGTAGACATGGGACCACATACATCACTATGTATCGGTCCCAAGAGTTCGGTAACTCTTTCTCCGTGTCCCGTAAACGGAGTTTTGGTCATCTTGCCTTTGAGACAAGACTGGCAAGTGTCATAAGATGAAAATTCAATTGGATTCAAATATCCATCCTTATGCAACTTGGCTAGTCGTCTCACATTGATGTGAGCCAGTCTATAATGCCACAAGAAGGACTCGTGATTGATAGTTTTTCCTGTTGTGTAGTATGAATCAATTCAAAAGGTCCCCTAAAATGGCACCATTTGATCGAAACTGTTTCTTGTATCGATATTCAGAAAATTTATAAAGAACTTCACAACCAAAAAAATTATTTTGACCGCAATCAAACTACGGTGTCAATTGTAGTTCATGAATGAGTGCGGATCGTCCACAGGGATTGCACGATTCGTTTATATTATGATATGCTTGAATTGAAAAGTTAAGCTAAGATAAACGAAAACATGATTCGAGAATTTTGATTTTCAAGTGTTACTATTCTATTCAAGAATCAAGAAAATGTTAAACAATCAAGAATCGGTGTATCGATGATATTTCCAATCAACAGTCAAGAATCTAAAAGAGGCTCGTAGGAATCGATAGGATCGACAGACGTGATGTAATCTAAAGATAACGTGTTCTTGTCCTTCGAAGGATTGATACTAGATCGATGATTATCGACGAGAGTTAGGGCTTTCTTGATGAAACTTGGGTTTCATCTTTTAACCCTTGTTCTTTCGTCGATATCATTCACACTCTAGCCTCTAGCAATTTTCAAGAAACGATCGTAACTTCCCAATTTCGAGCGATATCAATCAAGAAAGCATCGTAACAAAATGGTTCGTCGATTCTTGAACTTGCTAGGGTTTACAAAACTCATAGGAATCAAGAATCGTTTTCAGATATATTACAACATCATTCTATTGATCGTCTCGACTCCTCGACGAGCGGAGTATTACTCAAACATCACAACAAGAATTGTAACTAGAATTTTAGATTGATTCATGATGCAAGAATTTAAAGAAAACAAGATAAAAGAATATCACCTTTTATTTATATCAACACTTTGATTACAATCGCTCAAGAACTACAAGAGGAAGAATCTAAGTTGTTGAATTGGCGTCGCTCGGCTCCGTGAGTCGCGGATCGGCTTTGACCACTTGCTCCGTTGAAGATCGGCTCGGCTCATAAAAGGTTGCAAGGCTTCTTGCTTGATGGGTACTCGGGATCTTGGCTTTTTGATTGGAATTTAGGGTTTCACACAAGCCCTCTCACTAGACTTGTGGAGGAAAGAGATGAAGAAGGAGATTGGCTAAAAAAAATGAACTAAAATGAATCACAAAATGGTTTGATTCTCTCTATCTCCACATGATATTTCACCCTAGGTCTAGGCTTCTATTTATAGACTTCCCAAACCCTAGGTTTAGGTTTGAAATGGTAGTTCCCTCCAAAAGTTTGTTGAGTCTTCTAGAAAGTAGTTTGTTAGACTCAGCTTAGGGTTTAAGCTAGGGTTTAGGAGGAAAGTTCTAGAATGATAGGCTAGTTTAGTGTAGATCAAAGTGTTTGCTGATCTGGTAGAAGTCCCTGGAGTCTTCTGGAAGTTGGAGTGCATTTCTGAACTGTAGCCACTGAGACAGGAGTTTTGCACCAAAATTGAGGAGGTAACTCCCTTGTTCAACCGCGGATCCGCGGCATTAGCAAGCCCCTGCCGCGGATCCGCGGCCATGTTGGAGGCTTGGGCCTTGATTCTTTTGGTGATGCTTTGTACTGTATTTTAGGGCTTCTTCTGATATGTTGATTTGCAATTTCTCTTTTGTAATGATACCAGATCTGAAATTAGTGAGTTGACGTATCTTTTGAGCGGTGTAATGTTCGAGCAAGCTTTCCTTTTCCTGCACAGACTTTGAAACACGGGTTACGACATATAGAAATATTGCGATGCCATGCAATGCAGTCAATTTCCCTAGAAATGCCGGTTTTAAGGTCTAATACATGTAATCTTATAATCTGTGATAGATTTGCTAATATGTGAAATATGAATACCGAACACTTCTATATGAATGCAAATGATGAGGAAATTGCCGGTTAAAATATGCAATATTTTCGACTGATCAAATACCCCCAAACTTAATTTCGATCGTCTCGAGCGAATGTTTTATTAAAAAGAGAAGGAGAAAATAAAGAAAGAGAAAAACTAACTCGCACACTTTCGTAGGAAACACGATTGCACTGAGCACGTGCAACAAGCCTTTAAACCTCTAGGTGTCCCTAGTAGGAGGAGTGTTGTCTCCTGAGGGTTTTCAGCGGATTATACCCACAAAATCCAATAATAAAAGCAAGATTATGAATATTACATTTAAAGAAGAGAATCGTAAAAGAAAAGCCTTGAAAATTAGGGTTTCCAACTAAGCTAGCTTTTCGGTTGTCATGAGCCCTATCTTAATGGTCATGAAAAGATGTTAAAAATCACGTCCTCCCTCAATAAAACATCGTCTTATTCTTCATTCCTATCTTTCTTCCAATCATCGATCATATAACCCTGCGTGTGTGTAAAGGACATCCCTACACCCGGAGAATTCAATTCAAACTATCATACTCTTGCCCATCAGCCTCAGTACTTTTTAATTAATGAATATTTAGATGAGATTGCTCACACACTTTCATGCGACCGTTAATACTTCTTGAGATACTAACCGACCGATTACTCCTGTGCTTGCTTACTTGGTGTATTTTCCTCGTCTTGCACCACCTCAGGCATAGCAGTGACTCCCAGACCAGTTGGCCTTAGGGCACTAGGTGAAGAAGCACCCTCGCTATATATTTTTATTGCCTTCGGTGATAACAAAACCAGTGTCCATTTTTCTCACCACTTTATATTTTTATTCATCATTTTTTTTTATTTCCTTCATACATCGTCTTTAAGACAAGAGCATTTCAAGGTATCCTCTACTATCCCAGGCTTCAAGACGTGTACAAGTGCGAATAGCAGGGTAGCAACGTTCAAAATGTTTGGCTTCCAGAATAGAAACTATTTTTCAGACTTATTTTTATCCTCAGATTAGTGACGTCCTTCATCTTACTAACCCTTGGGACAACGGCTCATAACTACTTATTACTAGTTCGCATAAGAAAACTTCTAATTTTCTTAGTTTTCTAAAATTTTTCTAATCTCATGGATGTAATTTTTCACTATCTAAACTTTCATTATCTTTATTTATATACAAAAAAGTGTAAATATTAAAATTATTTTTATACTTTGAAATTTTTTTAAATTTTTATGGGTTTTGAAATTTTTTTAAATTTTTATAGATTTTTAAGAGAAATGTTTTGTGCTTATGCAGATGATATGCAAATGATGCAAAAAATAAGCACAAACCTCCCCCAAACTTGTTTTTCAACAGTGTCCTCACTGTTGCCGACAGCTATATCTAAAAAAACCTGTAAATCTGGGGTGAATTATTAGTGGGGGCAAAATATATAAGTGAAGAACTTCCCCCAAACTTATCTTTCACTCACCTTCATTCAAAAGAAGATGTAATGATATACTGGACATGAAGGTGAGACGGAGGAATTTTAATCCAAATAAACCGGCTCTTGTAAGAACAAGAGCTCCTCCGTGGGGTGAGTGGAATAATACGGGTTTAATCTATGTCCATTTACTTTGAAAACAGTGCCGTTTTTAACATTTTCAACTTCTACCGCCCCGTGCGGGTATACAGACCGCACAACAAAAGGTCCGTTCCATCGAGATCGGAGCTTACCCGTGTGAAGGTGTAATCGTGAATCATAAAGAAGAACTTGTTGACCAGGTGAAAATGTTTTCCTCAAAATGTTTTTATCGTGAAAAACCTTAGTCCTATTCTTTGTGATTACAGCGTTATCATAAGCTTCGTCGCGGAGTTCGCTTAGCTCGTTAAGTTGCAGCTTCCGAAAGTTGTAAGCAAGGTTTAGATCAAAATTTATTTATTTTATAACCCACAATGCTTTATGCTCTATCTCGACAGGTAAATGACATACTTTTCCAAACACTATCATACATGGAGACATTCCTAGGTCGGTCTTATATGCAGTTCTGAATGCCCAAAGAGCATCCGTCAATTTGGTCGACCGGTCTTTTCTATTTTTAGCAACAGTTTTCTCCAGGATAAGTTTGATTTGTCTGTTTGAGATTTCAGCCTGCCCGCTTGTTTGGGGATGATAGGGTGTAGAAAGAAGGTGATTGATTGAGTATTTCCGCATCAGAGTCTCGAAAGACCTGTTGCAGAAGTGTGTCCAATTATCGCTAATAATAGCGCGTGGGTGTCCAAATCGTGAGAAGATATTCTCTTTCAAGAACTTAATGACAACTTTCTTGTCATTAGTACGACATGGAATGGCTTCTACCAACTTTGAGACATAATCAACCGCCAGCAATATGTACAGATTCCCAAAGGAGTTGGGAAAAGGACCCATAAAATCTATGCCCCAAATATCGAACATTTCAACAACCAGAATGGGTTGCTGAGGCATTTCATTCCTCTGGGATATTCTACCCATATACTGACATTGTGTACAGGTTTTGCAATACTCAAATGCGTCCTTGAATAAGGTCGGCCAATAAAATCCACATTGCAAAACCTTCTCCGCTGTCTTTCTAGGACCAAAGTGACCCCCACAGGCCTGATCATGACAAAAAGAAAGAATACTCTTGAACTCTTCATTCGGGACACACCGGCGAATGATCTAATCAGGACAATATTTAAACAAATAGGGCTCGTCCCAGTAAAAGTGTTTTACTTGGGATAGAAAACGGTATTTGTCCTGTTTTGACCAATCGCTCGGTATAAGTCCCGTGGCATGATAGTTCACAATATCCCTAAACCATGGTTCAGCTGATATGCTCAAGAGTTGTTCATCAGGGAATGAATCATTGATCGGCAGGGTCACAGGGGAAGAAATGATGCGTGAAAGATAGTCAGCTACTACGTTTTCACATCCTTTCTTATCTTTGATAACAAGATCAAATTCTTGTAACAGTAGGATCCAACGTATTAGTCGACCTTTTGCATCTTTCTTCGACAGAAGATGTTTTAAAGCGGAATGGTCAGTATACACAACTATAGGTGAGCCAATTAAGTAAGGCCTGAATTTTTCTAATGTAAATACAACCGCTAAAAGTTCCTTTTCGGTGGTTGTATAATTGATTTGCGGATCATTCAGGGTCTTACTTGCATAGTAAATCACGTGTGGCATCTTTTCGATGTGCTGTCCTAAGACTGCACCTACTGCAAAATCTGATGCGTCACACATCAGCTCAAAGGGGTAGTCCCAGTTTGGTGATGATAGCACGGGGGCTGAAGTGTGTGAGTGTTTAAGTGAGTCGAAAGCTGTCTCGCAATCTGAGTCAAAATGGAAGGTCGTATCCTTGGCCAGGGGAAGAGTTAAAGGTCTAGCAATTTTGCTAAAGTCCTTAATGAATCTCCTATAAAAGCCCGCATGGCCAAGGAAAGAGCGAATATCTTTGACACTTTTGGGATGAGGGAGGTTTTGAATGACATCTATCTTAGCTCTGTCAACCTCAATGCCTTTCTGTGAAATGACATGTCCAAGGACTATTCCTTCTTGGACCATAAAATAGCATTTTTCCCAGTTCAAAGTCAAGTTCTTCTCTTTACAACGAGTAAGAACAGCGTCAAGATTCGCTAGGCAATCTGAAAAAGAGTCTCCAAAAATCGAGAAATCGTCCATAAAGATCTCCAAAAAATTCTCTACCATATCAGAGAATATCCCCATCATACACCGCTGAAAGGTCGTGGGAGCATTGCATAACCCGAAGGGCATGCGACTGTAAGCAAAGGTACCAAAAGGACAAGTAAAAGTGGTTTTATCTTGATCCTTTTTGGCGATGGGGACCTGATTATAGCCTGAGTATCCGTCCATAAAACAATAGTACTCTCGTCCCGCTAAGCGTTCCAGCATCTGATCAATAAATGGTAGAGGAAAATGATCTTTCTTCGTGGCAGCGTTGAGTTTTCTATAATCGATACATACACGCCACCCAGTTTGGGCGCGTGTCTGAATCAACTCATTCGCCTCATTTGTTATAACAGTGATGCCGGATTTCTTCGGAACGACATGTATAAGACTCACCCACTGGCTATCGGAGATGGGGTATATAATACCATTATCTAAGCATTTGACGATCTCTTTCATGACAGCTTCCTTCATGACGGGATTCAACCGTCTCTGTGGTTCTCGGGTTGGTCTGGCATCATCCATCACATATATATGATGTTCAACTATCAAGGGACTAATCCCGTTGATGTCCGCCATACTCCAACCAAACGCCACTTTGTTAGATCTTAATACCGATAAAAGTGCATTCTCTTGCTCTGATGCAAGAGAAGCGGATATTATAACCGGTAAAGACTCATTCTCACCTAGATAAGCATATTTCAGGTGAGAAGGTAAAATTTTGAGATCTAACTCAGGCGGAGAAATGATAGAAGGAGGGATCATTGAGTGATTTTTGGATTTACAAAGAAGCTCAGAGCCTATGAAACATACAGACTCGGGTGGAGAAAAGTCAGAAGTGCAGGACTCATGTGTAGGTAAAGTGTCCTCACTAAGGTCTTGTGCAAAGTCAAACAGAGATGTGGTAATGTCATCGAGATCAGTAAAGCAAAGTTCCTCGGCTCCACAACTATCGGGAGCGATCTCATGGACAGAGCACACATCTAAAATTTGAGCAGAGAGTTCTGATGGCTGACTTCCAACTTTGTAGATATTTAGTTCAATGGTCATATTTCCAAATGATAAGTTCATTGAACCATTTCTACAGTTTATAACAGCGTTGGAAGTGGCAAGGAAAGGACGACCTAAAATCACCGGAATTTGGCCGCGGGGGTTTGCTACAGGATGCGTGTCGAGTACTATGAAGTCTACAGGGAAAACAAATTCCCCGACCTTTATCAATACATCCTCTAATTCACCCCTTGGTTTGGTGATAGATCGGTCTGCCATCTGGAGAGTGCAATGAGCAGGTTTCAACTCTCCAATCCCTAGTTGCTCATAGACAGAATAAGGGAGCAGGTTAACACTTACGCCAAGGTCTAGAAGAGCACGATTTATGTTTTTACCCCCAATCGAAATCGATATTGTAGGACATCCTGGGTCCTTTCTTTTCTTTGGAAGCTGGTGAATAAAAGCAGTGCTGATATTATTAGACATGAAGACCTTCTTCGGCACTTGAGTCTTCCTCTTCCTAGTGCACAAGTCCTTAAGAATTTTCGCATAAGCGGGGACTTGCTGAATAGCATCTAGGAGAGGGATATTGATGTTAACCTGTTTGAACATTTCTATAATTTTCTCCATATGAGGACTCGTTCTATTTGCCCTTAGCCGATTTGGGTAAGGTGCTTTTGCAATAAGCGCAGGGTCCATCACAGGAGAAGGAAGAGGGGGTAGACGCGGTCCCAAAAGAGGTGTGGGGACCGTCTGTGGAGAACTATAAGGGTTGGGAGAAGGTGTCGAGCCTAGTGGGAAATGGAGAATAGGCTCGCGAGAAAGTGGTGTGGTAGAAGAAGAAGGATCAGAAGGAGAAGTGTGTGTGTGTGGAAAGGACTCAGCCGGGGTGTTGATATGATTTTCAGTATCATCAATACCATCCCCGACATGATTGTTCAGCACTCTTCCCGATCTCAACGTTGTGACGGCATTTACATTGTAATGCCCAGGATTCTGTAGGGGTTGAGAGGGAAGTTTCCATTTTTTCTCGCACTCATTTCGGCTTTTAGGCGTGCGATTTCAGCTTCCATCGATTTGATACTCTCAGCTTGGGACGCTGAGTTTTTTTTTATCTCACTGACGGAAGATCTAACCTCAGTCGAAACCTCTATGAAATTTGAGAAAAGTGATTTCATGGTTTGAGTGAATTGAGAGAACTCGTCAGAACAGGACTGCATAGGATTAGACTGTGCAGGAGTGTTGCCCTGGTTTTGGAAATTTTGTGACTGATAGGGGTGCTGAGTGAGTTGAAGGGGTTGCTGTTGTGGTGGAGGAAGAGCCCTTTGAAAATTATTCGTGTTTGGAACCGTGTTTTGAGATTGATTTTGGTTCCAAGCGAAATTCGGGTGATTCCTCCAACCCTGATTGTATGTGGAAGAATATGGATCGTTTCTAGGTCTTTGAAATGCGGCATTAGAATGCTCGTGACCTTGAAACGCAGAGTTTAATGGACATTCTTCCGTTAAATGTGACGGATCAGAACAACACCCACAAACAGTTTTGGGGAGTGACACTGGGTTTAGGGAGGCTGCTGCAAATTTGTGTTCCATAGCGTCGAGCTTCTTTTGCATTGCTACCATTTCAGCTCGAACATCTATGGACACATCTATTTGGTGAACGCCACCCCTATTCAATGGTTTGGTTCCACTCTCCCACTGTAGTGATTTTTCAGCGAACTCTTCTAAGTACTTCCAAGCTTCCCCATCATCCTTAGTCATAAAAGTACCTTGACACATGTTTTCAAGGCTCTGTTTAGTGCTAGGGTTACTGCCCTCATATATGATTCGGCAAAGCTCCCATCTCGGGATGCCGTGATGAGGACATTGAACCAATAGATCCTTGAAACGTTCAAAGCATTATGAAAATAGTTCAGCAGGGAGCTGGGCAAATTGATTCAGTTCGCTACGGATTCGAGCCGTCTTTTGGATTGGGTAAAATTTCTTAAGGAATGCAGCGACGAATTCTTCCCAATTAGTAATAGAGTGTGCAGTAGTGTTATATAGCCACTTCTCGGCTATATCGCACAAAGTAAATGGAAGAAGTCGTAGACGCATCGCATCCACTGAAAGTTGTGACGTACCCATCATTGCGCATACGTTTTCAAATTTGGTAATGAAAACGTAAGCGTCCTCAGTCTCGAGTCCGTGGAATTTGGGTAAAAGATTGATATACTGGGGCTTAATCTCAAAGTTATCCCCATTGGCTGGTGGTGTGGATAAGCAGGTCGAAAGAGGACCTCGGAGTGGATAGCACCTCTCCTGGAGAGAGATGCGGGGTGGATTCTGCGCACCAACGGACGGCGGCAGATTAGGGCTAAAGAAATTTGATGGATTCGGATCCATCGGTGTGGGTGTGGTAGTGGGTAAAGAAAAGGTAAATGGAGAAATATCGACTTCGGAGTCGATAAAGGGTACGCGGACTAAACGGGCACTAGAATCCCGTGTCCAGCCTATCTTGTACTAAAAAGGGTTAGTACAAGTAGCAGCGTTGGTTTATAATTAGGGGTAAATGAATGAATGCGGTGTTTGCTTTGAAAAAGGGATGGATTTTTCAAAAAATGATGCGACAAAACAAATGCAGCACACAACCCTAGAATCTAGTGGTCACCTAGGTCCGGCTCTAGACCGCTCCTAACTGCCAAAAGACAAGTCGCAGGATAGAATCCTCCACTGCCTCTTGGTCTCCCTGTGGCCGGATAAGTGCCAGGTAAGTGGGAAGGTACTCCACTACTTAAGTAGTGGGCCTAATTAAAAACCACTAGCCTTAGACACACTCGCCTTAGGCACCACAAGAAAACGCGGATAAGCAAATGAATTACCCACGGCCCTCTTCTGTCCTAATTGAGCGCGACAGTCCTTAGAGTCATCTCTAGATTTCTTTTAGTTAATGTGGGTCAATGCGGATGCAAGTTTGGTGGTTTTCGGGGCCTAGGAAAGGTAATGAAATCCCCACGTAATTTGGATTTGGCCGTGCCCTTAATATCCGTATTTAGAATGCAAACAACCAAGAAACAAAATCACGCACAAATTTAATTTGCAATTTGCGAGCTGCGATTATTTGCAAAGAATCCTGCAGCAAAGTGTTAATTGGAGCTAAAAAGAGGAGAGAGGAGAGAGCAAGAAGTCACCTGCACTAAAAAGTTTGCAGAGAACACCTCAACATGCCGCGGTTCCGCCGCAGATGGTGTGTATTGGCCGCGCTTTCGCGGTCCTCTGGTGGGTTCACTGCACAAGTTTTCTTCAGGGAGCTTATCTTGGCTCCCTCAGCTCTGTGGTATATTCCAAAAAAATTTTCCACTGCACAGAATGCTCCAGATCACCTTGCAATCAATCACAACACACGTATAAGAGTTTGTACGAATTTTGATTTCAAGAAGTAAAATGGAATAATTCTTTCAATTCAAACTATAAAATGAAACGAATTAGCGCGCGATCCCCGGCAACGGCGCAATTTTTGGTTGATTGTTTTTCCTGTTGTGTAGTATGAATCAATTCAAAAGGTCCCCTAAAATGGCACCATTTGATCGAAACTGTTTCTTGTGTCGATATTCAGAAAATTTATAAAGAACTTGACAACCAAAAAAATTATTTTGACCGCAATCAAACTACGGTGTCAATTGTAGTTCATGAATGAGTGCGGATCGTCCACAGGGATTGCACGATTCGTTTGTATTATGATATGCTTGAATTGAAAAGTTAAGCTAAGATAAACGAAAACATGATTCGAGAATTCTGATTTTCAAGTGTCACTATTCTATTCAAGAATCAAGAAAATGTTAAACAATCAAGAATCGGTGTATCGATGATATTTCCAATCAACAGTCAAGAATCTAAAAGAGGCTCGTAGGAATCGATAGGATCGACAGACGTGATGTAATCTAAAGATAACGTGTTCTTGTCCTTCGAAGGATTGATACTAGATCGATGATTATCGACGAGAGAAAGGGCTTTCTTGATGAAACTAGGGTTTCATCTTTTAACCCTTGTTCTTTCGTCGATATCATTCACACTCTAGCCTCTAGCAATTTTCAAGAAACGATCGTAACTTCCCAATTTCGAGCGATATCAATCAAGAAAGCATCGCAACAAAATGGGTCGTCGATTCTTGAACTTGCTAGGGTATACAAAACTCATAGGAATCAAGAATCATTTTCAGATATATTACAACATCATTCTATTGATCGTCTCGATTCCTCGACGAGCGGAGTATTACTCAAACATCACAACAAGAATTGTAACTAGAATTTTAGATTGATTCATGCTGCAAGAATTTAAAGAAAACAAGATAAAAGAATATCACCTTTTATTAATATCAACACTTTGATTACAATCGCTCAAGAACTACAAGAGGAAGAATCTAAGTTGTTGAATTGTCGTCGCTCGGCTCCGTGAGTCGCGGAACGGCTTTGACCACTTGCTCCGTTGAAGATCAGCTCGGCTCATAAAAGGTTGCAAGGCTTCTTGCTTGATGGGTACTCGGGATCTTGGCTTTTTGATTGGAATTTAGGGTTTCACACAAGCCCTCTCACTAGACTTGTGGAGGAAGGAGATGAAGAAGGAGATTGGCTAAAAAAATGAACTAAAATGAATCACAAAATGGTTTGATTCTCTCTATCTCCACATGATATTTCACCCTAGGTCTAGGCTTCTGTTTATAGACTTCCCAAACCCTAGGTTTAGGTTTGAAATGGTAGTTCCCTCCAAAAGTTTGTTGAGTCTTCTAGAAGGTAGTTTGTTAGACTTAGCTTAGGGTTTAAGCTAGGGTTTAGGAGGAAAGTTCTAGAATGATAGGCTAGTTTAGTGTAGATCAAAGTGTTTGCTGATCTGGTAGAAGTCCCTGGAGTCTTCTGGAAGTTGGAGTGCATTTCTGAACTGTAGCCACTGAGACAGGAGTTTTGCACCAAAATTGAGGAGGTAACTCCCTTGTTCAACCGCGGATCCGCGGCATTAGCAAGCCCCTGCCGCGGATCCGCGGCCATGTTGGCGGCTTGGGCCTTGATTCTTTTGGTGAGGCTTTGTACTGTATTTTAGGGCTTCTTCTGATATGTTGATTTGCAATTTCTCTTTTGTAATGATACCAGATCTGAAATTAGTGAGTTGACGTATCTTTTGAGCGGTGTAATGTTCGAGCAAGCTTTCCTTTTCCTGTACAGACTTTGAAACACGGGTTGCGACATATAGAAATATTGCGATGCCATGCAATGCAGTCAATTTCCCTAAAAATGCCGGTTTTAAGGTCTAATACATGTAATCTTATAATCTGTGATAGATTTGCTAATATGTGAAATACGAATACCAAACACTTCTATATGAATGCAAATGATGAGGAAATTGCCGGTTAAAATATGCAATATTTTCGACTGATCACAACCCTTATGTCTTTATCACCTTCTCCAAGTTCTCAACCTTTCCTAAGCCCATGTAACTGATTACATATATGGGATCCTGACCCGGTATCTAATACCCAGGATGTGGAGGAAATGGAGAAACAGTTCTCTGTAACGAACACACCCGAAGAAAATGCATCAACATGTACTTTTTTCATTCGGGTGGCATGGGAATCCTGGTTTTCCCCTATATCCTGTTCAGTCTTATAACTCTTATAAGAAAGAACGGAACCAACGTTCCCCAGCACAATATAATATGCGGGTTCGGTCAATACATCCATATTTTTATCTTGATTAAGGCATGGTATGGTCGCTACCTGGAGAGATATAGAAGAAAACACTTTAGCGTATGCTCTTGCAAGATCAGATTGGTTATTATTTTATCTAATCAGGATGGCTCCCACTGTTTTTATCAAATCTTCCTTCAAACCCTAAAAGGAAAGACCAGCCGGGATTAATTACACCCTACAACTTCGCCAATTTTTCAGCCAGGCCAGTGTCGGTACTTTGATGGAGGTTCCCCATGCTTTCGCACGGACCTAATTAAAGTAAACCTCGTTTTACCAGAGGCGTAACCCCGTTGACACATTTCTAGACACCTACTTGATCGGCTAATTGTCCTCTGTAAAACTCTCCCAAGAGTAACAATTACTCGCAGTGGGTATCGGGATCCAACTATCTCATAGAAGGTATGCAATCTCATTGCAAATCTCAACACTTGAAATTCCCGATAATATTTTGCCCCAAGCATTCCATGACCTTGACGGAGGTCAACAAACCACAGGGTACAAGTCAAGTTCAACCCGTCATTTCTTGATTGAATCAAACCCACCCGCACGACCCTTGACGGAGGTCAACAAGGTCGTACGACTACCCTAATCCAATCTGCATCATATGCATAATCAGATAAATAAAAGTTAGCTACCGCACACTACGCCTTGACGGAGGTCAACAAACGTAGCACGAATAGTAAGTAGGACTTATCTGAAATGACGGAGGTCTACGACAGGTTTTTCTGAAAACCTATTGCTTAATGAACTTAATAACGTTGTAGAATCGAGTGAATTTTTGAATTGGAGTGATTTTGAGGCTTTCATTAGTTTTGCTAAAGAGGTCATTCCCGGTGAAGGGTTCTCGGCTCTTTCCTCATCGAATAAGGTGCAGGACATATCATATATATAACTATGCAAAGCAAAACTCCAAAAGCAATCAAAACCAAACCGAGTGTTGTAGCATCTGCCAGTTTTGCTAAAGTGGTCACTCCCGGTGAAGGGATCTCGGCTCTTTCCTCATCAAATAAGGTGCGGGATATATCATATATATCTCTATGCAAAGCAAAACTGTAGCTACCCTTTTTTGAAAAATTTGACTATACAATATCTTTTAGGTTTCTTTTCTTTCATTAATCATATTAATGAAATCCTATCATTTAAGTCACCTAAACATCACAGATAAATACGACGTACACTTACGCCATCCGCATTCGCCTCGATGTCCCCTCGTGCACCGTTAGGTTAGGTAACTAACGGCAGAGCGGGGCAGGGCTAGCGAGGGTGTAAAACATAACTAACACCTATATAATATATCAAATATACTATATACAGTATTTACCACAACACATCACATGATCACATCACAGATATCGCAGCAGAAGAAACATATGAAATATTGGATATACTAGGACGTCCGTGTTTTATTTTGAGCCTCTATAAAACACGGATTCCACGGTCGTGATGAATAGCCAAACCCACACCCCTAGACCCCTACGAGAGCGGCAAGCAACCCTACCAATTCTAGAGTTAGGATACCCGGACTCGACTCCTCGAGTTGGTCTCCCACTGGACTCTAGAACTCGGTTACTTGTGCTCTCCTCCTTGGGTCTATCCTAGTGCGGAAAAGTAAATAATATACAAATGGTGACATCGACCTCATCCCAGATGTTCCCCAATAAAAGAATATTACATACATTTAATTTTATATGAATGAAAATAAAAGATCTCATCTCACATAAAACCCCCGGCTATTTAAAACGCGACGATCCAATATAACATATCTAGCAACACATAACATCACATGTCATCAACGTAAGTAAATATACGCATCCCAATTGTCATTGACATATAGCAATGAAACCGGCGATATCACATATTACACTTACGGTCACAGAAAAGAAAGTGTAAAACTACAACATTTGGAATCCACAATCTCTTTAGACATCGTAAATCGGAAATATCACATATTTTGCATTTCATGCCTAACTGTATGAATTCCATATATTGTATCACATTCCAGATAAATAGACTGTATTAAATTTTCCGATCAAATAATCAAATACCCGAGATTTCCAAAATAGCTCAACACTTGAGCGAAGTTCAAAAATTCCAGAATACGTCATAGTAGCAACGGTCTAGCCGTAGAAGGGTCAAGCCAACGCCTCACATATGGCACGCCGTACCGCACTAAACCCTAAGGTTCAAAGGGCAGTTCAAGACGGTCACATAATCGAGTTAAGGTTTGTTGTCTTCTAGAGGGTCCATCACTTTCTTTGCACGTTTTTCCGAAAGATTTAAACTCGGTAAAAATTCAACACTTGAATGTTTTTCGTGCCGGGAAAAATTGAGTTAATGATATCCTTTCGAATATTTTAATACTTTCTAAATTATCCGGAAAAACATAACAAAATTAAATTCTACGATCGAATTGATGATTACAAAATAAACCCCAAAATACTCAACACTTGAGTCAGATTAAAAATACCCAGAAATAGCAATAACAGAATTGGAAATTACTGTGGAAAACTGACTGCATGATTCTCGTATACTGCCGTGGATCCGCGGCCCAAGAGGGGTACGGCCGCGGTTCCATGGCGGCTTATACTGTTCATCGTCTCGTTTTTCACTGCAATTCATATAAAACCCTACCGAATTTTTTAGGCTCTTTTAATATAGAAAAATCGCAGTTTTGAAAAAATGTCCAGAGAGTGGTTGATTTTGACGTGTTCGGGTTCGTTCGGAGTTTTAACTTCGTTAACACATCGCCTAATGCTCTAGCTAGGCTCTGATACCACTGTAGGGTTACTAGGTACTCTAACAAGGGTTAAGGTAGCATCAAACATGCCCGTTT
Organism: Agapanthus africanus; assembly: GCA_030015575.1. Lineage (NCBI taxonomy): Eukaryota > Viridiplantae > Streptophyta > Magnoliopsida > Asparagales > Amaryllidaceae > Agapanthus > Agapanthus africanus. Next base: position 662,369,453 of record CM057338.1, read on the forward strand.
AAAATTTTAGCCGTGCCGAATACCCTAAGCAAGATCGTTACTAGAAAATTAGGGTTTCAAATGCAAGTAAACAATGTTTACATCTAAGTGAATACGATATACAACCTTTGTAGATCGGTCCTTCACTTCTATTGCTCCTTGTTGAAGTCCATTCGCTGTGATCGTGGTTCTCCCGGACTCTTGCATGGCTTCACGAGGCGAAAGACGCGTCCTTGCTTGAACTCTTCGAGGCCGAAGATTATCTACGTCGAGGGGATGCCAACTCAAGCTTCTATTTCACTAACTTGAGAATTAGTGAAGCAAACACCCTAAACTAAAGTTCTAGTCTAGTAGAGGATTTAGAAATAGGAAGTGGGTTCTCTTTAGAATTTTATTTCTCACAAGCTTTCTCACTTTTGATCAAACCCTAGCAAGCTTTTTCATTTAAAAGTGAAGAAGAAGATGAACTAAAGAAAGAGAAGATGATAATGATCAAGTGAGTAGGCTAACTATGGTGAGTGAGTATCATATACTAACTCTTGTAGAGCCATAACCATAGCTACCACTTATGGTTGGGTTAAGAAATATCTATGGTAAAAACAAACTCACGTGGACTTAATCAATGCATCCACAAGCTTCCACAACCTTCATGCATTGATCTAATACTCCACCTAATTTTGTAATTACGTAAAATATAAAAACCCAACATAATATATAGCATGGTGTAAGTCTCATACACCCAAGTCATGTGTATCATCAACCATGATATATTAAGAAAACACAATTTTAACGTATATCATATTTACATTAAAATTGTGCTCATGTGAGAAAAACCCTAAAGTGAACTAGTGTTAGTAAATGTATACTAGTATATCTAATATACAATTATACAATTAATTATTAAATGAACACTTGACTTAATAATCTGGTCATATCTCATATAAGCGACTAACATCCACTTTATCGACTTATCGAATCAACACTTGATTCGATAACCCGGCTATATTATATATAACCGATACAAAAAGTCACGAGAATAGAATACGGTAACACATACACGCATTATTCTCGGTCCCGCACATATCACATACGTGCTCCTATTTCGTTTTGCCTGAGCCAGTAAAACCTCTTTGTAGGACTCAAAGACTCGTCAATATACCGGCAGTAGGTGATGATCACATCAAGCACCCACAAGCCGTCAGCGGTACTAGCTGGACGTAACGGCTACCCGAGTATTGAGCGATCAGAAGATCGGCAAGGAAGCCCACTATAACTCCTTTAAAAGCCTGCCGGTAACACTTCCCGTACAGTCCGGTCTCCTCGTCTGATATGTCGTATATCAAGTCTAGTGGTGGTAAACGTCAGACCCTAATAACCGATAAGTCGTGTCGATGTGAGGCTTATAATGGGTCAAGAAACTACTGGTAACACTTACCAGTAAATCTCTAAATCAGCCCTAGCCAGGGACTTCCCTGTTACGGACAATCGAGCACAGCGCAACATCAACCCCCAATACCGGGAGAGACGAAACCCTTCCTATCGCTCATTGCCTCCATCTGACTCGGGACTGTACCCAAAAACCAACGTTTTGCACGCCCTCATGGACGTAGTAAGGTTGAAATCAAAACACAGTGGGAATCACACAAGACTCTATGACGATCTCGGGTCTACAGACTAACCTGCACAAGTGTCACCAGAGAACGGCCATCTGACTTGAGGTATAATACCATCTGGGTGTTCTCGGCGAGTCCGTCCAGTGTACCCAGTCTCCACTGAGCACCCGTATACCATCTCTGATGTCAAACACGAATGGATATGGGATCATCCATCGCCCATCTCATGGGTCGAGAAGCGTATACGCTAGTCTACACTGGTATATCGATGCCCCGACTCGATACTCCCATGACTAGGGACCTTAAAGGATGTACTTATGGACTGCCATATCCCCACTAGTATGATCCGCATCATAGTCCAGGTAGAGTACACAAACTAAGGGCTTTACCAACATGTAACGATAAGACAGTATAAAAAGACTAGAATACATGTTAAAGTAAAGAGCAACAAAATAGCATACTATCATATCAAGCAAGAATGTCCTCTCTATATATGTCCAAGCATCCAATATAATATACATCATCTGTACAATATTGGCCTCTAGGGCATACATACAACTAACAGTTTCCATGATATTTCTGGATTTGGGAACCGTGGGTATTTCAAAAGAGAGTATGTGTTGTTTTAAAAACCCGGTTACCCTTGATATAATATTTCAGTGCGTCCACCATGCGTTTTCTCGGTTCTGAGAAGTGTGCTTGAAACCCGATTCGAGGAGTTGGATGATCCGTTTGCGGGTTCATGGTGGACCCGGTATGGTACCCCGGGGCGAGAAATATTTTTCGTGGAGCAGACGATGAGCCTGGCAGGGTGGCTAGAACCTACCGGTGATAGTATTTAGGCTCGATGGAAATCCAGAAGATACCGACCGGAGTTGAGAGATGATGTGGGCCGATCAGGATTGACGGTGCCCCATATATATGAGGATTTACGTGCCGATGCTAGGCGCAGTTTTCATGATGTTTTCGAGTGTCGATGCAAGACACTCAGGTTCCATGATTTTGATATGTCGCGAGCGACGCATGTTGATTTACATCCTCATACTTCCATGCATATGTTTCTGATATTTACATGCATGATGCTTATTGTCATGGGGTGACACGTGGATGATTTCCATATACATATTTTGACATTGATGATATTGCTCACATAGTTGGATGATATCCACAAACTCATAGACTTCTGATATAGTTGACATTAATTACATTGATCATACCTCCTACTTATGATATATTTCTACCTGAGGCACTGACACGAGCTTTTGGTACTACACTTATGTATAGATGTTTACCCTAGCCACCTTATCATGCTTCAGACTTATTCATATTGAGGATATATTATTACTGATCGTATTGACCTAGGATTATGTCATGCATACGATTTCTACTCTGCGATGTTTTCTATTCACGAGTTGGCAACTCACCCCCGTTGTGCCACAGTTCCTACAGGTTTTGCCGTACAGGTTTCATTGCGGCTTTTCTGGCACACTGCTTCTTTTCTAGGTGATTGCCTTGGTAGGTGGGTTCACTCGCATCGTGACCACCCTTGTATTTATTTTATCAGTTGTATCTAATAATTCCATCAACTGAAATTTGTATATTGTTTCAGACTTAGAAAACCAGTTGTGTATTATTTTCGACCTTAGAGTCGCGAGTTGTAGTATTATGGTTTTCCTGTTGATTTTGAGTTTTCCTTTGAGTTTTGATCCTCGCCCTTTGGCGTTGTATATTATATTGGTTGCGTGGTTGTGACCGTCGATTGACGAAGTGCTAGCTCCTGCTTGGGGATGCCTTTTATTGTGCATATATATATATATATATATATATATTATTTATGTTGTACCCCGTTCGGGGCCAGTATTTACAAAGAAAACTCTGCCGAAATTTTCAGAAAAGACATAGATGATTTTACAAATGCATATTCGGCTACTTATTTGAAAACCTTTTTTTTAAAACATGTTTTCTTACTTCTTAAAAATTAGTTTTCCTTATTTACGCTTTAAAAATGGTTTTAGATTTCTGGGCTTTTGGCTTACTTGAATTATATGGGGTCCTACAGACTCCATATGATTCAAGGGCTAGTCACGCGCTATTTCGGGTCATGACAAAGTTGGTATCAGAGTGCTAGGTTAACCTTGGTTCGAGTCTAAGTTTGACTATGCGGAGCCTAGAGCGATATATATATACGGAACTTAGGCTTGACCTTACGGAACTTAGACTTAGTCGAGGGGGTATTATACCCGAACTTTCGTCGCGTAGGATGACCCTTGGTTGATGGAGTAGGTAGCTTGAGTTGAGTGACGTACCGTACGTATGTTCCGCGGCATATTTACGATATGCTACTCCGCTTAAGAGACATTAGGATGTACATTTCCTTGCACAGTATTATATTCATTCTTATAATATATCCTCATCGATATTGGTTATGATTTTGCTGCCATGATTACACGGGCAGAGAGAGAGCTACGGCGAAATTTGCATCAGCTTGAGCTCGTCACGGACGAGGACTGACCAGGGCGTGATTCCAGAGACGTATGATTGCATATGGAGGCGTCGTCTTATTATGCTTTCGCGCCATGAGGGTTTGACAGATCGCTGTTAGGAGATTTCCTGGATATGCTGATCGGCACCAGAGAATCAGGCTACTGCTAGAGGCCAGCCGGGATGTGATGACCATTGATATATCGCTTATTCATGATGATTGAGGCGCTGTTCAGCGTACACACGAATGAGCCAGTTGTTGCTGCAAATGACGAGATATTGCCCAGATGTTGGAGCTACTACAGCATGAGTATGTACTTAGAGGTATGATGGAAGGTCGCTAGTCACCCGAGGATGAATGACTAGGACATGTGGTTCGTTCGCTTACCCCGATGCGCGGTCATCAGATTGATTGATTCCAGCTAGAGACGACTTCACATAGATTCGTTGAGAGTCGATAGAGACGATCGAATGTCAGGAACCCATTTTCCAAGTTCAAAGTATTCGAAAAGACATGCAAGCGATTCTATGGACCCTCTAGAAGAATGAAACACTAACTCGACATAATGACCATGTGAAAGCCTTTGAAACTTAGGGTTTGCGGCAGTTCTGCGGTGCCATTAGTGAGGCTTGGGTTTGCCCTTCTACGGCTGGTCCACTGATGCTTTAGTATGTACTCGATACTATTAAACTGTACACAAGATATTGATCTCTTGGGGGGATTATGTGGTTCTGACGAATCAATCGGATGGTTCGACATCATTCGGATATCATGTGATGGGATACATTTCTTGGGAGACTCCAGATACGAGTATAGCCGTTGGAGCGTAGTCCATACAGCCACGATGAGACGAGTATGAAGCTGTCGACAGCAGAGAAAAGTGGAGTAAGAGATTCGTACAAGATCTTGATGAAATGACATTCCACTCCGCCGACATCAGAGATGCGATACACATGCAGAGGCGTTGTATATGTATATACCTTACAGAAGGAGTCGCGATGAGTATGCAGCCGTTCCGGAACAAGAAACAGACATAGTAAAAGATGATAACTTCCGGGCAATTCGGAAGAAACGAGATTTGAGAGAGACCCCGACAGGACCTTTCTGGAATACTATACAAGAAGACTTGGACCCAGGAGTGGTCGTATTGCGCACACCCAGCAGGCCAGAGTTCGGCATCGTCGACGAGATAGTTGACGAGGTTAGGATAAAGGACCTCACCCAGATGCGTTGTGAATTGATCAAGAAAGGACGAGTATGGAGTATACCTCCGCAGCTTGGGACGAGTTCCTGAGGACGTGTTCGGCCAGATATCTTCTACAGAGTGATGAAGATACTGAGTTTGTGATTTCGAGTCCGTGTGAGAGACTTCGGATTGACCGTAGCTGAGAACATTTGCAGTGCGCAGATAGAGATGTGACATCGGAGTAGACGATGATATAGACAAGTGGGACAAGTGGTTCGTGCGAGATGCCGACGAGCTATTGTTACTCCCTGTTAAGGTTAAAGTTCGGATATGTCTACAGAGGCGTTGGGATGCGACCAGTTTCCAAGGAAATGCTGTGCTGAGGACGCAGATGACCAGAGAAGTGCCAGGATGGAGTCGCCCCCGTTAGCACACCAGACAGGGCCGATGAGCCGATTGAATGCGAGATAGGTAATCCGCAGAGAAGATAAGGACCCAGAGACAGAGGACACCAGACTGTGAGCAGGCGACAAGTAGATATCTTGCGCTGCTAGCATTGGATGCACCGACACCTTCCCAACTTTGAAGGAGGATATACCGACGACGGTATTTATGATTTGTGATTTGGTGATTTGATTATCACGTATCCGTCACCTTGGATATCGGTATTTTTAGGAGATCTGTTCGCATGATTTGGTCTTGATGGCTGAGTTCCATGATTTCTTTTTTCGTGCACCATGGTTGCACCTACTGGGTATTGATATTTTGCGCATAGTTATTGCGTTTGAGATATTGGTTATGATTTCATGCCTATTTTATGCCGGTGATTTGATTTACGCTTCCAGCATAGTTTTCATGCAATTTTAGTGTTTTGATTTGGATTTTAGCGCCTGATGAGCGCATGTTTTGAGATACGATTTTGGTGCACACCAGATGCACCAAAACGGGATTCCATGTGCATGTCAGATGCACCTGATTTTGCTGTCAGGCACGCCTGTGGCGTATGACCGATGTTTCGTGCACACCCATTGCACCTAGATTGTGTTTCTATGCACATGTATGGCACATATATGGATTTTGATTTCCGTGTGCACAAGACGCACAGGGTATTCTTATATACATTTTTGTTATTGATTTCTTATGGAGCAGTACGTTTTTATAATTTTTGCTATATGTTTTTGTACTGAGAAGGACTAGTCAGAGGAGGGTACCTGGATATATTTTGCATGTATTGATAGTTATTGAAGAGATTTCCAAAAAGCGAGCTATAGTCTCGGTATTTAGCTACGTGTCTGATACGACACGACACATTTAAAACAAAGCAAACCTTCTAAATTGTTTTCAAAACGGCGGAACGCACATATTAAACAAAGTATATATACTTATATGGTTATTTTCTCATAATAGACGTCCGCCACTTTGCAGTGTTATGCGCATCGCACAGCGAATTAAAAAGATTTGGCATGCATTTACTTCAGCTATTTACATGTATAGATTTGATGTCTACATGTATAGTTCTGATTTATATCATATTGGTTTTATTTTGGATTTGACATTTTTATCTTTTCCATGACTCCGAAGATTGCGGGATACTTGACGGAGTTTTGATTTTTAGTTATCTACTCATTGTTCATGCGCATGCATTGCGCTATGATGCATTTTATGTATTGATGATTTTGGTGCCCAGACGACTTGGACTTATTATTGAAAAGTTTTAGAATTTGGGGGGGGGGGTTAAAATTTAAATTCGGGGACCGAATTTCTTTAAGGGGGGAAGATTGTAAAATTTCAGAAAAAATAAAATATTATTTTTGCAAATTTTTATAATTTAATATTAATTTTAATGAATATTTTAATATTTCGGTATAATTAAATATCGATAAATGGGGAATTTTTTTGAAAATTATAGAAATTTCTAAAAGAGAGTGTTTTATGTGAATTATGCAATTTTTAAGCTTTTATGATTAGTTATATGCTAATTTAGTGCTAATCGCGACTAAAATCGCTAATCGCGTTTAAGCTTGTTTTTTGCAAAACATGCGCCATATCTTTTCCTTAACACTTGTTGTATTTTCCTTCTTGTTTTGGGTGCATGGTTTGTTATTTGGGGTTACTATTGAAGAAAGAAGGAAATTAGAAAAGAAAAAGGAAAAGACTAAAGAAATAGGTATGGGTGAGAGAGAGAAAGTTAAGGGTTTACCATTGACTTTAGACTTGGCCATTCCCTCACCATTTCTTCTCCTTTCCTTTTCATTCTCTGCTGCTGCTGTTGCTCCTTCTCCTTCCCCTCTTCATCTCCCCAAAACTCCATGGTAAACACTTCAAAACCCAAACCCCATTTCACAAAAACGATGCACAAGTTCACTAGCTACCCCAAGGACCAAGAAAGAGAATATTTTGAGGACTTTGAGCAACTAAAGAATTTTCTTGAGTTGCCAAATGCGATATTTTCTGAACCACTAGCTTAGTTTTCCTATTGCTTTCACATCCATGTTAACTTTAAACCGATATAGTGATGTTTAGTGAGGGTATGAAAATTCTAGTTAGGGTTATTGGAAATTGAGAGTTGTGGTGGGCAATAATGCTCAGAAGAGGACATAAAAACCTCCTAGTGCTAGGATTAAGACTCAAACCAGAGAATAGAAACTCAGAATACGGATTTAGAAAATCCGATATCGGGAAATTATGGAATATGTGAGGGTTATATGAAATCTGCTATCTGTAAGTCCATGTTACCCGTCCCCGGTTCTTTGGGGTTGCGGAAATGGTGAAATACGATTTTCTACGGTGGGGTAACATGGACTCAAAAACGGATCATTGTTAAACTAACTAACAACCTAACTAGGAGTGTTACCTACTCGGTTAGGGGGTTATACCTTAACTTGAACTTCTTCTCTTCGACTCCTTATAGTGGTCGGATGGTTCTCTCCTCGTCGTATCCTTGTGCCGGAGATGGATCCACCTGAAAGCTTCTACCATTAGCTCCAACCTCAATCAAGAGGAAACTAGAACACTTGGTTTGCTAGACCTTGTATAATAGAATGAGTAGAGAAGTGTTTTGGGCTTTATCTCTAAGGAAATGGTTCTTAACTCATGAGAGGGAGTTTCTGTTGGAGATAGTGCCTTCAGAGTCAATTATTGGAACACAGGCACGTGATTCCAATGATTGATCGAGGACCTATCCCGATAGGACAGTCTTACTCGAGATGATAGTATGCTATCTGGTTTATCTTTATTATCGTGTACTACTTTAGGTGACCATACAGGTCACTATTGCGCGTTGATAGAGCCCCTAGGATCCTTGCTTGACTGCCAGCAGTATGAAGGCGATCATATACGTGGGAGCTGGTAGTCTATAAGCACATCCTTAAAAGGTCCCTAGTCATGGGAGTTTCGAGATAGGGCATCGATACACCAGAGTAGACTAGTGTATACAGTCGAGACCCCGACGAGGGGCGGTGGCCGGTCTTACAAGCCATTGGTGTCAGTTGGTTCACCTAAGATGTATACAGGTGCTCATAGGGTTATGAGTACACCGGACATGACTCGCCGTGAACATGCTAGTTGTTCTTATACCTGATGTCAGATAGCAGTTCCTGGTGATATGTGTACAGGTTAGTTCATCGACCTGAGATCGTCATTTGTCTCGTGTGAGTTTCCACTGTACTTTGATTACTACCCTACCACGCTCAAAGGAGACGTGCAAACAGGTTTTAGTTGGGTACAGTCCCGAGCCACATGGAGGCAGTGAGCGGATCTGCAGGGGTTCGTCTCTCCCGGTATTGGGGGTGAGGTCGCGCTGTGTCTAGGAGAGCCATTACACGAAGTCCTTGGCCAAGGCAAGAGATTTAATGGTAGGTATTCCAGTAGTATCTCAGTGTGTTCTGGGCTACACTCCGACACGACTTGTACCGCTTTTGGGGGTCTGACTTTTACCAACCCCATAGGCCCGCCATGCGATGTTCATAGACGAACGGACCGGACTGTACGGATATTGTCACTGACAGGCTCAGTAGGGTGTCAGGATGAGTTCGCTCATCGAGGTCCCTTTTGGTCAATACCTGGTAGCCCGTTACGTATGGCTAATACCTCTGACGTGCTAGTGATTAAATCCACAACCAAAGTATTGACGAGTCTTTAGAGTCCCCCACAGACAGTTGCTCACGTTTCAGGCGAAACGCTGTAGAGGCCGTATGGAGATATGGCAGGGTTCGATCAGATACGTGTGGTATTGCACGGATCATGATCGGACGGATAATACTAGTGGGTTTTGGTTTAAGCCGGATCCTAGTATTGTACAGTATAGATTTTGTCTCATTGCATTCGTATTCGGTCGGAATACAAATGCGGATATGTATATACAGTAGCGGGGTTTTCCTGTAATTTATTACGGGATCGTTTTTTTGAAGTTGCCAGTTTGCTTTCTGTTTCAACCATTTTACTTTTGTTTCCTTTCTTTGGCTGAAAATTAGTGGAGGGGGTTATTTGCAATTGTGCAATTAACAATTAAGAAGATTTTGTGCATCATGATAGTTTCATGATGGTTGCACCACCCCTTTACTTTCTTTAGTTCATGATGGCTTGACTTTTGATGATGGGTGTTGATTTGGACTTGTTTTGAGATCATGGTTGATCATGATAACCCTTTCTCTCTCTTGCATTATATGGCTCACTCATTTTTCATTTGGCCACTCACTCACTCCTTTCATTCTCTCCTTGATGAGGCCGGCCACACACCTGTGATGTGGGGTTCATATTTTTGGTGGAGAAAATTGTTCATTCTCATTTTTTGCTTGCATCAAAAATTCCGAAGCTCATCTCCATAGTTTTTCCCTCCACTTGATATGGCAACTTCATACTACCCCAAAAGACAAAGAGTTCTACATTATTGAAAAGGCTTCATCATAATCCATACCTGGTCAATGATGCAAACTTTTAACAAGTCTAGCTTTGAAAGTCTCAACTTTTTCTTATACACCAAGTAATCTTCTCAAGATATACTTGCTCCTGATGGAGATTTAACCATTCAGATAAAGCAACCAATGTCCATACTTTGTTGGTGTATAAGGATTCCATCTCAGATCGCTAAGCATCCAGCCATTCTTATAGAGTCCACTCCTGATGACCTTCTTGAAACTAGTTGGGTCATCATCTCATGATGCAATCTTCGCTCCCACTGTTATAGAGAAACCGAAGTATCTCTCAGGTGGGTGAGGAACCCTACTAGATCGGCGGAGAGGCTGAGGTTCGTTGGAAACTATTGAATCCTTTGGTTCTTCCAAATCATCAGCTACAATTTGTATAGCTGGAACATGTTCCAGTTCTACCTCATGTCCACTAATTTCTTCACAGAAATTTCCTTTCACAAAGGTGGCATGCTGAGAAACAAAACATCTTTTGTTTCTCGGTTAGGTAGAAGATATTCCCTTGCGAATGCTTGGGATATCGAACAAACTTCTACAGAACCGACTTTGCCTCAAGTTTGTCCTGATTTTGCTTTTAGACATAGGCCGGACAACCCCAAATCTTAACAAACTTAAGATATAGGCTCTTCCCTTTCCATATCTCATATGAAGTGGTAGGCAACTGATTTGATCGGAACCCTATTCAATAGGTATACAACTTCATAAGTGCATAACTCCAAAAGGAAATAGATAACTCAGTAGTACTCATCATAGAGCAGACCTTATCAAATAGGGCGTGGTTGCTCCGCCCCGATACACCGACGTGCTTTGGTGTATACGGAGGAGTAATGCTGAGAGAGAATCTCATTCTCCTTTAGAATAATCCAAGAATTCCGTGCTCAAGTATTCTCCTCCTTGATCACATCAAAAGACATAATAGTTATACCCGTTTCTGGTTTTCTACTTCTAACTTATATTCTGTGAATATCTCAAAAGTTTCGGACTTGTGTTTCAACAGGAACATATGTCTGAATCTTGAGAGATCATCAGAGAATGTAATGAAGTATAAAGAACCGGTCATGGCATGTGTAGACAGGGGACATTCATACATCAATCATGTATCATCCCAAAAGTTCACTAACTTTTTCTCTGTTTGCAATAAACAGAGATATGGTCATCTTATCTCTGTGACATGACCGGCAAGTTTCACAAGAAGTAAATTCAAACAAATTTAAATATGCATCTATATGTAACTTCAGCTAGTTGGGTCGCATTGATATGACCTAGTCTACAATACCTTAAGAAGGATTCGTTCATTTCTAAACTCTTCCTCTTGTGTCTGTTCTGTATACTAAGAACTGTAGTTTGATTTAGAACGTCTATGCTTTTAGATAACGTACCGGAACCGATCAAGTCTTGATATAAGAAATGTTCAAAACATTATCCAACAATACAAAATTATATCAATCTTTACTAATAAAGAGACTGATATGATGTTGTATATCAGGTTCCGTATCTAACAACATTCGTTCAGAATCAATGTATTCTGGTAATACAGGGTGATAGTGACCAACAGACTTGGCTGCAACATTTGCACCATTTTCTATCTCATGAAACTTATCACCCGTTCTCAGTTCTGTACCTATCTGTAGCCCATGTAACATATTACATATGCGGGATCCTGATCCGGTATCTCATACCCAGGACGTAAAGTATACTGAGAAACAGTTCTCTATAATGAACACACCCGAAGATAATGCATCAGCATGCAGTTTCTTCGTTTGGGCGGCACGGGAATTCAAGTAATCCCCAATTTCCTGCTCTGTCTTAAAACAATTATAAGTTGGAGCGGGACCAACGTTCCCCAGCTCTGTATAACAAGCAGGTTCGGTTAAAACATCCGTATTATTATCTTGATTAAGGCGTGACATGGTCGCTACCTAGAGAGAGAGAGAAGAAAACACTCTGCGAGCGCTCTTTTAAGATCAGATTGGTTATTATTTTATCAAATCAGGATGGCTCCCACTGTTTTTATCAAATCTTCCTTCAAACTCCAAAAGGAAAGAGTCGCCGGGATTAATTACACCTTACAACTTCGCCAATCTTTCAGCCAGGCCAGTGTCGGTACATTGAGGGAGGTTCCCCGTCCTTTCGCACGGACCTAATTAAAGTAAACTTCGTTTTCCCAGAGGCGTAACCCCGTTGACACCTTTCTGGACACCTACTTGATCGGCTAATTGTAATGTGTAAAACTCTCCCAGGAGTAACAATTACTCGAAGTGGGTATCGGGATCCAACTATCACATAGAAGGAATGCAATCTCATTGATAATTTCAATGCTTGAAATTCCCGATAATTTTGCCCCGAACGATCTATGACCTTGACAAGGTCAACAAACCATAGACCGTAAGTCAATTTCTACCCGTCATTTCTTTATTGAATCAAACCCACCCGCACGACCCTTGGCAAGGTCAACAAGGCCGTACGATTACCCTAAAACAATCTGCATCATATGCATAAGCAGATAAATACTGGTTAGCTACCGCACACCGCGCCTTGACAAGGTCAACAAACGCAGCACGAATACTAAGCAGGACTTATCTGAAATGACGGAGGGCTATGACTAGTTTTTCTGAAAACCCATTGCGTAATGAACTTGATATCTTTGTAGAATCAAATGATTTTAAAATGGAGTGTTTTTTAGGCTTTTACTAGTTTCGCTAAAGAGGTCAGTCCCGGTGAAGGGATCTTGGCTCTTTCATCGTCGAATGAGGTGCAGGATATATCACATATATGACTGTGAAAAGAAAGAACTAGAAAAGCAATCAAAAGACAAACCGAGGGGTGTAGCATCTGCCAGTCATTGCTAAAGGGGTCACTCCCGGTGAAGGGATCTCGGCCCTTTCCTTCTCGAATAAGGTGTAGGATGTTCTACAAGGAACACCGCGATGCAATGCAAGAACTTTAGCTACCAGCTTTTGAAAATTCGATTCCACAACATCTTTTAGGTTTCTTTTCTTTCATTAATCATATTAATGAAGTCCCATCATTTAAATTACCTAAACATCACAGATAAATACGACGTACACTTATGCCATCCGCATTCGCCTCGATGTCCCCTCGTGCACCGTTAGGTTAGGTAACTAACGGCAGAGCGGGGCAGGGCTAGCGCGGGTCTAAAACATAAGTAACATATATATAATATATCGTATATACTATATACATCATTTATCATGGCACATCACAGATATCGCAGCAGAAGAAACATATGAAACATTGGATATACTAGGACGTCCGTGTTTTATTTTGAGCCTCTATAAAACACGGATTCCATGGTCGCGATGAATAGCCAAACCCACACCCCTAGACCCCTACAAGAGCGGCAAGCAACCCTACCAATTCTTGAGTTAGGAGACCCGGACTCGACTCCTCGAGTAAGTCTCCCACTGGACTCTAGAACCCGGTTACTTGTGCTCTCCCCCTTGGGTTTATCCAAGTGCGGAAAAGTAAATAATATACAAATGGTGACATCAACCTCATCCCGGAGTGCCCCAATAAAAGAATATTATATACATTAATTTTACATGAATGAAAATAAAAACCCTTATCTCATATAAAACCCCCGGCTATTCAAAACGCGACGATCCAATATAACATATCCAGCAACACATAATATCACATGTCATCAACGTAAGTAAATATGCGCATCCCAATTGTCGTTGACATATAGCAACGAAACCGGCGATATCACATATTACACTTACGGTCGCAGAAAAGAAAGTGTAAAACTACAACAGTTGGAATCCGCTACCACCTTAGACATCGCATGCCTAACAATTATAAACCCCGCATTTTAGTCTCTATATCGAAAACACTTTTCAATATATAGTCAGGCAATTCAACAAGATTCCCGATATTGGATCGAATGCTCGTCGCAAACTTCAGTAGACGGCCGCACCCCCGATGCCGTCGATGAAGTGCACTAAGGCGGAACACCGCTGCCGCGAGCACCCTGACGGATGCTTTCGGCGACGGGGTTCTCCTACAGTCACTTGGTCGAGGCTATGGGGCATGGCTGTCTATTAAGTTTATCCGGCGAGTATCCGCGTACGGACTTCTGATCGCATCAAAATTCCGTGGAAACCGATCAATTGAGACTAAACTGCTATGTTTATAACATCCAAATTAGTTATCTCATAACTACTTGTGGATTCCAAATATTGTATCACATTCCAGATAAATAGACAATGTTAAATTTTCCGAACGAATAATCAAACACCCAAGTTTTCCCAAGTAATCCCTTTCACTTGTAGTTAATGTAGCTAACTTGCATGTTTTTCGCCTTACCTCTAGTAACGATCTCAATTAGGGTTTCTCGGCACATGAAATTTTTGTGATTTTGGCATGGTAGATGCCTTGTGGAACCTCATGAGTGTGCCCAGGAACCCTACAGATATTGTATCGTAAGCGGTACCTTTGAGGCGGGATCACCGACTATTATACTTATATATATATATATATATATCGACTCAGATTTAGGTGGTTTCCATACCCCTCCTGATTGACTTGTTAGTTAGATCTATAGTTTTGCTAGTAGATGTTAGGCTAGGTTGATGTCATACATATTTCTAAAACTAACGAATCGGGAGTATTTTAAAGACATGGAAAAGGATTCTACGGATATTTTCAAAAGATGCATCTTTTCTTAAAAACACCATAGCCCTTATTTTACTAAAAACACCGATTCGTCTTATTTCAAAAGGCAAACTGTATGACCTTTTTTATGTTGATGCTGATGCGTCACTGTTGCATTTATTAGTCGATTTCTGCATACTCTTGTTATTCGCATCGCATTGCATGTGAAAATGGTTATTGTTATATTAAACTCATGCTGTTAGGACACCAGCACCATTATCGATGATGCATATGTTCCACGTACACCTACTTGCCGGCTCACACACTTCATCATCGATAATTGCCATATCACTACACTGTAGCACTGTTGCATTCAGGATATGACCCCTTGCTTGACATACTAATATGCTTACATTCTTTTATATGTCGCATACATCATTCTTTATGATTATACGCATTGAGATATGTTGTTTCCATGATATTTCTGGATTTGGGAACCGTGGGTATTTCAAAAGAGAGTATGTATTGTTTTAAAAACCCGGTTAAACTTGATATGATATTTCAGTGCGTCCACCATGCGTTTTCTCGGTTCTGAGACGTGTTCTCGAAACCCGATTCGTGGAGTTGGATTATCCTTTTGCGGGTTCATGGTGGACCCGGTATGGTTCCCCACGGCGAGAAATGTTTTTCGTGGAGCAGACGATGAGCCTGGCTGGGTGGCTAGTACCTACCAGTGATAGTATTTAAACTCCGCGGATATCCGGAGGATACCGACCGGAGTTGAGAGATGATGTGGGCCGATCAGGACAGACGGAGCCCTACATATATGAGGATTTACGTGCCGATGCTAGGCACAGTTTTTCAGGATGTTTTCGAGTGTCGATGCTAGACACTCAGGTTCCATGATTTTGAGATGTCGCGAGCGACACATGTTGATTTACATCCTCATACTTCCATGCATATGTTTTTGATATTTACATGCATGAGCTTATTGTCATGGGGTGACACGTGGACGATTTCCATATACATATATTGATATTGATGATATTGCTTACATAGTTGGATGATATCCACATACTCATGGACTCTTGATATAGTTGACATTAATTACATTGATCATACCTCCTACTTATGATATATTGCTACCTTAGGCACTGACATGAGCTTTTGGTACTACACTTATGTATAGATGTTTACCCTTGTCACCTTAACATGTTTCAGACATATTCATATTGAGGATATATTATTACTGATCATATTGACCTAGTATTATGTCATGCATACGATTTCTACTCTGCGATGTTTTTCTATTCAGGAGTTGGCAACTCACCCCCGTTGTGCCACAGTTCTTGCAGGTTTTGCCATACAGGTTTCATTGCGGCTTTTCTGGCACACTGCTTCCTTTCTGGGTGATTGCATTGGTAGGTGGGTTCACTCGCATCGTGACCACCCTTTTATTTATTTTATCAGTTGTATCTAGTAATTCCATCCACCAAAACTTGTATATTGTTTCAGACTTAGAAAACCAGTTGTGTATTATTTTCGACCTTAGAGTCGCAAGTAGTTGTATTATGGTTTTCCTGCTGATTTTGAGTTTTCCTTTGAGTTTTGATCCTCACCCTTTAGCGTTGTATATTATATTGCTTTCGTGGTTGTGACCGTTGATTGACAAATAGCTAGCTCCCTCTTGGGGATGTTATTGTGCATATATATATTATTCATATTGTATCCCGTTCGGGGCCAGTATTTACAATGGAAACTCTGCCGAAATTTTCAGAAAAGACATAGATGATTTTACAAATGCATATTCGGCTACTTATTTAAAAACATTTTTTTAAAACATGTTTTCTTACTTCTTAAAAATTACTTTTCCGTATTTACTCCTTAAAATGGTTTTAGATTTCTGGGCTTTTGGCTTACTTGAATTAGATGGGGTCCTATAGACTCCATATGATTCAAGGGCCAGTCACGGGCTATTTTGGATCGTGACAGTCTAGATCAGTATCGTGAAGCTGAGCAAATTCGCTGCTGTCGACATCCATTAATTCGACAGAACATGCATGAGCAGAAGATTTGGAGGGTACACTTCCCAACGTCTAAATGTTAAGTTCAATTGACCCATTCCCGAAGGATAGGGTCATAGAACCGTTTCGACAATTGATTACAGCGTTGGAAGTAGCCAAAAAGGGTCGACCGAGAATCACCGTAATTTAGTTCCGTGGGTTTGTGAGGTTCCTAGGCATTCTCAAGAGGTTCCACAAGGCATATACCATGCCAAATTCAAATTTTATGTGCCGAGAAACCCTAATATAGATCGTTAACTAGAGGATAAGCGAAACAAACAAGCAAGCAAACTACTTTGCTACTAAGTGAATGGAACTACAACATTTGTAGATCCGGTCCTCCACTTCTTTAGCTCCGTGATGACGTCCCTTCGCTGTGATCACCGAGATCCCGGACTCTAGCGATGGTTTCGTCGGAGAAATGAGCGGGCTAGGTCGTTGACTTCGATGCCGAAGATGATCTACGTCGAGGCAACTCTAACTCAAGCTCCATCTTCACTTGGTCATGAAACTTGTGAAGATAATACACTCTACTAGATGGAAAGTGGTAGAGGATGAAGAAATAGGAAGTGGGTTCACTTTGGATTTGGATTTCTCACTTGATTTCATCAATTAGAATTTTCTAGCAAGTTTTCTTTTCTTCATGAAGAAGATGAAGAAGATGAAAAGAAAATGAATTATCAAAATAATAAATCAAGTGAAGACTTATCATCTTGCAAACGTGGGTTAGTTTACATTTATAGAGAATAAACCATAGTTAGTTATAATGGTTTGGTTAATAAATGTCTTAATCATAACAAAATGGCTGGACTTTTTCAAAGTTGCTACAAGCTTCAAGAAGCTTCAAACCATGATAAAAGAATCCACCATTTTAGAATAATTAAGATAAACAAAAACCAAAATTACAATTAATCATGGTGTATGTCACACACCCACCCATGTTTGCATGTATCATCAATCATGATATAAACCAGTGCACAAAATATATCACATATACAACTTGTGCACTTCAAGTGAGAAAATCAATCGTAAGTGAACAAATATAGTTAATGTAAAGTAATATATCAAATATATAATTATACATTAAATCATTAAATCAACACTTGATTTAATGATCCGGTCATACTGCATATAACCGACTAATATCAAGTGTATCAATATACCGAATCAACATTTGATTCGGTAACCCGGCTATACCATATATAACCATCCGATGATACAAATCGCGAGAATGGAATTCAGTATCACATACTGGTATTATTCTCGGTCCTGCACATATCTCATATGCTCTCCTATTTTGTTTCGCTTGAGCCAGGAAACCTCTGTGTAGGACTCTAAAGACTCGTCAATACGCCGGCAGTAGGTGATGATTGTTAGTTATATGTATGCCCTAGAGGCCATTGTTATACATAGGATGTATATTGTAGTGGATGTTGGGACATATATAGGGAGGACTTTCTTGCTCGACATGATATTATGCTATCTGGTTACTCTTTACCTTAACGTGTATACTGATTGTCTCTCTGTTACATGTTGGTAAAGCCCTTAGGATGTGTACTTGACTACCTGGACTATGATGCGGATCATACTAGTGGGGACATGGTAGTCCATAACTACATCTTTCAAGGTCCCTAGTCGTGGATATATCGAGACGGAGCATCGATATACCAGAGTAGACTAGCGTATACCTTCTCGACCCATACAGATGGGCGATGGATGATCCCATATCCATTGGTGTTTGACATCAGAGTGATATACGGGTGCTCAGTGGAGACTGGGTACACTGGACGGACTCGCCGAGAACTCCCAGTTGGTATTGTACCTTACGTCAGATGGCAGTTCTCTGGTGACACTGGTACAGACTAGTCTGTTGACCCGAGATCGTCATAGAGTCTTGTGTGGTTCCCACTGTGCTTTGATTTCCACCTTACCACGTCCAAGTGGGCGTGCAAAACTGTGGTTTTTGGGTATAGTCCCGAATCACATGGAGACAATGAGCGATAGGAGGGGATTCGTCTATCCCGGTATAGGGAGTTGATTTTGTGCTGTGTTCGATTGGCTATAACCGGAAATCCCTGGCCAGGGTTGCTGAGATTTACTGGTAAGTGTTACCAGTAGTTTCTCGAATTGTTATAGACCTCATATCGACACGACTTATCGAGCTATTGGGGTCTGACGTTTACCCCCCTAGGCGAGATATGCGACATATCAGACGAACAGACCGGACTGTACGGTAAGTGTTACTGGTTGGATTCACAGGAGTATGAGTGGGCTTGCTCGTCGATCTTCTGATCGCTCAATACCCAGGTGGCCGTTACGTTTAGCAGACCGCTTGCGGCTTGTGGGTGTTTGATATGATCATCACCTGCTGCCGGCGTATTGACGAGTCTTTAGAGTCCTGCATAGAGGTTTCCTGGCTCAAGCGAAACGAAATAGGAGCGCATATGAGATATGTGCAGGACCGAGAATAATGCGTGTATGTGATACCGTATTTCATTCTCGCGATTAATGTATCGAATGGTTGTATTCGATATAACCTAGTTATCGAATCAAGGATTGATTCGATAAGTCGATACATTGGATATTAGTCGGTTATATGCGATATGACCGGATCGTTAAATCAAGTGTTGATTTAATGATTTAATGCATAATTATATATTTGATATATTACTTTGCATTAACTAGTATTGGTTCACTTTAAATGGATTTTCTCACTTGCACTGTGCAAGTTGTATATGTGATATACTTTTGTGCACATGATTGTATCATGTTTGATGATTCATGCTTATTTGGTTATGTATAAAGAACTAAACCATGGTTAAATTGATGATTAGGGTTTTGTTTATTTGTTCTTTTATTTATTTATTCTTTTTGGAAATTAAAAGGATAAATTGATATGGTGGCTTTCTTTGTATCTTTCATGAAGCTTCATGAAGTGTTGAAAGTTTGACCACTTTTGTCTCATGCTTAACCCTAACCATTCCACTTAACCATGATTCATTCTCTACACTTAACCATGGTTTGTATATGATAAGAATTCATTTTCTTTTCTATTTTATTATTCTTATCATAACATCATCTTCTTCTTCTTCTTCTTCTTCAAGATGAAGAAGCTTGATTCCATCAATGGTGATTTGATGAAATGAGTGAGAAATCCAATTCTAAAGTGAACCCACCTCCTATTTTTTCATCCTCTACCACATGCCAAGTAGTATAGGGTGTTTTGTTCACAAGTTTCATGACTTGGTGAAGTGGGAGCTTGATCTTGTGATGCCTCGACGTAGATCATCTTCGGCATCGTAGTCGATGACCTAGCCCGCCCTTTTCTCCGATGAAGCCGATGCTTGAGCCCGGGATTTGATTTAGACAGCAAGGGGACTTCATCACGGAGCTATGGAGGTGGAGCACCGGATCTACAAAGGTTGTATTTCTGTTCTTTTAGTTAAGTTGTTTACTAGCTTCTAGTTTCGCCTAAAAATCTAGTCAACGATCCGTATTAGGGTTTCTCGGCACTTGTAAAATTTGAAATTGGCATGGTTGATGCCTTGTGTGACCTCAATAGTGTGCCTAGGAACCCTACATTGGTATCAGAGCCTAGCTAGAGCCTTAGGCGATGCGTAGACGAAATTTGAAACCCGAACGAACCCGAAACCCTAATCCGAGACCACTCTCTGTCCATTTTTTGAAAATGTGGATTTTTCAATATTAAAAATATGCAGAAAATTCAGCAGGGTTTTTTAAGAAAAACTGTGCAAAACGAGATCATGATTCAACTACCGTGCGGCGGAACCGCGGCATTAGCATGGCTAATGCGGCGGTTCCGCGGCAAGTTTATCCCTTCTCCCAGTACTTTTTGCACAGTAACTCTTACATTTTAATGCTGTATTTTCTGGGAGTTTTTAATTTTATTCAAGAGTTGAAATTTCTGGGTTGTATTGGGGACTCGTTGTTTTGATCGGATTGTCTGATTTTGTCTATGTGCTTTTCCGGATAATTTTAGAATATGTTAAAAAGTTCGACCGGATATAAATACCCAATTTTTCCCCTGTCGGGAAATTTCCAAGTGTTGGATCTTTCCGTAGTTTAATGAAGTTCTAAGTAGTGCAAGTAACGCGATGGTCCCTCTAGAAGACAACAAACCTTAACTCGATTATGTGACCGTCTTGAACTGTCCTTTGAACCTTAGGGTTTGGGGCAGTACGGCGTGCCACATGTGAGGCGTTGGCTTGCCCTTTCTATAGCTGGACCGTTGGTATTGAGGCATGAACTGGATGTTTTTAAAGTTGTTTCATGTGTTGAGCTGTTTCGGGAAAACTTGGGTGTTTGACTGTTCGATCGGAAAGTTTAACATTTTCTGTTTATCTGGAATGTGATACAATATTTGGAATCCACAAGTAGTTATGTGATAACTGGTATGAATGATATAAACATAGCAGTTTAGTCTCACTTGATCGGTTGCCACGGAATTTTGATGCGATCAAAAGTCCGTCGCAATCACGTAGCGTATGCGTATACTCGCCGGGTAAACTTAATAGACAACCTCACTCCATAGCCCCGACCAAGTGACTGTAGGAGAACCCCGTCGCCGAAAGCATCCGTTCGGGTGC
Source organism: Agapanthus africanus (assembly GCA_030015575.1). Taxonomy (NCBI): domain Eukaryota; kingdom Viridiplantae; phylum Streptophyta; class Magnoliopsida; order Asparagales; family Amaryllidaceae; genus Agapanthus; species Agapanthus africanus. The sequence continues at coordinate 662,390,922 of CM057338.1, forward strand.
TTGCGGCAGCGGTGTTCCGCCTTGGTGCACTTCGTCGACGGTATCGGGGGTGCGGCCGTCTACTAAAGTTTGCGATGAGTATTCGATCAGGATGTCGGGAATTTTGCTGAATTGCCCGACTTGATATTGAAAAGTGTTTTCGATAATGAGACTAAAATGCGGGGTTTATAATTGTTAGGCATGCGATGTCTAAGGAATTCATTTAGTCAGGCATGCGATGTCTGAGGATGTTGCGGATTCCAACTGTTGTAGTTTTATACTTTCTTTTCTGTGACCGTAAGTGTAATATGTGATATCGCCGATTTCGTTGCTATATGTCAACGACAATTGGGATGCGCATATTTACTTACGTTGATAACATGTGATGTTATGTGTTGCTGGATAAGTTATATTGGATCGTCGTGTTTGAATAGCCGGGGGATTTTATGTGAGATGAGTGTTTTTCATTTTCATTCATGTAAAAACTTGTATGTAATATTCTTTTATTTGGGGCACTTCCAGGTTGCGGAAGATGTCAACCTTTGTATATTATTTACCTTTCCGCACTAGGATAGACCCAAGGAGGGGAGCACAAGTAATCGGGTTCTAGGGTCCAGTGGGAGACCATCTCGAGGAGTCGAGTCAGGGTCTCCTAACCCTAGAATTGGTAGGGTTGCTTGCTGCTCTCGTAGGGGTCTAGGGGTGTGGGACTGGCTATTCATCACGACCGTGGAATTCATGTTTTATAGTGGCTCGCATTGAAAACACGGACGTCCTAGTATATCCAATGTTTCATATGTTTCTTCTGCTGCGATATCTGTGATGTGATCATGTGATGTTCTGTGATAGATACAGTATATAGTATATATGATATATTATATAGACGTTACTTATGTTTTTCACCCGCACTAGCCCTGCCCTGCTCGGTCGTTAGTTACCTAACCTAACGGTGCACGAGGGGACATCAAGGCGAATGCGGATGGCATAAGTGTACGTCGTATTTATCTGTGATGTTTAGGTGACTTAAATGATGGGACTTCATTAATGTGATTAATGAAAGAAAAGAAACCTAAAGATGTTGTAAAATCGAATTTCAAAAATAAAAACAGGTAGCTACAGTTCTTGCTTTGCATAGCGGTATATGAGATATATCCTGCACCTCATTCAATGAGGAAAGGACCGAGATCCCTTCACCGGGAGTGACTCCTTTAGCAAACTAGAAAAGCCTCAAAAGCACTCCATTTTAAAATCATTTGATTCTACAACGATATCAAGTTCATTACGCAATAGGTTTTCAGAAAAACCTGTCGTAGCCCTCCGTCATTTCAGATAAGTTGTATATAGTATTCGTGCTACATTTGTTGGCTTTCGTCAAGGTGTAGTGTGCGGTAGCTATATGCTGCTTATCTGCTGCATACGATGCGATTGGATTAGGGTAGTCGTGCGGCTTTGTTGGCTTTCGTCAAGGGTCGTGCGGGTGGGTTTAATTCGATCAAGAAATGTACGGGTTGAACTTAACTAGCGGGCTATGGTTTGTTGGCTTTCGTCAAGGTCATAGCACGTTAGGGGCAAAATTATCGGGAATTTCAAGTGTTGAAATTTGCAATGAGATTGCATACCTTCTATGAGATAGTTGGATCCCGATACCCGCTGCGAGTAATTGTTACTCCTGGGAGAGTTTTACACATTACAATTAGCCGATCAAGTAGGTGTCTAGAAAGGTGTCAACGGGATTACGCCTCTGGGAAAACGAGGTTTACATTAATTAGGTCCAAGCGAAAGCACGAGGAACCTCCCTCAAAGTACCGACACTGGCCTGGCTGAAAGATTGGCGAACTTGTAGTGTGTAATTAATCCCGGCTAGTCTTTCCTTTTAGGGTTTGAAGGAAGATTTGATAAAAACAGTGGGAGCCATCCTGATTAGATAAAATAATAACCAATCTGATCTTGCAAGAGCATACGCTGAGTGTTTTCTTCTCTCTCTCTCCAGGTAGCGACCATATCACGCCTTAATCAAGATAATAATACGGATATTTGACCGAACCCGCTTGTTATACTGAGCTGGGGAACGTTGGTCCCGCTCCAACTTATAATTGTTGTAAGACAGAGCAGGAAATTGGGGATTACCAGAATTCCCATGCCGCCCAAACGAAGTAAGTGCATGCTGATGCATCATCTTCGGGTGTGTTCATTATATAGAACTGTTTCTCAGTGTCCTTTACGTCCTGGGTATATGATACCGGATCAGGATCCCGCATATGTAATATGTTACATGGGCTACAGATAGGTAAAGAACTGAGAACGGGTGATAAGTTTCATGAGGCAGAAAATGGGGCAAGAGTTGCAACCAAGTCTGTTGGTCACTGTCACCCTGTATTCCAAATACATTGATTCTGAACGAATGTTATTAGATACCGAACCTGATATACAAAATCATGTCAGTCTCTTTATTAGTAAAGAAATGATAAAATTTTGTATTGTTGGATAATGTTTTGAACATTTACTACATCAAAAGTTGATCGGTTCAGGCGCGTCATCTAAAAGTATTGATGTTCTAAATCAAACTACAGTTCTTAGTATACAGAACACACACAAGAGGAAGAGTTCAGAAATGAACGAATTCTTCTTAAGGTATTGTTGACTAGGTCATATCAATGCGACCCGACTAGCTGAAGTTACATATAGATGCATATTTAAATCAGTTTGAATTTACATCTTGTGAAACTTTCCTGTCATGTCACAAAGATAAGATGACCATAGCTCCATTTACTGGAAACAGAGAAAGAGTTAGTGAACTCTTGGGACTGATACATGATGATGTATGTAAGGTCCCCTGTCTACACATGCCAGAACTGGTTCTTTATACTTCATTACGTTCTCTGATGATCTCTCAAGATTCAGACATATGTTCCTGTTGAAACACAAGTCCGAACCTTTTGAGATATTCACAGAATATAAGTTAGAAGTAGAGAACCAAAATACGGGTAAAAGTATTATGTGCTATGATAAGATCAGGGAGGAGAATACTTGAGCACGGAATTCCTGGACTATTCTAAAGGAGAATGAGATTCTCTCTCAGCATTACTCCTCCGTATACACCATAGCATGATGGTATATCGTGGCGGAGCAATCACACCCTATATGATATGGTGCGCTCTATGATGAGTACTACTGAGTTTCCTATTTCCTTTTGGGAGTTATGCACTTATGAAGTTGCATACCTATTGAATAGGGTTCCGATCAAATCAGTTGCCTACCACTTCATATTTGATATGATAAGGGAAGAGCCCATCTCTTAAGTTAGTTAAGATTTGGGGTTGTCCAGCCTATGTCTGAAAAGCAAAATCCGGACAAGCTCGAGGCAAGGTCTGATGATTTGATAGAACCAAAGGATTCGGTAGAGACCTACGAACCTCAGCCTCTCCGCCGATCCAGTAGGGTTCCTCACGCACCTGAGAGATACTTCGGTTACTCTATGACAGTGGGAGCGAGGATTGCATCATGAGATGATGACCCAACTAGTTTCGAGCTAGCCATCAGGAGTAAGACTCTGTGAGAATGGCTGGATGCTTAGCGATCTGAGATGGAATCCATGTACACCGACAAAGTATGAACTTTGGTTGCTATATCTGAAGGGTTAAATCCCCATCAGGAGCAAGTATATCTTGAGAAGATTACTTGGTGTAGTTGGAAAAGTTGAGACTTTCAAAGCTAGACATGTTAAAGGTTTTCATCATCGACCAGGCGTGGATAATGATGAATCCTTTTTCAGTGGCTATGCTTAAGTCCATCTAGATCCTACTTGCCACGGCTACATACCATGACTACGATATCTGGCGGTTGGGTGTCATGACTGCTTTTCTAAATGATGTTTTAGAAAAGGGCATCTATAAGTACACAGCCAGAGGGCTTCATAGACAGTGGGAGCAGCGGAAACGTGTAAAAGATGCTTTATAGGATAAAGCAGGCATCGCGGAGTTGGAACGTCTGTTTTGATGAAGTAGTTAAAGAGTTTGACATCATCAAAATGGTAGATGAACCTTGTATAAACAAAAAGGTAGTAGGGAGTATTATGACGATCCTCGTAGAGTACGTGGATGACATACTCTTGATAGGAAAGAAGTTTCCTATGCTACGCTCGATCAATCTCCGCTTATCACAATGATTCTCCACATAGGATCAAAGTGATACCTACTAAATCCTGGGTTTTTGGATCTATGAGATAGATCTAAATGGATGTTAGGATACTCACTAGTTGTAGTGAGATGGTATCAGTTGATCCTGGGGAAAATCACTGAAAGTGTTCCAAGGTGATAAAGACGACTGAATGTCAGTCACAGGCATTGTCTTTACCCTCTATCGAGGGACGGTATGTTGGAAGAGTTCCAAGCTAGATACCGTGACATACTAGACGATATAGGCAGGATACATCGCTACTATAGATGCTACCAAAGAGGCTGTTTGGGTGTATATTGGTTCATGAGATGAACTACGTTCCTACCATTGTGAGACAATGGAGTTGTGGCTTATGCCAAGGAACGCCGGTCCCATCAGTGATCTAGACATATTCTAAGGCTGTATCACCTGATCATGGAGATGGTTGATCTTTAAGGGATCGAGGTTAGGAGAGTAGACTCAGAGGACAGCACGGCGGATCCACTCACGAAGGCCTTTTCCCAGAGAGAGACTTTTATGGGATGGTTGAGTATGAGATACTACAACCACTGCTATCAGATGACCCTAGTGCAAGTGGGAGATTGTTAGTTATATGTATTCCCTAGAGGCCATTGCTATACATAGGATGTATATTGTAGTGGATGTTGGGACATATATAGGGAGGACTTTCTTGCTCGACATGATAGTATGCTATCTGGTTACTCTTTACCTTAACGTGTATACTGATTGTCTCTCTGTTACATGTTGGTAAAGCCCTTAGGATGTGTACTTGACTACCTGGACTATGATGCGGATCATACTAGTGGGGACATGGTAGTCCATAAGTACATCCTTCAAGGTCCCTAGTCGTGGGTATATCGAGACGGGGCATCGATATACCAGAGTAGACTAGCGTATACCTTCTCGACCCATACAGATGGGCGATGGATGATCCCATATCCATTGGTGTTTGACATCAGAGATGATATACGGGTGCTCAGTGGAGACTGGGTACACTGGACGGACTCGCCGAGAACTCCCAGATGGTATTATACCTTACGTCAGATGGCAGTTCTCTGGTGACACTGGTACAGAGTAGTCTGTTGACCCGAGATCGTCATAGAGTCTTGTATGGTTCCCACTGAGCTTTGATTTCCACCTTACCACGTCCAAGAGGGCGTGCAAAATGGTGGTTTTTGGGTACAGTCCCGAATCACATGGAGACAATGAGCGATAGGAGGGGATTCGTCTCTCCCGGTATAGGGAGTTGATGTTGTGCTGTGTTCGATTGGCTATAACCGGAAATCCCTGGCCAGGGTTGCTGAGATTTACTGGTAAGTGTTGCCAGTAGTTTCTCAAATTGTTATAGACCTCATATCAACACGACTTATCGAGCTATTGGGGTCTGACGTTTACCACCCCTAAGCGAGATATGCGACATATCATACGAACAGACCGGACTGTACGGTAAGTGTTACTGGTTGGATTCACATGAGTATGAGCGGGCTTGCTCATCGATCTTCTGATTGCTCAATACCCGGGTGGCCGTTATGTTTAGCAGACCGCTTGCGGCTTGTGGGTGTTTGATATGATCATCACCTGCTGCCGGCGTATTGACGAGTCTTTAGAGTCCTACACAGAGGTTTCCTGGCTCAAGCGAAACGAAATAGGAGCGCATATGAGATATGTGCGGGACCGAGAATACTGCGTGTATGTGATACCGTATTTCATTCTCGCAATGAATGTATCAAATGGTTGTATGCGATATAACCTAGTTATCGAATCAAGGATTGATTCGATAAGTCGATACATTGGATATTAGTCGGTTATATGCGATATGGCCGGATCGTTAAATCAAGTATTGATTTAATGATTTAATGCATAATTATATATTTGATATATTACTTTGCATTAACTAGTATTGGTTCACTTTAAATGGATTTTCTCACTTGCATTGTGCAAGTTGTATATGTGATATACTTTTGTGCACATGATTGTATCATGTTTGATGATACATGCTTATTTGGTTAAGTATAAAAAACTAAACCATGGTTAAATTGATGATTAGGGTTTTGCTTATTCATTCTTTTATTTATTTGTTCTTTTTGGAAATTAAAAGGATAAATTGATATGGTGGCTTTCTTTGTATCTTTCTTGAAGCTTCATGAAGTGTTGAAAGTTTGACCACTTTTGTCTCATGCTTAACCCTAACCATTCCACTTAACCATGATTCATTCTCTACACTTAACCATGGTTTGTATATGATAAGAATTCATTTTCTTTTCTATTTTATTATTCTTATCATAACATCATCTTCTTCTTCTTCTTCTTCTTCTTCAAGATGAAGAAGCTTGATTCCATCAATGGTGATTTGATGAAATGAGTGAGAAATCAAATTCTAAAGTGAACCCACCTCCTATTTCTTCATCTTCTACCACTTGCCAAGTAGTATAGGGTGTTTTCTTCACAAGTTTCATGACTTGGTGAAGTGGGAGCTTGATCTTGTGATGCCTCGACGTAGATCATCTTCGGCATCGTAGTCGATGACCTAGCCCGCCCTTTTCTCCGATGAAGCCGACGCTAGAGCCCGGGATTTGATTTGGACAGCAAGGGGACTTCATCACGGAGCTATTGAGGTGGAGCACTGGATCTGCAAAGGTTGTATTTCCGTTCTTTTAGTTAAGTTGTTTACTAGCTTCTAGTTTCGCCTAAAAATCTAGTCAACGATCCGTATTTGGGTTTCTCGGCACTTGTAAAATTTGAAATTGGCATGGTTGATACCTTGTGTGACCTCATTAGTGTGCCTAGGAACCTACAATGATTATATCAAACACCCACAAGCCGCAAGCGGTCTGCTAAACGTAACGGCCACCCGGGTACTGAGCAATCAGAAGATTAACGAGCAAGCTCATTCACACTCCTGTGAATCCAACCAGTAACACTTACCGTACAGTCCGGTCTGTTCGTCTGATATGTCGCATATCTCGCCTAGGGGTGGTAAATGTAAGACCCCAGTAGCTTGATAAGTCGTGTCGATATGTGTTCTATAACAGTTCGAGATACTACTGATAACACTGACCAGTAAATCTCAGCAACCCTGGACAGGGATTTCCGGTTATAGCAAATCGAACACAGCGTAACATCAACTCCCTATACCGGGAGAGACGAATCCCCTCCTATCGCTCATTGCCTCCCTGTGATTCGGGACTGTACCCCAAAACCACCATTTTGCACGCCCTCTTGGACGTGGTAATGTGGAAATCAAAGCACAGTGGCAATTACACAAGTCTCTATGACGATCTCGGGTCTACAGACTAACCTGTACCAGTGTCACCAGAGAACTGCCATCTGACGTAAGGTATAATACCATCTGCGAGTTCTCGGTAAGTCCGTCCAGTGTACCCAGTCTCCACTGAGCACCCGTATATCATCTCTGATGTCAAACACCAATAGATATGGGATCACCCATCGCCCATCTGTATGGGTCGAGAAGGCATACGCTAGTCTACTCCGGTATATCAATGTCCCGTCTCGATACACCCACGACTAGGGACCTTGAAGGATGTACTTATGGACTACCATGTCCCCACTAGTATGATCCACATCATAGTCCAGGTAGTCATGTACACATCCTAAGGGCTTTACCAATATGTAACAGAGAGACAATCAGTGTACACGTTAAGATAAAGAGCAACCCGATAGCATAATATCATGTCGAGCAAGAAAGTCCTCCCTATATATGTCCCAGCATCCACTACAATATACATCCTATGTACAGTAATGGCCACTAGGGCATACATATAACTAACAATCTCCCACTTGCACTAGGGCCATATGTAGCAGTGGTTGCAGTATCTAATACTCAGCTATCCCATAAAAGTCTCTCTCTAGGAAAAGGCCTTTGTGAGTGGATCCGCCGTGTTGTCCTATGAGTCTACTCTCCTAACCTCGATCACCCTGGAGATCAACTATCTCCATGATCATGTGATGCTGCCTCAGAATATGTCTGGATCACTGATGGGACAGGCATTCCTAGGCATAAGCCATAACACCATTGACTAACAATGGTTGGAACGAAGTTCATCTCATGAACTAATATACACCCAGACTTCCTCTTTGGTACCATCTTTGGTAACGATATATCTTGCCTTTAATCGTCTAGTATGTCACGGTATCTAGCTTGGAACACTTCCAAAATACCGTCCCTCCACTGAGGGTAAAGACAATGCCTGTGACCGACATTCAGTCGTCCTTATCATCCTGGAACTTTTTCAGTGATTCTCCCTAGGATCGATTGATACCATCTCACTATAACTAGTGAGTATACTAATATCCAATTAGATCTATCTCATAGATCCAAAACCCTGGATTTAATATGTATCACTTTGATCCTATTTGGAGAATCATTATGATAAGCGGAGATTGACCGAGCGAAGTATTGGAAACTACTTCCTTATCAAGAGTATGTCATCCACGTACTCTACAAGGATCACCACCATACTCCCTACTACCTTTTTGTATATACAAGGTTCATCTACCATTTTGATGATGTCAAACTCTTTGACTACCACATCAAAACAGATGTTCCAACTCCGCAATGCCTGCTTTATTCTGTAAAGCAAGTTGAACACGTTTCCACTGCTCCCGATGTTTACGAAGCCCTCTGGCTGTGTATTTATAGACGTTCTCTTCAAAATCAATATTTAGAAAAGCAGTCATGACACCAAACCACCAGATATCTATTGGAGATAGTGCCCTAAGAGTCAATTATTGGATCACAGGCACGTGATTGCAATGATTGAGGGAGGACCTGTCCCAGTAGGACAGTCTTACTCGACATGATAGTATGCTATCAGGTTTATCTTTATCATCGTGTACTGCTTTAGGTGACCTGCCATGTCGCTATTACACGTTGATAGAGCCCCTAGGATTCTTGCTTGACCACCAGCAGTATGAGGGCGATCATATAACTGGGAGCTGGGGTCTATAACCGCATCCTTAAAAGGTCCCTAGTCGTGGGAGTTTCGAGATAGGGCATCGATACTCCAGAGTAGACTAGTGTATACAGTCGAGACCCCGACGAGGGGCGGTGGCCGGTCTCACAAGCCACTGGTGTCAGTTGGTTCACCTAAGATTTATACGGGTGCTCATTGGGTTATGAGTACACAGGACAGGACTCGCCGGGAACATGCTAGTTGGTCTTATACCTGACGTCAGATAGCAGTTCCCTGGTGACATGTGTACAGGTTAGTTCATCGACCTGGGGATCGTCATTTGTCTAGTGTGAGTTCCCACTGTACTTTGATTACTACCCTACCACGCTCAAAGGAGACGTGCAAACAGGTTTTAGTTGGGTACAGTCCCGAGCCAAATGGAGGCAGTGAGCGGATCTTCAGGGGTTCATCTCTTCCTGTATTGGGGGTGAGGTCGCGCTGTGTCTAGGAGAGCCATTACACGAAGCCCTCGGCCGAGGCAGGAGATTTACTGGTTGGTATTCCAGTTGTATCTTAGGGTGTTCTGGGCTACACTCCGACACGACTTGTACCGCTTTTGGGGGTCTGACTTTTACCAACCCCCTAGGCCCGCCATGCGATGCTCATAAACGAACGGACCGGACTGTACGGATATTGTCACTGACAGGCTCAGGAGGGTGTCAGGATGAGTTCGCTCATCGACGTCCCTTTTGGTCAAATACCTGGTAGCCCGTTACGTATTGGCTTACACCTCTGACGTGCTAGTGGTTAAATCTACAACCAAGGTGTTAACGAGTCTTTAGAGTCCCCCACATTCAGTTGCTCAAGTTTTCGGGCGAAACGCTGTACAGGCCGTATGGAGATATGGCAGGGTTCGATCAGATACGTGCGGTATTGCACGGATCAGGATCGAACGGATAATACTAGCCGGCTTTGGTTTAAGCAGGATCCTAGTATAGTACAGTGTAGATTTTGTCTCATTGCATTTGTATTTCGGTCGGAATACAAATGCGGGTGTGTATACACAGTATCGGGGTTTTCCTGTAATTTATTACGGGACCAGTTTTCTGGAGTTGCCAGTTTGCTTTCTGTTTCGGCCAATTTCCTTTCTATCGTTCATGGGCCGAAGATTGGTGGAGGAGGGCTTATTTGCATTTGTGCAAATAAGCATTTGTGGAGGGTGGTGATTGCATATCGTTGTATCATGATGGTGAACCATCCCTTGACCATTTGACTTCTTCATCCATCATGGCTTGACTTTTATATGACATGATTTTTATGATGGTTGTGGTTGAGAGTGGTTTTTGTTTTGTGATCATGTTCTTTCATGATATCATTTGATTCCCTCATGCATTATTTTTTTTGGTCACCTCCCCCTTGACTTATTCCCATTTTCTCCTTCCTTGCTTTGCCGGCCACTCTTGAGGGTGGGCTGTCCAATTTTTGAGAAGAGAAAAATGAGTCTCATTTCCATGCCAAAAATCCCTTTGTTCATCAAAAGATATATATGGTTCATTTCCTCCACCAAAGGCAACATTCACTACCCCAAATGAGACACAAATCCCACACTACATTCTACAGCAAACCTTGGGCACGTCGACTCTCCAGCTTCATGCCCGAGTTGCCTCGGTATAGAGGTGGGAGCCCGTAAAAGAAGCCGGCGATGTGGTGCCCTTCCGGCGACGAAGTGGACACCGGAGATTCCGCGGGAGATCGGGACGACGACAAGAAGACCGGAGGACACGGATCACTCGGTATATCTTTCTTCCCCATGTTGTAGTTAGCTAGGAATAGTTAATGGCACGATCCGGGTTTTAGTGCGCGGTGGTGCCGGTTCAAGAAAATTTAAAGTTAACCATCGCTTCCGCATTTGGCCTCGGGATGGAGGCCGGGGTGCCGCCGTGCACTTACAGTGGTATCAGAGCCTCGCCATTAACATAATCTAGCTTTGTCTAATGTGTTTTACATTTCCGATCGAACAATTTTCCAAAAACCATATTTTTCTTCACATTAGTTTCTGTCGAAATTTCTTGAAGTCCAAAAATTTTTCAGGTTGTTTCAGAATGATGTGTAGGACATTCTAAGAGTTATGGGAAAATTTGGTCTCGTGAACAGTCTAAACGACCGCGGAACCGCGGCCAAACCCATGCTTAGGCCATGGTTCCGCCGCGACTTGAATTGTTCAGTGTACCAAAATTTTCCAGAAAGCTCCTGACTTGGAAATAGGGGTTTTGGAATATTAATTTTGGGCCCAGAATTTCTTGATGTGCTACAGTACTACTTGGGGGCCCACTTGGTAAATTTTGATCGATTGGATATTTTAAACACAGTAGTTCACAGTATTTACATTATATTTGCGACCATGAATGTCACTCGATCGGTAAATCCTGTCTAACTGCTATAGCCCGGTTAGACGGATTTGCGAATGTGACATTCACGTTGATGTTCTGTCTAATGTTGTGATGTTGCGAATTGGTCGTGGAGGATAGCCTGGATGCAATGCTAGTACAGTTTTTGTTGTATTATGTACATTTGATATTGCGGGGCGAGCGTCCGACATGTGGACTGCCGTCACTGCCAGTTTGTATTATTATTTTGGGGCACGACCAGGTTTCGGTCGATTTACCCGTTGTATGTATATTTTACTTTCTGTACTAGGATTACCCCAAGGTGGGGTGCACGGATAGCCGGGTTCTAGAGGGCAACGGGCCCGCATCTCATGGCATTGAGATGGAGGGGGCTTCACTCTAGAATTGGCGGGCTATTCGCCGCACTCGTAGGGGGTACAGGTTGACCCAGGAGGGGTGCCCAAGTTACCGAATTCCGTGAAGTGCTGGGTGGTCCATTCATATTGTTGAAGGAGCTGCCTCGCTTCAGGTTTTGGCGGGTAACTTGCCGCATCCGTAGGGGTCTAGGTTTTCATTGCACAGGCTATCCACACGACCAAGGGAACGTCGGGTTTCAGTAGTGGCTCTGTGAAACCCGGGGATCACAGATATCTGTATTGTTTCTGTGATGTTGTACATTTCTGTGATGTTGCATTTTATCACGCATTGAGCGAAATATTATATATTGGTATATATATTAGTAGATGTTGTATATGTTTTGCATCCGCGCTAGTCCAGTCCCCGCTCTGTCGTTAGTTAGCTAACCTAACGGGTAATGACGGGACCCTGTGGCGAATGCGGATGGCATATACGTACATCAGTATATTTTCGTTCTTTGTGGTGTGATCAATTGATGGGACTGCATTGATTCGGATCAATGCAAGTAAAACAAACCTAATCTGATGTTGTTGGAACACTTTTCAAAAAGCTGTTATTGCAAGGACGTTCTCTTTTGTTTAGCATCGTGGTATTCAGTTGGAATATCCTGCTCCTCCGTCGACGAGGCAAGGGCCGAGATCCCTTCACCGGGAGTGACCCCTTGGACAAAAAGTTTGCGTCAGGGCATTAACTTCACTATAGCCGATTACTTTTGCTTTGCACCGTGGTATTAAGTTGGAATATCCTGCACCTCATTCTACGGGGAAAGAGCCGAGATCCCTTCACCGGGAGTGACCTCTTTAGCAAAGGTTTTCGTTACTATATTTTTCTTAAAAAGCTATCAGTTCCTTCAGCGATATCAAGTTCATTACGTTAAAGATTTTCTCCAGAAACCATTCGTAGCCCTCCGTCATTTCAGTTAAATATTCGGTAGTATTCAAGCTATGTATTTTGACCTCACGCTAAGGCATAGTGATTGGTAGCTGCCGGGTATTTATCTGTTGCATAGATAGATGTGTTGGTTTGGGACAGTCGTACTACTATTTTGGCCTACGTCAAGGGTATGTACGGGTGGGTTCAAATTAACCTGGACAATGACGGGTAGAACTTGACATGTGACTTATGATATTTTGACCTCACGCCAAGGTCATAAGAGCATGGGGCAGAACTCACATCGGGAGTTTCTAAAGAAACTGAAACTTGCCAGATATGTGCATACCTTCTGGAGTGTGATGACGTGAGCGGATTCCGTCACGTTATTGTAGGGTTACTAGGCACGCGCACAAGGGTCTACGAGGTATCAACCATGCCCGAATAAAAATTTAGCCGTGCCGAACAACCCAAATACGGAACTTTAAACTAGAGATTAGGCGAAAACTAACATGCTAAACATTTTAACACTAAGTGAGAGGGATTACAACCTTTGTAGATCCGGTCCTTCACTTCATATGCTCCGTGTTGTGGTCCCTTCGCTGCGATCATCGGGATCCGGACTCTCGAGAGGTTCCACGAAGAGAAAGACGCAACCTTTGCTTCCGATCTTCGATACTAAGATGATCTACCTTGAAGTTTCTTTAACACAAGCTAACACTCTTGAAATGATGTGAACACCCTCATATAAATGGCAAGGGAAGATGAGGATGATGAAGTAGGATTTTTGCTCTATTTATTTATCTTTTTCTCACAATTATTCATCACCTTTTGAAAAACAAGTAAGCTTTTTCATGAAAGAATTGAAGGAAGAAGATGAACAATATTAGTTATCCTTTTGTGATGAATAGGAAATGAAATAATATGATAGATAATGCAACCATGGTCAAGCTAACTCTTGTAGAGAATTAACTAGGGTTAAAGGTTTGGTTAGGGTTTTGGAAATATCTAGCATAATATCTTAACAAAGACAAAGAAAGAAAACTTCTAGAAACTTCTAGAAAGCCTTAACCCTAATCAAACCCTAACCATGTTTAATCTCTACTAAACAAGTTGCATTATTTATCATATCATGTTACAATATTATATATCACATATACAATATTTATTGCAACAAAATAAAATAATACATTTAACATATATCGCATATATATCAATGTATTACCCGAGTGAGAAAAAGAATCTTTTAGTGAGCAAATATTAGCTAATGTAATTTAATATATCATATATATTATTATACATTAAATTATGGAATCAACACTTGATCCGACAATCCGGCTATATCGCATATAACCGACTAATATTTATCCGTACCGATTTGCCGAATCAACACTTGATCCGACGACCCGGCTGATATCAAATATCGTGAGAATTATAATACGGTATCACATATCGCATTATCCTCGGTCCTGTACATATCACATATGTGCTCCTACTCCGTTTTGCCTGAGTCAAGAAACCTCTGTGTAGGACTCTAAAGAATCGTCAATACGCCGGCAGTAGGTGATGATCATATCAAACACCCACAAGCTGCAAGCGTTCAGCTAAACGTAACAGCTACCCAGGTATTGAGCGCTCAGAAGATCAACAAGCAAGCCTGTAACTTCTCCTGTGAATCCAAACAGTAACACTCCCGTAAAGTCCGGTCTCGTCGTCTGATATGTCGCATATCTCGCCTAGGGGTGGTAAACGTCAGACCCCAGTAGCTCGATAAGTCGTGTCGATTTGAGGTCTATAACAGTTCGAGAAACTACTGATAACACTTACCAGTAAATCTCAGCAACCCTGGCCAGGGATTTCCTGTTATAGCCAATCGAACACAGCACAACATCAACTCCCTTTACCGGGAGAGACGAATCCCCTCCTATCGCTCATTGCCTCCATGTGATTCGGGACTGTACCCAAAAGCCACCTTTTTGCACGCCCTCTTGGACGTGGTATGATGGAAATCAAAGCACAGTGCGAATCACACAAGACTCTATGACGATCTCGGGTCGACAGAATACTCTGTACCAGTGTCACCGGAGAACTGCCATCTGACGTATGGTATAATACCATCTGGGAGTTCTCGGCGAGTCCGTCCAGTGTACCCAGTCTCCACTGAGCACCCGTACACCATCCTTGATGTCAAACACCGATGGATATGGGATCATCCATCGCCCATCATATGGGTCAAGATGCGTATACGCTAGTCTACACTGGTGCATCGATGCCCTGTCTCGATACACCCACGACTAGGAACAATTATAGGATGTACCCGTCGACTACCGTGGCCCTACTAGTATGATCTCATCATAGTCCCAGTAGTCGAGTACATATCCTAAGGGCTTTATCAACATGTAATATAGAGACAATCAGAGTACATGTTAATATAAAGTACAACCAGATAGCATACTATCATGTCGAGCAAGAAAGTCCTCCCTATATATGTCCTAGCATCCACTACAATATACATCGTATGTACAGTAATGGCCTCTAGGGCATACATATAACGAACAATCTCCCACTTGCACTAGGGCCATCTGTTATGGTATCGCATACCCAACAATTAGCTGCGGTTGAAGTATCTCATACTCAACCATCCCATAAAAGTCTATACTGGGAAAAAGGCCTTCGTGAGTGGATCCACGCTGCGTCCTCTGTGTCTACTCTCCTAACCTCGATCTTCCTGGAGATCAACCATCTCCATGATCAGGTAACACTGCCTAAGAATTATATCTGGATTTCTGATGGGACGGTAGTCCCTTGGCTAAAGCCACAACTCCATTGACACACAATGGTAGGAACGAAGTTCATCTTATGAACTTATAAATATCCAGACTGCCTCTTTGGTAGCATCCTTGGTAACGATGTATCTTGCCTTTAATCTTCTAGTATGTCATGGTATCTAGCTTGGAACTCTTCCAACATACCGTCCCTCTACGAAGGGTATAGACTATGCTTGCGACTGACATTCAGTCGTCCTTATCATCCTGGAACCTTTCCAGTGATTCTCCCCAGGATCGATTGATACCATCTCACTACAACTAGTGAGTATCCTAACATCCAATTAGATCTATCTCATAGATCCTAAAACTTGGATTTAGGAGGTATCACTTTGATCCTATATGGAGAATCCTTGTGATAAGCGGAGATTGACCGTGCGTAGCATAGGAAACTGCTTTCCTATTAAGAGTATGTCATCCACGTACTCTACGAGGATCACCACCATACTCTCTACTACCTTTTCGTATATACAAGGTTCATCTACCATTTTGATGAAGTCAAACTCTTTGACTAGCACATCAAAATAGATGTTCCAACTCCGCGATGCCTGTTTTATCATATAAAACATCTTGCACACGTTTCCGCTGCTCCCACTGTTTACGAAGCCCTCTGGCTGTGTACTTATAGACGCTATCTTTTCTAAAACATCATTTAGTAAAGCAGTCATGACACCCAACCACCAGATATCGTAGTCATGGTATGTAGCCATGGCAAGTAGGATCTGGATGGACTTAAGCATAGCTTTGAAAGTCTCAACTTTTCCATGTACACCAAATAATCTTCTCAAGATATACTCGCTCCTGATGGGGTTTTAACCCTTCAGATAAAGCAACCAAAGTCCATACTTTGTTGGTGTATAAGGATTCCATCTCAGATCGAAAAACATCCATCCATTCTTACAGAGTCCTACTCCTGATGGCCAGCTCGAAAATAGTTGGGTCATCATCTCATGATGCAATCCTCGCTCCCACTGTCATAAAGAAACCGAAGTATCTCTCAGGTGGGTGAGGAACCCTGCTAGATCGGCGGAGAGGCTGAGGTTCGTTGGTAACTATTGAATCCTTTGGTTTTATCAAATCATCTGCTGTAGTTTGTATAGCTGGAACATTTCCAGTTCTACATAACAGACCTTGCCTCGAGCTTGTCCGGATTTTGCTTTTAGACATAGTCCGGACAACCCCAAATCTTAACAAGCTTAAGATATGGGCACTTCCCTTTCCATATCACATATGAAGCGGTAGGCAACTGATTTGATTTGAACCCTATTCAATAGGTATGCAGCTTCTCAAGTGCATTACTCCCTAAAGGAAATAGGAAACTCAGTAGTACTCATCATAGAGCACACCATATCAAATAGGGTGCTATTTCTCCGCCCCGATATACCATCGTGCTATGGTGTATACGGAGGAGTAATGATGAGAGAGAATCTCATTCTCCTTTAGAATAAGCAATGAATTCCGTACCCAAGTATTCTCCTCCTTGATCTCATCAAAGGATATAATACTTATACCCGTATTTTTGGTTCTCTACTTCTAACTTATATTCTGTGAATATCTCAAAATGTTCGGACTTGTGTTTCAGCAGGAACACATGTCTGAATCTTGAGAGATTATCAGAGAACGTAATGAAGTAAAAAGAACCAGTCTTGGCATGTGTAGACAGGGGACCTTCATACATCAGCATGTATCAATCCCAAGAGTTCACTAACTCTTTCTCTGTTTCCAATAAACAGAGCTGTGGTCATCTTATCTTTGTGACATGACCGGCAAGTTTCACAAGATGTAAATTCAAACTAATTTAAATATGCATCTATATGTAACTTCAGCCAGTCTCGTCGCATTGATATGACCTAGTCTACAATATCTCAAGAAGGATTTGTTCATATCTGAACTCTTCCTCTTGTGTGTGTCCCTTATACTAAGAACTGTAATTTGATTTAGAACGTCAATGCTTTTAGATAACGTGCCTGAACCGATCAACTCTTGATATAGGAAATGTTCAAAACATTATCCAACAATACAAAATTATATCCTTTCTTTACTAATAAAGAGACTGATATGATTGTGTATATCTGGTTCGGTATCTAATAACATTTGTTCAGAATCAATGTATTCCGATAATACAGGGTGATAGTGACCAACAGACTTGGCTGCAACACTTGCACCGTTTTCTGTCTCATGAAACTTATCACCCGTTCTCAGTTCTTTACCTATCTGTAGCCCATGTAACAGATTACATATACGGGATCCTGATCTGGTATCACATACCCAGGACGTAAAGGATACTGAGAAACAGTTCTGTGTAATGAACACACCCGAAGATGATGCATCAACATGCACTTTCTTCGTTTGGGCGGCACGGGAATTTTGGCAATCCCCAATTTCCTGCTCTGTCCTATAACAATTATAAGTTGGAGCGGGACCAATGTTCCCCAGCTCAGTATAACAAGCGGGTTCGGTCAATATATCCGTTTTATTATCTTGATTAAGGCGTGATATGGTCGCTACCTGGAGAGAGAGAGAAGAAAACACTCAGCGTATGCTCTTGCAAGATTAGATTGGTTATCTAATATATCTAATCAGGATGTCTCCCACTGTTTTAGTCAAATCTTCCTTCAAACCCTAAAAGGAAAGATTAGCCGGGATTAATTACACGTTACAAGTTCGCCAATCTTTCAGCCAGGCCAGTGTTGGTACTTTGAGGGAGGTCCCCCGTGCTTTCGCACGAACCTAATTAAAGTAAACCTCATTTTCCCAGGGGCGTAACCCCGTTAACACCTTTCTGGACACCTACTTGATCGGCTAATTGTAATGTATAAAACTCTCCCAGGAGTAACTCTTACTCGCAGCGGGTATCGGGATCCAACTATCTAATAGAAGGTATGCAATCTCATTGCAAATTTCAACTCTTGAAATTCCCAATAATATTTTGCCCCTAGCGTCCTATGACCTTGACAAAGGCCATCAAACCATAGGCTGCTAGTCAAGTTCAACCCGTCATTTCTTGATTGAATTAAACCCACCCGCACGGCCCTTGACAAAGGCCAACAAGGTCGCACGACTACCCTAATCCAATCTGCATCATATGTACAAGCAGATAAGTACTATTCAGCTACCGCACACTACGCCTTGACAAAGGCCAACAAACGCAGCACGAATACTAAACAGTCCTTATCTGAAATGACGGAGGGCTACGACAGGTTTTTATGAAAACCCTTTGCGTAATGAACTTGATATCGTTGTATAATCGAGTGATTTTAAATGGAGTGATTTTGAGGCTTTTCTAGTTTTGCTAAAGGGGTCACTCCCGGTGAAGGGATCGTCGGCCCTTTCCTCATCGAATAAGGTGCAGGATATTTCACAAATACCACTATGCAAAGCAAAAACTATAGAAGCAATCAAAAGACAAACCGAGTTTGTAGCATCTGCCAGTTATTGCTAAAGGAGTCACTCCCGGTGAAGGGATCTCGGTCCTTTCCTTATCGAATAAGGTGCTGGATGTTCTACAAGGAACACCGCTATGCAAAGCAAGAACTAGAGCTACCAGTTTTTATAAACAAGTTTGTACAACATCTTAGGTTTCTTTTATTTCATTAATCTCATTAATGAAGTCCCATTTTATTATGCTTCACAAGCATCTCTTTTGAAACGAAATCTGCAATATAACATATATCTCATATATATAATATAAACATTCGTCACAGGCAGTAATATGATCTCATCACAGAACATTGCAGCAGAAGAACATATATGAAATATTGGATATACTAGGACGTCCGTGTTTTCAATACGAGCCTGTATAAAACACGGATTCCACGGTCGCGATGAATAGCCAAACCCACATCCCTAGACCCCTACGAGAGCGGCAAGTAACACTGCCAATTCTAGGGTTAGGAGACCCGGTCTCGACTCCTCGAGATGGTCTCCCACTGGACCCTAGAACCCGGTTACTTGTGCTCCCCGCCTTGGGTCTACCTAATGCGGAAAAGTAAATAATAAACAACGGTGACATCTTCCGCTACCTGGAAGTGCCCCAATAAAAGAATATTACATACAAATGAATTTTACATGAATGAAAAAGAAAAACTCTCATCTCACATAAAACCCCCAGCTATTCAAACGCGACGATCCAATATAACATATCACAGCAACACATAATATCTCATATCATCAACGTAAGCAAGTATGCGTATCCCGATTGTCGTTGATGTATAGCAACGAAGCCGGCGATACACCACATACTACGCTTACGGTCACAGAAAAGAAAGTGTAAAACTACAACAGTTGGAATCCGCAACCTCTTAAGACATCGCATGCCTAACCAAATGAATACCTTTAGACGTCGCATGCCTAACAATTATAAACCCCGCATTTTAGTCTCATTATCGAAAACTCTTTTCAATATCAAGTCGGGCAATTCAACAAGATTCCCGACGTCCTGATCGAATGCTCGTCGCAAACTTTAGTAGACGGCCGCACCCCCGATACCGTCGACGAAGTGCACCAAGGCGGAACACCGCTACCGGGAGCACCCGAACGGATGCTTTCGGCGACGGGGTTCTCCTACAGTCACTTGGTCGGGGCTATGGAGTGAGGCTGTCTATTAAGTTTACCCGGCGAGTATCCGCGTACGCTACGTGATTGCGACGGACTTTTGATCACATCAAAATTCCGTGGCAACCGATCATCTGAGACTAAACTGCTATGTTTATAATATTCAAATTAGTTATCACATAACTACCTGTGGATTCCAATTATTGTATCACATTCCAGATAAATAGAAAAAGTTAAACTTTCCGATCGAATCATCAAGCACCTAAGATTTCCCAATATATCTCAACACTTGAAATCAGTTTAAAAACATTCATTACATGCCACAGTAGCAATGGTCCAGTCGTAGAAGGGTCAAGCCAACGCCTCACATGTGGCACGCCGTACTGCCCCAAACCCTAAGGTTCAAAGGGCAGTTCAAGTCAGTCACATAATCGAGTTAAGGTTTGTTGTCTTCTAGAGGGTCCATCGAGTTACTTGCACGACTTAGAACATTCTTAAACACGAGGAAAAATCCAACTTTTCAAAAATTTTCCGACAGGGGAAAAATTGAGTTATTGATATCCGTTCGAACTTTTTAACAGTTTCTAAAATTTATCCGGAAAACCACATAGACAAAATCTGATACTCCGATCGAAACATCGAATCCCCAAAACAACCTCAGAAAATTCAACTCTTGAATAAATATTAAAAATTCCCAGAAAATCCAGCATAATAAAATAGAAGTTACTGTGCAAACATGAGTTGATGACGTCACCATTGCGCCGCGGAACCGCCGCAGAAGTCATGCTTATGCCGCGGTTCCGCCGCGTGTTGTACTGTTCATCAAAAAAATTTTGTACCGTAATTCTTAGAATTCCCTGCTGAATTTTTTAAGCATTTTTAATTTGGAAAAATCCCAGTTTTAGAAAAAGTCCAGAGAGCGGGTTTTAACGGGGTTTCGGGTTTCGATCGGACTTTAAACTTCGTCTAGACTTCGCCTAAAGCTCTAGCTTGGCTCTGATACCACTGTAGGGTTACTAGGCAAGCGCACAAGGGTCTACGAGGCATCAACCATGCCCGAATAAAAATTTAGCCGTGCCGAACAACCCGAATACGGAACTTTAAACTAGAGATTAGGCGAAAACTAACATGCTAAACATTTTAACACTAAGTGAGAGGGATTACAACCTTTGTAGATCCGGTCCTTCACTTCATATGCTCCGTGTTGTGGTCCCTTCGCTGCGATCATCGGGATCTGGACTCTCGAGAAGTTCCACGAAGAGAAAGACGCAACCTTTGCTTCCGATCTTCGATACTAAGATGATCTACCTTGAAGTTTCTTTAACACAAGCTAACACTCATGAAATGATGTGAACACCCTCATCTAAATGGCAAGGGAAGATGAGGATGATGAAGTAGGATTTTTGCTCTATTTATTTATCTTTTTCTCACAATTATTCATCACCTTTTGAAAAACAAGTAAGCTTTTTCAAGAAAGAATTGAAAGAAGAAGATGAACAATATTAGTTATCCTTTTGTGATGAATAGGAAATGAAATAATATGATAGATAATGCAACCATGGTCAAGCTAACTCTTGTAGAGAATTAACTAGGGTTAAAGGTTTGGTTAGGGTTTTGGAAATATCTAGCATAATATCTTAACAAAGACAAAGAAAGAAAACTTCTAGAAAGCCTTAACCCTAATCAAACCCTAACCATGTTTAATCTCTACTAAACAAGTTGCATTATTTATCATATTAAGTTACAATATTATATATCACATATACAATATTTATTGCAACAAAATAAAATAATACATTTAACATATATCGCATATATATCAATGTATTACACGAATGAGAAAAAGAATCTTTTAGTGAGAAAATATTAGCTAATGTAATTTAATATATCATATATATTATTATACATTAAATTATCGAATCAACACTTGATCCGACAATCCGGCTATATCGCATATAACCGACTAATATTTATCCGTACCGATTTGCCGAATCAACACTTGATCCGACGACCCGGCTGATATCAAATATCGCGAGAATTATAATACGGTATCACATATCGCATTATCCTAGGTCCCGCACATATCACATATGTGCTCCTACTCCGTTTTGCCTGAGTCAAGAAACCTCTGTGTAGGACTCTAAAGAATCGTCAATACGCCGGCAGTAGGTGATGATCATGTCAAACACCCACAAGCTGCAAGCGGCCAGCTAAACGTAACAGCTACCCAGGTATTGAGCGCTCAGAAGATCAACAAGCAAGCCTGTAAATTCTCCTGCGAATCCAAACAGTAAAACTCCAGTACAGTCCGGTCTCGTCGTCTGATATGTCGCATATCTCTCCTAGGGGTGGTAAACGTCAGACCCCAGTAGCTCGATAAGTCGTGTCGATTTGAGGTCTATAACAGTTCGAGAAACTACTGATAACACTTACCAGTAAATCTCAGCAATCCTGGCCAGGGATTTCCGGTTATAGCCAATCGAACACAGCAAAACATCAACTCCCTATACCGGGAGAGACGAATCCCCTCCTATCGCTCATTGCCTCCATGTGATTCGGGACTGTACCCAAAAGCCACGTTTTTGCACGCCCTCTTGGACGTGGTATGATGGAAATCAAAGCACAGTGGGAATCACACAAGACTCTATGACGATCTCGGGTCGACAGACTACTCTGTACCAGTGTCACCGGAGAACTGCCATCTGACGTATGGTATAATACCATCTGGGAGTTCTCGGCGAGTCCGTCCAGTGTACCCAGTCTCCATTGAGCACCCGTACACCATCCTTGATGTCAAACACCGATAGATATGGGATCATCCATCGCCCATCATATGGGTCAAGATGCGTATACGCTAGTCTACACTGGTGCATCGATGCCCTGTCTCGATACACCCACGACTAGGAACAATTATAGGATGTACCCGTCGACTACCGTGGCCCCACTAGTATGATCTCATCATAGTCCCAGTAGTCGAGTACATATCCTAAGGGCTTTATCAACATGTAATATAGAGACAATCAGAGTACATGTTAAGATAAAGTACAACCAGATAGCATACTATCATGTCGAGCAAGAAAGTCCTCCCTATATATGTCCTAGCATCCACTACAATATACATCGTATGTACAGTAATGGCCTCTAGGGCATACATATAACTAACAGTTATCATGCAATGTTAGTTGGATCCCGATTCCCACTGATGAGTAAGTTTACTCCTCGGGTGACCCCGACTAATTCTTCATTCAGGTTTGGAGGAGAATTTGACGGTACAGTGGGAGGTTTCCAGATTAGATACATTGGTAACCATTCTGATCTAGGTTAGAGTGCACGCTGAGTGTTTCTTTTCTCTCTCTCTTCGGCAGCGACCATTGACCCGACCCTAAGACTATGACTCAGTGACCAAAATTGGCCGAACCTTCTTAAACACTGGCTTTTGGATTGTCAGAGTTACTAACCACATTGCCACTCCTACTTTTACCCTTTTCTCCAGGACACCCCGTATTACTACGAACGTCCACTACCATTGGACAAAACCATCGTATGGTTATATACGAACTCGAAGGAATTTATTCGAGGATGGTTTCAGGTTCTGGAGGAGACGGATAGGACTATTCAGTTGTCTTTTCCTTTTACCTTCTCTCGGGTTGCGAGTACTCCTTGGTTTAGGAGATAGTACACCTATTACGCAAATTGGATAGTCTTCTTCCAAACCTTAGGCTGGTGACGACAGGTGGGGAATGAAGAAAACCAATTAGCATAATGATGGTGTACAGAAGGTATTAAGTTAAGACAAAGCAAGGGATTAGTAAGAGGGCAAAGTAAATTGCGACTGATATTCACGACCAAACCAGGTATTTCATTACCACTCCCACTTCACCTTTGTATTTCTCCAGGACACTCCGTATCACTACAAAGATCCACAGTTTATTGGATACTCCATCGTATGGTTATATACGAACTCGAAAGGAACTTGTTCCAGTTCGGGGATGGATTCTGGTTCAAGAGAAATAGGAATAAGGTTTATTCGGTTGTCTTTTATCTTCACCTTCTCTCATTGCGAGTGTTCCTGGGATTAGGACAGTACACCTATTATGCTTATTGGATAATCTTCTTCCAAACCATAGGCTGGTGCCGAACGGTAGGAAAGGAAGAAAACCATTTGGCCTAAAAGGGTGTGCAGAAGGTAATGACTAAAGACATAGAAAGGGATTTGGAAAGATGGCAAAGAATTACATGGTTACAGTTGTGAATCTGAATTATGGAAGTGGCATTACTAGGAATACCGGGATACCCCATCGAAACATTTCAATGTTTCAGTTTCGCGGTGTACTGTTAAAGGAAAACTGATTTCCCGATTGGATACTTACTCCAGGGTATGTATTTACCAGGTATGATTCTCACATCTGTATGGTTTTACAGATGATGAGTGGGAGTAAATTATTGGGAATTGGGTGATCATCCACATTATATCGGGATTCGTTGTAATCGGTGATATTTGAGGAAGTCACCTGGGTTGTTTGCCGGTCGGCAAATATTTGGTTTTGAATATTCGCTGTTGTGCACCAATTTCAAATTGATATATCTGTACGTCTATTTTCATAGAGTGAGATATACCTTTTGAAATTATGTCTATGACATTTACCTATATCAGTGGATGGTTAGGTAAGGAGCATTAAACAGCGGTGTAATTCTTCTTAACCATAAGTACAGTTTTCAACCTACGGCACACAGTGAATGAGTTATCAGACTCAAGGGACTTATACAGAGTATTGTATGTTGTCCAGGGTCTATCAGGACAGTGGGGTTGGTCCTCGTACTATATTCGGTTTACTTATGACTTCTCAAGTTTTTAGACAGGTGTTTCGTAGAAACACAGGGTCCGAATTTTGAGAAGTTATAGGTATTTGAATAAAGTAGAGAACCAAGTATTGCAAGTATCGGGATTCTTCAAAGTGATCGAAGATGTAGATACTTGTGTATGGTATTCAGTTGATAGTAATGGTTAAGAGAACTTGCTTCTCTTTCAGGTTACTCATAATTGGAAGCATTCCTAAGTTGAGTAACGCTGATCGGCCTCTCTCCATTTACTTGACATGCACTGGGGACAGCTGCATGATTTGAATCTGGTTCAATTAAATCAGTGCCCCTGGTTCTATATTGGATATAGAACAGTT
This sequence comes from Agapanthus africanus, assembly GCA_030015575.1. Taxonomy (NCBI): domain Eukaryota; kingdom Viridiplantae; phylum Streptophyta; class Magnoliopsida; order Asparagales; family Amaryllidaceae; genus Agapanthus; species Agapanthus africanus. The sequence continues at coordinate 662,416,220 of CM057338.1, forward strand.
CATATCTTAACGATGTTAAGGTACGAGGAGTTGTCCGGCTTATGATTAAAACCAGACTCTGGATAACTCAAGGCATGTTTCTGTAATGGCTGTTTGTGGGTTGACCCAGGCTATGACGAGGGTTGACTTTCTACCATCTGAAAGATCAATAGTGATATTGTTCTAGACTCACCACAGTTTTAAATAAAATGGATTTTTTCAGAAAACAGTAGTGGGAGTATGGTAGAACTGGAAGTGATTCTAGAACCACAAACGATTATTGAAGATTTGATAAGAACCTAAAGATTCAATCTGGCTTGACATTCCATTGGCCACTCCGCAGATAAGGTGGGTAACCTCAGGCACCCGAGAGGTACTCCGGTAGCCTCAAGGACGGTGACAGGGAGGTTCTTGTTTACCCACACTTGCCATTGCTGTTGTTCCAGGCTGCGAGACCCGGCAGGAGGATGAGTATGGCGTCGTTCTGAACTGGCTTCAGAAGTGTACGTGTATATGACTCTGCCAGAGGGTTGTCGTAGTCAGTGGGAGCAGCGGAAGCATTGGTGGAAAGGTATCTTATGTCTATTTATAGACTAAAGCAGATATAGTGGAGATAGATCAACAATTTCTGATGTGACAGTCATAAGGTTTGACTTCATCAGAATAGGGGATGGATCTATTGAGAAGGTAGTAGGGTGTGATGTCCTGGTATTTGGATGACATACACAGAGTAGGAAGTGATATTCCTATACTACGATCGGTTATACTTTGGTCGTCACACAGTGGTTTCTCCACATGGGACTTGGATATTATATCAGACATGCTGGTTACTAGATCTATGGTTTTAGATCTAGATTTGGGTGGTTTCCTAATTAAGGGTACTTAAACAGCATTCTAAGAGTATTTAGAATGGACGACTCATGGCACGGTATTGTACCTGCAGGTGATGGAGTCACCCTCTCTAAAGGTGTCTTACAGACTAAAGGGGAGAGGGATGTGCATGATTGGCAGATCACTTGCTCAGGCAATTGAGTCAATCATGAGATGTCAAGTACCACACCAGATGTTGCTTTTGCACTAGATGCAATAAGTTGACATTGAACCAATCATGGAGAAACAGTCGGAAGCAGCTTTAGAACATAAGTGGATGTTCTAGGGATATGATAACGACAGCCTCATTCGGGAGACAGTTATCATTCCAGGCTTCCAAGGTGACCTAGACGACAAGGAGGTTGTCAGAGTTTTAGTATTCCTTCTGACGAGGGGCAATATTTTGGACAGGTGGTCCAAGGCAATACTGAGGGAGGCATGGCGCAGGATACTGATTAAGTTCAGTTGACGATACAGTCTAAGAAGTTTGGATTTGGAGTTCATTTATGAGCTAGGTCCCATCAGACATCCAGACACATTCTAAGACAGGTATTGCTCATTTCGAGAGATGGCTTTCTCCGCGAACATGAGATATTGAGAGATATAGAAAGAAACATCAAAGCGGATCCACTCACTGAGGCTATTCCTCGAACGCAATAGTTTCGCAAACGAGCTTTGTGAGACTGACTAGTAGAGGAGTTCGGTGTTCGGTATCACACAGGCTGTGAGTATGCGACATCGCAATAATTAGCCTTTAGTGCAAGTGGGAGATTATTGGAGATAGTGCCCTCAGAGTCAATTATTGGATCACAGGCATGTGATTGCAATGATTGAGGGAGGACCTATCCCAGTAGGACAGTCTTACTCGAGATGATAGTGTGCTATCTGGTTTATCTTTATCATCGTGTACTGCTTTAGGTGACCTGACATGTCGCTATTACACGTTGATAGAGCCCCTAGGATTCTTGCTTGACCACCAGCAGTATGAGGGCGATCATATAAGTGGGAGCTGGGGTCTATAAGCGCATCCTTAAAAGGTCCCTAGTCGTGGAAGTTTCAAGATAAGGCATCGATACTCCAGAGTAGACTAGTGTATACAGTCGAGACCCCGACGAGGGGCGGTGGCCGGTCTCACAAGCCACTGGTGTTAGTTGGTTCACCTAAGATGTATACAGGTGCTCATTGGGTTATGAGTACACCGGACAGGACTCGCCGGGAACATGCTAGTTGGTCTTATACTTGACGTCAGATAGCAGTTCCCTGGTGACATGTGTACAGGTTAGTTCATCGACCTGGGGATCGTCATTTTTCTCGTGTGAGTTCCCACTGTACTTTGATTACTACCCTACCACGCTCAAAGGAGACGTGCAAACAGGTTTTAGTTGGGTACAGTCCCGAGCCACATGGAGGCAGTGAGCGGATCTTCAGGGGTTCGTCTCTCCCGGTATTGGTGGTGAGGTCGCGCTGTGTCTAGGAGAGCCATTACACGAAGCCCTCGGCCGAGGCAGGAGATTTATTGGTAGGTATTCCAGTAGTATCTCAGGGTGTTCTGGGCTACACTCCGACACGACTTGTACCGCTTTGGGGGGTCTAACTTTTACCAACCCTCTAGGCCCGCCATGCGATGCTCATAAACAAACGGACCGGACTGTACTGATATTGTCACTGACAGGCTCAGGAGGGTGTCAGGATGAGTTCGCTCATCGACGTCCCTTTTGGTCAAATACCTGGTAGCCCGTTATGTATTGGCTTATACCTCTGACGTGCTAGTGGTTAAATCTACAACCAAGGTGTTGACGAGTCTTTAGAGTCCCCCACATTCAGTTGCTCAAGTTTTCGGGCGAAACGCTGTAGAGGCCGTATGGAGATATGGCAGGGTTCGATCAGATACGTGCGGTATTGCACGGGTCAGGATCGAACGGATAATACTAGCCGGCTTTGGTTTAAGCCGGATCCTAGTATAGTACAGTATAGATTTTGTCTCATTGCATTTGTATTTCGGTCGGAATACAAATGCGGGTGTGTATACACAGTATTGGGGTTTTCCTGTAATTTATTACGGGTCCAGTTTTCTGGAGTTGCCAGTTTGCTTTCCGTTTCGGCCAAATTCCATTGTATCGTTCATTGGCCGAAGATTGGTGGAGGAGGGCTTATTTGCATTTGTGCAAATAAGCATTTGTGGAGGGTGGTGATTGCATATCGTTGCATCATGATGGTGAACCATCCCTTGACCATTTGACTTCTTCATCCATCATGGCTTGACTTTTATATGACATGATTTTTATGATGGTTGTGGTTGAGTGTGGTTTTTGTTTTGTGATCATGTTCTTTCATGATATCATTTGATTCCCTCATGCATTATTTTTTTTGGTCACCTCACCCTTGACTTATTCCCATTTTCTCCTTCCATGCTTGGCTGGCCACTCTTGAGGGTGGGCTGTCGAATTTTTGAGAAGAGAAAAATGAGTCTTATTTCCATGCTAAAAATCCCATTGTTCATCAAAAGATATATATGGTTCATTTCCTCCACCAAAGGCAACATCCACTACCCCAAATGAGACACAAGTCCCACATTACATTCTACAGCAAACCTTGGGCACGTTGACTCGCCAGCTTCGTGCCCGAGTTGCCTCGGTACAGAGGTGTGAGCCCGTAAAAGAAGCCGGCGACGTGGTGCCCTTCCGGTGACGAGGTGGACACCGGAGATTCCGCGGGAGATCGGGACGACGACAAGAAGACCGAAGGACACGGATCACTCGGTATATCTCTCTTCCCCATCTTGTAGTTCGCTAGGACTAGTTAATGGCACGATCCGGGTTTTAGTACACTGTTGTGCCGGTTCAAGAAAATTTAAAGTTAACCATCGCTTCCGCATTTGGCCTCGGGATGGAGGCCGGGGCGCCGCCGTGCACTTACAATATCGTATTCATGATATATAGCAATGGCAAGTAGGATCCGGATGGACTTAAGCATAGGCACTGGAAAAGGTTTTATCATTATCCACGCTTGGCCGATGACGAAAACCTTTAACTATTCTAGCTTCGAAAGTCTCAACTTTTCCATCTACACCAAGTAATCTTCTCAAGATATACTTGTTCCTGATGGGGATTAACCCTTCAGATAAAACAACCAAAGTCCATACTTTGCTGGTGTACATGGATTCCATCTCAGATCGCTATGTATCCAGGCATTCTTACAGAGTCCCTACTCTCGATGGCCTGCTCGAAACTAGTTGGGTCATCATCTCATGATGCATTCCTCGCTCCCATTGTAATTGAGAAACCGAAGTATCTCTCAGGCGGATGAGGAACCCTACCAGATCGGCAGAGAGGCCGAGGTTCATCGGGGACTATTGAATCATTTGGTTCTGTCAAATCATCAGTCGTAGTTTGTATAGCCGGAACTCCTTTCAGTTGTACAGAACTGACCATGCCTCGATCTTGTCCGGATTTTGCTTTTGACATAGGCCGGACAATCCCCAAATCTTAACATGCTTAAGAGATGGGTTCTACCCATACCATATCTCATATGGAGTGGTAGGCACTGATTTGACTCGAACCCAATTCAATAGGTATGCAGCTTCTCAAGTGCATAACCCCAAAACGGAAATAGGTAACTCAGTAATACTCATCATAGAGCACACCATATCCAATAAGGTGCGATTACTCCGCCTCGATATGCCGTTGGGCTGTGGTGTATACGGAGGAGTAACACTGAGAGAGAATCTCATTCTCCTGTAGAATAGTCCAAGAATTCCATGGACAAGTATTCTCCTCCCTGATCTTATCATAGGACATAATACTTCTACCCGTATTTTGGTTCTCTACTTCTAACTTATATTCTGTGAATATCTCTAAGGCTTCGGACTTGTGTTTCAATAAGAACATATGTCTGAATCTAAAGAGATCATCAGAGAATATAATGAAGTACAAGAAACCGGTCTTGGCATGTGTAGACAGGGGACCTACATACATTATCATGTATCAATCCTAAGAGTTTACTAACTCTTTGTCTACTTTGGGTAAACAGAGTTATGTTCATCTCATCTTTGTGACATGTCTGGCAAGTTTCACAAGATGTAAATTTAAACATATTTAAATATGCATGTAATATGTAACATAAGCTAGTCGGGTCACATTGATATGACCTAGTCTACAATACCTCAAGAAGGAATCGTTCATTTCTGAACTCTTCCTCTTGTGTGTGTTCTGTATACTAAGAACTGTGGTTTGATTTAGAACGTCAATGGTTTTAGATAACGTACCTGAACCGATCAACTCTTGATATAGGAAATGTTCAAAACATTATCCGACAATACGAAATTATATCCTTCTTTAATAAATAAAGAGATTGATATGATTTTGTATATCAGGTTCGGTATCTAATAGCATTTGTTCAGAATCAACGTATTGGTAATACAGGGTGACAGTGACCAACAGACTTGGCTGCAACACTTGCATCGTTTTCTGTCTCATGAAACTTATCACCCGTTCTCAGTTCTCTACCTTTCTGTAACCCATGTAACAAATTACATATGCGGGATCCTGATCAGGTATCTAATAACTAGGACGTAGAGGATTCAGAGAAACAATTCTTTGTAATGAACACACCCGAAGGAGATGCATCACATGCACTTTCTTCGTTTGGGCGGCATGGGAATCCTGGTATTCCCCTAATTCCTGCTCGGTCTTATAACAATTATAAGTTGGAGCGGGACCAACGTTCCCCAGCACAGTATAACAAGCGGGTTCGGTCAATACATCCATATTATTATCTTGATTAAGGCGTGATATGGTCGCTGCCTGGAGAGAGAGAGAAGAAAACACTCTGCGTGCGCTCCTGCAAGATTAGCTTGGTTATATATTTTATCTAATCTGGATGGCTCCCACTGTTTTTATCAAATGTTCCTTCAAACCCTAAAAGGAAAGACTAGCCGGGATTAATTACACGCTACAAGTTCGCCAATCTTTCAGCCTAGCCAGTGTCGGTACTTTGAGGTAGGTTCCTCGTGCTTTCCCACGGACCTAATTAAAGTAAACCTCGTTTTCCCAGAGGCGTAACCCCGTTGACACCTTTCTAGACACCTACTTGATCGGCTAATTGTAATGTGTAAAACTCTCCCAGGAGTAACAATTACTCGCAGCGGGTATCAGGATCAACCTATCTCATTGAAGGTATGCAATCTCATCGCAAATTTCAACACTTGAAATTCCCGATAATTTTGCCCCTGGCGTCCTATGACCTTGATGCAGGCCAACAAACAATAGTGCGCTAGTCAAGTTCAACCCGTCATTTCCTGATTGAATTAAACCCACCCGCACGACCCTTGACGCAGGCCAACAAAGTCGCACGACTACCCTAATCTAATCTGCATCATATGCATAAGAAGATAAATACTAGTTAGCTACCGCACACTACGCCTTGACGCAGGCCAACAAACGTAGCACGAATACTAACAACTACTTATCTGAAATGACGGAGGGCTACGACAGATTTTTCTGAAAACCTATTGCGTAATGAACTTGATATCGTTGTAGAATCAAATGATTTTAAAATAAAGTGTTTTTTAGGCTTTTCTAGTTTTGCTAAAGGGGTCGCTCCCGGGGAAGGGATCGTCGACCCTTTCCTCATCGAATAAGGTGCAGGATATATCATATATACCGCTGTGCAAAGCAAAAACTATAAAAGCAATCACAAGACAAACAGAGGGTTGTAGAATTTGCCTGTTATTGCTAAAGGGGTCACTCCCGGTGAAGGGATCTCGACCCTTTCCTTATCGAATAAGGTGCAGGATGTTCTACAAGGAACACCGCGATGCAAAACAAGAATTGTAGCTACCTGATTTTATTTTTGAAATTCGATTCCAGAACATCTTAGGTTTCTTTTCCTTCATTAATCACATTAATTAAGTCCCATCATTTAAGTCAACCTAAACATCACAGATAAATACAACGCACGCTTATGCCATCAGCATTCGCCTCTATGTCCCGTCTGCACCGTTAGGTTAGGTAACTAACGACAGAGTGAGGCAGGGCTAGCGCGGATGTAAAACATAAGCAACGTCTATATAATATATCATATATACTATATACAATATCTATCTTAACATATCACATGATCACATCACAGATAACGCTGCAGAAGAAACATATGAAACATTGGATATACTGGGACGTCCGTGTTTTCAATACGAGCCAGTATAAAACACGGATTCCACGGTCGCGATGAATAGCCAAAACCACACCCCTAGACTCCTACGAGAGAGGCAAGCAACCCTACCAATTCTAGAGTTTGGAGACCCGGACTCGACTCCTCGAGTTGGTCTCCCACTGGACTCCAGAACCCGGTTACTTGTGCTCCCCTCCTTGGGACTATCCTAGTGCGGAAAAATAAATAATATGCAATGGTGACATCATCCTCAACCTGAAAGTGCCCCAATAAAAGAATATTACATACAAGTTTTTACATGAATGAAAATGAAAAACACTCATCTTACATAAAAAAAACCCGGCTATTCAAACACGACGATCCAATATAACATATCCAGCAACACATAACATCACATGTCATCAACGTATATAAATATGCCCATCCCAATTGTCGTTGATATATAGCAATGAAACCGGCGATATCACATATTACACTTACGGTCACAGAAAAGAAAGTGTAAAACTACAACAGTTGGAATCCGCAACCTACATAGACACCGCATTCCTAGCCATCTGAATTCCTTAGACATCACATGCCTAACAATTATAAACACTGCATTTTAGTCTCATTATCGAAAACTCTTTTTAATATCAAGTCGGGCAATTCAACAAGATTCCCGACATTTTGATCAAATGCTCGTCGCAAACTTTAGTGGGAGGCCGCACCCCCGATGCCGTCGACGAAGTGCACCAAGGCGGAACACCGCTGCCGCGAGCACCCGAACGGATGCTTTCGGCGACGGGATTCTCCTACAGTCACTTTGACGGGGCTAAGGGGTGTGGCTGTCTTTTTAGTTTACCCGGCGAGTATCCGCGTACACTACGTGATTGCGACGGACTTTTGATCACATCAAAATTCCGTAGCAACCGATCAAGTGAGACTAAAGTGCTATGTTTATAACATCCAAATCAGTTATCTAATAACTACTTGTGGATTCCAAATATTGTATCACATTCCAGATAAATAGAAAATGTTAAACTTTCCTATCGAACAATCAAACATCCAAGTTTTCCCGAAACAGCTCAACACATTAAATAAGTTTAAAAACATTCACTCCATGCCACAGTACCAACGGTCCAGCCGTAGAAGGGTCAAGCCAACGCCTCACATGTGGCACGCCGAACTGCCCCAAACCCTAAGGTTCAAAGGGCAGTTCAAGACGGTCACATAATCGAGTTAAGGTTTGTTGTCTTCGAGAGGGTCCATCGCGTTACTTGCACTACTTAGAACGTTCTCAAACTACGTAAAAATCCAACACTTGGAAATTTCCCGGCAGGGGAGAAATTGGGTATTATATCCGGTCGAACTTTTTAACATGTTCTAAAAATACCCGGAAAAACTCATAGATGATGTTAAAGTTTCCGATCGAATCTACGAACTCCCAATATAACCCAGAAAACTCAACTCTTGAGTGAAAATTAAAAATTCCCAGAAAACAAAGGAATAATATTAAGACATTACTGTGCAAACAGTGTTGAAAGTAGTGACCGTACGGCCGCGGAACCGCCGCACAAGCCATGCTCGTGCCGCGGTTCCGCGGCGCCTTGATCGATTTAGGCGCACGTTTTGCACAGTATTTCTTTAAAAACCCTGTTTATTTTTCTGCATATTTTTAATTCACAAAGTCCCACAGTTCAAAAAATGTACAGAGAAGGGTTTAATCGGGGTATATCGGGTTCGATCGGACTTCTAGCTTCGTCTACACTTGGCCTAAAGCTCTAGCTAGGCTTTTATACCACTGTAGCGTTCCTAGGCACACTCAAGATGTTCCACAAGGCATCTACCATGCTAAATTCAAATTATATGTGCCGAGAAACCTTAATATAGATCGTTAACTAGAGGATAGGCGAAAAAAATAAGGAAGCAAACTACTTTGTTACTAAGTGAATGGAAATACAACCATTGTAGATCCGGTCCTCCACTTCTTTAGCTCCGTGATGACGTCCCTTCGCTGCGGTCACCGGGATCCCGGACTCTAGCGATGGTTTCGTCCGAGAAATGAGCGGGCTAGGTCGTTGACTTCGATGCCGAATATGATCTACGTCGAGGCAACTCTAACTCAAGCTCCATCTTCACTTGGTCATGAAACTTGTGAAGATAACACACTCTACTACATGGCAAGTGATAGAGGATGAAGAAATAGGAAGTGGGTTCACTTTGGATTTGGATTTCTCACTTAGAATTTTCTAGCAAGCTTTTCTTTTCGTCATGAAAAAGATGAAGAAGAAGAAAAGAAATGAATTATCGAAATAATAAATCAAGTGAAGACTTATCATCTTGCAACCATGGGTTAGTTTACATTTGTAGGGAATAAACCATAGTTAGTTGTAATGGTTTGGTTAATGAATGTCTTAATCATGACATAATGGATGGACTTTTTCAAAGTTGCTACAAGCTTCAAGAAGCTTCAAACCATGATAAAAGAATCCACCATTTTAGATTAATTAAGATAAACAAAAACCAAAATTACAATTAATCATGGTGTATGTCACACACACACCCCCATGTTTTCATGTATAATCAATCATGATACAAACTAGTGCACAAAATATATCGCATATACAACTTGTGCACTTCAAGTGAGAAAATCAATCTTATGTGAACAAATACTAGTTAATGTAAAGTAATATATCAAATATATAATTATACATTAAATCATTAAATCAACACTTCATTTAATGATCCGGTCACACTACATATAACCGACTAATATCAAGTGTATCAATATACCGAATCAACATTTGATTCGGTAACCCGGCTATATCAGATATAACCGTCCGATGATACAAATCGCGAGAATGGAATTCAGTATCACATACTGGTATTATTCTCGGTCCTGCACATATCTCATACGCGCTCCTATTTCGTTTCGCTTGAGCCAGGAAACCTCTGTGTAGGACTCTAAAGACTCGTCAATACGTCGGCAGTAGATGATGATCATAACAAACACCCACAAGCCGCAAGCGGTCTGCTAAACGTAACGGCAACCCGGGTATTGAGCGATCAGAAGATCAACGAGCAAACCCGCTCACACTCCTATGAATCCAACCAGTAACACTTACCATACAGTCCAGTCTATTCGTCTGATATGTCGCATATCTCGCCTAGGGGTGGTAAACGTCAGACCCCAGTAGCTTGATAAGTCATGTCGATATGTGGTCTATAACAGTTCGAGATACTACTGATAACACTTACCAGTAAATCTCAGCAACCCTGGCCAGGGATTTCTGGTTATAGCCAATCGAACACAGCGCAACATCTACTCCCTATACCGGGAGAGACGAATCCCCTCCTAACGCTCATTCCCTCTATGTGATTCGGGATTGTACCCAAAAACCACCATTTTGCATGCCCTTTTGGACGTGGTAAGGTGGAAATCAAAGCGCAGTGGGAATCACACAGGACTCTATGACGATTTCGGGTCTACAAACTAACCTGTACCAGTGTAACCAGAGAACTGCCATCTGACGTAAGGTATAATACCATCTGGGAGTTCTCGGCGAGTCCGTTCAGTATACCCAGTCTCCACTGAGCACCCGTATATCATCTCTGATTTCAAACACCAATGGATATGGGATCATCCATCGCCCATCTGTATGGGTCGAGAAGGTATACGCTAGTCTACTCTTGTATATTGTTGCCCCGTCTCGATACACCCACGACTAGGGACCTTGAAGAATGTACTTATGGACTACCATGTCCCCACTAATATGATCCACATCATAGTCCAGGTAGTCAAGTACACATCTTAAGGGCTTTACCAACATGCAACAGAGAGACAATCAGTGTACACGCTAAGATAAAGAGCAACCGGATAGCATACTATCATGTCGAGCAAGAAAGTCCTCCCTATATATGTCCCAGCATCCACTACAATATACATCCTATGTACAGTAATGGCCTCTAGGGCATACATATAACTAACATGGTTTGCTACAGGACGTGTACCTAGAACAATAAAGTCCACAGGGAATATAAATTCCCCGACTTTTATCAACACATCCTCAAGCATACCCCTTGGTTTGGTGATAGATCGATTAGCCATCTGTAAAGTGCATTGCGACGGTTTTAACTCCCCGATACCCAATTGCTCATACACAGAATATGGAAGAAAGTTAACACTAGCGCCAAGGTCAAGTAAAGCACAGTTAATATTTTTACCCCCGATAGAAGTAGAAATTGTAGGACAGCCAGGGTCCTTACGTTTCCTTTGTAATTGTTGGGTAAAAGCTGTGTTTACAGTACTCGACATGAACACTTTTTTCGGCACTTGAGTCTTCCTCTTCCTAGTGCACAAGTTCTTTAGAATTTTCGCATATGATGGAACTTGTTGTATAGCATCTAGGAGTGACATATTGATGTTAACTTGCTTAAACATTTCCACAAGCTTCTCCATTTATGCATTTGGTTTTTTGGGCCTCAACCTATTTGGAAATGGGGCTTTATCAAGAAGTTTTGGGTCCAACATTTGTGGACAAGTTTGTGGGGGTTGAAAATATGAAGTGGGTGGAGGTTTCGACACTTGGGGAAAACGGAGAATAGGCTCGGAAGAAGAAGGTAAACTAGACGAAATAGGGTAAGGAATAGAAGTTGGAGTGGAAGTGGAAGTGGAAGCCGGGGTTTCAATGATCAACTCATCATTATCAATTTGTTTACCCACATGATTGTCTAGCACTCTTCCAGATCTTAACGTGGTAATAGCACTCACATCATTATAATGCAAGGGTCCAGGATCAGGTGGTGGTTGAGCTGGAAGTTTCCCTGTCTCTCTAGCACTCAATGATGCAGTCAGTTGTGCAATTTGTGCTTCTATCAACTCGATCTATCACTGTGGAAGACAGTGTTTTGCACTAACGTCTGGATAGAAGATGTTAAAATGTCATTCGTTTGCATGGACTGTGCAACGAACAAGTTGAATGCAGAGGAATTATTGGTACCGGTAGAAGATGGATCAAAGTTGTTGGCCGGGTTTTAAAAATTTTGTGGTTGAAAGGGGTGCTGACTCAGTTGTGGTGGTTGCTGTTGTGGAGGGATGTAACACCTGAGTTTAGGGTTAGTGGTAGTTGTGTGTTAATGTGGGGTTTTTGGTAAAAAGTTTACCAAAACAGGTTTCTAGTAATTTATCTGGTTTTATGGTTATTTTAGTAGAATTTTATCCCGACCGCACACACTAGTGCACGTTAACTAGGGTTGAGCTTAGGGTGACCTTGTTTGGGTGCGCATGGTGGGTTAACCATGTTTAGCCAACCATGGTGGGTTAGGCACTTGGTTAAGATAATTGAATGGATTTTGAGCTAATTAGTTTAATTGAGGGTGATTAAGATTTAGGGTTGACTTGTTGTGAGAAAGGGAGAGATGTGATGGTTATCATGCTAGCTCTTGTGTGAGAAGAGAGGTCATGATGGTTGCATGCTAACATTAAATGAGAGAGAGAGAATGGTGGCTCGAAGGTTTGGTCACCATCCATCCATCTCCTCAAACCTTTTTGCATGTCTCCTCACACTATCTTTCACTCCCTCCCATCTCTCCCTCTCACTCACACTCACACCTCTCACACATAGACACATCAGCCCAATTTCAGCACTTTTCAGCCACCAATACATCACAAAACAGCCTCAGCTTCAGCACCAAACAGCAACATCTGCTGCAACAACAGCCCACTTCATAATCACTCACACACCCCCACACCATCTTATACACAACCCTACACCACAACAACACACAAACAACTTTTCCCCAACCGCTACAGCAACAACTCTACATCAAAAAAAACCTTGGCTTCTGCTTCAGGAAAATAAAACAACAGAAGCAGCAGTAACCTGGGGCAGCAGCATCAGCATCTGCAGTGAGCAGATCAGCAACTCATCTCACCCCCAGATGCAGCACCAGGAGATATAGCAGCAGTACACACACTTCCTCCTTCTCATCTTCTACTCCATCTAGGATCTCTAGAGGTATAACCCCTCAATTGAACTCCTTATTGCTAAATTTTTGTCGATAGTGTAATTAGTGTTCATAACTTGTAGTTTAGTGCTAGTTTTAGCACTTTTCAGTGAGATATAGCTAAGTGATGGTTGTGATGGTTAGAGTAGTCTCATTGGATGCTGTTAAGACCGAATTAACCAAGATTTATCCCAGATTTCACCGGGATACCCGATTTGTCCGACTTGGCGTAAATTAGCGATTTTAGCGATTTTATAACCTCTGTTAGATCTGCTATTGACCCGAACCATTAATCATAAAATTATAAAGACAGTAGCACAGTGACCTTAGCAAAGACACACACGCAGAGCACGGGGGCCCACCTCAAAATTGAGGCCGCCGGTTTATTCCTTCTGGCCACAAATTGCGGCCAGAACAGGGGCTAGGGTGTTGGGTTTTTGGCTGAGGGGTTCTTATGGGTAGCTTAGGATTTTGGTATCTGTAACTTTTTAGGTTTGGCCCAGAGGCAAAATCTGGAGCTATAAACGAGTTTTCGATGTTTTTAGAACCTTGTGCGACACGCGCGTGATCCGCGTGGTTCTGTGGCGTGCTGCGCGACACAGCGCGTCGAAGTAGGTTCTGGTAAGTTCGCACGCGTCGCGACGTGTCGTGTGCACGCGCGTTTAGTTTCACGCACGCGTATCCTTTTAGCGATAATTATACGATTTTGGTGATTCATGTAGATTTGTGTTAAAGCGATGTTAGTGTTAGTTAGACTATCCTAATTAGGTATTGTTAGGGCCAAGTTAACCTAGGAAAACCCAGATTACACAAAATACCCTCAGTTTTCAAATTAATGCAAAACTTGCTGTGTTGAGTTAAACTTACCCTTCTTAAAAATATGCTTTAGACCCAGTGAGTTCCGGATGAATTTGGGTGGACTGTAGCCTACTGGAGATGCCCTGATCACACCACCAGAGCCCGACCCCACCGAACCAAACCCAGGCCGCCAGAAAATTCATTCTGGCCGTAAATTGCGGCCAGACTAGGGAGATAGGTCCTAGGTCTTTCGGTACAGGTGTCTGCTACATTTTGTAGGTCTCTAGTATATATAGTTTTGTAATATTTTGATCTAGGTAAAATCTGGGGCAGTATATCATTTTCTGGTGTTTTAGTTTGCGCGATACGCAAATGAATTCTGTGATTTAGCGTATCGCGGAGTGTCGGGTTAAGCGTTAGGCACATACACGCATGTTTGAGCGCATCGCACACACGCGCGTTAATTCGCGACGCGAGTTTCTCGCTTTGTTTTGATATCGCGTTTTGGCGAGATTTTTGATTATATTTGGATTCTTGTGTAAATTCCAGGTTCGCAGGCGGGTACGTCGGACGCCGCCAGGAAAGGGAAGCAGGTGGTCGGCTATACTTAGCACGTGACTAGGTGAGTAGATTTAACATCTACGGGAAATCGCGCGTATGGCGTTAAGCGTCAGGGCGTAATAGGATATTTAGTCTTATGTGTTCATATAGACATATAGAGTAGCATACCTTTTTTTATATATAGAACTAGTAGTATAGAACACTGCACTGTCACTAGCGGTACCAGTTGCACGAGCACGATTTATATGCTACACTCACACCGCTAGTGATTGCCATGACACTAACAATATAGGATTGCTAGAAAACATTTATTTTATTGATTCTGTTTTATTGATGTTGTCATGACTCGCCACATATCAGCATATGTTATATTCATATCATGTACACTATATACTTACGATTGTGCATACCATCATTGATATCTAACTACCTGTGCATTTGCACCATTATATTGCGTCATAGTGCATATACATATATACCTTGATAGGTTTACCCTTGTGCCCCTACACTACATATATTCAGACATTGCGCACACATACATCAACTGTTTATACTTGTGCCTTATACGTCGCATACATTCATACTTGGCACAGATACATCACAGATTCATGCTTGTGCCACATATATCATCTACTCGTACTTGGACACATATACATCATATGTACACATTAGCGCACATGTACATTGCTACATTCACTTAGCATACTTATCTTTCGCACATCCATACCTATAGGCATATTCATATGTTACATACATGGATGATATTGACTTGATTTGAGAATTAAGGGACCGCATATGATATTTTCCAAACTGGATCTTTTAAAATGTGCGGTTTTCCCTTTCTTTTACTCTTAGTGTCATATGATGCATGGCATAGATTTACGCATTTGATTGATTTATGTGATTTCTGGATTTAGGAACCGGAGTACTATTTTTAGAAAATACACACTGTTTAAAAACCCGGTTTCCCTTGATATAATATTTCAGTGCGTCCACCATGTGTTTTCTCGGTGCTAGAGCGATACATGTGAACCCGAGTCGAGGAGTTGGACGAGGCCGATTGCGGGTATATGGTGGACCCGGTATGGTAAACCGGGGCGAGAACGGATCGCTGTGCAGTAGATGGTGAGCCTGGCAGAGGGACTACTACCTACCGGTGATTGGTTAGACCTGGCGGTTATCCGGAGGATACTGACCAGAGTCGAGAGATGGATACGGGACGACTCAAACTGCCGGGGCTGAGGGCCGATACCGCAGACAGAGCCTGTGGACTGACCCAGACTGACAGATGCCCGAGATATGAGGTTTTGCATGTCGATGCTGGACACGAGTTTTCTTGATATTAGGGTGCCGATGTTTGGCACTCACGATTTTATGAGATTACAGGATTTGAGGGTCGATGTGGATGACGGCGCCTGAGTTGTACTGGGATTTGGGTGTATTGATAGACACCAGCTATTTTTCCACGTTGATATTCCGTGTAGACACTATTTCATCCCATACTCAGCATTCAGTACTTGACATCTCATCCTGTAGCTTGCATACCTGATAGAGTACACATTCTTGCATGTTATTGCATACCCTGCTCATCATATATAGGGTTGTTAGATTACATTGCCATGTCTGATTATCACATATCTTGCTCATTACATAGAGATGTTATTAGATCGCACTTGTTGCATGATATTGAGCATCTAGTTCATCATATAGATGTTACCTGTTGGCATAGGTTAGAGTATCGCAGCACGTGAATACTCCCGATTACCTTTATATGTTATCTACTACTCACGAGTTGGCAACTCACCACCGTTGTGCCATAGTGCTTGCAGGTTGCCCTTTGGAGTAGTCGTGGCTAACTGCTTACCGCATCTTTTGACACAGATACCCTTTCTTAGGCGTGTTAGCCCTTTTGCTAGTAGGTGGGTTTTGTACGGTATCTGTTTAATTTCAGTTGTATATTGATGTATCTAGTACTCCATCTACCTTCATGTATTGACTTAGAGACAGTTTTGAGGACGACTTATGTTATTTTATACTCTGGTGTCGAGCTCGTTGTGAGCCGACTTTATTTATGCAGTTCTATATTCTTGCTGTCTTCATTTCATTTTTTTACTCAGTCGTACATTATCATTATGATACTATACTTATTCCCCATGTCATTTTACTTACATCTTGTCTTTTACCCGGTTTCGGGACAAATTTTTATAAAGGAAATGTTGCTAAAATTATTAAACAACACTTTAACTAAAAAAGAGTTTTCAACTAATTTTGTTAAAGTTTTCTAAACATTTACACCATTTTTACCAAATGTTTTAACACTCTAAATTTAATGGTTTTGATTTCTGGGTTCGGCTTACTTAGTCGCGTTACGCCTGTAGACGTTACGTGGTTAAGTGCCGGTCACGGGCCGAACTTTGCGTCGTGACAAAGTTGGTATAAGAGCATAGGTTTTACCTTCGGAGTATAGGATGACCCTGGTATGATGGAGTAGGTAGCTGCAGCAGGGTGGCGTGGCGTGTATATGTTCCGCGGCATACTCACGACGCGGTACTCCGCCTAAGCGACCTTAGGACTTATGGATTAAAATTCCTTCTTGATATACGTTCTTGTGATTCGATTTCCATATCCTCATCGAATCCTACTTTCCTTTTAGCCATTATACCGCCAAAGACTATGAGGGCACAGAGAGCGGCCGCGAGGGCCGAGATGTGAGTTGATTCGTCCGAGACGAGGACTGATCCGGGCAGTGCACCCGTTGCATCCGAGCAGACTGTCCCTCCTATGATAGATCAGAACGCCACACTAGGGGCTGGCATGCAGGAGATGCGCCAGATGGTGGGATCCAGTATGTAGGAGATGTGCCAGATGATAGGATCGCTAGTTAAGACGCTTTGAGCGCAGCGACCAAAGGTAGCTCCACCAGTCACGGGGACCGCGATGGTACCTACCGTACAGCCAGTTGCCCCTGCAGCCATGGAGGTGATTACAGTATCGTTAGCAGAATTCATGAGGCTGAAGCCTCCGGTCTTCATAGACACCGATCCAGCCGAGGACCCGCAGTCTTTCATTGACAGGATGGCCCGGATATGCTGTTCGCTCATATGCTCAGATACGAGATGGGTAGAGTTCGCGAGCTTTCGTCTCGAAGGACTTGCACAAAAATGGTGCGAATACGATGTGCTATTCACCGAGCTATCAGTCTATGCTCCGTACCTAGTGGTTGCTGAGGAGTTGCGAGTCAAGAGATTTGTCCGAGGCTTGCTTACACCACTGTTCCTTGCGATCAGCGCACAGCATTACGAGACATATGCAACAGCCGTAGACGCAGCCCTATTAGTCGAGGTGCGCTTTGCAGAGACTTCGGCAGTTCCAGGGCCGAAGAGGATTCGTACTGATACATCGGCACAGAGACGGCCGTTCAGGCGCCGCGACAGACACCTCGCAGGTAGTAGAGGCTCGAGACGAGGTCAGCTTTTCAGCTCTTATCCCCAGGAGGGTCAGCCAGCATCATCCGGATGTTCCAAAGCGGGAGTTCCTATCATCGTGCTCGAGAGTGTCTTGATATACCCCGTAGGGAGGCAGCCGTACCCCATGTCACACTACCACCTTCACCACCTCAGAGGGCGTTACCCATTGTTCCCACAGTTGCTCCGCTCCAGACTCTGGCACAGAGAGGCCGTGGTCGCGGAGGGTTTGTTCCTAGAGGGCGGAGCGGTCGAGGCACAGGACAGCCAACCACCGGTCGAGTACAGCCAGTTGCTAGTAGGGGACAGCCAGTTGCAGGTGGAAGACAAGCACGGGTTTTCGTGTTGACGCATCAGGACGCGCAGGCATCCAAGGCGGTGGTCTCAGGTACCTTATTAGTATGTTCTGTTGATGCACACATATTATTTGATCTCTGATCCACGCACTCGTACGTTTCCACACTTTTTGTGCCGAGTTTGGGTAGAGAGTCTGGGTTGCTTGATCAGCCGCTTGTTGTGACCACTCCGTGGGAGAGTCGTTTGTTGCTAGGCACGTGTTCCGATCCTGTGTTGTCCGTATTGGCGTGAGAGATTTTCTTGTCGACTTGATCCTTCTTGAGATGTTGGACTTCGACGTTCTTTTGGGCATGGATTGGTTAGCCATGTGCTATGCGTCTGTGGACTGCCGCGAGAAGACAGTTAGATTTTATTTTCCCGACGAGTTAGCTTTTGTTGTGCAGGGGAACCGTGGTGCTGCCCCTCACAGATTGATTTCTTCTCTTCGCGCTGGACAGCTTTTGAGGAAGGGATGTCTGGGATTTCTAACTAATGTTTGCGACACTAGAGCTATAGATGTTCCATTGGACCAGGTTCCGATTGTATGTGAGCTCCCTGACGTATTCCCTGACGAGCTTCCTGGGCTACCGCCTGAGCGTGATGTTTTGTTCTGTATTGATTTGATTACCGGCACGCGGCCTATTTCTATACCGCCTTATCGGATGGCCCCGATGGAGCTTAGCGAGTTGAAGAGTCAATTGCAAGATTTGCTGGACAAGGGACTCATTCGACCTAGTGTTTCTCCTTGGGGTGCTCCGGTCCTGTTTGTCAAGAAGAAGGACGGCAGTTTGCGTCTGTGTATCGACTACAGGCAGCAGAACCGGGTGACCGCGTGGAATAGATATTCGTTGCCGCGCATCGACGACTTATTCGACCAGCTTCAGGGTGCAGGATATTTTTCGAGGATCGATTTGCGATCGGGCTATCATCAGCTGCGAGTTCGACAGGAGGACATTACGAAGACAGCCTTCCGTACGCGTTATGGTGATTATGAGTTCTGGTGATGTCATTCGGACTCACCAAAGCGCCAGTAGCCTTCATGGACTTGATGAATCGTATATTCAGGCCGTATCTCGACTTGTTCATCATCGTATTCATTGATGATATATTGGTGTATTCCCGGAACAGAGAGGAGCACGAGCAGCACCTGTAGATCACACTGCAGACCTTGAGGGAGCACCGGCTCTATGCAAAGTTCTCCAAGTGCATGTTCTGGTTGGATAACATGGACTTCTTGGGTCATATGATTACACGGGATGGTATATGTATAGACCCGAGGAAGGTCGAGGTCGTTCGGAGTTGGCCCAGACCTACATCCGTTACTGAGATACGCAGATTTCTGGGACAGGCCGGCTACTACAGGAGATTTGTACAGGATTTCTCCCGTATTGCTGCACTCTTGACCGGATTGACCCTGAAGGGAGTTCTTTTCGTTTGGACAGAGGAGTGTGAGCGCAGTTTCCAGCAGCTACGGACTTGTTTGACTACGGCGCCAGTGTTATCATTACCTTCAGGATCGGGCGGATTTGTAGTCTATTGTGATGCTTCACGAGTGGGGCTAGGATGCGTATTGATGCAGCATGGCAAGGTGATCGCTTATGCTTCCCGGCAATTGAAGAAACATGAACAGAACTACCCCACTCACGATTTGGAGATGGCTACAGTGATCTTTCCACTTAAGATCTGGCGACATTACCTATACGGTGAGTCGTGCCAGATATTCACTGATCACAAGAGGCTCAAGTATATATTTCAGCTGCGAGACCTGAATCTCCGACAGCGCCGTTGGATGGAGCTGGTGAAGGACTACGACTGCGAGATCTTATATCACCCGGGCAAGGCTAACGTAGTAGAAGATGCTTTGAGTAGGAGGCTCGATGGTAGTCTAGCGTGTTTATGTGCAGTACAGAGGCAGTCGTCGGCAGATTGGCAGATATTATGCGACAGCCGAGTGCAGTTCGAGTTCACGCAGATCGGGGGACAGCTTGCGCATGTTCGTGCATGACCACGGTTGCTTGACCGTATATGTGAGGCACAGCGCAGCGATGACCGTTGCTCAGAGATCATGGCACAGATTGGACATGGCAGATTCTCTGAGTTCGCGATTTGGGTCTAGACTGTGCGTACCATATGCTGGGGGATTGCGGCGCTATATTCTTGAGGAGGCACATCGATCGGTGTACAGTGTCCACCCCGGTTCCACCAAGATGTACCATGATATGAGAGAAGTCTACTGGTGGGACGGAATGATGAGGGACATCGCGGAGTTCGTATCAAGATGCCTGACTTGTCAGCAAGTCAAGGCCGAGCACCAGAGGCCCACAGAAGAGCTACAGCCGTTACCCATTATGGAGTGGAAATGGCAACAGATTTCGATAGATTTCGTCGTGGGTCTACAAAGGACTAGGCGGGGGTATGACTCCATTTGGGTGATCGTGGATCGTTTGACGAAAGCGGCTCACTTCCTGCCGGTGAAGACGACTTTCGAATATGCTCAGTACGCTCAGATTTACATTGACGAGGTTGTACGACTACATGGGGTCACGACGTATATTGTGTCCGACCGAGGCACCCAATTTACCAGCAGACTATGGCAGAGGCTTCAGGAGGCTTTGGGCACTCGTTTGAGTTTCAGCACAGCATTTCATCCGCAGACCGATGGACAGTCAGAGCGGACCATTCAGACTCTCGAGGACATGCTCCGAGCATGCGTTTTAGACTTTTGTGGTAGCTGGGATCATCATTTACCCTTGATAGAGTTCTCCTACAACAATAGCTTTCAGGACACTATTCAGATGGCACCTTTCGAGGCTTTGTATAGGAGGAGATGTAGATCGCCCGTCTGTTGGACAGAGCTGAGCGAGAGCAGTATTTTGGGGTCATAGATCGTACAGGAGACGGCCGAGAAAGTACAGCTGATTCGAGACAGGATGAGGACAGCTCAGAGCAGGCAGAAATCGTATGCTGACAGGCGCCGCCGCAGATTAGAGTTCGCAGTTGGCGATCGCGTTTTTCTGAGGGTCTCTCCAATTAAGGGAGTGATGAGGTTTGGACGAAAGGGGAAGCTTAGCCCCAGATTCATAGGTCCTTTCGAGATCCTCGAGCGGGTAGGCGCAGTTGCATATCGTTTGGCTCTTCTACCCAGCCTTTCGGATATTCACCCCGTCTTCCATGTGTCGATGTTACGTAGATACTTCATGACCCTTCCCATACGATCCAGCATCAGACAGTCCAGCTTGAGCCAGTCCTTTCGTTCACCGTGCAGCCAGTTTAGATATTGGATCGACAGGTGAAGAAACTTCGATCTAGGGTCCTGCCGTCTGTGAAGGTTCTTTGGCGCAGCCCGAATAGTGAAGAGATCACTTGGGAGGCCGAGGGAGAGATGTAGAAGAAATTCCCTCATCTTTTTAAAGGTACGCATAGTGCATATTTTAAAATTCGGGGATGAATTTTCTTAAGGGGGGAAGACTATAACACCTGAGTTTAGGATTAGTGGTAGTTGTGTGTTAATGTGGGGTTTTTGTTAAAAAGTTTACCAAAACGGGTTTCTAGTAATTTATCTGATTTTATGATTATTTTAGTAGAATTTTACGACCGCACACACTTGTGCACGTTAACTAGGGTTGAGCTTAGGGTGACCTAGTTTGGGTATGCATGGTGGGTTAACCATGTTTAGCCAACCATCGTGGGTTAGGCCCTTGGTTAAGATAATTGAATGGATTTTGAGCTAATTAGTTTAATAGAGGGTGATTAAGGTTTAGGGTTGACTTGTTGTGAGAAAGAGAGAGATGTGATGGTAATCATGCTAGCTCTTGTGTGAGAAGAGAGGTCATGATGGTTGGATGCTAACATTAAATGAGAGAGAGAGAATGGTGGCTCCAAGGCTTGGTCACCATCCATCCATCTCCTCAAACCTTTTTGCATGTCTCCTCACACTATCTTTCACTCCCTCCCATCTCTCCCTCTCACTCACACTCACACCTCTCACACACACACATCAGCCCAATTTCAGCACTTTTCAGCCACCAACACATCATAAAACAGCCTCAGCTTCAGCACCAAACAGCAACATCGGCTGCAACAACAGCCCACTTCATAATTACTCACACACCCCCACACCATCTTATACACAACCCTACACCACAACTACAGCAACAACTCCACATAAAAAAAAACCTTGGCTTCTGCTTCAGGAAAATAAAAAAACAGAAGTAGCTGTAACCTGGGGCAGCAGCATCAGCATCTGCAGTGAGCAGATCGGCAACTTATCTCAACCCAAGATGCAGCACCAGGAGCTATAGCAGCAGCACACACACTTCCTCCTTCTCCTCTTCTACTCCATCTAGGATCTCTAGAGGTATAATCCCTCAATTCAACTCCTTATTGCTAAGTTTTTGTCGATAGTGTAATTAGTGTTCATAACTTATAGTTTAGTGCAATTTTGAGTGAGATATAGCCAAGTGATGGTTGTGATGGTTAGAGTAGTCTCATTAGATGCTGTTAAGACCAAATTACCGAAGATTTATCCCAGATTTCACCGGAATACCCGATTTGTCCGACTTGGCGTAAATTAGCGATTTTATAGCCTCTGTTAGATCTGCTGTTGACCCGAACCTTTAATCATAAATTTGTGAAGACAGTAGCATAGTGACTTTAGCAGAGACACACACGCAGAGCATGGGGGCCCACCTCAAAATTGAGGCCGCCGGTTTATTCCTTCTGGCCGCAAATTGCGGCCAGAACAGGGGCTAGGGTGTTGGGTTTTGGCTGAGGGGTTCTTATTGGTAGCTTAGGATCTTGGTATCTGTCACATTTTAGGATTGGCCCAGAGGCAAAATCTGGAGCTATAAACGAGTTTTCGATGTTTTTAGAACCTTCTGCGACACGCGCGTAATCCGCGTGGTTCTGTGGCGCGCTGCGCGACACAACGCGTCGAAGTTGGTTCTGGTAAGTTCGCATGCGTCGCGACGTGTCGTGTGCACGCGTGTTTAGTTTCATGCACGCGTATCCATTTAGCGATAATTATCCGATTTTGGTGATTCATGTGGATTTGGGTTAAAGCGATGTTAGTGTTAGTTAGACTGTCCTAATTAGGTATTGTTAGGGCCAAGTTAACCTAGGAAACCCCAGATTACACAAAATACCCTGAGTTTTCAAATTAATGCAAAACTTGCTGTTTTGGGTCTAATTAGCCTTTTTAAACATCTGCTTTAGACCTAGTGAGTTCAGGATGAATTTGAACGGGCTGTAGCCTACTGGAGATGCCCTGATCACCCCACCAGAGCCCGACCCCACCAACACAAACTCAGGCCGCTAGAAAATTCATTCTGGCCGCAAATTGCGGCCAGACTAGGGAAATAGGTCCTAGGGCTTTTGGTACACGTGTCTGCTACATTTTGTAGGTCTCTAGTATATATAGTTTTGTAATATTTTGATCTGGGTAAAATCTTGGGCAGTATATCGTTTTCTGGTGTTTTAGTTTGTGCGATACGCGCGATACGCGAATGAATTCAGTGATTCAGCATATCGCGGCATGTCGGGTTAAGCGTTAGGCACATACACGAACGTTTCAGCGTATCGCACACACGCACGTTAATTCGCGACGCGAGTTTCTCTCTTTGTTTTGATATCGCGTTTTGGCGAGATTTTTGATTATATTTGGATTCTAGTGTAAATTCCAGATTTGCAGGCGGGTACGTCGGACGCCGCCAGGAAAGGGAAGCAGGTGGTCGGCTATACTTAGCACGCGACCAGGTGAGTAGATTTAACATCGACGGGAAATCGCCCGTATGGCGTTAAGCGTCAGGGCGTAATAGGATATTTAGTCTTATGTGTTCATGTAGACATACTAGAGTGTCATACCTTTTGTTATATATAGAACTGGTAGTATAAAACACTGCACTGTTACTAGCGGTACCAGTTGCACGAGCACGATTTATATGCCACACTCACACCGTTAGTGATTGCCATGACACTCAAAGTATAGGATTGCTAGAAATCATTTATTATATTGATTCCGTTTTATTGATGTTGTCATGACTCGCCACATATCAGCATATGTTATATTCATCTCATGTACACTATATACTTACGATTGTGCATACCTTCATTGATATCTCACTACGTGTGCATTTGCACCATTATATTTCGTCATAGTGCATATACATATATACCTTGATATGTTTACCATTGTGCCCCAACACTGCATATATTCAGACTTTGCGCATACATACATCACCTGTTCATACTTGTACCTTATACGTCACATACATTCATGCTTAGCATAGATACATCACAGATTCATGCTTGTGCCACATATATCATCTACTCGTACTTGGACACATATACATCATATGTACACATTAGCGCACATGTACATTGCTACATTCACTTAGCATACTTATCTTTCGCACATCCATACCTATACGCATATTCATATGTTACATACATGGATGATATTGACTTGATTTGAGAATTAAGGGACCGCATATGATATTTTCCAAACTGGATCTTTTAAAAAGAGCGGTTTTCCTTTTCTTTTACTCTTAGTGTCATATGACGCAAGGCATGGATTTACGCATTTGATTGATTTATGTGATTTCTGGATTTGGGAACCGGAGTACTATTTTAAGAAAATACGCACTTTTTAGAAACCCGGTTTCCCTTGATATGATATTTCAGTGCATCCACCATGTGTTTTCTCGGTGCTAGAGCGATACATGTGAACCCGAGTCGAGGAGTTGGACGAGGCAGATTGCGGGTACATAGTGGACCCGGTATGGTACCCCGGGGCGAGAACGGATCGGTGTGCAGTAGACGGTGAGCCTGACAGAGGGACTACTACCTACCGGTGATTGGTTAGACCTGGCGATTATCCGGAGGATACTGACCAGAGTCGAGTGATGGATACGGGACGACTCGTACTGCCGGGGCCGATAGCCGATACCGTAGACAGAGCCCGTGGACTGATCCGTACTGACGGATGCCCGAGATATGAGATTTTGCGTGTCGATGCTGAACACGAGTTTTCATGATATTTGGGTGCCGATGTTGGGCACTCACGATTTTCTGAGATTACAGGATTTGAGGGCCGATGTGGATGACGGCGCCTGAGTTGTACTGGGATTTGTGTGTATTGATAGACACCAGCTATTTTTCCACGTTGATATTCCGTATAGACACTATTTCTTCCCATACTCAGCATTTAGTACTCGACATCTCATCCTGTAGCTAGCATACCTGATAGAGTACACATGCTTGCATGTCATTTCATACCCTGCTCATCATATATAGGGTTGTTAGATTACATTGCCATGTCTGATTATCACATATCTTGCTCATTACATAGAGATGTTATTAGATCGCACTTGTTGCATGATATTGAGCATCCAGTTCATCATATAGATGTTACTTGTTGCCATAGGTTGGAGTATCGCAGCACGTGCATACTCGCGATTATCTTTATATGTTATCTACTACTCACGAGTTGGCAACTCACCCCCGTTGTGCCACAGTGCTTGCAGGTTGCCCTTTGGAGTAGTCGTGGCTGACTGTTTACCGCATCTTTTGACACAGATACCCTTGCTGAGGCGTGTTAGCCCTTCTGCTAGTAGGTCGGTTTTGTACGGTATCTGTTTACTTTTAGTTGTATATTGATGTATCTAGTACTCTCCATCTACATTCATGTATTGACTTAGAGACAGTTGCGAGGACGACTTATGTTATTTTGTACTCTGGTGTCGAGCTCGTTGTGAGCCGACTTTATTTATGCAGTTCTATATTCTTGCTGCCTTCATTACATTTTTTTACTCAGTCGTACATTATCATTGTGATGCTCTGCTTATTCCCCTTGTCATTTTACGTACATCTTGTCTTTTACACGCTCTCGGGACAAATTTTTATAAAGGAAATGTTGCCAAAATTATTAAACAACACTTGAACTAAAAAAGAGTTTTCTACTAATTTAATTAGAGTATTCTAAACATTTACACTGTTTTTACCAAATGTTTTAACATTCTAAATTTAATGGTTTTGATTTCTGGGTTCGGCTTACTTAGTCGCGTTACGCCTGTAGACGTTACGTGGTTAAGTGCCGGTCACGGGCCGAACTTTGTGTCGTGACAATGGACCATTTGAAAGTCATTCTGGTTTGGAACCGAGTTTTAAGTTTGGTGTTGGTTCCAAGCAAAATCAGGGTGATTCCTCCAACCTTGATTATATGTGGAAGAAGAAGGATCGTTTCTAGGTTGTTACTGAAATGCAGCATTAGTGTGACCTTGAAACGGTACATTCAAAGGACATTCTTCCGTTAAATGTGATGGGTTTGAACAGCAACCACACACGGTTTTGGGAAGTGCGTATTGGTTTAGGGAGGCTGAAGAGATTTTCTTTTCTATAGCGTCGAGTTTCCATTGTATTGCGGCCATTTCGGCTCTCATTGTAACGGAAACATCGAGCTGATTGGTATCTTCCCTAGGCGATAGTGGTCCAACACTTTCCCATTGTAATATGTTTTGAGCTAAATCTTCTAGGTATTTCCAAGCTTCACCATAAACTTTAGACAGGAATTCACAATGACACATGCTTTCAAGCATCTGTTTTGTCGTGAGATCAATACCCACATAAATAACTCGACACAGATCCTTTCTAGGGATTCCGTGATGAGGACGTTGGATAAGAAGATCCTTGAACCGTTCAAAGCATTTCCAGAATGGTTCATTGGGAAGTTGGGTAAATTTGAAGATTTCGCTACGAACACTGGCGGTCTTAGGATTGGGATAAAATTTCTTATGGAATGCTATAACGAATTTGGCCTATGTTGAAATGGAATGTGCGGGTGTGTTATAAAGCCACTTCTCAGCTAAATCGCACAAAGTGAATGGGAGAAGCCATAAACGCAGAGCCTCCAAAGCCAGTTGTGACGTTCCAATCATTGCGCATACGCTTTCGAATTTGGAGATAAAAACGTATACGTCTTCAGACTCAAGACCGTGAAATTTGGGTAACAGTTTAATAAATTGAGGTTTGATTTCAAAAATTTTCCCGTTGGCAGGTGGAATAGAAAGACAGGTGGAAAGAGGACCACGTTTAGAGTAGCATCTCTATTGGAGAGAAATGCGTGGAGGATTCTGCGCACCTGCTGGCGGTGGTAGAGTGGTGTTAAAGTTTGATGGATATCCGTCCATCGCGGTCGTGGTGGGTGGTCAGGAAAAGAAAATGTAGAAATACCGACTTTGTGGTCGATAAGGGAAACGCAGACAAGACGGGCAATAGAATCCCGTGTCCAGCCTAGCTTGCACTAATGGTTTAGCACAAATGGCAGCGTTGTGATAATTAGAGAAAAGGTGGATTTGGTGTTTGTTTTGAAAAATACCGGTTTTGAAAAATCAAATCACAAAAAATGCACACACAACCCTAGATCTAATGGTCACCTAGGTCAAGTCACTAGACCGCTCCTAGACTTCCAGAAGACAAATCGCAGGATAAATCCTCTACTGCCTCTTTATCCCATCTGTGGCAAGGTAAGTGGGAGGTTCTCCACTATGTAAGTAGTGGGCCTAATTAAGTAACCACTTGCCTAAGTCACACTTGCCTTAGATACCACAAAAGAAATGCGGATAAGCAATAGATTACCTACGACCTCCTTCTGTCCTAATTGAGCGCGACGGTCCTTAGAGACTTGTCTAGATATTTTTTTGTTGATGAGGGTGATGCAGATGCTAGTTTTGTGATTTCCGGGGCTTAGGAAGGGTAATTAAATCCCCGCCTAATCTGAATTTGGTCTTTGCCCCTTAATTTCCTTGTTAAAATATGTAAACAACCAAGATCAAAACATGCAACAAATTTTTCTCTTAGAGGCGCTGCGAATTTTGCAAAGAATCCTGCAGAAAATGGTTATTGGAGAAGATCAGAGAGGAGATAAGAAAGTCAGAGACATGTAGGGATGCTAGGCACTGCCACAAGGGTCTACGAGGCATCAACTATGCCCGGTTAAAATTTTAGTCGTGCCGAACAACCCTTAAGAAGATCTTTAAACTAGAGATTAGGCGAAAACAAGCATGTTAAACAATTTAACACTAAGTGAGAGAGATTACAACCTTTGTAGATCATGTCCTTCACTTCTTAAGCTCCGTGTTGAGGTCCCTTCGCTGCGATCATCGTGCATCCGAACTCTAGAGAGGCTCCACGAAGAGAAAGATGCAAGCTTGCTTTCGATCTTCGATAACAAAGATGATCTATCTTGAAATTTCATTAACACAAGCTCTCACTCACTAAATGAAGTGAACACCAACATTTAAATGGACAGGGTAGATGGGGATGATGAAGTAGGATTTTGCCCTCATTTGTTTTCTTTAACTCACTCATTTTCATCACTAATGAAAAAGCTAGAAAGCTTTTCCATGAAAAGAAAAAGGAAGAAGAAGAAGAATTAATCCTTTTGTGATGAATAATGATAGTTATGATAAGGTTAGAAATGCAACCATGGTCATGTAACCTTTGTAGAGATTGAACTAGGGTTAATGGTTTGGGTTGGCTTAAAGAATATCTTGCAAAATATCCACACAAATATCTTTGCACAAAACAAAATAAAACCTTCTAGAAGGTTCTAGAAAAGATTAACCCAAATCAAACCCTAACCTCGTTTAATCTCCACTAAACATGTTGCATTATAACCCTAACATGTTACTATAGGGATCCTAGGTACGCTCACAATGTTCCATGAGGCATCAAACCTGTCCAATTCTAATTTTATATGCCGAGAAACCCTAATATAGATCGTTAACTAGAGGATAGGCGAAAACAAATGCAAGCAAGAAAACTACTTTGCTACTAAGTGAATGGAAATACAACCTTTGTAGATCCGGTCCTCCACTTCTATAGCTCCGTGGTGACGTCCCTTCGCTGTGATCACCGGGATCCCGGACTCTAGCGATGGTTTCGTCGGAGAAATGAGTGGGGTAGGTCGTTGACTTCGGTGCCGAAGATGATCTACGTCGATGCAACTCTAACTCAAGCTCCATCTTCACTTGGTCATGAAACATGTGAAGATAACACACTCTACTACATGGCAAGCGGTAGAGGATGAAAAAATAGGAAGTGGGTTCACTTTGGATTTGGATTTCTCACTTAATTTGAACACTTGAAATTTTCTAGCAAGGTTTTCTTTTCTTCATCAAGAAGAAGAAGAAGAAGAAAAGAATATCATTAAAAAAATAAAAATGGAAAATCAAGTGAAGACTTATCATAATGCAACCATGGGTGAAGTAAACTCATGTAGAGAGCAAACCATAGTTTAGGTAATGGTTAGGTTTTTGCATAAAACAAAATGGTTAGACTTTTCAAAGATGCTTTGAAGCTTCATGAAGCTTCAAGCCAAAGTGAAAGAAAAACACCATTTTGTCTTACCAAAATAAATAAAGAAAATAAAATCCTAACCATAAACCTAAACTTGGTGTAAGTCATACACACACCCAAGTTTGTATGTATCATCAAACATGATACAAACTAGTGCACAAAAATATATCATATATACAACTTGTGCACATCAAGTGAGAAAATCAATCTTAAGTGAACAAATACTAGTTAATGTAAAGTAATATATCAAATATATAATTATACATTAAATCATTAAATCAACACTTGACTTAACGATCCGGTCATACTGCATATAACCGACTAATATCAAGTGTATCAATATATCGAATCAACACTTGATTCAGTAACCCGGCTATATCACATATAACCGACCGATGATACAAATCGCGAGAATAGAATACAGTATCACATACTGGTATTATTCTCGGTCCCACACAAATCTCATATGCGCTCCTATTTCGTTTCGCTTGAGCCAGGAAACCTCTGTGTAGGACTCTAAAGACTCGTCAATACGCCGGCAGTAGGTGATGATCATATCAAACACCCACATGCCGCAAGCGGTCTGCTAAACGTAACGGCCACCCGGGTATTGTGCGATCAGAAGATCAACGAGCAAGCCCGCTCACACTCCTGTGAATCCAACCAGTAACACTTACCGTACAGTCCGGTCTGTTCGTCTGATATGTCGCATATCTCGCCTAGGGGTGGTAAACGTCAGACCCCAGTAGCTCGATAAGTCATGTCGATATGAGGTCTATAACAGTTCGAGAAACTACTGGTAATACTTACCAGTAAATCTCAGCATCCCTGGCCAGGGATTTTCGGTTATAGCCAATCGAACACAGCGCAACATCAACTCCCTATACCGGGAGAGACGAATCCCCTCCTATCGCTCATTCCCTCCATGTGATTCGGGACTGTACCCAAAAACCCCCGTTTTGCACGCCCGCTTGGACATGGTAAGGTGGAAATCAAAGCACAGTGGGAATCACACAAGACTCTATGACGATCTCAGGTCTACAGACTAACCTGTACCAGTGTCACCAGAGAACTGCCATCTGACGTAAGGTATAATACCATCTGGGAGTTCTCGGCGAGTCCGTCCAGTGTACCCAGTCTCCACTGAGCACCCGTATATCATCTTTGATGTCAAACAGCAATGGATATGGGTTAATCTATCGCCCATCTGTATGGGTCGAGAAGATATACGCTAGTCTACTCTGGTATATCGATGCCCCGTCTTGATACACCCACGACTAGGGACCTTGAAGGATGTACTTATGGACTACCATATCCCCACTAGTATGATCAACATCATAGTCCAGGTAGTCAAGTACACATCCTAAGGGCTTTACCAACATGTAACAGAGAGACATTCAGTGTACACGTTAAGATAAAGAGCAACCAGATAGCATACTATCATGTCTACCAAGAAAGTCCTCGCTATATATGTCCCAGCATCCATTACAATATACATCCTATGTACAGTAATGGCCTCTAGGGCTTACATATAACTAACAATCTCCCACTTGCACTAGGGCTATCTGTAGCAGTGGTTGCAGTATCTCATACTCAACCATCCCATAAAAGTCGCTCTCTGGGAAAAGGCTTTTATGAGTGGATCCGCCGTGTTGTCCTCTGAGTCTACTCTCCTAACCTCGATCATCCTGGAGATCAACTATCTCCATGATCAGGTGATACTACCTCAGAATACGTCTGGGTCACAGATGGGACCGGGGTTCCTGGGCCAATGCCACACTTCCATTGTCACACAATGGTAGGAACCTAGTTCATCTCAAGAACCAATATACACCCAAACTGCCTCTTTGGTAGTATCGTATGATAGCGATGTCACCAGCCTTTATCGTCTAGTTTGCCACAGTATCTAGCTTGAAACTCTTCCATCATACCGTCCCTATACAAAGGGTAAAGACAATGCATGTGACTGACATTCAGTCTTCCTTATTACCCTGGAATATTTCCAGTGATTCTCCCCAGGATCGATTGATACCATCTCATTACAACTAGTGAGAATCCTAACAACCAATTAAATCTATCTCATAGATCCAAAACCCTAGGATTTAGGAGGTATCACTTTGATCCTGTATGGAGAATCCTTGTGATAAGCAGAGATTGACCGAGCGTAGTATAGGAAACTCCTTCCCTATCAAGATTATGTCATCCACGTACTCTACGAGGATCACCACCATACACTCTACTACCTTTTTGTATATACCGTTAGTTATGTGTATGCCCTAGAGGCCATTACTGTACAATGGATGTATATTGTAGTGGATGCTGGGACATATATAGATAGGAATTTCTTGCTCGACATGATAGTACGCTATCTGGTTGCTCTTTATCTTAACATGTATACTTTCTGTCTCTCTGATTACATGTTCATAAAGCCCTTAGGATGTGTAGTCGACTTCCAGGACTATGATGTAGATCATACTAGTGGGGACTGGGTAGTCCATGAGTACATCCTTCAATGTTCCTAGTCGTGGGAATATCGAGACGGGGCATCGATATTCCAGAGTAGACTAGCGTATATCTTCTCGACCCATGTGATAGGCAATGGATGATCCCATATCCATTGGTGTTTGACATCAGATATGGTATGCGGGTGCTCAGTGGAGACTGGGTACACTGAACGGACTCGCCGAGAACTCCCAGATGGTATTATACCTCACGTTAGATGGCAGTTCTCTGGTGACACTGGTACAGCTTAGTCTGGTGACCCAAGATCGTCATAGAGTTCTGTGTGTCTCCCACTGTGCTTTGATTTCCACCCTACCACGGCTCTACTGAGTCATGCAAACAGGTGGTTTTTGGGTACAATCCCGATTCACATGGAGGCGATGTGCGATAGGAGGGGATTCGTCTCTCCCGGAATTTGGGGTTGATGTTGCGCTATGCTCGACTAGCCATAACTGGAAATCCCTGGCCAGAGTTGCAGTGATATACTGGTAAGAGTTATCAGTAGTTTCATTCTATGTTATGGACCTTATATCGGCATGACTTATCGAGCTACTGGGTCTGACGTTTACCACCCCTAGGCAAGATATGCGACATATCAGACGAACAGAACGGACTGTACGTTAAGTGTTACTGGTTGGATTCACAGGAGTGTGAGCGGGCTTGCTCGTCGATCTTCTGATCGCTCAATACCCGGGTGGCCGTTAAGTTTAGCAGACCGCTTGCGGCTTGTGGGTGTTTGATATGATCACCACCTGCTGCCGGCGTATTGACGAGTCTATAGAGTCCTATACAGAGGTTTCCTGGCTCAAGCGAAACGAAATAGGAGCGCATATGAGATATGTGCGGGACCAAGAATAATGCGTGTATGTGATACCATATTCTACTCTTGCGATGAATGTATTGAATGGTTGTATGCGATATATCCTAGTTATCGAATCGAAGATTGATTCGATAAGTTGATACATTGGATATTAGTCGGTCATATGCGATATGACCGGATCGTTAAATCAATTGTTGATTTGTGTTGATTTAATGATTTAATGTATAATTATATATATTTTATATATTACTTTACATTGACTAGTATTTGTTCACTTAAGATGGATTTTCTCACTTGATGTACACAAGTTGTATATGTGATATACTTTTGTGCACTAGTTTGTATCATGTTTGATGATACATGCAAACTTGGGCGTGTATGATTAAACCATGGTTATGTTAATGGTTAGGGTTTTGATTTAGTTATTTATTTATTCTTTTATTCATTTATTTTGGAAAGAATAAAATGGTGGCTAGCTTTGTTTCTTTCTTGTAACTTCATGAAGCTTTGAAGCTTTGACCATTTTGTTTGTTAGCCTTAACCTAACCATTAAACCTAACCCTAGTTTATTCTCTACACTTAAACATGGTTGCTATATGATAAGAATCACTTATTTTCTATATTTAAAATAATAATTCTTATCATATTCTTTTCTTCTTCTTCTTCTTCTTCTTCTTCAAGATGAAGAAAACCTTTGCTACCTTCAATGGTGACTTGAGATAAAGAGAGAGAAATCCAATTCTAAAGTGAACCCACTTCCTATTTCTTCATTCTCTACCACTTTCCATGTAGTATAGGGTGTTTTCTTCACAATTTTCATGACTTGGTAAAGTTGGAGCTTGATCTTGAGTTGCCTCGACGTAGATCAGCTTCGGCATCGAAGTCGACGACCTAGCCCGATCTATTCTCCGATGAAACCACCGCAAGAGTCTAGGATTCCGATGGATACAGCGGAGGGACGTCAACACGGAGCTATGGAGGTGGGGAACCGGATCTACAAAGGTTGTAATCACTTTCCTTTAGCAATAAAGTTGTTTACTTGCTTGCATCGCCTATACCTCTAGTTACGATCTTACTTAGGGTCACTTGGCACATTGAATTTTTTTGAATTGGCCATGTTTGATCACTTGTAGAACCTCATGGGTGTGCCTAGCAACCCTACAGTCGTATCAGAGCCTAGCTAGAGCCTTAGGCGATGCGTAGACGGAGTTAGAGTTCCGATCGAACCAAAACCCTAATGCAAAATCGCTCTCTATACATTTTTTGAAATCGGGGAATTTTACGAATTAAAAATATGCAGAAAAATCAGCAGGCGTTTGTAAGAGTTACTGTGAAATTCGAGCGGCTAAATCGATCAAACCGCCGCGGTTCCGCGGCACGAGCATGGCTCGTGCGGCCGTTCCGCGGCCGTACGGAAGGATCATTCATTTTAATTTGCACGGTAATTCCTATATTGTTGTGCTGTATTTTCTGGGAATTTTTAACTTCTACTCAAGAGTTGAGTTTTCTGGGTTGTATTGGGAGTTTGTAGATTCGATTGGATTATCAAACTTTGTCTATGTGTTTTTCCGGGTAATTTTAGAATATGTTAAAAAGTTCGACCGGATATAAATACCCACTTTTTCCCCTACCGGGAAATTTTCAATTGTTGGATTTTTCCGTAGTTTAATGACGTTCTAAGTAGTGCAAGTAACGCGATGGTCCCTCTAGAAGACAACAAAGCTTAACTCGATTATGTGACCGTCTTGAACTGCCCTTTGAACCTTAGGGTTTGGGGCAGTACGGCGTGCCACATGTGAGGCGTTGGCTTGACCTTTCTACGGCTGGACCGTTGGTACTGAGGCACGAAGTGAATGTTTTTTAAACTTATTTCATGTGTTGAGCTGTTTCGGGAAAACTTGGGTGTTCGATTGTTCGATCGTTCGATCGGAAAATTTAACATTTTCTATTTATCTGGAATGTGATACAATATTTGGAATCCACAAGTAGTTATGAGATAACTGATTTGAATGTTATCAACATAGCACTTTAGTCTCACTTGATCGATTGCCACGGAATTTTGATGTGATCAAAAGTCCGTCGCGATTACGTAGCGTACGCGGATACTCGCTGGGTAAACTTAATAGACAGCCTCACCCCATAGCCCCGACCAAGTGACTATAGGAGAACCCCATCGCCGAAAGCATCCGTTCGGGTGCTCGCGTTAGCGGTTTTCCGCCTTAGTGCATTTCGTCGACGGTATCGGGGGTGCGGCCGCCTACTAAAGTTTACGACGAGCATTCTATCAGAATATCGGGAATCTTGTTGAATTGCACGACTTGATATTGAAAAGAGTTTTCGATAATGAGACTAAAATGCGGGGTTTATAATTGTTAGGCATGCGATGTCTAAGGAATTCATTTAATTAGGCATGCGATGTCTAAAGAGGTTGCGGATTCCAACTGTTGTAGTTTTACACTTTCTTTTCTGTGACCGTAAGTGTAATATATGATATCGCCGGTTTCCTTGCTATATGTCAACGACAATTAGGATGTGCATATTTACTTACGTTGATGACATGTGATGTTATGTGTTGCTGGGTATGTTATATTGGATCGTCGTGTTTGAATAGCCGGGGGTTTTACGTGAGATGAGTGTTTTTCATTTTCATTCATGTAAAAATTTGTATGTAATATTCTTTTATTGGGGCACTTCCAGGCTGTGGATGATGTCACCATTTGTATATTATTTACTTTTCCGCATTAGGATAGACCCAAGGAGGGGAGCATAAGTAACCGGGTTCTAGGTTTCAGTGGGAGGCCATATCGAGGAGTCGAGTCCGGGTCTCCTAACCTTAGAATTGGTAGGGTTGCTTGCCGCTCTCGTAGGGGTCTAGGGGTGTGGGATTGGCTATTCATCACGAAAGTGGAATCCGTGTTTTATACTGGCTCGTATTAAAAAAAAGGACGTCCTAGTATATCCAATGTTTCATATGATTCTTCTGCTGTGTTATCTGTGATGTGATCATGTGATTTGTTCAGATAGATATAGTATATATCTATATGATATATTATATAGACGTTGCTTATGTTTTACACTCGCGCTAGCCCTGCCTCGCTCTGGCGTTAGTTACCTAAACTAACGGTGCAGACGGGACATCGAGACGAATGCGGATGGCATAAGCGTACGTTATATTTATCTGTGATGTTTAGGTGGACTTAAATGATGGGACATTCATTAATGAGATTAATGAAAGAAAATAAACCTAATTGATGTTGTGGAATCGAATTTCAAAATAAAATCAGGTAACTACAGTTCTTGCCTTGCATCGCGGTGTTCTTTGTAGAACATCCTGCACCTTATTCGATGAGGAAAGGACCGAGATCCCGTCACCGGGAGTTACTCCTTTAGCAATAACTGGCAGATGCTACAAACTCGGTTTGTTTTTTGATTGCTTCTATATTTTCTGCTTTGCACAGTGATATATATGATATATCCCGTGCCTCATTCGACGAGGAAAGGGCCGACGATCCCTTCACCGGGAGTGACCCCTTCAGCAAAACTAGAAAAGCCTAAAAAACAGTCCATTTAAAAACCATTTAATTCCGCAACGAGATCAAGTTCAAAACGTCAAAGGTTTTCATAAAAACCATCAGCAACCCTCCGTTATTTTAGGAAGTAGAGTACTTAGTATTCGTGCCACGTTTGTCGACCATAGCCGAGGCGTAGTGTGCAGTAGCTAAGTGATGTCTTCCTACGCCGCATATGATGCGATTAGTTAGGACAGTCATGTGGCTTTGTTGACCTTAGCCAAGGGTCATGTGGGTGGGTCTAATTAATCACGAAATGACGGGTAGAACTTGACTAGTACCTATGATTTGTTGGCCTTAGCCAAGGTCATAGGTACTAGAGGTGAAAACCGTTATCGGGAGTTTCAAGTGTTGAAACTTGCAATGAGATTGCATACCTTCTATATGATAGTTGGATCCCGATACCCACTGGGAGTAATTGTTACTCCTGGGAGAATTTTGCACTTTGGAATTAGCCGATCAAGTAGGTGTCTAGAAAGGTGTCAACGGGGTTACGCCTCTGGGAAAACGAGGTTTACTGTAATTAGGTCCGTGCGAAAGCACGGGGAACCTCCCTCAAAGTACCGACACTGGCCCGGCTAAAAGATTAGCGAACTTGTAGAGTGTAATTAATCCCGGCTAGTCTTTCCTTTTAGGGTTTGAAGGAAGATTTGATAAAAACAGTTGGAGCCATCCTGATTAGATAAAATATATAACCAATCTAATCTTGCAAGAGAGCACGCAGAGTGTTTTCTTCTCTCTCTCTCCAGGTAGCGACCATATCACGCCTTAATCAAGATAATAATACGGATTATTGACCGAACCCGCTTGTTATACTAAGCTGGGGAACGTTGGTCCCGCTCCAACTTATAATTGTTATAAGACAGAGCAGGAAATAGGGGAATACCAGAATTCCCATGTCGCCCAAACAAAGAAAGTGCATGAGATGCATCTCCTTCGGGTGTGTTCATTATAAAGAGCTGTTTCTCAGTATCCTCTGAATCCTGGGTATTTGATACCGGATCAAGATCCCAGATATGTAATCTGTTACATAGGGCTACCAAAAGGTAGAAAAACTGAGAACGGGTGATAGGTTTCATGAGACAGAAAACGGAGCAAGTGTTGCAGCCAAGTCTGTTGGTCACTGTCACCCTGTATTACCAGTACATTGATTCTGAACGAATGTTATTAGATACCGAACCTGATATACAAAATCATATCTGTCTCTTTACAAGTAAAGAAATGATAAAATTTTGTATTGTTGGATAATGTTTTGAACATTTCTTATATCAAAAGTTGATCGGTTCAGGCATGTTATCTAAAAGCATTGATGTTCTAAATCAAACTACAGTTCCTAGTATACAGAACACACACAAGAGGAAGAGTTCAGAAATGAACGGATTCTTCTTGAGGTATTGTAGACTAGGTCATATCAATGCGACCCGACTGGCTGAAGTTACATTTTAGATGCATATTTAAATCAGTTTGAATTTACATCTTGTGAAACTTGCCAGTCATGTCACAAAAATTAGATGACCATAGCTCTATTTATTGGAAACAGAGAAAGAGTTAGTGAACTCTTGGGACTGATACATGATGATGTATGTAAGGTCCCCTGTCTATATATGCCAGGACCGGTTCTTAGTACTTCATTATATTCTCTGATAATCTCTCAAGATTCAGTCATATGTTTTGTTGAAACATAAGTCCGAAGCTTTTGAGGTATTCACAGAATATAAGCTGGAAGTAGAGAACCAAAATACGGGTATAAGTATTATGTCCTATGATAAGATCAGGGAGGAGAATACTTGTGCATGGAAATCTTGGATATTCTAAAAGAAAATGAGATTCTCTCTCAGTATTTCTCCTCTGAATGCACCACAGCACAACGGTATATCGGGGTGGAGCAATCGCACCATATTGGATATAATGTGCTCTATGATGAGTACTACTGAGTTACCTATTTCCTTTTGGGGTTCTGCAATTGAGAAGCTGCATACCTATTGAATTAGGTTCGAATCAGATCACTGCCTACCACTCTATATAAGATATGGTATGGGAAGAGCCTATCTCTTAAGTAAGTTAAGATTTGGAATTGTCCGGCCTATGTCAAAAGCAAAATCCGGACAAGATCGAGGCAAGGTCAGTTCTGTAGAACTAGAAAGGTTCCAGCTATACAAAACTGCCGCTGATGATTTGTCAAAACCAAAGGATTCAATAGTCCCCGATGAACCTCAGCCTCTCCGCCGATCTGGTAGGGTTCTTCATCTACTTGAGAGATACTTCGGTTTCTCGATGACAGTGGGAGCGAGGAATGCATCATGAGATGATGACCCAACTAGTATCGAGCAGGCCATCGAGAGTAGGGACTCTGTAAGAATGGCTGGATGCTTAGCGATCTGAGATGGAATCCATATACACCAACAAAGTATGGACTTTGGTTGCGATATCTGAAGGGTTAAATACCCATCAGGAGCAAGTATATCTTGACAAGATTACTTGGTGTAGATGGAAAAGTTAAGACTTTCAAAGCTAGACTTGTTAAAGGTTTTCGTCATCGACCAAGCGTGGATAATGATGAAACCTTTTCCAGGGACGATGCTTATGTCCATCCAGATCCTACTTACCATTGCTGCATACCATGACTGTGATATCTGGTGGTTGGGTGCCATGACTACTTTTCTAAATAATGATTTAGAAAAGAACGTCTATAAGAACACAGCCAGAGGGCTTCGTAAACAGTAGGAGCAGCGGAAACATGTGCAAGTTGCTATAGAAAATAAAGCAGGTATCGCAGAGTTAGAACACCTGTTTTGATGTGGTAGTCAAAGTGTTTGACTTCATCAAAATGGTAGATGAACCTTGTATGTACAAAAGGGTAGTATGGAGTATGGTAATGGTCCTCGTAAAGTACGTGGATGACATACTCATGATAGGAAAGGGGTTTCCTATACTACTCTTGGTCAATCTCCGCTTATCACAAGGATTCTCCAATAGGATCAAAGTGATACCTCCTAAATCCCGAGTTTTCATCTATGAGATAGATGTAATCTGATGCTAGGATTCTCACTAACTATAGTGAGATAGTATCAGTTGATCCTGGGGAGAATCACTGGAAACGTTCCAGGGTGATAAGGACGACTGAGTGTCAGTCGCAGGCATTGTCTTTACCCTCAGTAAAGGGACGGTATGTTGGAAGAGTTCCAAGCTAGATACCGTGGCAAACTAGATGATAAAGACTGGTAACATCGCTATTAAGGATACTACCAAAGAGGCTGTTTGGGTGTATATTGGTTCATAAGATGAACTAGGTTCCTACCATTGTATGACAATGGATGTGTGGCTTTGGCCCATGAACCCTGGTCCCATCAGTGACCTAGACATATTCTGAGGCAGCATCACCTGATCATGAAGATAGTTGATCTCCAAGGTGATCGAGGTTAGGAGAGTAAACTCAGAGGACAACACGGCGGATCAACTCACAAAGTCTTTTTCCCAGAGAGAGACTTATAAGGGATGGTTGAGTATTAGATACTACAACTACTGCTACAGATGGCCCTAGTGCAAGTGGCAGATTGTTAGTTATATGTATGCCCTAGAGGCCACTACTGTACATTGAATGTATATTGTAGTGGATGCTGGGACATATATAGGTAGGACTTTCTTGCTCGACATGATAGTACGCTATCTGGTTGCTCTTTATCTTAACATGTATACTTTTTGTCTCTCTGATTACATGTTGATAAAGCCCTTAGGATGTAGATCATACTAGTGGGGCCTGGGTAGTCCATGAGTACATCCTTCAATGTTCCTAGTCGTGGGAATATCGAGACGGGGCATCGATATTCCACAGTAGACTAGCGTATATCTTCTCGACCCATGTGATGGGCGATGGATGATCCCATATCCATTGGTGTTTGACATCAGAGATGGTATTCGGGTGCTCAGTGGAGACTGGGTACACTGAACGGACTCGCCGAGAACTCCCAGATGGTATTATATCTCACGTCAGATGGCAGTTCGCTGGTGACACTGGTACAGCTTAGTCTGTTGACCCGAGATCGTCATAGAGTCTTGTGTGTATCCCACTGTGCTTTGATTTCCACCCTACCACGGCTCTACTGAGTCGTGCAAACAGGTGGTTTTTGGGTACAGTCCCGATTCACATGGAGGCGATGAGCGATAGGAGGGGATACGTCTCTCCCGGTATTGGGGGTTGATGTTGCGCTATGCTCGACTGGCCATAACTGGAAATCCCTTACCAGAGTTGCAGTGATATACTAGTAAGAGTTATCAGTAGTTTCATGCTATGTTATGGACCTTATATCGGCATGACATATCAAGAAACTGGGGTCTGACGTTTACCACCCCTAGGCGAGATATGCGACATATCAACGAACAGACCGGACTGTACGGTAAGTGTTACTGGTTGGATTCACAGGAGTGTAAGCGGTCTTGCTCGTCGATCTTCTGATCGCTCAATACCCGGGTGGCCGTTACGTTTAGCAAACCGCTTGCGGCTTGTGGGTGTATGATATGATCATCACCTGCTGCCGGCGTATTGACAAGTCTTTACAGTCCTACACAGAGGTTTCCTGGCTCAAGCGAAACGAAATAGGAGCGCATATGAGATACGTGTGGGACCGAGAATAATGCGTGTATGTGATACCGTATTCTATTCTCGCGATGAATGTATTGAATGGTTGTATGCGATATAACCTAGTTATCGAATCGAAGATTGATTCGATAAGTCGATACATTGGATATTAGTCGGTCATATACGATATGACCGGATCGTTAAATCAAGTGTTGATTTAAAGACTAAATGTATAATTATATATATTTGATATATTACTTTACATTGACTAGTATTTTTTCACTTAAGATGGATTTTCTCAATGTACACAAGTTGTATATGTGATATACTTTTGTGCACTAGTTTGTATGATGTTTGATGATACATGCAAACTTAAGTGTGTGTGATTAAACCATGGTTATGTTAATGGTTAGGGTTTTGAGTTACTTATTTATTTATACTTTTATTCATTTATTTTGGCAAGAATAAAATTGTGGCTAGCTTTGTTTCTTTCTTGAAACTTCATGAAGCTTTGAAGCTTTGACCATTTTGTTTGTTAGCCTTAACCTAACAATTAAACCTAACCCTAGTTTATTCTCTACACTTA
This sequence comes from Agapanthus africanus, assembly GCA_030015575.1. NCBI lineage: Eukaryota > Viridiplantae > Streptophyta > Magnoliopsida > Asparagales > Amaryllidaceae > Agapanthus > Agapanthus africanus. Next base: position 662,457,789 of record CM057338.1, read on the forward strand.
ACCATGGTTGCTATATGATAAGAATCACTTATTTTCTATATTCAAAATAATGATTCTTATCATATTCTTTTCTGCTTCTTCTTCTTCAAGATGAAGAAAAACCTTTGCTACCTTCAATGGTGACTTGAGATAAAGAGCGATAAATCCAATTCTAAATTGAACCCACTTCCTATTTCTTCATCCTCTACCACTTGCCATATAGTATAGGGTGTTTTCTTCACAAGTTTCATGACTTGGTGAAGTTGGAGCTTGATCTTGAGTTGCCTCGACGTAGATCATCTTCGGCATCGAAGTCGACGACCTAGCCCGATCTTTTCTCAGATAAAACCACTGCAAGAGTCTAGGATTCCGATGGGTACAGCGGAGGGACGTCAACGCGGAGCTATGGAGGTGGAGAACCGGATCTACAAAGGTTGTAATCACTTTCCTTTAGCAATAAAGATGTTTACTTGCTTGCATCGCCTATACCTCTAGTTACGATCATGCTTAGGGTCACTTGGCACATAGAAAAATTTTGAATTTTCCATGTTTGATCACTCTTAGAACCTTATGGGTATGCCTAGCAACCCTACATATACGAGGTTCATCTACCATTTTGATGAAGTCAAACTCTTTGACTACCACATCAAAACAGACGTTCTAACTCCACGATGCCTGTTTTATCACATAAAATATGTTGAACAAGTTTTCGCTGCTCCCACTGTCAACGAGGCCCTCTGGCTGTGTATTTATAGACGCACTCTACTAAAACATCATTTAGAAAAGCAGTCATGGCACCCAACCGCCAGATATCGTAGTCATGGTATGTAGCCGCGGAAATTAGGATCCGGATGGACTTAAGCATAGCCACTGGAAAAGGTTTCATCATTATCCACGCCTGGCCGATGACAAAAACCTTTAACAAGTTTAGCTTCGAAAGTCTTAACTTTTCCATCTACACCAAGTAATCTTCTCAAGATATACTTGCTCCTGATGGGGATTTAACCCTTCAGATATAGCAACCAAAGTCCATACTTTGTTGGTGTACATGGATTCCATCTGAGATCGCTAAGCATCCAGCTATTCTTACAGAGTCCCCCTCCTGATGGCCAGCTCGAAACTAGTTGGGTCATCATCTCATGATGCAATCCTCGCTCCTACTGTCATAGAGAAACCAAAGTATCTCTCAGGTCGGTGAGGAACCCTACTAGATCGGTGGAGATGCTGAGGTTCGTTAGAATCTATTGAATCCTTTGGTTCTACCAAATCATCAGATGCAGTTTGTATAGCTGGAACCTTTCCAGTTCTACAGAACTGACCCTGCCTCGATGTTGTCCGAATTTTGCATTTGACATAGGCCGGACAATCCCAAATCTTAACTTACTTAAGAGATAGGCTCTTCCCATACCATATCTTATATGGAGTGGTAGGCACTGATTTGATTCGAACCAATTCAATAGGCACGCAGCTTCTCAAATGCATAACCCCACAAAAGAAACAGGTAACTCAGTAATACTCATCATAGAGCACACCATATCTAATATGGTGCGGTTGTTCCGCCCCGATACACCGACGTGCTGTGGTGTATACGGAGGAGTATGCTGAGAGAGAATCTCATTCTCTTTTAGAATAATCCAGGAATTCCGTGCTCAAGTATTCTCCTCCTCGATCACATCAAAGGACATAATACTTATACCCATTTTGGTTCTCTATTTCTAAGTTATATTCTGTGAATATCTCAAAAGGTTCGGACTAGTGTTTCAACAGGAACATATGTCTGAATCTTGAGAGATTATCAAAGAATGTAATGAAATACAAAGAACCAGTCTTGGCATGTGTAGACAGGGGACATACATACATCAACATGTATCATCCCAAGAGTTCACTAACTCATTCTCTGTTTCCAGTAAACAGAGCTATGGTCATCTTATCTCTGTGACATGACTGGCATGTAGGGTTCCTAGGCACCCTAATGAGGTCTCACAAGGCATCAACCATGCCAATTTCAAATTTAAATGGTGCCGAGAAACCGTAGAACGGATCGTTGGCTAGATTTTTTGGCGAAAATGAAACTAGTTAACAACTTAACTAAAGTTTAAACGGAAATACAACCTTTGTAGATCCGGTGCTCCACCTCCATAGCTCCGCAACGAAGTCCCCTCGCTGTCCAAATGAATTCCCGGGCTCTAGCATCGGCTTCATCGGAGAATAGGCAAGCTAGGTCGTCGATGTCCATGCCGAAGATGATCTACGTCGAGGCATCGCTAGATCAAGCTCCAACTTCACCAAGTCATGAAACTTGTGAAGAGAACACCCTATGCTACTTGGCAAAAGGTAGAGGATGAAGAAATAGGAAGTGGGTTCACTTTAGAATTGGATTTCTCACTTGTTTTCATCAATCACCATTGATGAAGTAAGGTTTCTTCATGTGTCAAGATGAAGAAGAAGATGGAAAATATGTTATGATATGTTATTTAGAAAATAGAAATTAAAAGAATACTTATCATAATCAACCATGGTCAAGTGTAGAGAATAAACTAGGGTTAGGTCAATGGTTAGGTTAGGCATGAAACAAAAATGGTGGACTTTTTCAAACCTTCATGAAGTTTCAATGTAAAACAAAGCAAGCCACCATTTCTTTTCTTTTGCCAAAATGAAATAAATAAATAAATAAATGAGTAAGCAAATAAAATCATAACCCTAACCATCACATAACCATGGTTTAATCTTAACATACACTTAAACAATCATGTATCATCAAACATGATACAATCAAATGTACAAATGTATATCACATATACAATGTGCACAATCCAAGTGACAAAATCCATATAATGTGAACCAATACTAGTTAATGCAAAGTAATATATCAAATATATAATTATACATTAAATCATTAAATCAACACTTGATTTAACGATCCGGTCATATCGCATATAACCGACTAGTATCCAATGTATCGGCTTATCGAATCAATCCTCGATTCGATAACTAGGTTATATCGCATACAACCATTCGACACATTCATCGCGAGAATGAAATACGGTATCACATACACGCATTATTCTCGGTCCCGCACATATCTCATATGCGCTCCTATTTCGTTTCGCTTGAGCCAGGAAACCTCTGTGTAGGACTCTAAAGACTCGTCAATACGCCGGCAGCAGATGATGATCATATCAAACACCCACAAGCCGCAAGCGGTCTGCTAAACGTAACGGCCACCCGGGTATTGAGCGATCAGAAGATCGACGAGCAAGCCCGCTCACACTCCAGTGAATCCAACCAGTAACACTACCGTACAGTCCGGTCTGATCGTCTGATATGTCGCATATCTCGCCTAGGGGTGGTAAACGTCAGACCCCAATAGCTCGATAAGTCGTGTCGATATGAGGTCTATAACAATTCGAGAAACTACTGGTAACACTTATCAGTAAATCTCAGCAACCCTGGCCAGGGATTTCCTGTTATAGCCAATCGAACACAGCGCAACATCAACCCCCTATCCCGGGAGAGACGAATCCCCTCCTATCGCTCATTGCCTCCATGTGACTCGGGACTGTACCCAAAAACCACCATTTTGCACGCCCTCTTGGACGTGGTAAGATGGAAATCAAAGCACAGTGGGAACCACACAAGACTCTATGACGATCTCGGGTCAACTGACTACTCTGTACCAGTGTCACCAGAGAACTGCCATCTGACGTAAGGTATAATACCATCTGGGAGTTCTCGGCGAGTCCGTCCAGTGTACCAAGTCTCCACTGAGCACTCGTATATCATCTCTGATGTCAAACACCAATGGATATGGGATCATCCATCGCCCATCTGTATGGGTCGAGAAGGTATACGCTAGTCTACTCTGGTATATCGATGCCCCGTCTCGATACACCCACGACTAGGGACTTTGAAGGATGTACTTATGGACTACCATGTCCCCACTAGTATGATCCGCATCATAGTCCAGGTAGTCAAGTACACATCCTAAGGGCTTTACTAACATGTAACAGAGAGACAATTACTGTACACGTTAAGGTAAAGATCAACCAGATAGCATACTATCATGTCGAGCAAGAAAGTCCTCCCTATATATGTCCAAGCATCCACTACAATATACATCCAATGTACAGTAATGGCCTCTAGGGCATACATATAACTAACAATCTCCCACTTGCACTAGGGCCATCTGTAGCAGTGGTTGTAGTATCTCATACTCAACCGTCCCATCAAAGTCTCTCTCTGGGAACAGGCCTTTGTGAGTGGATCCGCTGTGTTGTCCTCTGCGTCTACTCTCCAGACCTCGATCCCCTGGAGATCAACCATCTCCATGATCAGGTAATACTGCCTTAGAATATGTCTGGATCACTGATGGGACCGACGTTCCTTGGCATAAGCCACAACTCCATTGTCACACAATGGGAGGAACATAGTTCATCTTATGAACCAATATACACCCAAACAGCCTCTTTGGTAGCATCTTAAATAGCGATGTATCCAGCCTTTATCGTCTAGTAAGTCACGGTATCTAGCTTGGAACTCTTCCAACATACCGTCCCTTTACTGAGGGAAAAGACAATGCCTGTGACTGACATTCAGTCGTCTTTATCACCCTGAAACCCTTCCAGTGATTCTCCCCAGGATCGATTGATACCATCTCGCTACAACTAGTGAGAATCCTAACATCCAATTAGATCCATCACATAGATCCAAAACCCAGGATTTAGGAGGTATCACTTTTATCCTATATGGAGAATCATTGTGATAAGCGGAGATTGATCGAGCGTAGCATAGGAAACTCCTTCCCTATCAAGAGTATGTTATCCACGTACTCTACGAGAATCGCCACCATACTCCCTACTGCCTTTTTATTTATACAAGGTTCATCTACCATTTTGATGATGTCAACTTCTTTGACTAATCCATCAAAACAGATGTTCCAACTCCGCGATGCCTGCTTTATCCTATAAAGCATCTTGCACACGTTCCGCTGCTCCCACTGTCTACGAGGCCTTCTGGCTGTGTACTTATAGACGCACTCTTCTAAAACATCATTTAGAAAAGCAGTCATGACACCCAACCACCAGATATCGTAGTCATGGTATGTAGCCGTGACAAGTAGGATCTGGATGGACTTAAGCATAGTTCCTTAGAAAAAGTTTCATCATTATCCACGCCTGGTTGATGACGAAAACCTTTACCAAGTCTAGCTTTGAAAGTCTCAACCTTTCCAACTACACTAAGTAATCTTCTCAAGATATACTTGCTCCTGATGGGGATTTAACCCTTCAGATATAGCAACCAAAGTCCATACTTTGTTGGTGTACTTGGATTCCATCTCAGATCGCTAAGCATCCAGCCATTCTTACAGAGTCTTACTCCTGATGGCTAGCTCGAAGTTAGTTGGGTCATCATCTCAAGATGCAATCCTCGCTCCCACTATCATAGAGAAACCGAAGTAACTCTCATGTGGGTGAGAAACCCTACTAAATCGGCGGAGAGGCTGAGGTTCGTTGGAATCTACTGAATCCTTTGGTTGTATCAAATCATCTGCTGTAGTTTGTATAGCTGGAACCTTTCCAGTTCTACATTACAGACCTTGCCTCGAGCTTGTCCGGATTTTGGTTTTAGACATAGGCCGGTCAACCCCAAATCTTAACTAGCTTAAGACATGGGCTCTTCCCATACCATATCTCATATGGAATGGTAGGCAACTGATTTGATTGGAACCCTATTCAATAGGTATGCAACTTCATAAGTGCATAACCCCCAAAAGGAAATAGGTAACTCAGTAGTACTCATCATAGAGCACACCATATCATATAGGGTGTGATTGCTCCGCCCCGATATACCATCGTGCTATGGTGTATACAGAGGAGTAATGCTGAGAGAGAATCTCATTCTCCTTTAGAATAGTCCAGGATTTTCGTGCTCAAGTATTCTCCTCCTTGATCACATCAAAGGACATAATACTTATACCCGTATTTTGGTTCTATACTTCTAACTTATATTCTGTGAATGTCTCAAAAGGTTCGGACTTGTGTTTCAACAGGAACATAGGTCTGAAACTCAAAAGATCATCAGAGAATGTAATGAAGTACAAAGAACCGGTCCTGGCATGTGTAGACAGGGGACCTACATACATCAACATGTATGATCCCAAGAGTTCACTAACTCTTTCTCTGTTTCCAGTAAACTGAGCTATGGTCATCTTATCTTTGTGACATGACTGGCAAGTTTCACAAGATGCAAATTCAAACTGATTTAAATATCCATCTAAATGTAACTTCAGCAAGTCGGGTCGAATTGATATGACCTAGTCTACAATACCTCAAGAATGATCCGTTCATTTCTGAACTCTTCCTCTTGTGTGTGTTCCGTATACTAAGAACTGTAGTTTGATTTAGAACATCAACGCTTTTAGATAACGTGCCAGAACCGATCAACTTTTGATATAGGAAATGTTCAGAACATTATCCAACAATACAAAATTATATCTTTTCTTTACTTATAAAGAGACTGATATGATTTTGTATATCAGGTTCGGTATCTAATAACATTCGTTCAGAATCAATGTATTGGTAATACAGGGTGACAGTGACCAACAG